>CM042175.1:12507761-12608678 GCA_023376005.1 Doryteuthis pealeii
ATAGCTATATTACTTATTTCTACTATGAATTGCAATAAAAAGCAAGAGAAATAAGATTTAAAACATACTGAAAAAATGAATAATAATTGACAATACTTTATTTAAGAAGGCTGACCAGCAGGAGTCATTTAAATTAAGCCATAGAGCCATATTCTTTATTTCTACTTCTTACATATGAGAGTTGCATTAAAAAGCAACAGAAATAAGATGAAGGAAAACCTAGTCAAAAATGAATAATAATTGACAATACTTTATCTAAGAAATCTGACCAGCAAGAGTCATTTAAATTAAGCCATAGAGCTAGATCCTTTAGTTCTTATGTAAAGGAGTTGCAATAAAAAGCAAGTGAAATAAGATGAAAGAAATACTAGATACAAATCAATGATAATTCTTCATCTAAAAAGGCTGTCCAGCAAGAGTCGTTCGAATTTGGTGATATAGCTATATCCTCTATTTCTACGTCTTACATATGGGAGTTGCATTAAAACGTAAGAGAAATAAAATGAAAGAAATACTATTCAAAAATGAATAATAATTGACAATACTTTATCTGAGAAGACTGTTCAGCAAGAGTCATGCAAATTGAGCCATATAGCTATATTACTTATTTCTATTGTAGGAATTGCAATAAAAAGCAAGAGAAATAAGATTTTTAAAATACTAGAAAAAAAACAATAATTGACAATGTTTTAACTAAGAAGAGTCAATCAAATTTAGCCATAGAGCTATATTCTCTACTTCTTATTTATGAGAATTTCTACTTCTTATGTATGAGAATTGCATTAAAAACTAAATTTAAAAAATTAGCCATAGAGCTATATTCTCTACTTCTTATTTATGAGAATTTCTACTTCTTATGTATGAGAATTGCATTAAAAACTAAATTTAAAAAATTTAGCCATAGAGCTATATTCTCTACTTCTTATTTATGAGAATTTCTACTTCTTATGTATGAGAATTGCATTAAAAACTAAATTTAAAAAAAGAGAAATAAGATGAAAGAAATACTAGTTAAAAATGAATAATAATTGAAAATGCTTCATTTATACTAGATAGAAATTAATAATAATTGGCAATAAACAATAATAATTGAAAATTCTTCATTTAAAAAGGCTGACCAACAAGAGTCAATCAAATGTAACCATAGAGCTATATTCCCTCTTTCTACTTCTTACGCATGGGAGTTACATTAAAAAGTAAGAGAAATAAGATGAAAAAAAATACTAGTTAAAAATGGATAATAATTGAAAATGCTTTATCTAAGAAAGCTAACCAGCCAAATATTAATAATAACAGACAATTCTCCAGAGAAGATATGTTAATAATATTCTTCCATCTCCACTCTTGTTCCTTCTTTTTCTTTTTTTTCTTTCCTGTTTATATCTGGACCGAAATGAAGTAACTAAAGAGACAAAACACATCTAGGTTGGAAGAAAATTGTTCGAAGAAAAGAATGCCGATGAGCAATAGAGTAGAAAAAGATTATTGTGGTGGTGATCGCTCTAACCTGGACAGATTGTCTGTCGGATGTCGAGTAGGGTTGGGGGTGGGGGGAGGTACATGGGGGTGGGGGTCAGGTGAGGCGGGGGTCAGGTGAGAAGGATACAATCAGCTGTTTATTCTCAACTTGAAATACGAACGAGAGAAAGTGGATGAGGTTGTCATTTTTCTTTGAATAACTCAGTATTATTCAGATCTTCTGAGGGGGTTGGGGGGGGGAATAGAACGGGTGAAAGACAATAAGAGTAACAGGCACGCACCCCCTCTCTCTCTCTCTCTTTCTCTCTCTCTCTCTCTCTCTCTCTCGCCTCCTCTCTCTCACACACACACATAAAATCCCGCACGGACTCACACATAATGCACACACACGCACACACACACACACACACAACAAACGCAAACACATAACAAACAGACACAACACACAGAGAGATACATAACACACACATACAGACATATACACACACACAAATATACTACACACACAAACCACATACATAATACACACACACACACACACACACACACACACACACACACACACACACGTGCGCACACACAATACAAAACAAAACAAAAATATATAATTTATTGATTTTTGATGGATAGGTCTGGTTTGCTTTAGATTGGTTTATTTATTTAACGGCATATCAACTCCTTATGTCTTATTTAATGCCGAAATTTGATTCAATTATAAATCTCTGATTGTAATCATACCTATATTTTCAATGTTCCATGGCAATTTTGTAATTAGACTTAATTAGAATTAAAAATTTATCTATAATCCTTTGTTAACATACAATTATATGGTTTCAAGTATTCCTATATAATACTAATAATGTGTTCATATTTGTATGGTTTCAAGTATTCCTATATAATACTAATAATGTGTTCATATTTGTATGGTTTCAAGTATTCCTATATAATACTAATAATTTATACACAGTAATATGGTTTCAAGTAACTGTTCCTATTTGATAATAGTAATCATTTGTTTACACACATTTTTTACAAACATTTTGACTCTATTTGACTCAAAAACTTTCAACCGTTATTTTAAAGCAAACAATATGAAAGATCTGTTTGAAAATGTCAACATGGAGGATATTCTCTCCTTTTTGAGGGAAATAAAATTATACCATAGAATATAGACATGAAACAAATCAATACCATACAACATAATCCCCAATAATGCTAATACATTGTTAAAACCAATTACTAAAAAGTATAAATATAAATACACGATATGTATTACTTCCTAACCGTTAGGCATGACATAACCCCAGACGGGTTGATATGCCTTTTGAGGGAAATAAAATTATACCATAGAATATAGACATGAAACAAATCAATACCATACAACATAATCCCCAATAATGCTAACACATTGTTAAAACCAATTACTAAAAAGTATAAATATAAATACACGATATGTATTACTTCCTAACTGTTAAGCATGACATAACCCCAGACGGGTTGATATGCTGTTAAAATCAATAAACAAACAAACAATCTATTCGACTGAATGGTACCACCACTCTGGGTCAGAGTGGACCTGGAAGTAATGGCATTAAGGGATATTACACGCCCCCCCAGATCTCGAGAACTGAAGTCTCACCATAAAAAGCAGTTGTGTCATACTCAAGACACCTCTTTTTTTTCTATTAAAATTCAAGATAGAATTCATCATCATCATCATTGTGTCGTGCTACCAGCATGGATTTCCATGACCCTCTCTCACCATCCGTCCCTACTGGTCATCGCACAATGCAAGTCTTGAGCACGACATCCAGAATTCGTGCAGAACTGATTGATGTACATTTTTGCTGGTCAGTCTACACTGGTTTGCCTATGTGTATGTGTCCATTGGAGAACGTCACTTATGAGTTCGTCCTTACATCACCAGCAGTGACTGTGTCTTGCTCGTCTTAATTGGACTGTATTTCTAACCAGAATAATTTACAATGTGTTACATGGTTTCATGTAGCTAAGACGCTTCGTTAGGGTCCAAGTGGTACAGCCATACAGAAGTACCGACACAACCACAGCCTGGAATAATCGTCTCTTTAGCTTGTTGGGGAGATCGGATTTCCATATGACTGATAATTTGTTGGTGGCCAACCATGCCTTTCCTATTCGAGTGTTAACATCGCTTTCTGTGGATGAGATATTACTCCCTAGGTAAGTGAATTTTTCTACTGACTTAAGAGGCTTGCCGTCAAGTGTGGAGATGTCCCCTTGCTTTTTGAAGCTCATGAACTCAGTTTTATCAGAGTTCACATAAAGGCCGACGTTCTTTGCTGCCTCCTCCAGTCTGTGTAGTAGTGTCTCAGCCTGTGTCGGCGTATCTGCAAGGAGCGCGAGGTCATCAGCATAGTCTACATCTGTGACTGTTTGTGCGGGGTATTGCCTGCTTCTTGCTTTCCTTAGTGTGAGACCTTTTTCTTTTAGGGTATCTAATGATGTTCTGAGTATGTAGTCTAGGCATATTATAAATATATATGGTGCTAATGTATCTCCCTGCAGAACCCCAGCGGCAATGTCAAAGAAATCTGTGTCGCCATCAGGTGAGCGTACCATTGCTTTAGTGTCTTTGTAGAGCATCATTATGGCGGCAACCGTTTCTTTGGGGAGACCATATGCTAGTAGTATTTGTTCCAATTTTCCCTCTGTGTATAGAATCAAATGCCTTAGAAAAATCTACGAATAGTAGCGTTGCCTCTAGGTTTTTTGCTCGGACCCCCTCTATGATTCGTCGTATAGATGGGAGCTGTACGAGAATGCTACGGACGGTCCTGGATATGTCGTGGAAACAGCACCCCACAAAAGAGCAACTATATGGCCACCTGCCCCCCCATCTCACAAACCATACGAGTGAGACGGACTAGACATGTAGGTCACTGTTGGAGAAGCAAGGACGAAATCGTAAGCGACGTACTACTGTGGAAGCCAGCGCATGGGCACACTAATGTGGGCCGCCCAGCCAGGACCTACATTGACCAACTATGTAGGGATACTGGCTGCTGCGCAGAGGAGCTGCCGGAGTCAATGAATGATAGGGAAGGCTGGCGAGAGATCATCATGGATATCCGTGCAAACTGCGCGACATGATGGTGATGATGTAGCTAAGGGAAAGTACTGTTAAGGGAGATAAATGTGTATACATGAGTAAAAATCTATGGTAGCCCACACGGTAAAATTATAACGGTGTATTTTGTCTGAATCATCAAGGGAGATACTTTTTTCTATATGATTGGTGATATTTAAACGAAAATACAGTCGTTCGTAATATCTTTTAAAAATATAAAAAATCTCGGAAATATGTTCCATAAAATTGGCATTTTTAAACTCACATTGGTACTATTCGCAGAGTTCCGTCCGGCCCCTGCCTTAAAAAAACGCTAAGCGGTGATTGGTTAAAAAAACACACACCTATGAATGAAGTCCCTAGCTGTAGATAAATAATTTGTCGATTGAAGGCGTATCTATCGACAATCTTTTTTTTTTTTTGTGGTGTTGAAGGTGTTAAAATTAAATCATATTTTTAAAAGGTTAAATAATTTACATTTACTTGTCGAAAAGACTACAGGTTGTAAAATATCGCATTAACTTTTTGGGAAAAACGACTTGAGCGCTGTTTTTTTTTTTTGGGGGGGGGGGGGGTAAAAAAATATTTTTTAAAAATATGGCTTACTTTTACACCTTCAAACCACTAAAACAAAATAATTTGTCGATGAAAACGCCTTCAATCGTCAGATTATTTTTTTCATATACAGCAGGCACCGCTTCAGCTGGGGACTTCATTCATAGGTGGGTTTGTTTTTTGACCTATCACCGCCTAGCCTTTTTTTAAAGGTAGGAGGCCGGAACAGAACTCTGCGAATAGTACCCTTACATTTTTTTTAGATAGATTGCACAAAAATATGAGCGTACAGTGAATGCAATTCCTTTACTTAAAACAACATCTATCAAAAATCAAAGTTTTTAAAATCGCTTATAAATCGTTTAAGGGAAGTAAATCAAATAACAATTTTTAAAAGAATTACCTCCTTTACATTAAAACAATTTTTATTTTGTTAGATTTTTGAATTTACACGTATAACGTCGCTATAAACAAGAATGATTGACTAATCGTTAAATAAAAGCTACCAGGTTCGATACCAGCCCTCACGAACTCAGCGCATGAGTAGTCAAAGCTTGGATCTGTGCGGTAAAGTGGGGAGCTGATACTAGGTGTGGCACCCCACCTCAGAAGCAAAAACCGTCTCCCCGGTCTAACACTAGTGGAAAAGGGGTTATACCCCATCATTGTCCGGCTGATACCGACAATAGGCCACTCCACCTGCTTTAAAGGCTGGTTTATCTCAACCGGTAGAGTATCCGCCTCGGAAAGACAACGTTCCGGGTTCGATTCCGAGCCTTGCCAACTCATGAGTAGCACACCTTGGTTTATGTGCAGTAAAGTGGGGAGCAATTCGTGCGGTAAAGTGGTAGGTGTGGTGCTCGCCTCAAATGTAAAACAATCTCTTTGGTCTAGCGCTAGTGACAAGGGGATAGACTCCCTCGCTGTCTGACTGATATCGATATTTAATTTACTACTTTATGAAAACTAACATGTATTAGAGAAGGAGGGTTCTTATATTTTATATGAATACTACTTTTTGAAAATTGAAATATAGTAGACCTGGGAGACTTATCTTAGCTAGTCTCATTCACCGCGACCGATCCATTCATACACACAGCCGTTCATCGTCGTTCACTTCTGCTTTCCCAAAAAGTTCATTGGCGCTCTATGCGTGAAGCCCTACTTAAATCCCGATGGTGATGAAACTAGATATATAATTTTTTTTATTTTACAATTAAAAAGATGACTATGATATGTGGGTGGGAGTAGAAGGGCCAAAAAAAAAATCCCAACGAAAAACAAGAAACAAAACTTGGGCCATTTTTGATTGCCCCCTTTCCCTCATCTATTTAGTACTGGGATCGCCGATCAGGGCATATCATAGATAGTGGGGTGGGGTAGGGTGGGGGCATATACCCCCCCCTAGCACCGACCATGTATATCACCAACCAAAGAATAGAATACTATATCGATCATTAGTAGTAAAGAAAAGTAAATCTTGAGGGCTTGTTTTTTAAGTTATGTCCCTTACATTAATAAAAATCATTTGATATCTAATAAAGTAAAGTTGTCGGGGCGGCCTAAAGTCGGTATCAGCCAATCAGCGAGGGAGTCTATCCCCTTTTCACTAGTGCTAGACCAATGAGATTGTTTTTGCGTCTGAGGTGGAGCGCCACACCTACCATCAGCTCCTTACTTTACCGCACAGATCCCTGTGCTACTCATCCGCTGAGTTGGCGAGGACCGGTATCGAACTATGAACCTTTTGGTTTCTAGCCGAACGCTCTACCGACTGAGCTAACCATGTTATTTATTAATTAATAATGGATCTTTAAGACTAGTTGGTTAACCATTACAGCACCAACTTCGTTAAATGTTGTTGCATTTAAATTTAAAAATTTCCCTCTTACAATGAAATAATTTTTTAAACTGATTGCTAATTTGGAAAACAAGTAAAAAAAAAGAAAGAAAAAAAAAGAAAAAGAAATTAACGTGAATAAGTTATCTTCATCCCAGTAACAAAAGTGAAAAATTGCTTAAAGCTTGTGGAAAAAAAATATTGAGGGGGGGGGCTATACTCTCGTGGATGCGTCGGCTGGAGTGGCGGTGTCCATTACAAAGTACCGAAGGCGAGATCGGTGCATACCTTGCTACCGGGTGTGAGCGGGTATTCCTTTGTATAAATAAACGTCAGCCAGAGAGATCGTCAGCTTCGTTTTTTCAAGCCATACTGTGAGTTTGTTACCTGACCAGTTCTACTTGATATCGAATCTTTGTTACTTGGATAGTTAATTGACCCTTGATAGAGCCAAAGGGTCGCGAAACGGGCATTGTTTCGCAAGAACCGGATAACTTACCACGGATTCCATGCCCTTGTCTCTTTTTCTTTTCCTTGCCCTTTCATGGTCGAAACATTTTCTCAAGCTATTATGTAGGTATCTAACCAACCCGTTATCTGATCTGTCGGGTAAAGTAGGTGTGCCGCTCCACCTTAGACGCAAAATAATCTCCTTGGTCTAGCGCTAGTGAAAAGGGAAAATAGACCCCCTCGCTGTCCGCTATAATACCGACAATAGGTCACTCTGCTACTAATGAGGTCGATTTGGTTTAGTTAGAGCATCCACTTTGGAACCTGAGACGGAGACCAAGAAAGGAAAGGGAGCAAGACTTTGTCTTGCCTGCTGGGATCGAACCCGCCTCCTCCCGCATGCGAAAACAGATGCGATGTAGGAACTGGAAGGACGCGAGGTTTGACTGACGCGCCCGAATGTTTGGCTAATATGCCCATAAAATAACAAGTGAGTCAAGCGCTGGGCAGTCAGCAGTCAGCAGCAAAAGCAGTCGACGACGAAGCGCTTTTCAGTAAGGAAATGTGATTTTGAACTGCTAAAGATTATTTCAACTACGACGACGGATTTTTTTAGCTGCTATTCTGACTTGTGAGAAGACTGGGAAGCTTGGCGGGAGCTTGTTGATTCGAAGGTCTATTTCGCCCCATATATCCTCCCTTCTATAGAACCACATGGTTCAATTCCGGCTTTCGCCAATTTTGGCGCATGAATAGCACACTTTGGGTAACCTGGCCTATTTTGAATAAGAAGCCCCATTCTACAACCTAAAAAATTGTTACGTGTACTACGTAACCCCTTAAATAGGAAGGATATGACACAAGATCGTAAGTGATAATCATATTCATCAAGCCTCCACACGAGTAGGATGTGACACAAAGCCAATTTTTTGAGCGGGGTTTAACGGTTTGAATTAAGAGTTTTCGCTTCTCCTTGACTGGTTGCCTAACCAATGTTAAAGAGCCCACTCTGCCTAATCGTTTACTCATAGACAGAAGGAGAGTAGGCAGATTCAAGGGTAATTAGCGCCATGTGAAATGGCAAACAGCCTCGTCCAGGATTTGAACTGCTAGCGTCTACGAGGCTATTTTCTACGACTTTAATCATTGCATCATGTTCTTCTATCGCAAGGCCGCAAGTTATAGGGCATCAATTGGCAGATTGAACACTCTATTCAGTAGTAATGGATCTGGCGAGACTAGTTTGCTAATCATTATACGACGATACTGTATGTAGGGAATATTATTTCCTTCTTTAATCTGTATACTAATGTCGAATTAATTTCATGAAATTAACTCTTAATTGAAAATAAAAAGAAATATCTGTAGTAAGAGTATCTTATTTCAAATTGTCGGACAAAGAAGGCAAACACACAATGGAATTTTAATACATGTATTGACAAACAATACAAGAACTTGTTGCAAATACTATTGGTATTTGCTACCAGACTTATCTGAGTTAAGTAATGTTCTTGGAGTAGTGGTGATAACAGGGGGTATTCTGTTGCTTGTTGGAAAGTTGAAAGGACGTTTCTTCGGACGTTTCTCGTTCTTCCTAGTAACCGGTTCAGTGATAAGTAATGGGGGATACTATTTTAGAAGCTTCTCGCTCTGGTAACAGTCTTTAAATCGCTTGAAAACTATTTGTATTAGAATAGTTACATGAAGCTATAAGTTTTTTCTAGGGATAATTATATAAACTAGTACAAAATAAAAAACACCCGCGGGCGATGTAAAATAGATTTTTTGACACATATGCCTGCAGGGTGGAGTAAAAAAAATTCAATGTCAGCGAGTGTAAGTAGAAAATCATCAACTTCTTAAAGGATTAAAAAATAAACATATTTTGAATGTAAACTTTAAATATGTATTAAAATAAAACAAACTATATATAGATATATAATACCAGTTTAAAAAAAAAAAACAATGAAGGACCGTCTAATGTTGCATGTTCAAATTTGAGTGTATTCTATGTTATCACGATTTGGGTAATGTGACGTACAGTAGTGACGTAATTTTGTTACAGACAAAAACCGGAAGCGAATTTTCATATTAATTATTGAAACAATATAATTGCATGCAACGTTATTGTATTAAGAATTGTTATTTGTTAAAACTTATTTTCATTAGATACTTGAAACAATGAATTTGATAGAAAAAAACCTGATTCTACATTAATATCCCAATGACCCTTTTCCTAATATTGTATAAAGATAGAAATAGTGAAGAAAATAAGATATTCATTTCCCATAGGAAGTTTTAACATAAATTCAAAGAATTTGGCAATAAAATACTGTACACTAATACATAGTTTTTCAGCTCTCTGGCCTGGTCCAAATATTTGTCTGTCTTTCCGGTTTCATTTATTCACTCAGTCATTAGTACTAGGTCTGGTTTCCTGGTCGGGATTTGGTGATACGTCTGTATCCAGCTCCCAGAGAATATCATGTTTCATTCTCCAGGACAGATTCCTGGTTTATAGATATAACATTAAATTTAATGTCTTTCACAATTCCACTTGGATAACCCTTCGCCTATATTAACATTATTTTCACTGGTATCACTTTCAATTCATAATTATATATATATAAGTTATCAAAATTATTATCATTATACTTATTATCTAGTAGTTAGAAGGAGGAGGAGGAGGAGGAGAGGAGGAGGGAAACGGAGGGTAGTATGTAGAGTAGTTGTGTTAGATATATACATTCCTTGCGAGTTTATTCTACCAGCAAAATGTATCGCAATACACTAAGAATCTTATATATTAACATGCTTGTCCTTAATCTTCGACCGTTTATCTCGCTCTCAACACCCTCTGTTCAAAATGAGATCGTCCAGAGTGTCCAAGATGAAATGCAAAAATGTAAACCTGCTTATTCTGTTCAGCTTAGTCCAACAAATTCTTTTCCCTATCAGGTGTCGTCACCTCAATTAAATTATGGACCATTCCGTTTTTATTTCTACCAAGCAAGAAAGAAAAAGAACATGCTATACAGAAAAAGTTAAATTTACTGGAAAAACAAATTCTTCTCTAACATGTTAAGATAGTTATTAAGGGAGTAAATCTTGACGGCTTAGTTTTAGAGTTATCTCCCTAAACAATATAATAATATTGTCAATCCGGCATTTATTATTTATTAAGCTAAGAATACCCATGAGTTTTGTTGCTTTCATTTTAAAACAAAATAAAATTAATTTAAATCGATTAATCAAGGTCCAATTTTGTCTAAGTTGAAAAGTAGCAACATAATGAGCATCAACTAATTAATTTTCAAAAATAGGTATGACTTCAATTAAGCACATATCCTTCAAAAATTGTCGGCTAAAAAGCCATATCAAATAAACATATTGTTTATTTACTTATCTCATATATATATATATATATAGTATATATATATATATAATATATATGTGTGTGTGTGTGTTGTGTGTGTGTGTGTTGTGTGTGCGTTGTTGTGTGTGCGGTGTGTGTGTGTGTTGGTGCCAAACGTAAATTGTGCCATTTTAAATTATTAATTTCGTTCATGCGTTTTGTTTGTTTCGGTTTTTGTCTACTGTGAAGCAAAACAAAGTTAGTGTCAGTGTTCGCTAGGGAAACAGCCATGACGCTATTCCCTCATCCAGAAATTTGAAAACAGCATGACTTATGCACCAGATAGCTTCAATACAAAGATTTCAGATTGAAAATTTCAGGAAATATTTCTTAAAACAAGAAGCGTGGAGTATTCAGGCAATGCTGGTTCTTTCTCTGCTGTTCTTGAAAAGCCGTCGTTTTATGGATTTAGGTTTGCTCCAAATAAGGTCTTTGTTGAAAACTTATTTTTAGGCGCGAACGCTCGGATTGGTCGAAATATCATTTTAATTTCTATTTTCTTTTGGCTGCGCCAATCACATCGCGCAAAGCATTTATTTTCGTCATTTCTGCTTTCAAAGCGTTAACTTCCGGCTCACCATAAATTCACCGTCTAGATTATGGAAAATGAAGATTCCAGACACTTCACTTTATTTCTCTCTAATCTAATAAAGAGAGGTATCTGAATCATTTTCATTCTTCCATAATTTAGACGGCAATTCTCTCTCTCTCTCTCTCTCTCTATATATAATATATATATATAAAGGGTGGCTTACCGGTGAATATGGGCACGATCGTAGAGGTGCACAGGATCCAGGGGTTAAGTCCGTTATAAAACAAATACTCAAGTGCTCAATACAAAGTAGAGCAAATTTTATTGAGAAATGGATACAATAGAAACCTACTCGAGTTTCATCGCTAGAATCATCAGGGTTAAATCCACTGAATTAATCGAGTTACCGATTAATTGCAGCTGATCACACGTATGTTCATGAATAAAATTTTACGTTACAGATGAACGCTTTGTTACTCTTTAAAATCTCACCGGAAATTGTTTTTTCGTGATATTAAAATAAAAGATGTGAATCAATTTGTGGGTATTTATTATATGGTTGTTAATATAAAGTATGGTTATGAGGCGAAGATGGTTATAAGTAAATAGATTAAAATATTTATTGATTTAGCTTTGGTTAGAGGGTATATGAAAAAACCCAAACATATAGGTGTGTGTTGTTACGGTGATTTGCGTATATATATACTAGCAATATTATGCACCCTCCGGGTGCAAGTATTTCAGTTTAATGTAATAAAATATTATATGAATGCAGATAAAAAGATTTGAACAGGGGGGTATAATCGAAAACAAAACACTGAAACTTACTCTTCCATCACTCTCGTCTTCCATTGTTATTTTTTCTAATTTAAGTATTTAGTTAAAAGAGGAAGTAAAGAATAAATGACAGTTATTTTTTTCTTGTTAATGGATTTCATTTAAGATTCATTGAAGAGATTTTTGCTTATATTCATTAAAATAAAACCAAACAGTTAGAAATCAATAATACTAAGCACATATTTATTAAATTCGATTTTTTAATATCAATATGCAAATTATCCTTCCCGTTCATACTGTAAACCGCTATTTTGTTGTATATATAAATAAAATTGCATGTTGGTAGTATGTAGATATGGTTAACTGTATTAATAATGTTAAACAATTTTATTAATAATTGAGGTTAAAATAAAAATAAAATCATTGAGAATGTGATGTCAATAACTAAGGGAATTGTGATTAGAGTAGTAATATAGTTTCGGTTACAGACAGAAAAACACACAATCTCCATTATAAAATAGATATATATATATATATATATATATATATATATATATATATATCGGCAATCTTGAGGGTGTGAGGGGGATAATGGGATTTTTAAAAAATCTTTAATCCCTGTTGAGAGGAGATCACGGTGAAAAAAAACTAACATATCAACACACACATATAAACTTAACGACAAATCCAGTTCCCCAACACATATAAACAAAAAAACAATTAAACAGACACACACACACACATACACATATTCATTTAACCAATCCTCAACAATCCAACTTTCTAGACCAACACCTGTGGTACCACCAGCTACCATTCTGACACTCCCCATCTAGTAAGAAGAAAATCCACTAACCACCCCCAACCATCCCTCTCCCTACTGGCGTCCTTCTGTTTCAGCATTTTGAGAATGCCCATCATTGAGACGAGTACTGTATCCAGGTCTTGAAGATGGTCTAATAAGAGACCGAAACGTTGCATCATCGACAATAAACATCCAGTTTCCATAACATCCCGTGTTTGTCTACCTTTCTCCACATATTGTCGGATTAATCTCCTCACATTTCTCCCATATATATATATATATATATTGTAAACACGGGTTTGTTTTTTGAATGGCTTTTTCCGATAATTTTTGGAAGATAAGTGCTTAATTGGAGTCGTACCTAATTTTGAAAATTAATCAATTAATAATGAATTAGGCGGGAATACCTATTAAATGTATGGCTAAACAAATCGAGAAAAATCAATCTCTGTATGTACATTTCGGCCTATTAGGCCTCATCAGCAGAGCTATAGATCGGAAGACCGCCCTGTGCGTGATTTGAAACCGGACTGCCAATATATATATAGTTAGTTAGTTAGTTAGTTATCTACTAATCTAAGTTTAGATGTGGCACAACGCCAGAAGTATGGGGCGCCCAATGAGAATCGAACTAATATTGGTCAGTAAATTTAGCTTTCTAACCATTACACCACACATATCTATAATTGATTTGTCGAGTTTCGTGTGTGACGTGGCTGGTGACCTAAGGGTAGAGTCTTGACTCTACGTTCTGTGGTCGCTGGATGAATCCCTGTCGAGAAGAGATCACGGTAATATAGGTCGAAACAGCTGTCCAGTGTTCCCCACTTTAGATTATTAATATCGCGCATATGCTTTGTTTGCAAGTATTAGACAACAATGAAGCCATCACACCATTAATATAAGATAGGCTTGGTTTGGTTTTCTTTTGTTTTGTTTTACGGCATATCAACCTCGGTGGGTCATTTAATGCCGATAAAGTTTTGAAATAAATCAATTTTTAATGGATAATCATATTGTTTATAAACTCATGTTTTTCTATTTAACCCATAGATGGGACCTTAACAGGTACTACCACACCGGGTCAGAGTGGACCAGGGAGCAATGGTGATGAAGGGTGCTCCACATTCCCCAAACCTCCAAAACTGGAACCTCACCATCAGATAGAGTTTAACGTCATTCCCAGGACATGAAGACCCGCAGTCACCGCCTTCTAGCACCCATATGATAAAAGGGGTTGGAGCTTGCCATAAGGGCAATAGGGTTGGGAAAATCATATAGGTGCTAGGGCTTGACGTGACCAGCCGATGATCGAGGGGGCCTCTCCGACCGCCCGTCTAGCCCAAGATAGGGCCAAAGTGGAGTTGCAAGTCATGAACTGCTCATCCACCAGGGTTCTATCCTTAAGCATCACGGGTCGCCACCCACGGCCAACAGGTGGCCCCATTGGGGGAGTCTTACCCCTCTGCAGGTGCAGTCGCTGCATTCTAACGCCCCACCGACAGTACGGTTATCAGATAGGAATACTCGAAACAATATTTATATCAAGAATAGTTTCTTGAAACTAAAATTGTTTAGGAATGGTTTCAAGTATCTAATAAGGTACTCGAAATCAAAAGCTTACATGATAAATAATGAATTCTGCATCAATTAACCCACAAAGTGTTGATTTGCCGTAAAACAATCTAATGATATTGTGTCAGAAAAAGAAATAGACAAATAATAGGAAAATATTTATTTCAATATAGGATTATTTCGAAAAATTCAATGAATTTGGCAAAAAATATACTAATACCTAGTTTTTACCGTCTCATTCAAAGTAAAATGTGCTTGAAAACAAAACTCAAATTTTATTAAACATTAAAACATTTATTATAAGGGAGGTAAATCCTGAGGGCTTATTTTTGAAATTATTTCCCTTAGTCTAATAAGTTTTGCTTAATTTTGTATTGATAAAGGCCGCTATCTGTATCAAGGAATTAGCGGCATTAGAATCTATCTTCGCGGACTTCCGTCCCGGCCTCCTGGCACAAAAACCGCTAGCCGGTGGCAGCTGAAAAAAACAGCAACTACGATTGAAGTCCGTGTTACTTGAAAAAAACAAAACAACCCTAACCCTAAACACCCCTAGTTAAAATTAACAGTTTTCTTACAAAATTTGTAGAGAGCCCAAATTATTATTTATTTTCCCATTAAACTAACCTTAAACCCTAGTTTACCATGGGTATCGTGGTTATGGATCATTTCTACTCGCGAGTATGTTCACGAGCTTCTTCAGACCACCCCTGAATGAGGGAGATGAAATGTATGAATATAAAATGAGTTTGGCCATGTGGTTGTCTAAATAAAATATATCAGTGGTCTGAAGAAGCTCGTGAACATACTCGCGAGTAGAAATGGTCCATAACCACGATACCCATGGTATTTAAGGCCTTTTTATTCCCAAATAAATTTGCTCTGTTTACAATAATTAAACATTGAGCTCTCATATGGAACCTGAACTCTACAACAAACTACTGGTAGAGAATTAGGACCCACCTAGAATCACCTTGTACCAAGAAACTTGGTACCGCACCAAAGTATATATATATATATATTAACTTTTATTGTTTATATACATATGTGTGTGTATGCATGTGTACGTATAGGTATACGTCTATGGATGTTTAGGAATATGTGTGTATGGTTGTATGTCTTTTTACATATGTCCAAAAATATGTAGACGCGAGTATATATATATATATATATTATATATATATATATATATATATTATATATATATACTCACGTCCATAGACGTATACCTATACCATAGACGCATACCTATACGCACACATACATACACACACACGTATATATAAAACAATAAAGTTAATATATATATAATATATATATATATATATATATATATATGGAATTTGATAATTTGTTCTTGAAGCATGCATTGTTATGTAAGTTATATTATTATTTATATTTTTTGAAGGCAATTACAATGCATATATGTATAAAATTCGATAATTATGAAATAATCATAACAAGCAACCCGTGAATAAAGTGCGCCACGTCGAACACCATACAGCTGTTTTCAACTCTATACCCATAGACGTATACCTATACGTACACATGCATACACACACACGTATATATAAACAATAAAGTTAATATATATATATATATATACATACATACATATATATATATATATATATATGGAATAATTATTGAAAATAATCATGACAAGCAAACCCGTGAATAAAATGCGCCACGTGGAACACCATACAGCTGTTTCAACTTTATTAAGTCTCATCAGCGGTGTATACCTACAATTTCCCTCCGACAGAAATCGATATATATATATATATATTCCTTATATGGGAGGGAGAAGAATCATTTTTCGTGGATGGCCACTGTAAGGAGCTTTAAGATATTTTGAAATTGCTCTTGTGTCGGCACATTGCCACAGTTTCGTTTCTATGATTCAACAGTTTGTATCTTTCTGAATACTTTATAATTTGAATATTCTCCTCCAGGCATAGATTGCATCTGTCATCCAAGCTGCTTGGTGTTGTGGATCCTTTTATAATCCCCCATTCAATCTGTGGGTTTAAAAACCAACCACTTTTTCTTTTTCCTCATGAAACTGTCAAATTTCTCCCGAACACCCTGAAATATAAATAAATGAATATATATATATATATATATATTGATGTCATATTTGACAAATATGACATCAATATGATGACATATTGATGTCATATTTCAAAACCGTCTCCTTTTTCAAACCTCAAATTTTTTTAAACAGACTGAATGACAAGGATTACCACTCGCTTTTCTCGTTATTCTGTGATAAATAATTTCTTATCTTATGCCCTGAAGATGATCTAATTAATAGATCGAAACACTGCAGCGTCGGCCAATAAACTCACCACTTAACCCATTTAAACCTGTGTTTTTTCATTTTTCTTAATATTCTACATACCGTCGGATTCACTTCCTTTCTTCACACACACACACACACACACACACACACATATATATATATAATATATATATATATATATGTGTGTGTGTGTGTGTGTGTGTTTGTTCAGTTAAGCGTGAGAGAAAATTGTTTACGAACAAGTGAATGTAATTTCGGATCGATTGAATACAGAAATTGTCTAAAAGATTGAGAGTCTCAAGCTATTTTCAAGAATGTTAAAGATTATTTTTAACGAATTTAGACAAGGTTAATTTTCATTATTTCAAGGATCGTGGAAATTGTTCTTTTCCTATTTGGTTTTAAATAAAGTTAGCTTTGGCATTTAAATAAATATCGCCAAGTTTTTCAGGAAACATAGCCACCGTCCGCATTAAAATCAGATTCACAGCTACAAATGATCCAAAAGTTCTCCCAAAAATTCCGAGACGGCTGTTTGGTTTCTCAGAGATTGTTTGGTAAAGGAATGTCTGTGGTTGTAGAACCTCTGCTTCAAATTCCCCGCGGTAATTCCGATGTATACCTTTTTGTCCATTACCCTTTCTTTCGAAAAGATGGTTGCCTGGTATAGTAACAGAAATAAAGTAAAAAATAGTAACGTTACAAATATGACTGTAGTTATGAAGGAAAAGTAATAATGTGTTAGAGTATACATTTCTGTAAATGTCTTTAAGAGTTGTGTAAATGTCTTTAAGAGTTGCCAGAGGATTTCTCCTGGCGGGGATATATTTTTAGGTAATACAAAGAGTTTCAATTACACTTATCTTAGTTGTATAGGTCTTTGCAATGTCTCTAAGTTGTCCGGTAAAGTCGCTGTGTTTCTGTTGTCTGCATGTATCAGCTAGTCGACGTATTTCTCACGGGTGCCGCCTCTGGTCTTACCCTCGTGCCTGCCGTATCTGTTCTGCAGAATTTTAGGGGTCTGCCCCTGGCCTGTGATTCCAGGAACTAATATGAGCAGATAACCCAATTTCCGATAATAGAGCGTTTTCCGAATTGCATTCTCCTCCTACTGGGCAGTCGTTATTAACTCTGCATTTGCAATTTTCTTTTTTATTATTGGAAGGCTCATTAATATGATATTTTTTTGAGTGTATTTCTATTTTGATTTCTAATTATTTTTGGCTGAGTTGTGGTGCAGGAATAACTAATTTTCAATGTTTCCTGTTGAAGATCTTATGTAGAGGATTGTTCTAGTTAAAGTATTTGTCTACCTATTTTCTTGTAGTCTTTTGTTCTGTTAAACAATACAATCAAATATTTTTATTTGTACTTCGTCAAACGCAACAGTTTTTAGTAGGCATACCCAAGTTTGTTGGCTGCTAGGTTAAAACAAATTAAAAATAATTAAATCTATTATGTCAGGTCAAACTTTTGTCTAAAATGATAAGTGGTAATATAATGACCATCATTAAAAAAAGAAAAATATCATTACATATGCAGTTATTTTTAATAGATTTAAAATGATTTGTTTTGGTCAATTTCGACGCGATCCGCCATTCTGTCGCTTTTTCAATGGTTTTAGGTGCTTGTTTACAATTTTAATGTAACATTCGCGATTGCAATAAAAAAACCCCAAAAATCAGGTAATTATCCGATTTTAATGAAATTTTCAGTATTGATTTATCAATTAATGAATTTTATAATGCATTAGTTATTTTATTTCAGAACTTTAATTTAGTATTTTTACCTATATTGATGTTAATTTACAGAGAGGGGGATTAAACCATGTTACTTTCCTCTTTCCGCATCTACCACTGTGTCTTTAAAGAGACAGGACTGGGTTTATTGCCCGTTGCCTGAGGCGCAACCATTGAAGGGGAATCCCGACGGGATCAACGTATTTTTGTACCTACCTCACATGAGTCTCGGCTCGTGGGTGGGTCCACATAATGATGTCCTTGTGTCATACCACCGTCAATAATCTTCATACAATGACTGCTACTTACACAGTAGCATTGCAACCAACAAAGCCTTCATCAGATGATGACTCTGGGTTCAGGCATGATTTCGGGGCCGAAGCATCATTACCACTAACCCAGAGCGCCCCAGCAGTATCTCACGATACCACCAGACTTTGTCGGTTTGATGTCACAATATAGGACTACCATTACTGTCTTCATTATTATTCTTATTATTATTACAGTTTCCCCCTCTGTTATTTTAGCAATCATTAGTAGCATTTTCCCCTTCCCAATTTAAAGTTTCTTATTTCCTGATGTTTGTTGGTAGAAAACTTTTTGTTTGAAACCACTTTTATCCAGGGTTTCATTGTAAACTTTGTTGTTTTCCTTGAATATTTCTCCATTACATGATTATCTATTGATCCTAGCATATACCATTGTGTCTACCACCGTCATTACTGTCTTCATTGTTATTGTTATTATTATTACAGTTTCCCCCTCTGTTATTTTAGCAATCATTAGTAGTATTTTCCCCTTCCCAATTTAAAGTTTCTTATTTCCTGAATTACATATGTCCCTCCGACAGAAATCGATATATATATCTTCCTTATATGGGAGGGAGAAGAGTCATTTTTCGTGCATGTGCAACAGTCAATTGTCAAATATCTACGATCGTATAAAAAATAAACTGGATTCGTGTTCATGTGAATTCAAATGATGAGATTTTGTATATCAGGAAATCCTCGTGTTAACTTAAGATGGCATAAAAAACAACATTATTTGTGGTTTTCAATTGATTTCTCTTTAGAAAAATCCAAATCGAGAAAGAATCAAAGAGACAAACATATAATATATATTATATATATATATATATATATATATATATATATATATATATATATATATGTGTGTGTGGTGTGTGTGTGTGTGTGTGTGTTTGTCTCTTTGATTCTTTCTCGATTTGATCTATCTAAAGAGAAATCAATTGAAAATCACAAATAATATATATATATATATATATATATATTGAGAGAGAGAGAGAGAGAGAGAGAGAGAGAGAGAGAGAGAGAGAGAGAGAGAGAGAGAGAGAGAGACTGCGGAAGAACGAATAAAGAGACATGTATGTATGTATGTATGTATGTGTGTAGTGTGTGTGTTTGTAAAATAGTATAGAATAGAATAATAGAATAGATTAATATCAACCGAGATAGGTAGATAGATAGATTGATATGAACAGAAGGAAATAGATTGATATGAACAGATTGGCATAGTATATAGATAGATAGGAAGTCAGATTTTTAAAGTTAAGTGTGCTGGTAGAAAACTTTTTGTTTAAATCCACTTTATCCAGGGTTTCGTTGTAAACTTTGCTGTTTTCCTTGAATATGTTTTCATTACATGATAACCTATTGATCCTAGCATTTACCACATTAGGTATTTGTTTAATTATTTAATTGGGGTGATTGGATATGACGCTGATGTAGATGGAATTTTGGTTATCTCTGTGGAATGGTTTGTAGGTGTTGTCTGAGAGGTTAAATGTCACATCTAGGAAGTTGACTATCTTGAGGTTAGAGGGCATTTCAATTTTAAACCCGGGGAATTTAAATGCCCTTATAATTTTCTTTTGTATTCTAGATGTTTTAGGGCCATTACTGTCTGGGATATATATGATTTGTCATCTCTGTATAGTCCTACCTATTTATTATTTATCATTCTGCTGATAGTGAATAAAATATATATTCCTACTTGGTCTACTGTTTATGCAGAATCGTATGTACCCATTGGTATATCAAAGTTATCCAAGTGGATTTGTCATTTTTTAATATTAGCTTTCTACATGCTAGAATAATTTCACTTTGTTACTCGATTATTTCTGTGTAGTTTTTTTCTTAAAATAAATACTATTTCTATCTTTTGATAGAAGTCAATTATATGGAACTGGCCCAAATTGGTAGTACCTGAAGGGTCCATCTATGGGTCAAATATATCTGTTTAAAATTGTTTTCTAAGGATTATTATTTGTTACTCAAAACCATATAATTATTAATATTTTAACAAAAAGAAAGTTAAAACTAATAATAAATTTATAAGCACAAAAAATATGGGTTATCCCTCCTAACAGTACGAACCTGGATGACCCAGCAGCAAGCATGAGCAGCAGAGAACATACAAAGGTAGGATGAGTAGATGATAACCTGGAACTCATTTATCAGACTTGATAATAGCAGGATGCACCAATATTGAGCCTCCCTCAGGGACATGAGCAGACGGACAATTTGGATCTCTGTAGAATGAACATAATACTCACCTTCACAGGAAGGCTGTGACTAGCGTCTAGTTTTTTGTTTAATATTCTTGAACCATTCAATGGCTCCGAAGGAATTTTCCAAAGATTTTTGTAGGCATTTTTTTTTTTTTTTAATTTCTCGGATGATGTTTTAGATAATATCTTTTAGAGATTTTACCTAATTCTGTTTTTGAGGGGTTGATTAGTCTAGATTGTAGTTGTTGGGCTTTAAACAAAATATGATAATTCGTTTAGTTGGAGGCACGTGCCCTAATGGTTAGAGTCGTAGGGAAATGGACTCGTCGATCAGAGTTCAAATCCTGGACAAAGCTACAGTTCACATAGCGCGAATACCCTTGGGAAAGGTATGAATTCAACAACTCTCTCCAGCTATGGGTAAATAGTAGGGCAGACTGGGCAACCAGTCTAGGAGAAGGAAAATCTATGAATTTAAACCTGTTAAGCCCCGCTTGGGGTGGTCATTACTAGAATAGGCTCAGTCATAATTAATCATCTATTTCACTAATTAAAAAAAAGAAGCATTTTTCATGTTAATTTTGCCTGTTCTATCTTCTATGTGTACATTTTTTGTGAATGTGGCAGTATCTGTGATGTATCCGTGTTATCTACTTGTATTTGCCTCATACTCCACTTGTATGGGCTGGGCACAAGGCCTCGTTTTAACGTGGGCCCACCCACAAGCCGAAGCTCATGGGTGGGAAAGAACAAAAATTGCGTCGATCCCTTCGACATTCCCCACAAGGGGGCGCCCCAGGCACTGGGCAATAAACCCAGCCGTGCCCCTTTGAAGTCAAGGGGACAGGTATTGCCTGGGGGGGGGATAGCCCCTGGGATAGACGCTATTAACTTGTAAAGATCCAGGGCCGAAGCCACTGGACCCCCACCCCGTTGGGCGGGTCTACATATTAATCCGTGTTATCTACTTTGTCAGTGATTTTGTTAGTTAAGATGTTGGGATAATTGAAGGGGTTAATGAAGGGGTTAATGAAGGGGTTTTTATAAAAGTTTTTAGATTTATCAGCTGTAACCCAGATGTGGTTAGAATTTCTTTTATGTTCCAAATATCTTTGTCTATTCTAGTTTGAAAATACTCACGTTCAAAGTTGTTAGTTGTTAGGTTCAAAGTTCCGTGATGGCACCCGATTACGGCAAGAAAGTTCCCGAGTTCGAAAAGAAGGTTCCCGAGTCCGAGAAGGTTCCCGAGTCCGAGAAGAAATACCTGAAGAAGGCCGGAGGGTATATCGGCCGAAACGTTGTACAAATAACAATGAATATGGGGACAATAGTCCGAATAACACAGATAATACTAATACCAAACTTGTTTCTTATTATTACCAAATAATGATCACTGTTGGCAAGTAAGGACCAATCATCTTGTACAGATTTACCGGTCTACTTCTTATTTTGGCGCAGACTCAGGCGTAACTTTTCCAATCAGTGGATACTCCTTCAAGAGAAGAGTATATCCCTCAATTCATACACACACACACACACACACACACACACACACACACTCATGCACACACACACACACTCACGCACACACATATATTTGTGTATCCTTATTTATTTAGCTCTATCGGCTGAGGTTGTACAATATGCCAACAACACCTCTGCTGAGTAAAACCTCCTTCCAATTGGGCCACTGTTGGCTGTAGGTGACGACCCGTGGTGTTTACTGAGTAGTCCATGGTATGCACCGTTACTTGGGCTAGACGGGCGGGCGGAGAGGTCCCTCCAATCAATCGGCTGGTCATGTCAAACCCTAGCACCTATATGATTGTCCCTACTGTATTGCTCTTATGGTAAAACTGAATCTAGAGGCGAGGTTCCAATTATGGAGCTCTGGAAGTGTGGAGTACCTCTACTCCAGGCTCACATTGACCCAGATTGGTAGTACTTGTTATGCCCACCAAGTACAACCATTCCAGGTCCCATCTATTTGTTAACTAGGGAAAAAAAAGGATTAAAAATATGTTTAAAAATGAATTAGAAATAATTTGAATACCCAGTAATAATAAATAAACAAACATGACTTCAGCATAAATTGTTTTAAAATCTCAATAACGTGTTTGTTTTAGTATGTATTTTTAATTCAGACAAAGCATCCGTTTTCGTAAATTTTTTGGCAGAATTTAATGTTTAAACTGTATCAATAATTAATTACATATGTAATATCATTTTTCTTTTTTACTGATGATCATTATGTTACTACTTTTTGACCTTATATAATCGATTTAATTGATTTTGTTTTTAAAGCAAAAATTGTCGCTTGAATTGCTGATACCTAATAAAAATACATATGAGTATCATTTGCCTTTCTACGGCCATATACTTAGAAGTTCAAAGCCTGTACCGACGAGTTGGGTGGGAGTTTTTTTTTCCATTTATTTTAGAAGTCCTCATTTTTTATTACAGTTAGGAACCCTGTCTTAATGCTACTTCAAAGCTCGAATTGTACCGACGGGAGATGGGATGGGTGGGTGTGTCAGCTTGCCGTTAGTTTTTGCTTTTTAGAAATGAACATTCGTATTTTCTTTCATACAGCGACGGGGTCTTCTGCCTGGGAAGTTCAAAACTAAACTCGTGTCGACGTGAGTAGGGTGGGTTTCTTTGTAAGGATTAATTTGGGGGCCTTCAAATGTGCTGTGTTTATTTCGCGATATGTAATTTTAGATTATTGTTTGTTATTTGCTACTTGATACATGGTCTATCAATGATATTGAGCACTATTTACTTATAAATATAGCATACAATATTATCAATATATATATATATACTCCAGTTCCAATGTTCTTCTTCTGAAGAGATTTTATCTCGAAATATTAAGAATAAATCACAGCTTAACAAACAACACCATTGTTACCTTATTTTTTCTTTACACCTGCATTGTGATAGCCTTCAAAACCAACCTCCAAACCAATATACACACAATGTTTCAAGCAAATTATAAAACCCTCTTATATATATAATATATATATATTATATATAGTATAAACAGTGTTGATTAATTACAGTTATTTCATATTCATGATACAACAGCATTGTGTTTGCCATTCAAAATGACGCAACAGCGATCATGAACTGCGAAACTGTTTTCAACGGTCATAATTGCAATATTGACTTCCGCAATTAACTGTAATTAATCAATATCTTGATTAATTCAGTGGAAATTAACCCTGAAAATCCTTTAGGTGAAACTCGATCAGGTTATTTCCACTAATAAGTTCACTAAATACCTTTAAGTTTCCAAATCTATTACGTCAAAAAAAAAAATGGTAATTTTCGGTTGTTGTCGTCCTGGCCTCCTGCCCTAAAAACGCTAGGCGGCGCCTGCTGAAAATGTGAACCGTGCTAGTTATGAACCGCTTAGCGGTTGAAAGCGTTTTTACCGACAAGTTAATGCGATATGAAAGCGATATTTTACCCACCCCCAAAGTATTTTTATCGACAAGTAATTGTAAATATATTGCTTCCCCCTCTTTAGAACATATTTTTTAGCAGTTTGAAGGCGTTTTTTTTTATCGACAAATATTCTTTTTAGCGGTTTGAAGGCGTTTTTATCGACAAATATCTTTTTTTAGCGGTTTGAAAGTGTTTTTATCGACAAATTAATACAGTAAGAAAGCGATATTTTACAACCCGCCCAGGTTTTTTATCGACAAGTAAATGTAAATATTTTACCCCCTCCCTTTAAAATATTTTTTTTCGGTATTTTCATTTAATTCTAGTTCAAAACAAATGTCACGTCTTTTAAGATAAATACGACTCAGCTTCGAAAATAAAAACAATCAAACTTGAACGTTAATGGTAGTTATTTTGCGTGAAACTTGTTTACAGTAGTGTAATTTCCGTGTCTGTTGAAATTCTTTACAATCCATTAAATTTTATAGATACCAAGTACTTTTTCTTTTTCCTTATGAAACTGTCAAATTTCCCCGATATATATATATATATATATATATATATATATATATATATATCTTATCATAATGGAGATTGTGGGTTTGTCTATCTGTAACCGAACTATATTACTATACAAGTCACAATTCCTTTAGTTATTTACATCATATTCTCCATGATTTTATTTTTATTTAAACCTCAATTATTAATAAAATTGTTTTACATTACTTACACTGTTGACCATATCTACATACGAATAACATGCAACTGTATTTATATATACAACAAAATAGAGGTTTACAGTATGAATGGGAAGGCTAATTTGCATATTGATCTTAAAAAATTGATTTTAATAAATATATGCTTAGTATTATTGATTTCTAATTGTTTGGTTTTATCTTATTGAATATGAGCAAAAATCTCTTCAATAAATCTTAAAAGAAATCCCTTAACAAGAAGAAATAACTGTAATATTATTCTTTACTTCCTATTTTAACTAAACAGTTTAAATTAGGAAAATTTACGAATGAAAGACGGGAGTAACGGAAAATGATGGAAGTGTTAGTTTCAAAGTTGTTCTATTTTTCAATCATACCCCCTCTGTTCAAAATCTTTTTATCCACATTCTTATTCAGTTTCATTAGCCTTTCTAATTTAATATCATATTTTATTATAAAATTTAACTAAAATACTTGCACCCGGAGGGTGCATATATTTGCTAGTATATATAAGAGAGTTTTATAATTTGCTTGAAGCATTGTATATATATTAGTTTGGAGGTTGATTTTGAAGGCTAGCACAATGCAGGTGCAAAGAAAAAATAATAAGGTAACAATGGTGTTGTGTGTTAACCTGTATTTAAAAAAATATTTTTAAAATGCAGGTTAACACACAACACCATTGTTACCTTATTATTTTTTCTTTACACCTGCATTGTGCTAGCCTTCAAAATCAACCTCCAAACCAATATATATATATATATATATATATATATATATATATTGAACACAGTGAACATGTAAGTAACCATACAGTTTCTCTTTTGTAGAATAATGCTTTTAACAGTTTTTCAAAAACTTATTTAGTCTTTCTCTGTACCATCTCTGTCTGTCTCTGTCTCTCTTTCTCTTTCTTTCTCTCCCCCCTCTCTCTCTCTCTCTCTCTATATATATATATATATATATATATATATATTTGAGGATATGTGCTTAATTGAAGTCATACCTAATTTTGAAAGTTAATTAATGAATTTTAGGCGGGCATATATGTTCAAATGTAAGGCTTAACAAATCGAGAAAATGTCAATCCCTGTATGTACATTTCGACCAATTAGGTCTCATCAGCAAGGTTATAGACATGGGAGACTGCACCGTGTATGACTCGAAACCTCGACTGTTAAGCTGACAGGCGAAGTCTCTAACCGTTACACTAGCTTGCCATTCCCACATTCTTCGTTTGTTTTGAAACTCATTTATATTCCACTTTTTATTGACTTGCTACACGACAGTATGAGGTTAAGTAAACAAACAAATGTGTTTATTTTTATATGGCTTTAAGCCGACACTTTTTGGAGGATACGTGCTTAATTGAAGTCATACCTAATTTTGAAAATGAATTAGTTAATAATTAATGAATTTATCGATTTGTTTAGCCTTACATTTGAACATATATGCCCGCCTAAAATTCATTAATTATTAACTAATTAATTTTCAAAAATTAGGTATGACTTAAGCACATATCCTCCGAAAATTGTCGACTTAAAGCCATATAAAAATAAACACATTTGTTTGTTTACTTAACCTCATATATATATATATATATATATATATATATATATATATATATATATATATATATATATATATTTGAACACAATGAAGATGTTTGTGAGATGGGTGGCAAGTGACCATACGGCTTCTGTTTTGTAGGGTAATGCTTTGAAACAGTTTTTTTAAACATCATGTATCATCCTTGTGTAATTGTGCAGCAATACTGATACGGTTACGTGTGGTCGATTAACCTTCAACCTTGGATTGGAAATTGTTTGATTTTTCAAGTTCACTTCAGAATCTTGCCCTAACGAACATCTGGACATGATGTGCCGTATTTACTGTATCTTACAAATATACAACTATTCTATCATTATAATATAGGCAAAGCCGTGGAGTCGGAGTCGGAAGCAATTAAGGACCCCTTAATTGCTTCCGACTCCGACTCCATGGCTTTGCCTATATCATAACGATAGAATAGTTGTATATTTGTAAGATACGGTAAATACTGGGGTCAGAATTGGTAAACCTATTCCGACTCCGAGTCCTGTTATTTTTCGATATCCTTCATCAGGAAACGATGTGTCGTATTTACGGTATCTTACAAATATACAAATATTCTATCATTGTAATATAGGCAGGGCTATGGAGTCGGAGTCGGAAGTAATTAATGGGTCACTGCAGTCAAACGTAAAGCAGCTTTTGTTGGAATATTTTGATATATAAGGTGTGCCACTGTGATGGAGAACGAGTACTACCATACTCATTTGGAAAAAGAGCAAGACATTGTCTTGCCTGCTGGAGTCGAACCCGCGCCCTTCCGGAATGCAAAGAAATGCGATTCAGACGCTGGATGGATGCGAGGTGTAATTCAGGTGCCCGGATGTTGGGGGACTGTGTCCATGAATAACAAGTGAGTGGAGCGCTGACGAGAAGCAGTTGGCCGACGCGAGATGTTAGTCAGCGACGAAGCGCTTTGTGAACGACCCAACAAAGAAATTGATTTTAATCCAACAAAGAAACAAAACTAAATGGGAGTTGCGATTTTTCAGCTGCTAAAATATTTTGACGACGACGGCTTTTCAGCTGCTGGTCGAAGACGAAGACGAAGACTGTGTTGACCAAAAGAAAGTTTGGCCTGCGAGAAGACGGTGGGCTCGCTTCTTTTTGGTCCCCCTCAGCAGGAACTTGTTGACTCAAATATCTATTTCCCCCTCTATTTTTTCCTTCTATAGCCACATTATACCACTTAAATTTATAGACTAGGCGAGGTCACGTGGTTTAAAACCTCAGCCAATCAACAGTCCGAATACGTGGCTGGTTAACTACTTAATCGCTGATACTGAGAGACGTCCATTTTAAATCATTGAAGAAGGAGCTGCAAGACTGATGAGCACCAAGGAACAACCAAAGGATTATACACTAAGGATCGTGCTCTCCGCTGGACAAGTGTTCTTGCTTGATGCCTAAAGGATGGCCACAAAATCGTAACAGCTTTTCGATACGAAACATATTCGGTCAGCTTGAGAACTTACAGAGAAATTCTTAAAAGTAAGTCGACCGATGCGCACTTTACTACCAACCAGTTAAGAGATAGCGGTGCAGTTAAAATGAAGAAGTTGGCCGATCCCAGATCAGTTGGGCAGAAGATAAGGCTAAGCATTCATTACGCGGAGGAGCCCATGCCCGGCTCTCACTATCTGATAAGGATGGAGATAGAAACACCCAACCCACACAACAAAATATATACAGATAAGAAAGGAAAGAAAACAAACAAAAAGAAAACTACTACCACCACAAGAAGAGAAGAAGAAGAATTAACGAAGAAGAAGAAGAAGAAGAAGAAGAAGAAGAAGAAGAAGAAGAGAAAAGAAGAAGAAGAAGAATTAACGAAGAAGAAGAAAAAGAAGAAGAATGAGGAAGAAGAAGAAGAAGAAGAAGAAGAATAACGAAGAAGAAGAAGAAGAAGAAGAAGAAGAAGAAGAAGAAGAAGAAGAAGAAGAAGATTAAGAAGAAGAAGAAGAAGAAGAATTAACGAAGAAAAAGAAGAAGAAGAATTAACGAAGAAGAAGAAAAAGAAGAAGAATGAGGAAGAAGAAGAAGAAGATTAACGAAGAAGAAGAAGAAGAAGAAGAAGAAGAAGAAGAAGAAGAAGAAGAAGAAGAATTAACGAAGAAGAAGAAGAAGAAGAATTAACGAAGAAAAAGAAGAAGAAGAATTAACGAAGAAGAAGAAAAAGAAGAAGAATGAGGAAAGAAGAAGAAGAAGAATTAACGAAGAAGAAGAAGAAGAAGAAGAAGAAGAAGAAGAAGAAGAAGAGAAGAAGAAGAATTAACGAAGAAGAAGAAAAGAAGAAGAAGAAGAAGAAGAAGAAGAAGAAGAAGAAGAAGAAGAAGAAGAAGAAGAAGAAGAAGAAGAATTAACGAAGAAGAAGAAGAAGAAGAATTAACGAAGAAGAAGAAGAAGAAGAAGAAGAAGAAGAAGAAGAAGAAGAATTAACGAAGAAGAAGAAGAAGAAGAAGAAGAAGAAGAAGAAGAAGAATTAACGAAGAAAAAGAAGAAAAAGAAGAAGAAGAAGAATTAACGAAGAAGAAGAAAAAGAAGAAGAATGAGGAAAGAAGAAGAACAAAAAATAAGAAATGATTACTGTATACCAAATGGAGTTAATTCCTGCCCACGAAGCCTGTTAATGTACGGGTCACGATGCTGGCTATATCTGGACTTAAGTAAATAAGACTTTGAGAATATGAAAAAAAAAACGAAGAGTTGGGTAATGTTTTTTAGAGAGATGAGTAACGGTGGGACCAATTTAGCTTTAGACAAGAAAGCGCTTCTGTTAAAGTTTCTGATATCGAGTTAGATAATTATATCTACGCATATGACGGACTTTCTTTCTTTTTTTTTTTTTTTACAAAGATTCAACTGAACAGGCGATACCATTTTTTTCTAAAAAGAAATGATCGCTTGAACTAGTTTATTTATACATCTCATCATAAAATGAGTGTGCCAATTTACAAAGAGCATTTCAAAACACCTGTGATACTATTGTATCAATATATATATATATATATATATATATATATATAATATATATATAATATATATAAGGGTTTTATAATTTACTTGAAGCACTGTGTTTATGCTTAGAGGGTGAGCCAAATCTGGAATGATAATCAGAAACTGTTGAACAGGCACTCACACATAATCAGACACACACACACACAAACACACACATACCCCCCCCCCACACACACACAGAGTTTGGAAGACATGGGACAGAACCAGATGGACCGCCACTAGCAACAACTTCAGTTCCGAAGATCTTCTGTAGAAGATCATTTGAGAACTCTGACTGGGATTGGATAATCTCAGTCACGTGATCGACAAACTCTTAAAATATAGATTAAAACTTTATTCAGGCAGCAGATGAACTCGTTTTTATTAGTTTTCAATATATGTAAATATATCTATGTAAAAACACACACACACACACACACACACACACACACACACACACATATATATTATATATATATATATATATATATATATATATATATATACTTTGGCGGAGTACCAAGTAATTTGGTATTAGGATGATTCTAAGCTGGTCTTTTCTTCCAACGGTATGGTGTTGAAAAGTTCAAGTCCGATTTGAGAGCTCAATGCTTAATTTTAATAAACAGAGCAAAGTTATTAGTAAAGACAAAAAGCTGAAAACTCCGGTATTAAGTGATTATGGCCCATTTCCACCCAAGGGTATCTGAAACCCCCTGAGTTTCATCACTGGGATCAGGAGAAAATGTATAAAGAAAAGCTGAATTTATGTGTATACCATTTTCAATAAAAAAAAACTTGATCTGACGAAACTCAGTGGGTTTTCAGATACCCTTGCGTGGAAATGGACTATAATCACTTAATACCGTTATACTAATATATATATATATATATATATGTGTGTGTGTGTGTGTGTGTGTGTGTAAGTTTTTCCACTACTGTTCACTATAAAAAAATCCAAAGGAAAACTAGAATAGTTATAATAATTATAAATTCTTTATTCTAACAACATATGATCCGTACTGTTCAGATTTTAGGACTGTTGTCCTCATCGTTATTGTTAAATACACAACGTTTCGGTCGATGCACCCTCCGACGTTCTTTATGTGTTTCTTGTCGAACTCTGGAACCTTCTATTCGAACACGGTAGCCTTTACGTCGCGATCGGGAGCCATCACGGAAGTTCGAACCGAACCCTTTATTTAATCTATTGGGGTAAATTGTTCTCATTCCGGAGGACACATCGGCCGAAACGTTGTGTATGTAACAATAAGGATGGGAACAGCTGTCCGAAAATTCTATATAATACAAATTATCAAATCTCATCTGAAATATTCAGCCAAATAACATGATTCATTTAGTAAAGAAAAAAAAAATCAAAAAAAAAACAAAAACAAAAACAAGAACAAAAACAAAAACAAAAAAATCAGGTCGTACTTCTTTCTTTTCTCTTTCCGGTAAAATAATTTCCAATGTATCTTAATAATAAATTCATTTTTAATACTTTTCTATCGTAAAATCCTTCCAAATGCATTTTTATAGTCAAGTCATTTCCAATATATTCTTATAGAAAAATCATATCCAATTCATTTTTATCGTAAAATCCTTTCCAATGCATTTTTATAGTCAAGTCATTTCCAATACATTCTTATAGAAAAATCATATCCAATTCATTTTTATCGTAAAATCCTTTCCAATGCATTTTTATAGTCAAGTCATTTCCAATATATTCTTATAGAAAAATCATATCCAATTCATTTTGTCGTAAAATCCTTTCCAATGCATTTTTATAGTCAAGTCATTTCCAATACATTCTTATAGAAAAATCATATCCAATTCATTTTGTCGTAAAATCCTTCCCAATGCTTTTTTATAGTCAAGTCATTTCTAATACATTCTTATTGAAAAATCATGTCCAATTCATTTTTATCGTGAAATCCTTTCCGATGCATTTTTATAGTCAAGTCATTTGTAATGTAGACCCTGCTGTAGAATGCACCGACTAAACCTCAGCAGACGGTTAAGATACCCACACACAACTGGTCCATTACCCGTGTTCAAAGGGATCCCGTCATACAACACTCCATTTCGTCCCTTAATTTGGGCAAGTCGGTCGGTCGTAGAGGCCCGAATTTATCAATCGGCTGGTCATACAAATCATTTTGAATGCATTTTTATAGTAAAAATCACATCGAACACATTTTCATTGTAAATATCATTTCCAATGCTTTTTTTAGAGTAAAAATCATATCCGATGCATTTTTATAGTAAAAATCATTTCCAATGCATTTTTATAGTAAAAATCACTGTCCAATGCATTTTTATAGTAAAAATCATTTCCAATGCTTTTTTTAGAGTAAAAATCATATCCGATGCATTTTTATAGTAAAAATCATTTCCAATGCATTTTTATAGTAAAAATCATATCCAATGTATTTTTATTGTAAAAATCATATCCTATGTATTTTTATTGTAAAAATCATTTCCAATGCATTTTTATTGTAAAAATCATTTCCAATGCATTTTTATTGTAAAAATCATTTCCAATGCATTTTTATTGTAAAAATCATTTCCAAGGCATTTTTTTAGTAAAAATCATTTCCAATGCATTTTTATAGTAAAAATCATATCCAAGGTATTTTTATGTAAAAATCATTTCCAATGCATTTTTATAGTAAAAAATCATTGGTATTTTTATTGTAAAAATCATTTCCAATGCATTTTTATTGTAAAATCATTTCCAATGCATTTTTATTGTAAAAATCATTTCCAATGCATTTTTATTGTAAAAATCATTTCCAATGCATTTTTATTGTAAAAATCATTTCCAATGCATTTTTTTAGTAAAAATCATTTCCAATGCATTTTTATAGTAAAAATCATATCCAAGGTATTTTTATAGTAAAAATCATTTCCAATGCATTTTTATAGTAAAAATCATATCCAAGGTATTTTTATAGTAAAAATCATTTCCAATGCATTTTTATAGTAAAAATCATATCCAAAGTATTTTTATAATAAAAATCATTTCCAATGAATCTTTATAGTAAAAATCATTTCCGATGCAATTTTATAGAAAAATCATACCCAATATATTTTTATAGCTGGTCTGAGGCGCTTCTCTCAAGATCTGGATCTTGGATCCACAACTTGGTGTTTCAACTGATCAGAAGTGCGAAAATGTTTTTGGAACCGTTGCCAAATCCTTTCACTTTTTGGATCGTCTTCTCCGTTCGTCATTGAATCCATCACGCACGCTGCTGGTCAACATCTATATATTAATACTCGTGTTCTTTATTTGTACGACCATTATCATATTGCAAACCCTCTGGTTAAAAATGAGACCGTCCAAACCGTCCAAGATGAAACGCCAATATGTAAATCCTGATTATCTGCTGTTGCTTATCCACCGAATTCAGGTTTCTTATAAGTGTTGTCACCCCAGATAGATAATGGACGATTCCGTTTTTATTATAATGAAAGAAAGGGAAAAAAGGACATGCTACACATAAAAATATAACGAGAAAGAAAGAAAGAAAGAAAGATAGTAGGGGAGATCTAGACAGTGCGGAATCGATAACGCTATCAATGAAACAAAATAGAACGATGAGAAGAAGGAAAAGAAAGGAAAAATAGTGAGAGAGTTAAATCGAAATTTTAGCTCAGTCGGTAGAGCGTTCGGCTAGAAACAACAAGGTTCCTAGTTCGATACCGGTCCTCGCCAACTCAGCGTATGAGTAGCACAGGGATCTGTGCGGTAAAGTAAGAAGCTGATGGTAGGTGTGGCGCTTCACCTCAGATGCAAAAACAATTTCCTTGGTCTAGCGCTATTGAAAAGGGAATAGACTCCCTCGCTGATTGGCTGGTACCGACTTTAGGCCGCCCCGACGACTTTACTTACTTTTACATATTGAAGTATTTTACAATAGCCTCTAAGTAAATATTTTCAAACGTTGTAATAATTTAATTATCATACTGTGGTATATCCACATGTCCTGCTAGATAATAATATCATCATGACTCAACTCTTCACGATGCGCGTCAATAATTCATGTATAAGTCTACATCGTTAAATTTTTTGGATTGCTTGGGGGTAAGGTTAAATCGTCATGGGTCGGTTTAGCTCAGTCGGTAGAGCATCGAACGAGGAACTACAAGGTTCCAGTTTCGATAACAGCAAATTCCTTATAGGGTTTCGGTCTGTATGAAATGTCTTGGAGGATCGAAAATATTTCCACGGAAAATAGAACGAATATAGTGTTAGGGCCGTAGAAAATGGACCTGTCGACACGAGTTCAAATCCTGGACGAGGCTGTTTGTTCATATTGCTAATCTCCTTGAGAAAGGTACGCATCCAACTATTCTTCCTCCAACTATAGGTAAATAGTAGGGCGAACTGGGCTCAAACAGGTAACCAGTCTAGGAGAAGGATAACTGTAGCGTAATTATTAGGGTCTACCAGGATTAAAAAATAAAACTGTATTCGGATTTAGGGAGAGAGAGAGAGAGAGAGAGAGAGAGAGAGAGAGAGAGAGAGAGAGAGAGAGAGATAAGAACAAAAGAGAGGTTAAAGTTTGAACTCAATGACCGAAGAATGACCCCGGGAATAGATTTAAAAATAAAAACGGAAATTCCGGGGTTTGACCGGAAACGGAGGTGACGCTGACATGAAAAGCGGGAGAGGATAAAAATCTGCCTTTTTTTCTGTCGGGCATCGTGGAAGGCAGATTGGACCTTCCCGGTTCCCCCTAGAGGTTTCATATAGTAGTAGCGAATATGATTTACGATATGGTAATTTGAGCGTGCCCCCCTCTCTCTATCTCTCTCTCTCTCTCTCTCTCTCTCTATATATATATATAATATATATATATATATATATATATATATCTTTCTCTCTATCTTTCCTTCTCCCTGAAAAAGAACCCACATGCATCAAAGAAATAAACAGCTCGTGTGACTATACAACCTGCGTATGTTGTTTCTGAACTAACGACGACTACTATTACAACTTGAGTTGGCCTATGCGACACATATATCGTTCTGGAGCGCGTGGAGTAATGGTTAAAGTCATGGGAAATGGACTTGTAAGAAAAGGATTCAAAGTTATATTTACTTGATACATAAATCCGACAAAGGTTTGATAAACAAAACATTTAATAAGTATACAGCAAGATATAACAAGATACATAATACATAGGTAAAACAAAGTTACATGTAGAAAGATAAATACACATTCATGAATGGTACAAGGTATACATAAAAGCCACAGGCATGAGACTAGGGATAGTCCATGCTGTGTGAAGAACTTACAGTAATGTAAGGGGGGTCAAAGGCCCCAACGAGAAGGGGTAGACCGTGTCTACCCCATGTGTCTCGTAGGTCGAAGAACCAGGAAAAAAGAGACAGAAGCATTTGAACCAGGTGCTTAAATACTTTAGCCCCTAGCGGGCACCAGCAAACTAAACGGGCGGACAACTCAACGGGAAGATAGTCCCTACAGACTCGTCGCCCCGAGTTCAAATCCTGGATGTGGTCATTGCATTTCACTTTGCGCTAATACCCTTGGGAAAGGTATAAATCCTACTCTCCTTCCAGCTGTGGATAAATAGTAGGGCAGACTGGGCTCTTTAACCTTGGTTAGGCAACCGGTCTAGGAGAAGGAAAACTCTGAATTAAAACCTGTTGAACTCCGCTTAAGAAATTGACCTTGTGTCACATCCTGCTCGTGCGGAGAGGTTGGTAAATATACAAATACAACGGATATAGGAAGCGCAATATCTATATTGGATCTAGTAAATTTTCAGCAACAAAACTCTATTCTACCACAGTTACTTCTTTTTGTAATGCGTTTTCGTAGCCTGCATGCTGCACCTGCACACCGCATGCTGCACCCACAGACTGCATGTTGCACCCGCACACTGCATGCTGCACCAGCACCCTGATCGCTCCGGATGTAATGTTTCCTATTTTATCATATTGTCCTACAAAGTCATAGACGTATCCCCTGTAGAGGGACAAGACCCCCCCCAACCAAAAAAGGAAGGGGTGTCTTGTGTATGACACTTAACTGCATCTAATGGCGAGGTTCCTTGAATATATATATATATATATATATATATATATTTACCAACCCTCCACACAAGCATATATATATTATATATATATATATATAATATTTACCAACCCTCCCACAAAGAGATGCGACACAAGGTCAATTTCTTAAGCGGAGTTTAACAGGTTTGAATTCAGAGTTTTCCTTCTCCTAGGCAGGTTGACTAACCAAGGTTAAAGAGCTCAATCTGCCCTACTATTTACCCATAGCTGGAAGGATTATAGTTGGATTCATAACTTTCCTAATGGTATTAGCGCTATGTGAAATGCAAACAGCCTTGTCCAAGATTTGAACTCGGGTTGACGAGTCCATTTCCTACAACTCTAACCATTACACGACGCACCCCCATTTCTTGAATATATGGGGGCCCTAGCATCCAGAAAGAACTCTTACACTTTTCGCGTGTACCTACCCCATAACTAAAGAACTTTGGAAAATTATACCCTTATTTACTGATTTCTGACTGTACTAGTGTCAAACACTCCTGTTCCGCCCTGTCGGTTGGGGCATTAGAATGCACCGACTGCACCTCTGCAGAGGGGTAAGACTCCCCCAGTGCGGCCACCTCTAGGTCGTGGGTGGCGACCTGTGATGCTTAATGATAGAACCCAGGTGGTTGAGCAGTTCATGACTTGTAATACTCCACTTTGGCCCTTTCTTGGGTTAGACGGGCGGTCGGAGAGGCCTCCTTCGATCAATCGGTTGGTCACGTCAAGCCCTAGCACCTATATGATTGCCCCAACCCTATTGCCCTATGGTAAGCCCCAGCCGTTTTTTATCAAATGGGTGCTAGAAGGCGGTGGCTGCGGGTCTACATATCCTGGGAATGACGTTTAACTCTATCTAATGGTAAGGTTACAGTTTTAGAGGTTTGGAGAATGTGCAGCACTCCTTCATCAGCATTGCTCCCTGGTCCACTCTGACCCGGAGTGGTAGTACCTGTTAGGGTCCCATCTATGGGTTAAATAGAAAAATGTATTTATAAAAAAAATGAGTAACCATTAAAATAACTTTATTTCAAACTTTATCGGCATTAATGACCCACTGAGGTTGATATGCCGTAAAACAAACCAAACCACTCCTGTTCATCTGTCGGAATTTTTTTTACATGAGGCTTGATATGTATTATTTTTATTTTTCGAGCAGTTGTCCTCATTTTTATTGTGATATATAGAAACACAACTTTTCGACCATTGTGACACCGGCCTTCTTCAGGTGTTCCTTATTTGTCCGAACAAAGCAATGATCAACGAGGATTCAAAAATTGTTGAGCGAACAGTCAACACTATTCAAAATGATTTCCAATTTTCCCGTGCAGGGACAACCATTTCTTTTATTGGTAATTTATGAGGAAGTGCGTCCGGTCTCCTGCCTCAGAAATTGTTACCGGTGATTATTAAGATAACGTCTCCAACTATGTCGTCCGGTGGTGTTACTTGAAAGAAAACAACCAACTTAGGGCGTTAATGTATTTTAAAGTGGGGGGGGGGGCTTCTCTTTTTTTGTCGTAATTCTTATTTATTTATCGTAATTTGTTTAGAATTTATTTTAGAAATGTGTCGTAATTCTTGCTTATTTATAGAAATTTGTCGTAATTCTTGTTTAGATATGAAGATGGATATTTATCTATCTATCTATCTATCTACCTCAATTTGTTCATTTTTTACTTTGTCTATATATCTATCCACCCATCTCCATTTGTTCATATAAAAAAGAGAAGCCCCCCCCCCTCTAAAATACATTTAACGCCCTAAGTTGGTTTTCTTTCAAGTAACATCGCCGAGACGATATAGCTGGGACGTTATTTTAATAGTCACCGGGTATCAATTTCTGGGCAGGAAACCGGGACGCACTTCCTCATAAATTACCCTTTTATTAGTGATGAACAAGGGTTTTTATATTGTACTCGTAAGTGAGTACGCCGAAAGTAAGGTTAAATCGAACTTAATAGACCTAAATTCCACTATCAATGTCACCCCGCTAAAGAAAGAAAAATACAAAAAATCAGGAATTAACTGAATTTAATGAAATTTTCAGTGTTGATTTATCAATGAATAAAAATATAATGCACCAGTTTTTTTATTCAAAAAAACTTTTACTTTTTTCAGGTCAGTTAACTTTGAACCACGTATCTTTGAGGCATAATACAGATTCTCAAAGATACGTGGTTCAAGTTAATTGACCTGAAAAAATGTAAAAGTTTTTAAATAAAATAACTGATGCATTATATCTTTTATTCATTAATATATCAACACTGAAATTTCATTAAATTCGGTTAATTCCCTGATTTTTGGTATTTTTTTCTTTCGGCGGGTGACATATGATGTGGAATTTAGGTCCGTTGTTCGATTTAACAGAAAGTAATGCCTTCTACTGATTTTCAGTACAACAGACACAGGAAAACTATGTTACAAATGGTCAGTGAATGTTATCAGCTACAAACGCTATTTTTGCACATAGTGACTGTAGGAACAGTGCTTAGAGTTTTAGAAAGCTTTATTACACTTTACTCTAGGGACTGGCAAAATGAGCCTAAAATGCGTTTTTGACAAAATGACTTTAGCCCCCCTACAGAAAATAATTTACCAAAAATCAGGGAATTATCGGATTTTAATGAAATTTTCAGTGTTTATTTCCAAATGAATGATCTTTATAATGCATTATTTATTTTATTTAAAAACTTTCTCATTTTTTCAGGTCACTTAATTTTGACCCCCCTTATGTTGGGGGCATAACATTTTTTTCGAGTTGGTCTTATACTGTACTAATTACAGTATAAATAATGCGATGAAAAACCGAGTTATGAATAGAAACAAAAAAAAAATTTTACGGTGGCTTTTCTATGAGAAAATAAGTACCAAAAATCGAAAAATAAAATGTAAAAAATTAATAGATAATTAATTTTTTGGAGTTTTTTTTTTACTCATTTCGATAATTATTTAATTGGCTATTATCTTATAAAAGAAAAAATTATACATCGATATTTTTCTGCTTAAAAAAGGGGGGGGGTACATTTTCAATCGAGTTTTTCTTCAAAAAGTATACTTTGATGCAATAAAATAAGGTTTGCATTAAATAGATATTTATTTCTAGAATCTAAAAATATAACATTTCAAACTTAACATCAGACTTTTCATATTTTAAATGAATTTTATATATTAATTTTTCATAGCAAAAATACTAAATTAAAGTTTTGAAATAAATAACTGATGCATTATAAAATTCAGTTAATTGTTAAATCAATACTGAAAATTTCATTAAATCGAATGATTACCTGATTTTGGGTAATTTTTTTTGCAAATCGCGAATGTTACAGTAAAATTGTAAACAAGCACTTAAAACATTGAAAAAGAGATAGAATGGCGGCTCGCCTCGAAATTGACCAAAACAAATCCCTTTAAATGTATTAAAATAAACTTCATATGTAATGATATTTTTTTTTTTAATGATGGTCATTATGTTACTACTTATTGATTTAGACAAAGTTTGACCTTAAATAATAGATTTAATTATTTTTAATTCGCTTTTAAAACTCGTAGAAGCTGATTTTTTTGCCCAGTCCTACTTTACTTACTGACTGACTACGATCTGACTGAAGTTTTCAGAGTGCTACTTTTATATATCGCAGATTTACAAGGGAGGTAATAAAGGTGGATTATTAGTACAGTGACTACCATTGGTCATGGATTTTTTGCTGTTTGCTTGAAATTTTACCAGCGATGAACAGAGCCTGTATAAGAACGCACATCTAACAGTCGCTCCGAAAGTAATGCGTCCTGTTTATTTTCTCCGAGAGCAACAGACACCGTTAGATAAAGAAAGTTTTCGGTATTTATATAATGGACTCTCCCGTCGATCGACGTATGAGTGTTCACACAATGAACATCCACACAGTGATTTGTTTATAGTGGTGAATGCTTATGTTGGACCATCCCACACTTTTTTGGCACAGTCGATAGGAAAGAATTGGTGCATCAAGGGTTGCCACAAACCCAATCAACGACCGACATCAGGAATTTTGAAATTCAGAGTTATTCCTTCTCTGGTTACCTACCCAAGGCTGAAGGGCCCAGTCTGCCTTACTATTTAAACCCATAGCTGGAGGGAATTTTGAATTCAGAGTTATCCCTCTTTAGAACTGGTTACCTACCCAAGGCTGAAGGGCCCAGTCTGCCCTAACTATTTAACCATAGCTGGAGGGAATTTTGATTCAGAGTTATCCCTATCCTAGACTGGTTTACCTAACCCAAGGCTGAAAGGCCCAGTCTGCCCTACTATTTAACCATAGATGGAGAGAGAATATATAGATCATACCTTTCAAAGGGTATTAACGCTATGTGAAATGCCAACAGCTTCGCCTAGGAATTGAACTCGAATCGACGAGTCCATTTTCCACGACTCTAACCACTAGCCCACGCGCCTCCATTATGTATAATATATATTTCTTATGTCATTTACCACCTGATTCTAATTAATCCCTTATTTTCGCCCCTCTATCCCACAGCCACCCCACCGACTCTAATTGGTAAGGGTTAGCAGCATTCTAGAGTTTTGGAGAAGTGTGCAGCACTCCTTCATCAGCATTGCTCCCTGGTCCACTCTGACCGCGAGTGGGTAGTACTGTTAGTGGTCCATCTATGGGTTAAAATAGAAAAATGTATGTTATAAAAAATGAAGTAACCATTAAAAATAACTTTATTCAAAACTTTATCGGCATAAATGACCCACTGAGGTTGATATGCCGTAAAAACAACCACCAAACCACTCCTGTTCATCTGTCGGAATTTTTTTTACAGTGAGGCTTGATGATGTATTATTTTTATTTTTCGAGCAGTTGTCCGCATTTTTATTGTGATATTATAGAAACACAACTTTTCGACCATTGTGACACCGGCCTTCTTCACGGTGTTCCTTATTTGTCCGAACAAAGCAATGATTCAACCGAGGATTCAAATTGTTGAGCGAATCAGTCACACTACTTTCAAAATGATTTCCAATTTTCCCGTGCAGGACAACCATTTCTTTTATTGGTAATTTATGAGGAAGTGCGTCCCGGTCTCCTGCCTCAGAAATTGCGTACCGACGGTGATTATTAAGATAACGTCCAACTATGTCGTCCCGGTGTGTTACTGAAAGAAAACAACCAACTAGGGCGTTAAATGTATTTTAAAGTGGGGGGGGGGCTTCTCTTTTTTTGTCGTAATTCTTATTTATTATCGTAATTTGTGTTAGAAATTTATTTTATAGAAATTGTGTCGTAATTCCTTGCTTATTTATTAGAAATTTGTCGTAATTCTTGTTTAGATATGAAGATGGATATTTTATCTATCTATCTATCTATCTACCTCAATTTGTTCATTTTTTACTTTGTCTTATATATCTATCTCACCCATCTCCATTGTTTCATATAAATAAAAGAGAAGCCCCCCCCCTCTAAAATACATTTTAACGCCCTAAGATTGGTTTTCTTTCAAAGTAACATCGCCGAGACGATATAGCTGGGGACGTTATTTTAATAGTCACGGGTATCAATTTCTCGGGCAGGAAGACCGGGACGCACTTCCTCATAAATTACCCTTTATTAGTGATGAACAAGGGTTTTATATTGTACTCGTAGATAATGAGTACGCCGGACAGTAAGGTTAATCGAACTTAAATAGACTAAATTCCACTATCATATGTCACCCCGCCTCAAGGAAAGAAAAAAAATAACAAAAAATCAGGAATTAACTGGGAATTACACATGAAAGTTTTCCAGTGGAGAGAGATGAGAGAGATAAGAACAAAGGAGGTTTAAAGTTTGAAGCTCAATTGACGGAAATGACCGGGAATAGATTAGAAAATAAAAACGGGAAATTCCGGGGTTTCGACCGAAACGGATGGTGACGCTGACATGAAAATGCGGGATTGATTGGATAGTAAACAATTATTACTGCCTTTTTTTCTGTCGGGCATCGTGGAAGGCAGATTGGACCTTCCCGTTCCCCTAGAGTTTTCATATAGTCAGTAGCGAATATGGATTTACGATATGGGTAATTTTGAGCGTTGCCCCCTCTCTCTCTCTAATCTTCTCTCTCTCTCTCTTCTCTCTCTCTACTATATAGATATATATATATATATATATATATATATAATATCTTTTGCTCTATCTTTCCCCTTCTCCCTGAAAAAGAACCCACATGGCATCAAAGAAATAAACAGCTCGTGTGACTATATCAACGGTGCGTATGTTGTTTCTGAACTAACGACGGACTACTGTATTACGAACTGAGTTGGCCTATTGCGACACATATATCGTTGCTGGACGCGTGGAGTAATGGTTATAAGTCATGTGGAAATGGACTTGTAAGAAAAGGATTCAAAGTTATATTGTACTTGATACATAAATTCCGACAAAGGGTTTGATAAACAGAAGACATTTTAATAAGTATAATCGCTCAAGATATAACAAGATACATAATACATGGTAAAACAAAGTTACATGTAGAAAGATAAATACACATTCATGAATGGTACAAGGCAGGTAACATAAAGCCCAGGGCATGAGACTAGGGATAGTCCATGCTGTGTGAAGAACTTACGTAATGTAAGGGGGGTCAAGGCCCCAACGAAGGGGTAGACCGTGGTCTACCCATGTGTCTCGTAGGTCAAGACGGAAGAAAGAGAGACAGGAAAGATTTGAACAGGTGCTTTAAATACTTTAGCCCCTAGCGGGCACCAGCAAACTAAACGGGCGGACAACTCAACGGGAAGATAGTCCCTACAGACTCGTCGCCCGAGTTCAAATCCTGGATGTGGTCATTGCATTTTCACTTTGCGCTAATACCTCTGGGAAAGGTATAAATCCTACTCTCCTTTCCAGCTGTGGATAATAGGTAGGGCAGACTGGGCTCTTTAACCTTGGTTGGCAACCGGTCTAGAGAAGGAAAACTCTGAATTAAAACTCGTTGAATCTCCGCTTAAGAAATTGTGACCTTGTGTACATCCGGCTCGTGCGAGAGGTTGGGTAAATATACAAATACAACGGATATAGGAAGCGCAATATCTTATATTGGATCTAGTAATTTTTCAGCAACAAAACTCTTTTCTACACAGTTACTCTTTTTTGTAATGCGTTTTCGTAGCCTGCATGGCTGCAGCCTGCACACCGGCATGCTGGCACCCCACAGACTGCATGTTGCACCCGCACACTGCATGCTGCACCAGCACCCTGATCGCTCCGGATGTAATGTTTCCTATTTTTCATATTGTCCTACAAAGTCATAGACGTATCCCCTGTAGAGGGACAAGACCCCCCCCCAACCAAAAAAGGAGGGTGTCTTGTGTATGACACTTAACTGCATCTAATGGCGAGGTTCCTTGATATATATATAATATATATATATATATATTTACCAACCCTCCACACGCAATATATATATATTATATATATATATATATATTTTACCAACCCCTCCACACAAGCAGGATGCGACACAAGGTCAATTTCTAAGCGGAGTTTAACAGGTTGAATTCAGAGTTTTCCTTCTCCTAGCAGGTTGACTAACCAAGGTTAAAGAGCTCAATCTGCCCTACTATTTACCCATAGCTGGAAGGATTATGTTGGATTCATAACTTTCCTAATGGTATTTAGCGCTATGTGAAATGCAAACAGCCTTGTCCAAGATTTTGAACTCGGGTTGACGAGTCCATTTCCTACAACTCTAACCATTACACACACGCCCCCCATTTCTTGAATATATGGGCCCTAGCATCCAGAAAGAACTCTTACACTTTTCGCGTGTACCTACCCATAACTAAAGAACTTTGGAAAATTATACCCTTATTTACTGATTTCTGACTGTACTAGTGTCAAACTCCTGTTCCGCCCTGTCGGTTGGGGCATTAGAATGCACCGACTGCACCTCTGCAGAGGGGTAAGACTCCCCCAGTGCGGCCACCTCTAGGTCGTGGGTGGCGACCTGTGATGCTTAATGATAGAACCCAGGTGGTTGAGCAGTTCATGACTTGTAATACTCCACTTTGGCCTTTTTTCTTGGTTAGACGGGCGGTCGGAGAGGCCTCCTTCGATCAATCGGTTGGTCACGTCAAGCCTAGCACCTATATGATTGCCCCAACCCTATTGCCCCTATGGTAAGCCCCAGCCGTTTTTATCAAATGGGTGCTAGAAGGCGGTGGCTGCGGGTCTACATATCCTGGGAATGACGTTTAACTCTATCTAATGGTAAGGTTACAGTTTTAGAGGTTTGGAGAATGTGCAGCACTCCTTCATCAGCATTGCTCCCTGGTCCACTCTGACCCGGAGTGGTAGTACCTGTTAGGGTCCCATCTATGGGTTAAATAGAAAAATGTATTTATAAAAAAATGAGTAACCATTAAAAATAACTTTATTTCAAAACTTTATCGGCATTAAATGACCCACTGAGGTTGATATGCCGTAAAACAAACCAAACCACTCCTGTTCATCTGTCGGAATTTTTTTTACATGAGGCTTGATATGTATTATTTTTATTTTTCGAGCAGTTGTCCTCATTTTTATTGTGATATATAGAAACACAACTTTTCGACCATTGTGACACCGGCCTTCTTCAGGTGTTCCTTATTTGTCCGAACAAAGCAATGATTCAACGAGGATTCAAAATTGTTGAGCGAACAGTCAACACTATTCAAAATGATTTCCAATTTTCCCGTGCAGGGACAACCATTTCTTTTATTGGTAATTTATGAGGAAGTGCGTCCCGGTCTCCTGCCTCAGAAATTGTTACCCGGTGATTATTAAGATAACGTCTCCAACTATGTCGTCCCGGTGGTGTTACTTGAAAGAAAACAACCAACTTAGGGCGTTAAATGTATTTTAAAGTGGGGGGGGGCTTCTCTTTTTTTGTCGTAATTCTTATTTATTTATCGTAATTTGTTTAGAAATTTATTTATAGAAATGTGTCGTAATTCTTGCTTATTTATAGAAATTTGTCGTAATTCTTGTTTAGATATGAAGATGGATATTTATCTATCTATCTATCTATCTACCTCAATTTGTTCATTTTTTACTTTGTCTATATATATCTATCCATCTCCATTTGTTCATATAAAAAAAGAGAAGCCCCCTCCCTCTAAAATACATTTAACGCCCTAAGTTGGTTTTTCTTTCAAGTAACATCGCCGAGACGATATAGCTGGGGACGTTATTTTAATAGTCACCGGGTATCAATTTCTGGGGCAGGAAACCGGGACGCACTTCCTCATAAATTACCCTTTTATTAGTGATGAACAAGGGTTTTTATATTGTACTCGTAAGTGAGTACGCCGAAAGTAAGGTTAAATCGAACTTAATAGACCTAAATTCCACTATCATATGTCACCCCCCTAAAGAAAGAAAAATAACAAAAAATCAGGGAATTAACTGAATTTAATGAAATTTTCAGTGTTGATTTATCAATGAATAAAATATATAATGCACCAGTTATTTTATTCGAAAAACTTTTACTTTTTTCAGGTCAGTTAACTTTGAACCACGTATCTTTGAGGCATAATACAGATTCTCAAAGATACGTGGTTCAAAGTTAATTGACCTGAAAAAATGTAAAAGTTTTTAAATAAAATAACTGATGCATTATATCTTTTATTCATTAATATATCAACACTGAAAATTTCATTAAATTCGGTTAATTCCCTGATTTTTGGTATTTTTTTCTTTCGGCGGGGTGACATATGATAGTGGAATTTAGGTCCGTTGTTCGATTTAACCGAAAGTAATGCCTTCTACTGATTTTCAGTACAACAGACACAGGAAGAACTATGTTACAAATGGTCAGTGAATGTTATCAGCTACAAAACGCTATTTTCGCACATAGTGACTGTAGTTAATAACAGAACAAGTGCTTAGAGTTTTAGAAAAGCTTTATTACACTTTACTCTAGGGACTGGCAAAATGAGCCTAAAATGCGTTTTTGACAAAATGACTTTAGCCCCCCTACAGAAAATAATTTACCAAAAATCAGGGAATTATCGGATTTTAATGAAATTTTCAGTGTTTATTTACCAATGAATGATCTTTATAATGCATTATTTATTTTATTTAAAAACTTTCTCATTTTTTCAGGTCACTTAATTTTGACCCCCCTTATGTTGGGGGCATAACATTTTTTTCAAGTTGGTCTTATACTGTACTAATTACAGTATAAATAATGAGATAAAAGACCGGAGCTATGAATAGAAACAAAACAAAAAATTGTTACGGTGGCTTTTCTATGAGAAAATAAGTACCAAAAATCGAAAAATAAAATGTAAAAAATTAATAGATAATTAATTTTTTGGAGTTTTTTTTTTACTCATTTCGATAATTATTTAATTGGCTATTATCTTATAAAAGAAAAAATTATACATCGATATTTTTCTGCTTAAAAAAGGGGGGGGGGCTACATTTTCAATCGAGTTTTTCTTCAAAAAGTATACTTTGATGCAATAAAATAAGGTTTGCATTAAATAGATATTTATTTCTAGAATCTAAAAATATAACATTTCAAACTTAACATCAGGATTTTCATATTTTAAATGAATTTTATATATCAATTTTTCATAGCAAAAATACTAAATTAAAGTTTTGAAATCAAATAACTGATGCATCATAAAATTCATTAATTGTTAAATCAATACTGAAAATTTCATTAAAATCGGATAATTACCTGACATTTGGTAATTTTTTTTGCAATCGCGAATGTTACAGTAAAATTGTAAACGAGCGCTTAAAATCATTGAAAAAGAGACAGAATGGCGGCTCGCCTCGAAATTGACCAAAACAAATCCCTTTAAATGTATTAAAAATAAACTGCATATGTAATGATATTTTTCTTTTTTTAATGATGGTCATTATGTTACTACTTATCGATTTAGACAAAGTTTGACCTTAAATAATAGATTTAATTATTTTTAATTCGCTTTTAAAACTCGTAGAAGCTGATTTTTTTTGCCAGTCCCTACTTTACTCTGACTACGATCTGACTGAAGTTTTCAGAGTGCTACTTTTATATATCGCAGATTTACAAGGGAGGTAATTAAGGTGGATTATTAGTACAGTGACTACCATTGGTCATGGATTCTTTTGCTGTTTGCTTGAATTTTACCAGCGATGAACAAGAGCCTGTATAAGAACGCACATCTAAGAATCGCTCCGAAAGTAATGCGTCCTGTTTATTTTCTCCGAGAGCAACAGACACCGTTAGATAAAGAAAGTTTTCGGTATTTATATGATGGACTCTCCCGTCGATCGACGTATGAGTGTTCATACAATGAACATCCACACAGTGATTTGTTTATAGTGGTGAAGGCTTGTGTTGGACCATCCACACTTTTTGGCACAGTCGATAGGAAAGAATTGGTGCATCAAGGGTTGCCACAAACCCAATCAACGACCGACATCAGGAATTTTGAATTCAGAGTTATCCTTCTCTGGTTACCTACCCAAGGCTGAAGGGCCCAGTCTGCCCTACTATTTAACCCATAGCTGGAGGGAATTTTGAATTCAGAGTTATCCCTCTTTTAGACTGGTTACCTACCCAAGGCTGAAGGGCCCAGTCTGCCCTACTATTTAACCCATAGCTGGAGGGAATTTTGAATTCAGAGTTATCCCTATCCTAGACTGGTTACCTACCCAAGGCTGAAAGGCCCAGTCTGCCCTACTATTTAACCCATAGATGGAGAGAGAATATATAGATTCATACCTTTCCAAAGGGTATTAACGCTATGTAAAATGCCAACAGCTTCGCCTAGGAATTGAACTCGAATCGACGAGTCCATTTTCCACGACTCTAACCACTAGCCCACGCGCCTCCATTATGTATAATATATATTTTCTTATGTCATTTACCACCTGATTCTAATTAATCCCTTATTTTTCGCCCTCTATTCATCTAAAAAAAATCATCTGGACACTGCGTGCATTAAGACCTAAGCATGTTTATTTAAAAAAAATATAAGTTTATTGTTATAACATTCCATTGCGTAAACACGTGTTACATAATCTATGCATAGATTATTGTCAACCCCCTGTGTTTCTGAAGGGATGGCCCCTTTTCATATCACGGGCGGGACTTTCCATGGAATATTACAGAAAGCCCGCGAAATACGTGAAGTCACGTGGGACCTGCTTGGCTCTTCAGTTTCAGCTTGGACGTCAGGCAGATAAGATGTTACTGCCTTAGCTGAAGCTCACTTGCACACGCGCGTTATGTTAGATACATGAAATGTTTAATTAAGTAAATAAAAGCTTACATAAATAATATGGTTTTGTGGTTGATGAATGTCTTGGAAAACAAGACTGATCTAGAAGAAGAAATGAGTTAAGTGCGACCGACCACCAAGACGAAGTCCAGACGCTAGAAGAGACGTTAGAAGAGACGCTAGCAGAAGAACGTAAGATACCAAAGATGAACAGAAGAATAAGAGAAGTAAAAAGAAAGAATATACAACACACGTTTCACGTTATATAAATGCTAAACAAGCCACCGTTTGTTATTTTAAATCTTAACATTTTGACCGTCTGATGATTGCAAGTATGCATGAAACTTTAGTTACGGGATATTAAATCTAAAATATGTAATCTCTGATCTTATACGATAAATATAATTTTAGTTTTCAGTATATACACGATGATCCAAAAAGCAACAGAAATTTTTTTGAAAGTCAGACCTATATTTTTTTGGGTCACCACCACCACCAACCAACACACACACACACACACACACACACACACACACACACACACATATATATATATATATATATATATATATATATATATATATATATATTATACAGGTTCAAGTAATCATAGCCCGCTCGTTAGTAAGGTGCTCCGAAAATAGTGCCTTCTATTGTCTACAATACCGTCAGATTAAAAAAAAGTTTTCAGCAACTAAGCACTATTTGCTGCTCTTCCAATATGTAATCTAGCGAAGGTTTGTGATCTACAATTGATCTACTATTCCTGGCATGTGATCTACTAGGAAAAAAGAAGACAGGGTTAGGGTTAGAGTTAGAGTTAAATTAATGGGAAAATAATGGGTAGTTAATGGGTAGATCACATATTGGAATGTAAACAACTCGGTAGATCACATATTGGATTAGAAACCATTCGGTAGATCACATATTGGAAGAGTGTATTTTGTCGCATACCCCACTTGTATGGACTGGGCAAAGGCCTCGTTTTAACGTGGACCCACTCATGGGTGGGAAAGAACAAAAATTGCGTCGATCCCTTCGGCATTCCCCTAAAAGGGGGCGCCTTAGGATCACATACTGGAAGAGTACCCACTAGTTTTCTACATATTGACTACGATTGGCTATGCGTTTTTTTTTCTATTTCTTTTCCCGTGACAAAGGAGAGTTTTCATATCACGCTCGTAAGAGAATCGCTCCGAAAGTAATGCCCCCTACTTATTTTTTTACTGAAACCACTACAATCGCCGTTGGATAGAGAAAGTTTTCAGCCACAAAACATGTTTTTTTCTATATGACTATGCTTTTTATTTTTTCTATTTTTTTACCAGGGTATTTACTCGCATCCCACTTATGAGGGCGTGACACAAGGACATTTTTATGGGCCCACCCACAAGCCGAAGATCATGGGTGGCAGGCACAAAAATGTGTTAATCCCGTCGGCATTCCCCCCTCAAGACGGCGCATCAGACACTGGGCAATAAAACCAGTCCCACCCCTTTAAATCAAGGGGGCATGTATATTGCCTGGGGGGATAGCCTCCTGGGATCAACGCTGTTAATTTTTACTTAGCCATTCCAGAGGCCGAAGCACTCTGAAACATACCCCAAGGGGCCGTCTAAGCGATTAGGGTATTTGCCTCTCACCCCACTTATGAGGGCGTGGCACAGATATATTTTTATGTGGGCCCACTCACAAGCCGAAGCTCATGGTACAAAAATGCGTTGATCCCATCGGTATTCACCCTCAAGGGGGGGGGAGTTCACTGGGCAATAAACCCAGCCTTGCCCCTTTAAATCAAGGGGACACGTATTGCCTGGAAGGATAGCTCCTCTGGGATCAACGTTGTTAATTTTACTTAGCCGCTCCAGAGGTCGAAGCACTCTGGAACAGGCCCCAAGGGGCCTTTGCTGTCCAAGCAACCAGTGTTGAACAAAACTCACAGACACAGGAATAATAATGACACCGTTGGGTAGAGAAAGTTTGGTGCTATTCGCAGAATTCCGCCCCCAGCGCCCTGCCTTAAAAACGCTAGGCGGTGATAGCTGAATAAACAGCCCTCCCTACGAATGAAGTCCCTTAGCTGAAGCGTTGCCTGCTGATGCGCTTAAAGCGTTTTTCCTGAAAAGTTAATGCGATATTTTACCCCCTCCATTTTTTTCGACAAGTAAATGTAAATATTTTAACTCTCCTCTTTTTGAAAATATTTTAAGGGAGGTGGCTAAATATTTACATTTACTTGTCGATAAATACTCCTTCAATCCGCTAAAAAATATTTTTTCCCGGTATTTTTATTTTATTTTTATTTTCGCCAATCAATTACAAATAAAAAAATCGAAACATTTTTTCGGTATTTTTATTTTATTTAGGGAGGGTTGTTTTTTCAGCTATCACCGCCTAGCGTTTTTATGGCAGGATGCCGGGACGGGATTTTGCGAATGGATCGAATTTGCTATTCAGTGAGATCTGCGAGACTAACCTGCTAAACATTACACCACAAAACACTATTTTTCCATATAGTAAACACAATTGCCAATGTGTTTTTTTACCGGTAATTTATGAGGAAGTGCGTGCCGGTCTCCTGCCTCAGAAATTGCTACCCGGTGACTATTAAAATAACGTCCCCAGCTATGTCGTCTCAGATTTTCTTTTATTCATGTTTGTTTAATGTCTTGTTTTTAGTTTAAATAAACAAGACTTACGACAAAAAAGAAGCGACACCCCACAAATACATTTACTTGTAGAAAATATCTATCTATCTCCATTTGTTCATATCTATCTATATTATTTTGTTTATCTATCTATCTCAGTCTATTCCAAACTATATATCCATCTTCATATCTAAACAAGAATTACGACAAATTACGATAAATAAACAAGAATTACGACGAGCTGGGGTTGTTATTTTGAGAGTCACCGGGTAGCGGTTTTTGAGGCAGGAGACCGGGACGCACTTCCTCATAAATTACCGAATTTTTAACAAATTTGCAAAAAACTACACAGAAATAATCGAGTAACAAAGTGAAATTATTCTAGCATGTAGAAAGATAACATTAAAAAATGACAAATCCACTTGGATAACTTTGATATACCAATGGGTACATATGATTTTGCATAAACAGTAGACCAAGTAGGAATATATATTTTATTCACTATCCATGTTCATATCTAAACAAGAATTACGAAAAATTACGATAAATAAACAAGAATTACGACAAATTTCTATAAATGAACAAGAATTACGACACATTTCTATAAATGAACAAGAATTACGACAAATTACGATGAATAAATAAGAATTACGCCAAAAAGGAGAAGCCCCCCCTCTAAAATACATTTAACGCCCTAAGTTGGTTGTTTTCTTTCAAGTAACACTGACATAGTAGGGGACGTTATTTTAATAGTCACCGGGTAGCAATTTCTGAGGCAGGAGACCGGGACGCACTTCCTCATAAATTACCTTTTTACCGGCTGCAAACAAAAACGTGCAAAACGCGCTTGTTATTTAAGAGCTCCGAAATATAGCGAAAGTTTTTAACTACAAAATAACCAAAAAGTAACCAGGGTATGAGCGCATTATTTATTACTTACCTTAATGGGTCAAATAGATCTGGTTTTGTAGCTGAAAACTATCTCTATCTATTGGTCATGCGATTTTTCATCGACGAACAACGGAATTCAGAGTTTTCCTTCTCCAGGTATGAATCCAACTATTCTTCCGCTAGCTATGGGCAAATAGTAGGGCGGACTGGGCTCTTTAAGCTTGGTTAGGCAACCAGTCTAGGAAAAGAAAAACTCTGAAATCAAACATGTTAAACTCCGCTAAAGAAATTGACTTTGTGTCATATCTTGCAAATTCTACTTTGCTTAAAGATTGGCCTTGTGTCACATTTTGCCTATGGTTGAGGTGTCAGAGATGGTTGGAGAATGGACTGACTGAAATGTAAATGGTAGAGCAGATTGGGTTGGTATATATATATATATATATATATATATATATATATATATATATATATATATATATTCTTCCGCTAGCAGGCGGTGATGATTGGTGATATTGATGCTTCTATTTAGGAAGGAGTGAAACATTTTATCTTCAACAATTCTGTCGAGAATTTGGATGGTTAAAACATATTTTGGTTATTTCCTATGACTCCAACATAAACAAAGGGGAACCACTCTCGACTGATAAATTATTTATTCATTTTCCCATTAAACTAACCCAAACCCTAACCCTAACCCTAACCCTAACCCTGTCTTCTTTTTTCCTAGTAGATCAATAAATAAATAAATAAATAATTTATCAGTCAAGAGTGGTTCCCCTTTGTTTATGTTGGAGTTACAGGAAATAACCCATATTTCTTTGTACATGAAATTATCATTTAGTATCAAATTCGAGTAAGAATTGTTTTATTAGACTATTTCAAGTAATGCTCTATTAAAAATCTCGCTATGATGTTCCATTTTTGCAAAAAGAGGAGAAATGGACTTATCGATGCGAATTCAAGTCTTGGGCGAGGCTGTTTGCATTTAACATAGCTAATACCCTTAGGAAAGGTATGAATCCAAATATTCTTCCGCTAGCTATGGGCAAATAGTAGGCAACCAGTCTAGGAAAAGAAAAACTCTGAAATCAAACATGTTAAACTCCGCTAAAGAAATTGACCTTGTGTCACATCCTGCTCATGCGGAGGTGTTGGTATATATATATATATATATATATATATATATATATATATATATATATATATAATTTAATATACCAAACTTATTGGTAAATCCTTGCGGTGAGAAAAAACCCAGCAAATAGTTTGATTGTAAAAATATACTACCAAACATCAACCGGGGAGAAAAAAATTTTTGTAAAAAAGAAAAGACCAAGATAATCGTACCAACAAAAAATAATCTATTAGTACAATATTTTGGAGAAAAAAAACAAAAACAATTTATATGCATATATATATATATATATATATAAGATATATATATTCATATAAAACCGCCAGGAGACTAATGCTAATAAGTAAAAAGTGCTCAATACCTAAGTAGAGCAAATGATAAAGATAAATCTAATGAGTCAGACGAACCTACTAAAAGTTTCGCTTAATGCTCTTCAGGGCTAAGGGATGTTTTCTATTGGTTGTTTTAGTTTATGCTAATTTAAATGATTTATTTGAATCACAGTGGTAAGTACTATATTTAATGCGTTTGCTCCCAGTCTCTTTAGTCAGATCTTAGCCCTGAAGAGCATAAAGCGAAACTTTTAGTAGGTTTGTCTGACTCATTAGATTTATCTTTATATATATATATATATATATATATATATATATATAAGTTATCCACATACACGTGTTTCGAAGTTTACTTCTCATCAGTGTGGCTTTACTATTAACAGCTACCTCTAGCCGGGATCGAAACCTGACTGAATTTTCATCTGCCAAGTCTCTTACCCATGCGGCTATTAGCGGCTGTCAATTTTGAGTGAACAATTAATTGATATATCCCTACGCGGAATAATATTATTAACACCAGAGAACTCTAGACTTGTAAATAAGTCGAGTTTCAGCTTATACGCCAAGCGGTGAATTTTCAATTAATGTCCCTTCCACAGTGCTCTACTAAGTGGGAGCGTATATATATATATATATATATATATATATATTAGTTTCGATTTCTGTCCGAGGGAAGTCGTTAGTATATATTTGCTGATGAGACTTAATAAAGTCGAAACAGTCTGTACGATATTCTACATACCAAGCGATCCTTTGCCGGGATTACACTTGTCAAGTTCATTTTTTATAAGAAAAAGTATCGAATTTTATGCGATACATGCATTGTAAATGCCTTCAAGTAAAATTTATATATATATATATATATATATTCACACACACACACTATATATATATATATATATATATATATATATATATAGTGTGTGTGAAAATATATATTATATATGCAATAATTTTTGACAACATGTCACGTTTTCCGACTGTGACCTTTTGTATACATGCTCCGAATCAGCACTCCAGTGACCTTGCATAACCTGTACTCAGTTGACCTTCTGGTCCCTGTTTCACAGGTGCCCTCTCGTCCAAGTTTGGCACAAGGTGGTCTACTCACAGTGCTTCTCTCATTGCAAACATTATATAATAAAAAAAGTAATTATTACATGCAAAAATTATTATTAAAAGATTATTGCATGCAAACACACTGGGAAAATCTCAGGATTATGACATAGTCGGAAAGATTCCCTCATCAGTGCTGGTCACAAATAAACATATCCATTTTGCTATCCAGGTTTTCCCATAAAATTGTACACTTAAATATATTCCACACAAAATAAAAAGAATATATATATATATATATATATATATATATATATATATATATATATATATTCTCAAGACATGTGTTATTGAACAACACGGAGTATTCTTTTTTCATTTTTTGTATAGATATTTTTTCCAGTCTTCTGTCTATCCTTTTTGAATCTGGATCGAGTTGATTCATAATATTTTGCATACTAATTTCCCCAGCGCTTTCGACTGTTTCGCCAGTCGTCTTCATGGGGTTACCTAATTTGGTTTTTAGTTAATTTTTAGTTCTGTTATCTAAGTTTTTATCAAGTTTGGAGAGTCTATTATTTTTAAGAGGGGGTTAGGTAAGTGTTAGTTATTGGAAATATTTAATAATAGACTCTCTGAATTTGATAAAAGCATAGATAACAGAACTAAAAATTAACTAAAAACCAAATTAGGTAAACCCATGAAGACGACTGGCGAAACAGTCGAAAGCGCTCGGGAAATTAGTATGCAAAATATCATGAATCAACTCGATTCAGACTGGAAAAAATATCTATACAAAAAATGAAAAAAAAATACTCCGTGTTGTTCAATAACACATGCCTTGAGAATAATTTACTGCCAAAATACATAATATATATATATATATATAAAGGGGAGGGTCTCCCTGGCTTTGTGGTTGATACCGACAATAGGACTTTACTTACCTTAATGGCTCAAATAGATCTGTTTTAAATTATTCGTATTCGATAAGACCCTGTGCAAAAAGCAAAAACAAAAACAAAAACAAAAAAAAAAAGAAGCAAAAAATCAACAAAATAAAAATAAGGAACAACTACACAAGAAATATAAATACGGATGGAATAAAATAACACTAGACATGTTGACGTGCCGTTAAAATCGTTCAATCAATAAATCTTCCTATCAACCCATTTTTTTGCTTTGTTAGGGATAGACGCTGACTAGCATGACGAGTACGATTGAAATGGACAAGCCCGAGTTAATTGCCCGGTGCCTGGGGCGCCCCAAAGAATGCCGAAGGGATCCACGGAATTGTTAGGGATAGACGCTGACTAGCATGACGAGTACGATGCAGAGTCCCCAAATATCCTCACTGATGATCAGCGAACGCTTTTGAAACTTAACAGAAGCTGTGTACACAGTTTTGTGGTGCGCAAAGTTGTTCAGTGGGCACGACATCCACGTGTGCTTCAAAACTGTCAACTCAAAATGTTAAGCCATCTGTATGAATCGGGCCGGTGAAAGATGGACTACCCGGACAAGATTTTTCTAATAATGACACCGTCATCACTGCTGTGAAAGAGTGGGTCGTTTCAGCTGGGGCAGATTTTTACGAGTGCATCATACAGGCTCTTGGTCAGGCAACCAATCTAGAAATGCAGAATAGGTTCTTTAGATTTAGTAAAGTAGAGAAGAAAAATTCTGAATTCAAATTCTACTTTGTGCAAGATTGACCTTGTATCACATTTTACCAGTGTGGGGTGGGTTGAGTAAATACAAACACTTGAAGATGCCTCTTGATTGAAATGGACAAGCCCGGGTTAATTGCCCGGTGCCTGGGGCGCCTTAAAGAATACCGAAGGGATCCACGGAATTTTTTCACTGGCCACTGAGGAACTTCGGTTTTTGAGTAGCCCCTCCCCCATGTTAATAAATAATCCTTGTGCTCAATTGGCATGGTAGGAGACCAGTAAATAACTCCCAAGTACTCTTGTCCATCGCTGGCTAAAATGTATGGACAATAGTGGTGATTGTATTATCATATCATTATCATAATAGTGTTTTATGACAATACGTTCTCTATTCAACAATGTAGTTTCCGTAGATGCTGGTTCTTTTGTTTTACGGCATATCAACCCTTTTCGGGTCATTTAATGCTGAAAAGTCATTTTGATAATAATCAAAAGACTTAGTTTGCTTATAGTACCTACTGTTGCTTAAGTGGTCACCCAATAATTAAACATACTCATTGCTGATTAACTTCGGTGATCTAGCGGGAACCGTTGCATTCATGATGACTTTACTTATTTACATATTAATGGATGCTGAATATGAAGTATCCGCCTTGTCGGCTGGCGCGTTAGAATGCACCGACTGCACCTCTGCAGAGGGGTATGTCTCCCCCAATGGGGGCCACCTGTTGGCCGTAGGTGGCGACCCGTGATGCTTAAGGATAGAACCCAGTTGGATGAGCAGTCCATGACTTGCAATACTCCACTTTGGCCCTATCTTGGGCTAGACGGGCGGTCGGAGAGGCCCCCTCCGATCAATCGGCTGATCATGTCAGCTCCTAGCACATATATGATTGCCCCAACTCTATTGCCCTTTTGGCAAGCCCCAACCCCTCTTCATCATATGGGTGCTAGAAGGCGATGGCTGGGGGTCTATATGTCCTGGGAATGACATTAAACTCTATCTGAAGGTGAGGTTCCAGTTTTGGAGGTTTGGGGCATGTGGAGCACCCCTTCAACACCATTGCTCCCTGGTCCACTCTGACCCGGAGTGGTAGTACCTGTTAGGGTCCTATCTATGGGTTGAACAGAAAAACCGTAATAGTTTCCGTAGAAATAGATAGGTAGCATTAGTTTTGGAGTAACCCTTGTAGTCTTGAATTATTTCTTAGTAACATTTTCTCTATTTCATTATCTGATACTTAAATAGTAGGGAAGACTGGGCACTCTAACATTAGTAAGGGCAACACGCCTAAGAGAAGGAAAACTTTTAATGATACTTCCTAGTTTACTATATTCTCCTACAAGACCATAAGTAGATATTGGTGGTAGGATAGTAGAGGTTGAATCTTATTATCCTTAATGCATTTTTGCTTTGTTAGGGATAGCAGCTGAGTGGTAGTATTGTTACATAATTATTAGATTCCTAATACTTATGTACAGTAGTGTAGAAACCAAAATGGCTGTTATAAGTTGCAGCCCATGGCTTTGAAGGATTGAATGACAAGGTTTGATCTCATCCTGATCCTTCCGGTGGATACCGTGAGAATCGGTGGAGAAGACCCTCTTCCGGTTTAGATTAGAGAGAGTTTTAGAGATCTGCAAAACCACGACGGTGGTAAGTCGTGTTAAGACGACTCAATCTGCGCAGGTAGTCTGGTGGGGATTTCAGAATAAAATATGATCTAAGTTAAATCGAAGTCTTGTGTTATTATCTAAAAACTACCAATGACACAGGGTTTCTGATAAAGAGAAATCCACAATGGAAGACCAGACACGAAGTCCCCAAGACGAAGTCCAGACGCTAGAAGAAACGCTAGAAGAATAGAAGTAAGAAAGTAAAAAGAAGGTATACAACAGTATGGAGTGTATACAAATCAGAGATGTGTCATTTATATTTTCATCATCATCATCAGTAAAATAGCAGCTGTCTATGCAGTTTGGAACAGAGTACAGCTTTTACGTAGTGACGACAGCCGTGTTAATGACAAGTCACGTTTATGTTAAGTTGTCAACCCAGTTATCGAGGTAGATGTTGGTGATAGGATAGTAGATGTTGAACCTTATTATCATTAATCTATTTTGCCTCATGAGGGATAGCAGTTGAGTGGGAGTATGGAGTGTGTACAAATTGCCTCATTGAACTTTTCCATGTGGAAAAAGTAACCGAATGACATTCACCGTGGCTTGCTGAAAGCTCTCGAAACCAGACAGCAATCTGTGCAGTTAGGTGGCTCTGACAAATTCTGTCAACCCAGGAAGTTAAGATGGCCCTCATGCAGAAAAATGCACCCACTGGAATTCATCGAAGCTTGCTGAAAGCTTTCAAAAGTAAACAGCAGTTGTCTTTGTGTTTACATAATTATTAGATTCCTAATACTTATGTACAGTAGTGTAGAAACAAAAATGGCTATTATTCAGTTCAGCCGGCAGCCTTGAAGGATTGAATGACAAGGCTTGGCCTCATCTTGATCCTTCCGGTGGATACCGTGAGAATCGGTGGAGAAGACCCTCTTCCGGTTTAGATTAGAAAGAGATTTTAGGCAGATCGGCCATAACCATGACAGTGGTAAGTCGTGTTATGCACGCTGCCGACTCAATCTGTGCAAGTAGTCTGGTGGGGATTTCAGAATAAAATATGATCTAAGTTAAATCGAAGTCTTGTGTTATTATCTAAAAACTACCAATGACACAGGGCTTCTGATAAAGAGAAATCCCCAATGGAAGACCAGACACGAAGTCCCCAAGACGAAGTCCAGACGCTAGAAGAGATGCTAGAAGAATAGAAGTAAGGAAAGAGAGTATACAACATTTGCAGTTAGGTGGAGCGCCAAGTTCTTTTCAGCTGAAACGGCAGCTATGAAAGTGACAAGCCACGCTCTGTCAGCTTAGGAAGTTAAGACGGCCTTGAAGACCTCATCTGCAATAATTGGGCCGGTAGAAGATGGACTACTTGGACAATTTTTTTTATAATAATCATACTGTCATCGCCGCTGTGAAAGAGTGGGTCACCTTCGATGGTTTTGATTTTTACAAGCTTTTTCAAAACCAATGAAAACGTGTAGCCAATAATGGTGATAATGTGTAGAATATAGTATTTTAGCTGAAAACTTTCTCTATCCTGCGAAGTCATTGTGCTTCCTGTTCGGTGGTGCACAACTGAGACGACAGCTATGTAAGTGACAAGCTATATCAACTTAGGAACTTAAGAAGGGGTCGATGACCTCATCTGCAAGAATAGGGCCGGTGAAAGATGGACTACTAAGACAAGATTTTTCTAATAATGATACCATCATCGTTGCTGTGAAAGAGCGGGACCCTTCGATTGTTCAGATTTTTACAAGACCATCATGCAGGCTATTTTCCAAAACCATTGAAAATGTGTAGCCAGTACTGTTGATAGTGTGTAAAAATAGTATTTTAGCTGAAAACTTTCTCTATCCAGTGGTGTCATCATGTTTCCTGTAATTGTTTTAGTTTCCGTTGAAATAAATTCCTATTTTATGATATTGTCCAACAAAATCATTGGTGAATGTTGGTGGTAGGATAGTAGAGGTTAAACCTTCTCATCCTAAGTTGTGTCATTGAAGTTATTCAATGGGGAAAATTTGCAGCCACTGACATTCATCGAGGCTTGCTGAAAGTTTACGAAACCAAACAGCAGTTGGCTGTGCAGTGGTGCGTAAAGCTTTTCAGCTGAGACGACATATCCTTTGCGTCATTTCATATTTAGATTATTCTTTATTTTATCATCTGATACTTAAATAATAGGGTAGATCGAGCTCTCTAGCATTGGCAGGAGCAACCAATACAGGATAATAAAAACTCCCTGTAATGCTTCCTACTTTATTATGAGAACTACACAAGGATGTCGATCACCTCTTTTATAAGAATCGGGTCGGTGAAAGATGGACTACTTGGACAATATTTTTCTAATAATCATACCGTCATCGCTGTAGGGAAAGCAGTCGGTCAACACCGTTTCAGTATTTATCGCTGAAAACTTGCTCTATCCAGCGGTGTTATTGTGTTCCCTCTATCTCTTTTAGTTTCCGTGGAAATAAAAAAAGAAGCATTAGGTTCGGTGCAACCCTCGAAGTCTTGCGAAATCCAGAGATATGTCATTTATATTTTCATCATCATCAGTTAAATATTAGCTGTCTATGTAGTTTGAGGGGGTCAGTATATCTTTTCAGTAGTGACAACACCCGTGTGAGTGACAAGCTACGTTTATGTTAAGCTATCAACCCAGGAATCGAGGTGGATATTGGTGGTAGGACAGTAGAGGCTGAACCTTCTCATCCTTTTGCTGTATCATTGATTTTTTCCAATGGGGAAATTTGCAGTCACTGGCATTCATCGAGACTTGTTGAAAGCTTCCGAAACCAAATAGCAGCTATCTTTGCATTTTGGTGGTGCGCAAAGTTTTTTTCAGCTGAGACTGCAGCTATGTAGGTGACAAGCCATGCTCTGTCAACTTAGGAAGTTAAGACGGTCAAGATCACCTCATCTGCAATAATTGGGCCGGTAAAAGATGGACTACTTGGACAAGATTTTTTCTAATAATCATACTGTCATCGCCGCTGTGAAAGAGCGAGTCACCTTCGATGGTTTTGATTTTTACAATAGCATCATGCAAGCGCTTTTCCAAAGCCAATGAAAACGTGTAGCCAATAATGGTGATAATGTGCTCTGTCAACTCAGGAGGTTAAGACGGTCTCGATGATCTCATCTGGAAGAATCGGGCCAGTGAAAGATGGACTACTTTGATAAGATGTTTAAAATAATCATACCGTCATCACTGCTACTGCTGTGTTATTGTTTTCCTGGTAATACTTTCAGTTACCAGTTATTTATTTAATAGGGTGCATTAGTTTCGGAACAACTCCCGTAGTCTTTCAAATATTTTTTTGCATTCGTTTTTATTTAAATTATTTTATTTTATTTTATCATCATTTATATTTTATTCATCATCGGCCAAATGCAGTGAGTTGGTGACATCCGTGTGAATGACAAGCCACGTTTATGCTAAGATGTCAACCCAGGAATCGGGGCGATGAAAGATGGACTACTCGGACAAGATTTTCTGACAAAATTTGCAGCTGTGTGCAGTTATGCGTTGGTAATGATTTAGACTTGAGTTCTTTTATTCTCAGTCAAGATGTAGTAGAAATTTCTTTTTGTTTTTATTTTTCATACGCATTGTATTGGCCTTCAAAATATTAATATATCTTAATTTTTTTTCATCATCATCATCAGCCAAATACAGTAAATTGGTGACAACCGTGTGAATGACAAGCCACGATTATGCTAAGTTGTCATCGGGCGATTAAAGATGGACTACTTGGAAAAGATTTTCTGTCATGCGTTGGTAATGGTTTAGACATGAGTTCTTTTTTCTCAGTCAAGGTGGAGTAGAAATTTTCTAATTTTTAATTTTATTTTGTTTTTCTTTTTTTTCAAAATCAAAAATTTCAGAATTCAAATCCTGGTACCAAGTTGAAATCTCGTTGTAAAAAAGCCACTAAGCTGTCAACCCAGGAATCGGGGCGATGAAAGATGGACTACTCGGACAAGATTTTCTGACAAAATTTGCAACTGTGTGTAGTTATGCGTTGGTAATGATTTTGACTTGAGTTCTTTTATTCTCAGTCAAGGCGGAGTAGAAAATTCCAAATTTTTAATTTTTTTTTTTTTCAAAATTAAAAAAAATTAAACTTCAAATCCTGGTACCAAGTTGAAATCTCGTTGTAAAAAAGCATGCAATAAATAAAAAAATAAAAGAAAAAGAACAAAAAACCAAACAAAAGAAAACACACACAAATATGTATATATATATATACCAAACAAAATGGAGTTTATTCAGAATAATGTCAACATCTTTGAATTCGGCGAATTTAAAAATAAAACTTTCATTTAAAAAAAAAAAATATGAAAGAAAAAAAGAAAGAAAACTATTTCGCCTTTCACAATAATAATAATATTAATAATAATGATAATAATAATAATAAAGTATTGCAAATCCACAAATGTTGTAGGCATAGTACAGATACCCGCTCGGAGGTTAAAGTTCGTATCATCATCAATGATCTGTATTAAAAGAATCACAACACCCACCCAGCCAAGTTCACGAAAACTGTTTTCCATGTCACTGATGGGCGCCTCGCTGTCATGCCTAGTGTATAAACAAGCCACCCAAGAAAGCAATTAACTGCTGTAACGAGTTCGATCCTTACTGCATGCCTTAAAAACATGTGCCTTGTGCTAAAAAAAAACCAAGCCAAGATACATTATCATGGATTCTATAAGCATTAAGACGAACATCACTGGGTCGTGATTTCAATTACGACGCTCAAGCCCGAATCAGCCAGCGAAAGGAATAAGTGCTTTCATCAAGCGAGCTATGTACCAAGTGGGATATTGTGGTATTTCGTTTCACTTGCTAATCCAACAAGAACAAGACTAAGCCATGGGAAGCAGCACAGTGGATGTGTAGACGGTGTTTTATATTTATATATATATATATCTCTTGGGAAAGTTAATGTTGCTCGGTGGAGAATATAGAACCGTAAATCTCACAGTCTCCCGTTCAATATTCAACCACTGAGCCATCCCAGAATGTCTCATGCCTGAGATGAGCGTGGACATAAAGTGAGTGGTCGAATTTGTACGCAGATACTATGAAAAACCGATCCCCCATTCTATGTACACCGCACATTTCAAAATGGTGATGTAGATGCCGACGAGGCATAAATGGGATGATCGGTTTTTTTATAAATAATAGCGAAACTGATCCTACCTGCTTATGCCCAGCACAACAAAAACAATCAAGATAAGGATGTTCGTCTGAACATATTTGACGGAATCCCGTCGATGAGCAATGGCCGAGGCTTTAGTGGACATTAAATGGATGATCAGTTTTGTTCTAGAAGAACTAGCAAAATTGACCTCCTATTTAATGTACGGAAAGTAACACCGAGCATCATCTGAAAACCTCCTTGCTGTTAGTCGCCTTGTTGTATTGGTTTACGGAAAAGGATGTAGATTATCTGTTTGATGTTAAGTTAATAACAGTGGTCCTCCTCCTCCGATTTAAGCAGTCTGAATACCAACACCACAACAATAAAAAATTGGCCAGTACTCAAATTGATGGCGGATTTGGCAATTAGGGCCCATGCCAACTGGCCGGTGATTTCTCCTGGTAGAGGCAACGATGGTGGCCTATGGTGATGAATAGTGATATTATTAAGGTCTCTTATTCTTTTCAGGTACACCATGATCACTACATGTTCATTTTATATATATATGTAAATAATATATATATATATATCCATTTTCATTCATGAATCATATATTTAGCACTGCTTACAAAAATGCTTAAATGGACAGTTCAAAAGGGGGCCTTTATTTCCCATCTGGTCTGGGCCAATTATTTGTTGTTTTTTTTTTTCGGGGGGGAAGGATCTTTTTTTTTTTTTTGAACGGGGATCTTAGATGAAAACGATTTTCTGAATAAACTCTTTGGGTTACACAAAAAAGATGCAAGATATGCAACTCAAATAAAGACAAAGACATGATTTGTTTCAAAAACTCTGCATACGGGAGTGTTTATTATTTAACATTGTCCAGAATACACCGTAGATGGAATTTTATGTGACGGTTGATACCCGGAGAGGCATCATCTGGGGGTAACAACCGTTACACTGTCCAATGGGGGAAATATTTCTGATTTCATCAAGAGAAAGATAGATAGAGAGAAAGATAAGAGATTTTTAAAAAAGTGCAGTTGTATCATTTTCTGTACATGGCATCAATTAAGAGCGCCTTATTATTTTTTCAAGAATTTCTTTTTTTCGTATAAAAAACCATATTGAAATAATAATAATTGTAATTATTATTATGATTATTTTTTTGTCACAATGATATATAGTCTACAAATACATAAAAATATTAACAAACTACACATCACAACGGCATTGAAGATAATTTTTTTTTTCATTTTTTTTTCTTTGAAAAACTAATGAAATCAGAAATTTGTTTAACGATCTTGCAGATATCCTTTCTCTTTTTTCACATCTGCGTATATTCATTCCATGTGTATAAATATATATATATTTTTTAAAAAGATTTGATAACTTTGTGAACGTTGTCCATATGATGTTTGATATTAAAAAAAATCTTTTCACAAAGCTCTATACTATGAAAATAAAAACAAAGAAATTGAGTTTTGTTGTTATTTTAAGGCTTTTCTTTTTAAATATTTTTCTTTTTTTTGCTTTCCTGATCGAATCGAATTGTCTTTGACACCTTTTTGGTCGTATAAAAATATCCAGCATTTACCTTCTTTTTTGCAAAGATATTCAATTTTTTTTCTTTGTCAGTCCCATTTCCCATTGTGTTATAAATTAAATAATATAATATTTCTATTTTTATCAGGATTGGTAAAAAAAATCATTGGAAAAGAAGGCGAATGCAGAGAAAGTGGATTGGTGGCACGGATTTTAAGTATGCGTTCGATTATCGATCCCTGATTTTACAAATATTGATCGTCGTTTCCTCCATTGGACATATGAGTAGATCTGTAAGATGTGGAAAATCCTGGACTGCGGCCTCGAAGAGTTGAAATGTGGTTACTGCTGGAGTTATTTGGAGTCAAAGACTGTGTAGAGAAAAGAAAAAAGATCTCGTTAGTGGACATCTATATGTGTGTGTGTGTATGGGGGAATGGAAGGGGGAAGGGATGGAAGGTGGTTTGGGAATGAGAAATGATGGTGGGATTTTTGTGGATTTTTTCCAGGGTGGGGGAGGGTATTATGAGATGAAAAAGACGAGGAAAAGATAATGAATAAAAGAAAGGAGAAAGAAAGAAAGAAAGGTGATGGATAGATAACTAGAAATAGGTAGACAGATATATGAATATAGAGAGTAATCAATTAAGAGTATTGGAGAGAGAGAGAGAGAGAGAGAGAGAGAGAGAGAGAGAGAGAGAGAGAGAGAGAGAGTAAATAAGATTAGAAAGAGTAAAGAAGACTAGAAAGAAAAGAATTTTAAGAGAGAGAGAGAGAGAGAGAGAGAGAGAGAGAGAGAGAGAGAGAGAGAGAGAGAGAGAGAGAGAGTGAGGGGGTAAGAAAAATAAGGAAAGAAAGACAAATAAAAGACAATGTGAACAAGAAAGAGAGAAAAGCGATAACGTGAGGAATAATAATGAAAATCTTCAAAGATAAAAGAATAAGAATGGTGTAATGATGAGAGCAAATATGTATAAAATTATAAATCATTCATCTGATATTACTAATTTTCATCCATCGAAGTATCTGATTAGTATACCAAATGAAAGCTACTTATTTAGATAAATAATTAGATAGATAAATAAAAAGATTTGCTTTAATAAGTACTATAATATAATTATAATTTATAAAGAATGTCATTAGAAGATTTCCTTTTGGTTTATCCGATGTAAGACTTTCATAAGTGAAATGGCCGGTCGATTTTTTCCATTAGATCGTAAAATTTCTTTTGACAATGCAAAAGCAAATAACATTTCAACTAGCAGACAACAAATGATATTGTTAAAATCTTTTTGCTTTTTTTCCAAAATTTCTTTTAAAAGAAGTTACCGACATCTGCTGACTGGTTTAGCTTTGAGATCGTTCGTTTTGAGCAGATGAATCGCTACTCACCTTTTTTCAAATAAATAAATAAAAATGATTTTATGAATATAATGGTTGTGAAAAAATGTTTTATTGATATATTTAAAAAAAAAAAAGGTTAATTTTTTTTATATTTCTTTTGCATTTTTTTTCTTTGTTAAACATATTTTTTAAAATTATTTTAAAAAATGTGACAGTGGACTATTTCAGAGTATTTGAAAAATCCAATCGCCATTTTGTTTTTCGAGTTGCATAAACATTCAGAATCGTTCCGATGGAATACGAAATCAAATGATAAATACTGCGATGTTTATTATCTTTTAAAGAAAAAAGATTTACAATATAAAATTAAATATTTGTTTCACCACTGTCGCATTTATGAATTAAAGAGTTGAAAAAATCAAACCATCAAAAAAAAAAAAAAAAAAAAAAAGGCACACAGCAAATTAAAAACAACTAAAATTCAAGCAGTGATAAAAAAAAAGAAAAAAAACAGAACAAGCAAGCTTCGATATGAAAAAATAGGATTATATACACAAATGGTAATGAGTAATGAAAAAAACCCAACTAGCTACGAATGACGGGTTAAGTTAAAAAAGAGAGGGTAACTATCTTGGCTTACTATACTTTGACACAAAGTGTAGTGAGCTTTTTCTAAGGATGTAATGATACTTAATATCTAAATGAAACACAGAGGTTAAAATATATTTTATTAAAAAAAGAGAGTAAATATAAGATAGTACTAGCTCTGTCTCATAATAATCGTTATATTTTTATATGCATTTTAGACATTAAATGCAATGACTATTATGGGACAGATCAAGTATATGCTAGATATGAACAGATATGAGTATATAAGGATTATAGTGAAATATCTTATTGTTAGAATTTAGAGATTTTTTTGTAGAGAAATATTAGAGTTGCCTATTGCTAAAAAAGGAAAAGATGAACACAAAACTAGTGATTGTATTGTGGCTGGATAATAATGATAATACTATTTTTCTTGGAATATACAGGGAGTGAGGGATATAAAAGGGGATAGAGAGAATTTCATTCACTATATACATGCCGTTGTTTTTTTTTTTTTTTTTTTTTCAGAAGGAGAGGACAACAAATCTTCAGGCTGGTAAGGTCATTTTGAAACGGTCAAGGAAGAAAAAACGTTGATGCAATACACAATTTGGTTATTGTTGACATATGTTTTGGAAACATACGACAGTCGGAAGTGTACTTTTTTTATAGATAGAGAGAGAGAGAGGAACTGGTACAGGTATGTCTTTTTGGTAGGTAAAAAGGTTGAGAGATAGAAAGGATAGAATTGGTCACAGACTAGAGACCCATATCAATCAACACCGAAGGTGGGTAACACAAAAACTTGGATATTAATCGGAGTGTCGGTCATACCAAAAGTCGAAATCTTACCGTTGGTTCACGAAGACGTTGATTTACTGAAAAAATAATATTAAACGGGATTTATAGAAGGCTGAAAGATTTCGTTTCGTCTTCCAGATATTTCGTTATTTGCATTTATCAAGGGTTTTATTATTTCTTAGTAGTTTCTTATATACCTTAATATAAGATATATTGCTCTACTAAATAATGTTTTAAGGCTGGAAAAGGTGGATTGTGATCTTCGAAAAGAATCCAACATCTTTTAATCATAGTATAGATTTTATTGAAAAAAAGAATTTAATATTCAATGAAAATTTCTATCAGCTGTAAATATAATCGAAATCATTGATATCTTAAGGAATCAATTGATCAGTCGATATAATAGATAATCATCTTTTTTCAATCAAGGATCAAATGGATTAACTGATTGAAGTATGGACTGATCAACTGAATCCTTAATTGATCAACTGTGATTATATTCGATCAAAACTGATCAGTGAAAATTATTGCCGAAGCCGATAGTCGATCAACCTGGTCACTGTTAAAAGATGCTGGAGTCAAGTCGTTGAGAAACAATCCTTTGCCTTCTTATTCATTCAGATTTCAAAGATGTGGGCCAACTGTTTTAACTACGATCTTAATAATCAACCATGATGGAAGTTGGTGATCAGCTTGAAGTAATCAAGGGAAATAACTCGTACAAAATATCTTGCTTTGGATTCCTTTGTGTTGACGACAATAGACAGATGGATGAATGATGATAGTATATAAACAAATAACCATACTAAATACGACGCGATAAGGCTAATAATAGCAGTCGGAATAAACCGCTAAATAAATACAGAAGCTTAAGCGAAAATAAATAAAATAAAATAAATACATAAATAAATAAAAGAAGCTGTACAAATCGAAGACACCGACATTTAGCCATGCAAATTTCTCTCGCTTATGATCGTACCTTCATTTTCACTGAGTTGATGGAGCTCTGGCCCTTACGGCGCCGGGCTACGAAAGAAGTGAGTGGGAAGAAATGTCGAAATCAATTCATACAGACAATTGTATCAGAAAGATCGGCTTCATAACAAATATATATATCTACACATATATTGATGTATGGAGCAAACTTTTTCCATTTAAAGCTTTTGGTTCGTTCATTTATGAATATTTCGTCTGGATGGAAAGCCTATCTGGAAGCCATTTTCCACTCAGGTGTTTTTGGAATCAATATAATAACTAATCGTGTAGATGCTTATATATTGTTATCTGTATATACATTCAGTATTCCTTTTTTTTAAATATCGTATTTTCTGGAAGTCTTTATTTTATTCCAGAAACAGGATTCGCGTTCTTGGTTGTGAAAGTCAAATTTGAAGCCTATGAATTATTTTCAGTGAGGCACCGATAGGATATAAAAAAACTTTTATTTAATTCTATTGGCTTCAGCATATCTCATGGGAATTAAGAATGCCTTTTCTATTGGCTTCAGTATATCTCATGGGGAATTAAGAATGCCTTTTCTATTGGCTTCAGCATATCTCATGGGGAATTAAGAATGCCTTTTTTATTGGCTTCAGCATATCTCATGGGGAATTAAGAATGCCTTTTATATAGAACTTATTTAAAGGATCAAAGTGTAGTATCGTTACTAATAAAGGCATTTCAATGTTGTAATACGCTTTTCGTTTGATGTCCAGCTTGTATAATAAGTATTTGGAATCATTTTTAGGTTTCTAAGTTATAGATAAGCATCTTTAAATAGAATATGTATATTAACTGAGCTCTAAGTATTTGCTGTAGTATTTGGTAGGGTATTAAAAACTTTTTTTTTAAATGATAAGTACAGTTGATTAAAATCGTCATATAGTTGATTAAAATATTATTAATATAATATGATATTAATATTAATTAATATTGATTCTAAATATTAACCATGGCGTCTATTTATTCAGAAAGAAGCTTAATGTTGAAGGTTATATTGTAATAAATAACTGAAGGTATTAAAATCTGTACTCCAACCAACCAAGGAAAAACACAGTGTCATACAGCCAAGTATTATCTGTTGGTTCAATGTCATATTTTAAACCCATTATTTTTCAAATAAAAAATAAATAAATGATAAATAAAATAGAATAAACAAAAGATGATGGTGAAAACTTATGTGTAAAGTTATATTACATAAAAAGCCCACACAAACGTACATTCACGTAGACAAGGTGTATACGATACAGACAGATGTTGTGAGGCTAGTAAGTCAAGTGTTGTGAGACTAGTAAGTGAGGTGTTGTGATATTAACACTCTCCAAACCGTGCAGCGTGACCCTATTTGTTCAGATTAAAAGTCACATCTCAAATATTAGCATATTGTTTAATATCTCGTCTCAAATACAGCTGCTTTCAATCTCCATCAATCAATATCAATCAAATTCTATCATATATAATTTAAAATACTGGTGACTTTGTGAAGTTCTCCCATGGCATCCTGGCTTAGTAGTAATGATGTTTCAGCCCCGAAATAATGCTATTACGAACCATCATCTGATGAAGGTTTTTTTTATAAGTAGCATGTGTATGAAATTATATATTTAAAATAATGTAATACAAAATAGTCTGTTGTACATATATATGTAGATAGATAGATTAACTCCCAGCTATGTAGAGTAGTCTTGGTAGAACAACCATTATAGAAAAAGGTAAGATCCTCAAGTGTCCTCGGGGAGAATTTGTGTCACAGTGGTACACTATTCTTCTGTTATCAGTCGCTCAAAAAGTGTATCTGGTTCTAGACAACCATTCTTCACCACAATAAACAAATCATATGTGTGGTTCATTTAATAAACTTTGAATTGGTTAATGGTCATTATCGTATTATAATTGGATAGATCTGGGGTACTAATGTTTCGGAAAGAACCATCAAAGAAATTTTAATATTTTGATGTCTTGAGCCAGGTGCCCAGATTAAAGGAATTCAATGACAATAATCCCACAGAGAAAGTTAAGCCTAAGCCTAATCTAGGAGATGTTGACTCTGTTCACAATGTTGAAGTAAGAATAACAAAAAGCAGTTGTAGAAAATAAACAAAGACTGCTTTGTGGATATAGTAGTCCGATTTCAGAGCTGTAAGTGCAGGTTATAAGCAAAAAAGCTAATTGGATGTTACAGCAAACTCTGTGGCTGCTGGTGTGCCGTTGTGCAAGGTTTACCTGTAATTTTTTTTTATTTTTAAAGCCGTCAGTTATTTACAGATCCTGAACGGATTTGGACTGTTGGCTGTCGAAGAAAAAGTTGTCCAAGGAAAACAAGAACAAAGAAAATATAAGTAACTTCAATCAATCAATCAGAAAATGGTCGAATGAAATGAATAGAGATCGAAATCGGAAAAAGGCTAAGATGAAAAGAAGGAGGTTTAACAATTTCTATTGCGTTGTTTTCGGTCTGATTTCTTTTTCCCTAAGTAATATCCAAAAGTTAAGTTTTAATATTTATAAAGAACTGTATGATAAAAAGATCTGTATTATTTGGATTATTCGGACTATTGTTCTCATCTGTATTGTTATATTGTTTCGGTCTGATTTCTATTTCCCTAAGTAATATCCAAAAGTTAAGTTTTAATACTTATAAAGAACTGTATGATAAAAAAGATCTGTATTATTTGGACTATTCGGACTATTGTTCTCATCTATATTGTTATATTGTTTCGGTCTGATTTCTTTTTCCCTAAGTAATATCCGAAAGTCAAGTTTCAGTACTTATAAAGAACTGTATGATAAAAAGATCTGTATTATTTGGATTATTCGGACTATTGTTCTCATCTGTATTGTTATATTGTTTCGTTCTGATTTCTTTTTCCCTAAGTAATATCCGAAAGTCAAGTTTCAGTACTTATAAAGAACTGTATGATAAAAAGATCTGTATTATTTGGATTATTCGGACTATTGTTCTCATCTGTATTGTTATATTGTTTCGTTATGATTTCTTTTTCCCTAAGTAATATCCGAAAGTCAAGTTTCATAAAGAACTATATGAAAAAACGATTATTTGGATTATTCGGACTATTGTCTTCATCTGTATTGTTATCTGTACAACGTTTCATACAAAAACTCAGAGAATAAATATATAAGTATTAGAAGTGTGGCATACTATTACATTTAAAACCTTTCATATCAACCACACCTATCCTTGATAGTAACAACGCTTCGTCTCACAATATAGATAAATTATAAGGATAGAGGATACAGTGGCTGAAACGTTGTGGTAAATTGATATAGACGAGGAAAGTTGATTCCGAATTAATCAATGTATAATAGTAAAAATGCCTCGTCTAAGAAATTCAGATAAAAGGTCCTGTAAGATTTTTTTTTAAAACATTATTAATGTTTTCCATTCAATTCAGATTAATATTAATATTAATCTTCTGTTTCCAAGAATTTCCTTTGAATTTCAAAGAAGTTTATTCTAAGTCGAAAGTGAATAGTAATTGCATTTGTGCTAATCATATATTAAAGATCTAGGGAAGATACGGTGAGTTGTTCTCTGAGGAATAAATGAAATAATTAATTATTTCTTGCATTCATTTATGAAACATCAACCCAAGAGATTTTATTTTTATAAAAGTGAAGGTTTCCTTACCATGGGACTGGTACGGGCAGCAGAAACAGAGCTACGGTTTTTGGCACGAAGCTTTTGCAAAGCACCCTCGGATTGATCGGCCCTTTCTTCAGCATCTTCGAGTTCTTGCTGTACTTTACGGAACTTGGCGAGATTAATGGCAGCAATCTCCTCCTGAAAAAGGTAAGAATCAAAGAACATTTATTCAATATTGCATATGAGTTTATAAAGTTCTAAGTATATAATCAATTATCAACTTTTAAATTTCAAACTTGGAAATTCAGATAAAGAAATGAATGAAAAGTTTTGTCAACTTACAGCTTCTTCGACCTGTCTCTTGTAGGTCTTGATCTTATTTTGGAGTTTGTCTACGAGTTCCTGCATACGTTCATAGTTCTTCCTGTCTTCCTCCTGTTGGAAGGACAATTCCTTGACGCGGCGGTCAACCTTGCGCATGCTCTTCTGGGTCTCAGCGTGACGCCTCTGTTCGCTGTCAAGCTCAGCCTCCAACTCGCGGACCTGAGGGTAAAAGAGGAAATTAAATGAGTATCATATACTAAAACTGACAAAAGAAAGATAGAAGAACTCTATTTATGAGTACTATGATAGACAAGAAATATAGTGGATGTTATAAGATAAAGCATAGGATACATGAGAGAAATTGTATTACTGGTCAGTGGGAGGCTAAGTTAAGACTGACAATAGAAAGATAAAGACCAGGTTTATTTGAACAGATCATTTCAAATATGGATAGATAAAAAGATAGATAGATAGATAGTGAGTGCCCAATGGAAATATTTTTAGTAGACTGTTCAAGTATTGAGGAAATAGCTATCAGAAAGCTTCAAAATGAATCGGAAATCCGAGGAAGATTTGAAATAATCCAAACGAAAGATTTTTCTAAAGTCAGGTAGAATACTGCGAAAGGTGCTTTAATAATGAGATTTTCAGTTACTGAATCTCAGGTATAAACCACCTGTTAATTGTAGTATCAAAATTCATAAGATAATGAATGATACAGAATATTTATGAAGAAGGCTGGAGTATTAAGGAGACCTGCTGTCACATAACCCATAAGGTATAATTCTTATGGTCATACTTACTCTGCTCTCAAGTTTCTGGATCATCTTCTTGCCTCCCTTGAGGGCAGCGGCTTCGGATTCATCCAGACGGACCTGGAGTTCCTTGACCTGGGATTCTAAGCTCTTGCGCATCTTCTCAACGGAAAGACCATGGTCTTGTTCTTGTCTAAGCTCATCAGCAAGGCGGGTGGCATCAGCCATGGCGTGTTTGGCACGCTCATCGGCATCCTTGAGTTCGTTGTTGAGCTCATCCAAGTCGGATTGCATAGCGGTGACATCTCCTTCGAGTTTCCTCTTCTGGCTACCGACGGTAGATACCTGGGCTTGCAATTCGTTAACGCGGTCGCTGGCATCAGCCAACTCGTTTTCAGCGGCCTTCCTGGCACGTTCAGCCTGGTAAAGGGAGAAAACAAAAAATGATTATTATTTTTCATTATTTATTTGGTAGAAATTATTATCAGTATTATTGATAATTTCTAAGGTTAGTATTATTAATATTTAATAAGATCCTGTGGCCTTAAACTACAATCATATAAAGATTTAGTAACATTCTAGATTCTTTTACCAAGGGAGAAGACAAGGAATAGTTATTTATGAAATATCGCACTTGGTTAATAATGGGAAAATGAAAGTAGGAAGATAGTGTTGCGCCAATCTTTCAAATGAAGAGGATCAGCCTGCTTTGAAGATATTTACTAAGATATTACTTTAAAGATTTAGTAGAGTACAATGATGTTAATTTCGAAAACCAGAAGGTGTCATTTGATTATAATACTATATTATAATAATATATAATAATTATGATACTACATTATAATAATACTACTATATTATAATAATAATAATAATACTATATTATAATAATTATAGTATATAATAACTATAATATATAATAATTATAATATTATTATAGCATTGGACAATTAGTAGTTTTAATTTTCTATATTTATATAAAGGTATAGCTTTATATTGATTAAAGTTGGATTCTCACCTGTTCAAGGATGGTGCGGAGCTCTTCGAGTTCACCATTAATGGCAGCACACCTCCTCTCAGCCATCTGGTAGTGTTCCTTGGCCTCATCGCGTTGACGCTGTTCTTCTTCGACCTGTGACTGTAATTCCTGTTTTGGAGGGAAGAGAAAATGAAGAGATTCATTAATAAAAAGATTCCAACTCACAGTTGAAGGTTCTAGATAAGATAAGAAGTGATAGGTCTACAGAACTATTTACGGTAATATAGACGAGAGACTAGCAAATTAAACTTAGATTTAACAGAGATTAATAGAAGATATAGTTGAAATATAAGACTAGAGACTTGTAATATATAGGTAAAATATAAGACTAGAGACTTGTAGAATATATAGTTAAATAGAGACTAGAGACTTGTAGAATATATAGTTAAAATATAAGACTAGAGACTTGTAGAATATATAGTTGAAAATATAAACTAGAGACTTGTAGAATATAGTTAAAATATAAGACTAGAGACTTGTAGAATATATAGTAGAGACTAGAATATATAGTTATTACTATACTTTAATTTTATTGAACTGCTTACCCTGATCTGTCCTTGGTATTTCTTGACATTCTTTTCCAACTCGGCTTTTCCTCTGTTGGTGGCGTCAAGAGCAATTTCAAGCTCGTTGATGTCTCCCTCGAGTTTCTTCTTGATACGCAGGGCTTCAGCCTTACCCTTAGCTTCAGCTTCCAAGCTAGCTTGCATGGATTCGATAGCACGTTGGTGGTTACGCCTGAAAGCAAACACATAAGATAGAACATGAGAAATTGGCTAACCCTCCAGTCTAGGAGAAAGAAAGAGTTGGGGGAAAGGACAAGAGTTTGAGAGTTGAAGATTTGAGATCCAATATTATTTTATGGACCGAGGACACCCTTTTAGTTAATATATCAAATTTGAGCCAGATATTTATATATTAATCATCAATTATTCATATCTTTAATTTGAGCTAGTTCAATATATCTCAAATATTAACTAGTATAGATATCAATTTTATATAGATCTTTATATATCAATTATTATGAATCAATATATTTGACTTGATACAGACTTTTAAATCTCAATTATTATGCATTGATAATATTTACTAAGTTGGTCTCAATTAAGAAACAAGAGGACAGTCACGTTTGTCATTATGATATAGACGACTATGTAGACCACCTTGTGTTGTCGAATTCCTCTTCCTTCTCTTGCAACCTTCTGTCAATCTCTTGGCGGATCTGAGAGATTTCAAGAGTTGCACGCATAACCTTAGCTTCTTCCTGTTCAAGGGCGGCTTCAGCCTCCTCAAGAGCGGCTTGAAGTTCCTCCTTCTCCAAAGCAAGACGTTTGCGGGCTTTTTCCAACTCATGAGTGTTGCGACCTCCTTCTCCGAGCTGATCTGTCAAGTCGTGGATCTCATCTGAAAGGTAACAAAGAATTGTATTAAGTAACTAATTTCACTAGTAAGGACTTCTAAGATTAAATAGTTATGCTAATAAAGACTTCTAAGATTATTTAGTAGTTTCTTTAGTAATGACTTCTAAGATTAAGAAGTTTCACTAGTAAGGACTTCTAAGATTAAGAAGTTTCACTAGTAAGGACTTCTAAGATTAAGACGTTTCACTTGTAAGGACTTCTAAGATTAAGAAGTTTCACTAGTAAGGACTTCTAAGATTAAGACGTTTCACTTGTAAGGACTTCTAAGATTAAATTGTTATGCTAATAAAGACTTCTAAGATTATTTAGTAGTTTCTTTAGTAATGACTTCTAAGATTAAGAAGTTTCACTAGTAATGACTTCTAAGATTAAGAAGTTTCACTAGTAAAGACTTCTAAGATTAAGAAGTTTCACTAGTAAGGACTTCTAAGATTAAGAAGTTTCACTAGTAATGACTTCTAAGATTAAGAAGTTTCACTAGTAAGGACTTCTAAGATTAAGAAGTTTCACTAGTAATGACTTCTAAGATCAAATAGTTATACTAGTAAAGATTATTAAGTTTCATTAGTAATATCTTCTAAGATTAATAAGTTTAATAAGATTAACTAGTTATACTAGTAATGAATTCTAAGATTAATTAATTTCACTAGAAATGGTTTGTATAATTAACTAGTTATCTTTTTCTCTTCATAATCGTTAGGTAGAATACTTGCTAATTAATTAATATATAATTATTGTTGATTATGATGACAACTTACCGGCAAGGTTCTTGTTCTCCCTCCTCAGAGACTCAACAGTATCTCCGACTTCTTCGCATTGAGCTCTAACACGGAACAATTCAGCAGAGTAGCTGCGGGCTTCCTTCTGGGCATTTTCAAGTTCGGCCTGGAGATCGTTGCATTTGTGTTGCCATTCAGAAACAACTTTGTCAAAGTTGCGCTGTTTCTTTTCCAAGTTGTTGGCGTGGGCACTGGACTGAAAACGAAAAGAATAGAGTCGCCATATTAAAAAACCGATTCCAGGAAGAATTCCGAGCGAAACATCTTTAAGGAATAATTTCCAAAATATTCATATTAATTTGTATGACCATACAGTCTACTTTCTCAAGTATGTATAAATAATATTGATTTTTAATAGTTTTATTACATAGATAAAATGGAGTATCTAATTCAAGAATTTAAATTCATAATTGTACTTGTCCTATACTGGTTACCAATCAAGGCAAGAAAGTATAGTTTTCTATAAAGTTATAATTTTCTCTATAGCTTAGGTAAGAAGAACTGGATTCGTGTCTTATTGAACGGAATTATCGAACGGAAACAGTATTAGCCAGAATTTGAAAGAATAGAGTCGCCATATTAAAAACCGATTCCACGAAGAATTCCGAGCGAAACATCTTTAATGTCAGCCTTTAGGGAATAGTTTCCAAAATATTCATATTAATTTGTATGACCGTACAGTCTACTTTCTCAAGTATGTATAAATAATATTGATTTTTAATAGTTTTATTACATAGATAAAATGGAGTATCTAATTCAAGAATTTAAATTCATAATTGTACTTGTCCTATACAGGTTGCCAATCAAGGCAATAAAGTATAGTTTTCTATAAAGTTATAATTTTCTCTATAGCTTAGGTAAGAAGAATTGGATTCGTGTCTTATTGAACGGAATTAGCGAACGGAAACAGTATTAGACAAAATTTGAACTCGGCTTGGCGAATCCAGTTTCTTGGCCAATAACCATCACGCTACTTTTTCATTAATATCGTTAAGAGCTTTGAAAATAAGGACTAAGGAAAATAAGATAGATATTATAAGTAATTAGAATATAAGTTGGGATTTGTAATGATGTATGCATTTAAAATGCTTAAATAAGATAAAAATGTAATAAGATGAAAAAGTTATATTACTCACCCTCTCAACATCAATAGCGAGATCTTCGAGTTCTCCCTGCAGACGAGATTTGGCTTTCTCCAAACCGGCACATTTGGAGTGGAGTGTATCAGCGGTCTGTTCAGCCTCACTAAGTTTGGCCTGGAGCTTACGTCTAGAATTGAAAGAAAAAAAGAGAGAAAAACATTAGAACAAGAAATTTATGAATGTGTTAACATACTTCAATAAAGCATTTCAGTGTGTATCGATCAATTTGATCTAAGTCTGACAAAAGGCCATAAGTGAAGGGCACTCAAAATCAAATTGTTAATTACTATGAGAAAATATCAAATTTATATTTTATACCAAATTGGTTTTAGCCATGACACCATAGCAAGGTACATAGTCGATTTTGGCATCTCTTAGTGAGTAATATCTACTGTCGTGTATTTCAAGATCTCTTATTATATTTTATTATAATTCCAAGATCTCTTATTATATTGTATAATAATTTCAAGATCTCTTATTATATTGTATAATAATTCCAAGATCTCTTATTATATTGTAATTTCAAGATCTCTTATTATATTGTATTATAATTTCAAGATCTCTTATTGTATTATAATTTCAAGATCTCTTATTATATTGTAATTTCAAGATCTCTTATTATATTGTATTATAATTTCAAGATCTCTTATTGTATTATAATTTCAAGATCTTTTTTTATATTATATCATAAATTTCAAGATCTCTTTTTATATTGTATATTAATTTCAAGATCTCTTATTATATTGTATTATAATTCCAAGATCTATTATATTGTATTATAATTTCAAGATCTCTTATTATATTGTATTATAATTTTCGTATATTTAATGTTAATTCTCTGCTTAATGTTTAATGTATTAGAGTAATGAGAGCATTTTGATTCGTGTACTTACTTAGCATCCTCGAGTTCATCAGCGCGAGCGGTTCCCTCGCTCTCGAACTTGGACCTCCATTGTTGTACTTCAGCATTGGCGCGAGAAAGAGCTCTCTGGAGATCAGATTTGGATTCTGCTTCTTCTTCAAGACTCTCCCTGATTCCATCGATGTCTGAGTTCAAGTTGCGTACTTCAGCCTGGAGTTTGGCACGGAGCTGGAAGGAATTACAATAGAAATGTTTAAAAAAACGGTTCTATATGATCCGACAGAAAAAATACTAGAATTCTTCTTGGGGAATATCTTGTCTTAATTAAAACCCTCTGTTACGACTGAATCATGATTATTATTATTATTATTATTATTAGCAAGGACCTGTGGAGATACCACAGTATGATAATTTAATAATTACAACGTTTGATATGTTTACTTAAGAGCTATTATTACTAGTAAAAGTACGCCCCATTTGTAGATTAAGATTAGAGTTATTATTTATTCAATAACCAACCCCAGTAACATTACAATAACATTATAGAATGAAGAGGAATAATAACTTGTTTTTTCTTTGTAATATATATCTGAGAAAATCTCGTTTTCTTGCTTTAAAAATAAGAATATTATTATTTCAATTAACTGTAAAAAGCAAGACTTTGTGAATATACCACATTAATAGATCGTCCCCGGTTTCAATTAAGACTTAAGGCGTTCATGAATAATAACTTCTACTTACTCTGCCTCATCCTCAAGACTGCGTTTGGCATCTTCCAAGCTAGCACCCAAGCTAGACTTGAGCTTGGTGAGTTGACCGACATTGTGTTCGGCTTCCTCGAGTTGCCTGGTGAGATCAGCAGCCTCAGTTTGGAGTCTGGATTTCTGGCTGGTGAGTTCGCTAACAGATCTGGCTTGATCATCGATCTTAGCGTTGAGTTCAGAGAGTTGAGCTTCCATTTGTTTGCTCATTTTTTCGGAGCATCCCTGTTGTCAACAAGAAAGGAAAAAAAGTGTCGTTAAGGATATGTTAAAAAAATAAAAGCTCAAATTTACGATCATTTTTTTATTTATTCATCTTTTTAGATTTAAAACGTTTCGATAGATTTTTACTGGGAAATATTATCTAATAATTTGAAAACTATAATTTATTGATCAAAAGTAATAAATAAAATGATATATTTACATAAGATTTCTATTCATGATATTGAATATACCGTATATATTTGTGTATGGTCAAGATTTGAAGACCTAATTTTTTTTAGTAAAAAATTAGTTCGTTGGGTTTTACATGTTAACCAATTCAGTCACATTATGCCGAAAACTTTTTTGTTCTATTTCTTCTTTGTGATATATTGTTGTTATGTATGTAGCTATTTGTTATTTTTGTAGTATATATATTATATATATTATAGTGATATGAATTTATTCATCAGCTGAAATCAGCATTTCTGCTGAGGATTTAAATGTATGTGGATAATTTTTGTAGCCTTGAGGCCGATTCTTTTCAGAAATTTCCATGTTTTTAGGATCTATTTTTCCAAATAGTTCGTGTAAAACACTGGTGCCGACCTATAGTAGTAATTTTGTACAGTTTGAAATTCAATTATATTAGGAAAAGACTAAGAACAAAGGTCGACTAATACACGAGATCAGAATATACATGTGTGTATCGTATTGACTAACGATGATAAGCAATCGTTAGCTTCATAAATTAATGATTTCATGATCATATATCAAAGGTCGACTTATAGAGGAAATCGACTTTTACACGGGAATATACGGTAGTTTCAGTGATCGGATTAAAAACAGTTTCGTCCATAAATTTGATGTGTATTTTTATGTTTTCGTTCTACTAGTTTTTTTTGTAGAATTATAATACGGACGTTTTTCTAACAAAAAAGAAACGAATTACAAACACAGACGATATACCGTGATACATGACTGTGCGTACACATTTAAATATGATACAACAATAAAGCTGCGGAAAGCTAGCTTTTGATTGGATGAAAGTGTCACGTGAATCGTGAATTATCAAGATGCATGCTTTGGGAACGAGGATACACACGACAGGAAGGTGAACAAAAGACGATAGAGTACAAGACTAGACGAAAAACAAACAAGAGAAAAAAAAAGAAAAGAAAAAACTGACAAATCATGCGACGTAGATCCAGTTGAAGAGCGATGTTTTTGCAAGCTGGTGACTTGAGGCCGATATTTTTTTGTTGGCTGTGGCATTTTTTTCGGGCATTCTTGAGTAAAGGGTATATCCCTGTATTCTAAAGAACTGAAGTCTAAATCTTTGTATTTTAAAGAACTAAAGTCTAAATCTTTGTATTCTAAAGAACTAAAGTCTAAATCTTTGTATTCTAAAGTTCCGTGTAGCAATTTTCTGTTATTTATTTAATCATTTTCTTTTAAATCCAGCCAAGAACAACATTTAGTAAGCAAGTTTAAACATTTGGGATACATTTTAATATGTATATCTAAAATTCAGATTCTCGGCAATCGTAGACATGAAAATAGATAAAATATATCCACAAATGTGATACAAAGTATTTCTTTTAAAAACTATAGGTAGAAAGATATTTTGTAATAATTCAACAACTATTGAAATCCATTATTTTGGGCGGGTTTCAATCTAACTTTTAGGAATTGTGAGAGAAATTCCTGAAAAGATTTTGAACTTCATTTTGTCATGAATATTTTATTTATTTAGTTCCACATAATGAAACTACTTTTAGTGTCAATAATTGAAGGATTTGAAATTTATTTGGACTCAGATTGTTCGTCCGAAGTCATCTCTGCTTTTATCAAGTATATAAGTATTTTTTTCTAGTGTTTATACAGCCCATATGTTTTAAAGCAAGTTCAAGTGCAGAGATACAAAGTCGTTAAAACAGTTCTAAGCCTCACCAATAAAGAAGAGCTAATTATAAAAGTACAGAGAGATTAATTCAGATTTCTGTTCAAGTGAGGATAATACAAAGGTACGATCAATCTAAAAACTAGTCCTGGGTGGGGGTTAGCAATTTTGGCCAACCTTGTAATTAATTGACTGGTGTTTTATTATTGAAGATTTTTAACTACTTCCTGTATTTGTAGACATGAAAATAGATATATCCTCAAATTTGATAAAAAATATTTCTTTAAAAAACTCGGAAAAATATTTTGTAACAATTAAACAATAATTGAAGTCCATTATTTTAGGCGGGATTTCAATCTAACTCTTAGGAATTCTGAGAGAAATTGTAGGTATCCTCTTTATTACTTTTATATATTTAAAAGAAAGAAACTTAGTATTTCTCCCAAGTGCATAAGTATTTTTTGCTAGTGCTTTTATACAGCCCGTGCGTTTTGAAGGCAGCGATAAGTGCAGATATGAGTGCCGTTTACTGTACAGTGGACAACTGTACAGTAATTTTGGTACAGTGCAGCGGCAGAGTACAGAGATTACCATATTCTTTTCGCGTTGTTTCACTTCCATCATCAGTTCTTCGGAGCTTTCTTTTAATTCTTGTTTTTCTTTTTCTAATCTGTAGGGAGGAGGAATACAATATGGCGCATGCAATTAAGTTAGCTCATTTCCCATCACAGCAAAAAAAGAAGGAGAATAGAAATTAGACTAAGAAGACTACATCAATGAGGATTGGGGGGTGGGGATTGGCAGTCAAATGGTGGGGGAGAGAAAGAGAGAGAGAGAAAGAGAAAGGGGAGAGAGAGAAAGAGAAAGGGGAGAGAGGGAGAGAGAGAGAGAGAGTTAAAGAAGGTGTAAAACTAAGAGAGAATGTTGGCCAATAAAAGGAAAATTATTTGTTGATAGATAAGGATAGAGAGGAAAATAGATATAAGTAAAGAGAGAGAAAGAGAGAGAGAGGGAGAGACAGAGATAGAGAGTTAGTGAGAGAGAGAGAGAGAGAGGTTGAAAGATATAGAGAATATTATATATATATATATATATATATATATATATATATATATATATATATATAGGACAGATAGGATGATATAGAGGGAAGTAAAGAGAAAGGGAGAGAGAAATAAATAAAGTTATGTAGACAGGAGAATATAGAGGGATATATATATATATATATATATATATATATATATATATATATATATATATATGAAGTAGGGTGTTTCTATGAGGATAGGCTAGTATGTTCTTTTCACATTGGCCATAGAATGTTAAAGAAGTTAGATCTGGTAAAATGGCTATCGAGTATGTGGGAGAGAAATACAGGGAGAGAGAGAGAAGGTGTCAAATCAGGAGAGTTCAAATCAATCAGGAGAAAAGATCAGGAAGTCTACAAAAAACTTTCAGGAAGAATTTCGAAGAACAAGGTAGCAACTCCACAACAACCATTTTTTTTTAAAGGAATAGAAGATAGATAAGTAGAAGGTTTCATTCGAGGAAACTAGTACTACTTTTTTTTTTTGAGTTTTTTTTCTTCGATTAATTTGATAAACAAGGCACTGAAACTCAGCAAGGCATGCCGGGTTGCACACAACCCCAGGTAACGGAAGTTTTCGAGGGATCTGAACTTAGTAATTTACCCTGTTTTTGCCAGCGTGTTCCACCTGGCTCTGAACATCATCCATTTCGGCCCTCAATTGAGTTTCTCTCCTTCTCGAGCCTGAAAACAAGTTGTAGCATTTAAGAATTTTTTTTCTGTATGTTTGTTTTTTTTTCTTCATCTTTTCGCGCTATTTTTTCTTTCGTATCTTGTCTTGAAAAAAAGTCTTTCATTTTCTTTCTTTTTTGTTCTTATCGTTCTTCTTTTTCTTCTTCTCATAAACTCATCAGTCTTTCTTTTCGTGAATTTAGATCTTGTTTTTCATTCCTTTGCGGTATTTTAAAAAATGTTCTTTCAAGATATTTTTTCCAGTTTTTTTAATACTTAAAAGATAATATCAATATTCTTTGTGTGGTGAAAAGTCAACCTTAGTTGGATCAGCCATTATAAATTATAAATTCTAAAAGAATCTCCACCTTTTGTTTTTCATTTCATTGTGGTATCATTTTTAGATGTTTTTCAAGATATCTTTTCAGTTCTTTAATATTTAAAAAGATAAGATTCATAGTCTGTATGGTGAAGTCGCCCATAGTTGGATCAGCCATTTTACATGCTAAATGAATCTCCACCTTAAGATCATAATTAAGTTATATTTCAATAAAGCTTAAGGTAAAAGCAGTTACCCTGTCCGTCTTTTATTGTAGTCTGTTTCATAATTTTCTTCATCGCCAAGAATTCAATATCAAACTATAAGAATATCTAAAAAACTTCCGAACAAAAAGTTTCTAAGTTGGTAACTGCTCAAAAATATAATGTTGATAAAATAATGGCCGATTTTTTAATAAATAAGTAATAAAATAAGACATTATTTTCCTAACAATATAATCAATTTTTAAAAATCTCATGAATATTTTTCTTCCTAAGCTCAAACAGCTAAGCGTTTCATAAAAGCCAAACATTAAAACAAAATGGCCGTTCAGATAACTAAAAGGACACATCGAAAAATATCTTCAGTTGAATAAATTGTCGCTCTAAGTTGGCGCAAAACAAAGTAAAAGCAATGAAAAAAAAAACAAAAAACTAGTTAGTCTAATCTAATCTTATAAAAATATAAAACTATCCAAATATTGGAGAGGGAGAATTGGGCCTGAGTGGGATTGGTATATATATTTATAAAAACAAAAGCTTTTATTATATTAAAAGACAGAATATAAGCCGATATATGTAAGCGATTTTAAATTCTTGTTTGAGACAACCAGTTATATTAAAAGACATTTTCAATATATATTTAAAATTCAAAGTTAAAAATTTGTTAATAATAAAAGTTAAAGAGATAGTGAATATAAAAAAAAGATATTTAGTAAAATTATTTAATAGTTATTATATTTTAATTGATAGATTTTAGAGTTTATCATAATAGTTATAAGATCTATAATTGTAATTTTCATAAAATTAACGATTTACGTTTATTATTATATGAAACTCTATTAATTATTATCATTGATTTTGATAAGTATCTTATCTTATTATATAATTGATCTATTAAATTGATAATTGATTAATAAAATCAATAATTACCTGCTCTTAACCTTCTGGAGTTGATCGATTTGGTCGCCAAGTTCATTAGTGGCTTCCTGGTTCTTCTTGCGAAGGGTGGCGATTTGGGATTCGTGCTGCATGGTGGCTTCTTCAAGATCGCGACGCAGGCGCAAAAGCTCCTGTTCACGTTTCTTGTTGAGTTCCATCTGGGCAGCAGTAGCTCCACCGGCTTCATCCAAACGTTCACCAAGTTCTTCCAATTCACGGCTAAGTTCAGTACGTTGTTTCTCAACCTGTTTGAGGAGGAAAGAAAAGAAAAGGAGAACAAAATTGAGTAAGATGAATTAAAACACATTTGGATGTTAAGTTAAAGGAAGGGGAGATAACTGTTGTTTGTTTTATTTAATTTGATCGTTCTTTCTCTTAGAAAAGTCTTTATCTTGAAAAGTCTCTTACTTTCTTTTTCTTTTGTTGTTCAAAATGGTAGCTACAAAATCGATCAGCTCATTAATTTGTTGGTTTTGCTTTTCATTTCTTTTCATGGCTTTTTTTTTAAAGATATTTAAAAACATTTTTTTAGGGGGATCTTCAACTTTTAAAATTCCTAATTTGTTTCCTTGATTTTTTTAAGCTTCTAGAATTCAATATTGAACTAGAAGAAGATCTAAGCAGATATACTCATCAGTATTATCAAGTTATATCAAGTATAGTGTATCATCAAGGAAGGAGATTATGTTTAAAAATAAATATTTATTGTGTAAAACAATATAATATTTTTTTCATCATTAAGCAACAATCTTATTGATGCGTTTCTGTTTATATATATATATGAGCTGATTTTGAGAAGCCTGTCTAGAAAGGAAGAGAATCGGTCCCGTTCTGTTCTCGCTTCCCAAATTAGGGCAGCGTTTATATTTTCATATTTATTTTTAGGGTCTGTCTATTCAAGGAGTGCGCGTGAGTCAAAGATGGCACGTGCCAGTGCCCGCTCCCACTCAAACTTCGCGAAACGCTTCATCCCTCTTCCGTGTTTTTTTTATGCTTTTCTTTTCTTTTTTATTATTCTAAAACAGCTGTGGATTGGGGGTAAAGAGTGTATATAACAAATTCCAGACGAAGGGCTGGAAGTGTGTTGGGGCGATGGAAAGGGAGAAAAGGGGATGTGGCGAAGTGATGATGAATGAAAAGGGGGTAGATTAAAAGTACGACTTGTATCTTTCAATTCCCCCTTCTTCCATGCGTCACCAAAAATTTGCAGAAAGGTTATTATACTCTTCAGCTGTAAAGGTATCTACCAACAGCTGTTGAAGGGGCGTAGAGAGAGGGACGACCTGAGGTTGGGACAATTTGACATTATTCATTTCCGCTTTCATCATCATCATCAACCACTTTTTACTGTCAGTTTATTTTAGAAATGTACAAGTCGGGTACAAGGCGATTAGAACAGAGTACCCAGTAATGTACAAACTCGTTATATTCGCAAACTTGTCTATGTTCGCTTCACACTTGGAAATGGAGAGAGGAGGTTTATTTCTTTTTGTGCTGTGACTCATCGTCAGATATCCTGATAAAAATGTTTCGTCACTAGCAAATATCGAAGTAAACCACTCTCCCATACCTCTCCGTATAAGAAGTGAGAGGAAATAAAAGAGGTAAGAGAAGTATTTCTCCTTGGAAGTTACTGGCAACTACGGAACAGGCGAAAAGCCTATAGAAGGGTAGATGGGGTACGAGTCGCAGTCTGTGTAAACTGAGAAGATATACCCCGATGCCTACATAGAGACTGGGTGTAGAGTCAGAGATTAATCAAAATTCCTGAGGTAAAGAAAATAGAAACCGAAGAGGAGAAAGAACGAGAAAGAGAAAAGAAGAAAATAAAAGTAAGAAAGAATTGAACAACAAAAAGGAAGAAGTAAAAAGAAAGAAAGAAAGAAAGAAAAGTATCTATTTAATCAACTGCATGTAAGAGCGCACACATCTGCGTCTCTCAGATATTTCAACAGTCGTCCATTCGCTCACCCAGGAGGTATTCGCACGTCAGCGAATCGGAGATATTTTTTAGCACCGGTTGCCATGATCTCTGGTCTCGCCTGCCATAACATGAAAGGAGATTTCTCGTTTTCAAGATTTTGGTTGGGTGAGGGCGAGAGGTTGCAAATAAATTGCAAAGGGCGGAGTCTTTAGAGATGAAACCGCGGAAGTTTACGGATGAGGATGTGGGTAGTATTAATTTCAAAGAGAGAAATATAGAGAGAAAGAGATATATGTATATAGAGAGGAACTTACCTTGGTTCTGGCCTGGCGTTCAGCCTCGAGTTCTTCCTCGAGCTCTTCAATTCTGGCCTGGAAAGAAGAAAAAGTTATACAAATGTAGTTTTTTGTGTAGACTTTTGTCGTTCTGTTTAAAATAAAGTACGGAACTAGAAAAAATGTTTTTGTATGTGCACGCATGTTGGAGCTTCTGTATACAAGATTTTACAAGGGTATTAATGTATATTAACTAGCATTTTGGAATAAAAGGTTTAAATGTCTATTTTTTTTTAATTTTTTATTTTTTTTATGGGAAATGTTGAGAAGTTGAATTTCTTCACAATCCATTTGTCTGGAGTTCTGAAACCGATAAATCAGAAAACCGGTTATTTTTTTCCAATGGAAAAATAATTGTTTACTAGAGTGGTTTTTAGTAATGAAAATATACCAGTAAATTTTAATATCTTTTAGAATGTTTTTATATACTTATTTTTTATCACGATACAAATGAATATATTTTCAGACTATATTTTTTCGGGGTGTATATTTACAACCCCTACTGTAAGATATATTTTTCTTAACAATCAGCTACATTGTCTGTTTTATATAGGATACTTCTAATATCGAATTACTAAAAATGTAGCCACAAAGTATCTTGTATAAACGATTTTGTTGATAGTTATTAGCACCCAGTGAGTGTTGAACTCACTATTGTAAGGTCTGCAAGACTAGCTTGCTAACCACTGCTACTGGGTAAGATTCCCGAGTGGTTTATTAGTACAAGGTTTTGAAATCTTGAGGACCCGATGAGGATTGAAATCATAGTAAGCAAAGCCCGCGAAATTGGTTATATATAACCATTGCTTCGCAGCGTGTATCATCCATAGTGTATTTACTAAGCAGAACTTAGTGTGGAACAATTAGAATCTAATCTCAATACAGACTAGCTTGATAGCTAGTGTTGCTAACGGTAGGCGCCAAAATTGCTGTTATTCATGTAGATATTTTTTAAGAAATGAATAAAAAGTAAATATATGTTTTCTCATAAACAATAAGATTCAAAATCTTGTTTTTAAAAAAGGATAATTAAATGACTAAGAAGAACTCAGCTTACAACATACGTGTATGTACAAAAACATTTATCAAATATAATTAATGCAGTTACATTTTTTTAAAATCTGGCTGTTTCGTGCGTTAATACGTGAGCGGTACAGGAATGAAAGAAAGTCAAGTTTTCATATGTTGATAGTGATCAGTTAAGAGAATAATTATTTAACTTTTAAAAGAAGAATTGTTTTGAAATTTATCGTGGTATTTAACCATTAAATTTTAACGTGGTATTTAACCATTAAATATTAATGTGGTTTTCAACCATTAAAATATATGAATATTAGAATCTTATAAAACAATGTAAAGGGAAATAAGAGTTAATAAAGTATATTTTCGCAATAAGCTTATTACTTCTTCGCTATTGGCAAATATGTGTTTGGGTGTTTTTATTTAATTTGGTTGTACGTTTAATTTTCTAGTTTCTGGTTTTGTTTTTTGTTATTTTGTTATGTTATTTCTTGAATAACTAAAAAGATATTTTCTCTTTGGAGCCAGATATCATTCTAGTTAATATTAATTAATATTTAATACTGTAATATATTTGGGAGTCGTACTAAATTTTTCATCAGTATCATTATTATTCTATTCTTTTATTTTGTGAAGGGTTTATTCTTTTATATAGTTAAGTCTATTTTCATCTTAGTAAGAGTAAAGAAATACATTTTTTACGTAAAAGATGCGATTGCATGTTTTGGAGCAGATATATTCGTTGCATTGTTGGAGTTATCTGAAGAATAGTCTGTTATTGATAGATAAGGTCTTGAAATATATGTATACTAAAGTTTGTGTTGTTTCTAAGAGCCACAAAACAACATTTGTATTATTATATGTTTCTTCGGGATATCAAGATGGCGGCCACTGAGCGGTGCCAAGAAATATTTCTGGAGAGTGATACACAAATAGGTCATAACGAATCTATTGGAATTTCTTTTTCTATTTTGGGACCTGCGTTCTTATTCTTTCTCATTTCAACGTTATTCATTTTGTATAATTTTGTTTTGACTAATATTATAATTATTTGCCAAAAAGAGATTTGAAATTCCGGAAAATAAGTGCTTGCATTATTTTTTTAAAAGTCGACATTTTTCTCATATATATATACTATTATATATATAATATATATTATATATATATATATATTATATATATTATATTAATATTATATATAATATAATTTCCTGAAAGTGCTTGCCTATGTTCTTAAAAAATTGTATATGATTTATCTGCTTTATACTATATATCTATGTATAAATAGTATTTGTATTAGGAAAATAAAAAACTTAAAGGTCAATATTTCAATGACTTTTAAACTAGTATTTTCTCTTTCATTTTAATTTCAGATACTTTTTATCGTAATATTCAGACAGTTAAAAGGATCAGAAAAAGAAAGAGAATAAGTTTTTTTCGAGAATTGCATCCCTTTGATCTAAGAAGTTTTGGTATACATTATCCTCTGCTCTACCAATTGAGCTACAAAAAAACCCCTAAAAGCAAGCAGAAGTCAAACATCATTTAATTTTACTCTATTCTTTCTCTTGGCACCAATATTTTGTTTATTGTAATTTTTTCATCCTGAGGAGAAGTAGAAATATATTCTCTATGATTTTATCATATATGTACGTATTATCAACCATGCATTTTCACTAATATCTTTTAATACCTAATATTAATTGCTTTTCCTTTATTTTCAAACGCTTTCTAAATTTTTAATATAGAAATAAAAAAAATGAATTATAACGGAAAAATGTAATATTTGCTCTTAAAAATCTGTTATGCTTTAAAGTAATCTTGCAATATATTTAAGATTCTTTAATTAAACTTTCCATGAATAAAATATGAAATGATGTTTAAGTCTCGTATCTGTTCAAGAGAGAGAAATATGTTTTGTCGTTTTTTTTTTCGCCATTGTTTCCTTAATTCATAAGCAGACGACCATCTTGTGAAATGGAAGACTTGATCTGAATGATACATTTTTGTATCTTAGTTTATTATTATTAATTAACTAATAATGGGTATTATTAGTTTATATTTATCTTTTATATGCTTATATTTTATAAACCCTTTACTGAAAAATATTAAACTGTTAAGTTTTTTTAAGTTTGTAAATTGGATATTATTTGATATTATATGTTTTCTATGTATCATTTATTCAGCGAACCCACCTTTGTTTAAATGTTGTTCTTGTTTTTCCATGATATGGTTTTGTTGATTCTATGAGCTGCATTTATTGGGGGATATACAGTTCGCAATGAAATAATTATTGAATTAAAGGTTTTGTTTTTATAAAGAGATAATCGTAGAGACGAAAGAATAGATATACTAGAAATTATGTTTGAAAAAAAAAAAGAAGCTTGTTTTTGATTGGAGAGGAAATAGCGAGTGATGAGCTCAAAGCAAAAGCGAAAAAAGTTTGTGCTTAAGAAGAAAAAAGAGATAGTAAATTTTGTTTTCCAAAGACGGAAACAATCAGATGAATATTAAAAATGAGAAAAGAGAGTACCAGACGAAGAAATAGAGAAAAAATAATTGTGAAGAGATTAAAAAAAAAAAGATGCGTATTCATTAGAAAGAAGTAGAAATATCATAGAAGTCTGTATATATAACCGTTTGTTCGTCAGTATGTAAGTGAGCATTTTTCCATTTTTTTACAATCCGTGAGTCTTTTCCGACATTTTTGATGAACATAATAACAAAGAATCTCGGAGAATTTTCGGGACGGCAGAAAACGACCCATTTAATCTCTGTGGCTGTCTTTTCTCTTCTTTTTTTTTCTTTTTTTCGTAAGCAAACAAATGGTTCTTTTGTTTCGTTCAGGCCATTTTTGGTAATTACGAGCAGCGTTTTTCCACAAAAAGGCTGAATTTGATATTTCTTCAGCCATTTTACTGCGTTTTGTGTTCTTATAAAATTTGGTTCTTGTCTAGTCGATGTTTTTTTCTTTCTTTCTCCTTTCTTCTACTCTTTCAAAACACGATATGAATAATTTTTATAAAAGGTTGTATTTAATGTATTATTTCTTTTCTCATCGGATTTCTTTTTCTTCTTCTTTTTTTTTTTTTTTTCAGCAGAAGCAATAAACGACTTAATGCGAGTGAATGTTAAACAAACAAAACAAAGAATGTAAAAAAGAAAAAAGAGAAACTGAAATTATAAGACGACATACTTCAAAAGCGATTTAAATCCAGGTGAGAAATAGAGCAAGATCTGCTGCATCCTGATGACTTTTTTGGACCTGGCGCTTAACTTTGGATTTACCGGTGCATTCCATAATTGGCGATAGAGCAGTGGATGGGACGAAATAATTTTCAAGAACAGCCGGACTCGTTCCTCGAAACCTCCCGGCTCATACTCCCTAGGCAGATCAGCAAAATCCGTGGACCTGTGCGAGTAGGTCGATTTGAGAAGGAAGCTGCTGAGAGGTCTGATAAGCGACTGTTCTTTTTGTACAGCTGCAGTACTCGTCTTCATACATTTTACCTGTAGGAAGGGTCAAGCTGTTGTGGTTGTGGCTGTGGTGGTGTTGGTTGTTGGGGTTGTGTTTGGGGTTGATATGCGGAGTGTCCGGTTTTCTGGTGGTTGAGGGCTCTCAACCTCTGGAGGAGATGGAGAAGGAGGACAAGGCGGCACACGAGGTGGGCTGCCGTGTCGTGAGCCTGACTGGTTCTGGTTCTTCTGTGCATAGACACTGGTTCTGGTATCCGACTGGTGATTCAATTTGTTGGGATTCTGGTTGTTGGAGTTCCTTCTTTAATCTCCAGTAGTTGCCATGGAAGCTGAGTAAAAATTTCGCTAATGTTTACAGTCATATCTCCGGTTTATATTGAAAATAGGATTCAAAGCTATAAGCAGTGGTGGCGAAATATAGATATGTTTCTCTTAAGTTTGAAGGCAGTTGAATCAGTGTATAGCTGTATAGTAAAACCTCGAATGCACAATTACTGTTGTGCATATCGCTGTGCTGTTGTTTATATAGAACTATAGGAACTATAAGAACTATAGCAAGAGTTTTTCTGAAGAAGTGCAGAACTGTGTATTGTAAGGAAGTGAAAGCTGTTGTTTGATGTAATTAATGTTTTATCTTTCACTTCAGTCAGGTATGAACCGAAGACATCCCGGAAAATAGTATCGAAAGCCACTTGGTTTGTCGAATGTTCCCACTGTGCTGCCACCGGCTGCTTATATCTTGCGAAAAGTATGTACTTCTGGCTATTAGAGGGGATGTCTGTATCATGTGTCCTGCCCAGGCGAAGGTGAGGCACGTGTGGTGATGGGAGGATCCAGATACAATCGGACTAGCTTTAAAAGGAGGCTTTTTCAACAATTTATGCAAATGAGTCATCATCACTTGAGTTGTAGTCGTCAGGATGCACAATCTCCGCTACTTCTACCTACTCCCTCATTATCTCCACCTCTGCTCTCCTCCTCCAACCTCTCCTGCTCGCTCTTCCAGCCAATCAGAAGGCCGCTTCTTCTTCCTGTGTAATGTGATACGTATTAGGCCATGCTCAAAATGGTATCTCAGACTTGGTAGTGAAAACCTTGTAGAATGTTCTATTCTTCTTTGTTTTAAATTCTTTCATTTTATTTTTCATTTTGTTATTGATTACTATCCTTCTTAATATGTTTATTTCCGCACATCACTCATCTTCAGCACTACTATCAATTCTATTCTATTATTATCTCTTTTATGGTTTACCCAATATATATATATATAAATATTAATGTATTTTTTAAGTCTTTATCCAATTAGTACTATTCTTTTAATAAGCCATTGCCTAAGTTTTCCCATTGTCATATATGACCGTCCGCTCTAAAGTACATATTTCACATTATATATATATATATATATATATATATATATATATATATATATATATAAAGACGACCTTCCTTCAAGTGTATCTAATCTGGAATCTCTGGAAACGATTAGACAATGACTAATTCTTTCATTGTATAACAATCGACAGGGAGTTTGGTTCTTGTCATAGCAATAATTCTAAGAAATAAGATCTTATATAGAATTCGTTTCTTAGAGAATTTCGAAAAATATTCAAAAGAAAAGTTGGAATCTAGAAAGCTAGAATTTATTCATTTTTCTCTATATACTCGTCAAAGTTGCAATTTAATTAAGCTGAAGAAAATTCTTTCTGTAAAATCTATCTACCTCTCTTTCTATCTGTGGTGAAATAGATTAAAGAACTAAGTTTCTGGGTCACAGTTCCTGTCTGGATTTTCAGCCAGATTAAATCTTCAAGTCAACTTAACCATGAAGAATAAGCTAACGATAGAGAGACATATATAAATACATAAATAATTATATATATATTATAATATATAATATATATATATATTATATATATATGATGTGTGTCATAGTATTAAGTCGTATATAAGGGTTACATGCTACGTGATGTTTTCTCTATCTGTCATGAGTGGCATCCCATCCTAAACATGAGTCTATTTTTGTGGAAATACCGCCCTCCCATCTTGCTTCGCTATCTCAAAGATGCCCGCGTTCCTTAACAACCTCCCACCCTCCTCTCGGCACGCTCCGTCGTTTGTCTAATCCCACCCGCCCCGACCACGCCTGTCCTATACCGCGTTTACTAGCCAGACTCCTTCCCCTCTTCTAAGAGAGAAAAAGTTTTCGTCTGCCTGCTTGACTTTGCGTCAGTCTGCCTTCCAAGTCAGCCAGTCTTACCTACCTATCTAACTAAGTGCTTTCATCCCCCATGTTTGGTGTTCTGTTACTAAATCAAGACTTCAAGAAAGCGTAGAAGCGCAAATTTTTTTTTGTTTGTAGTTTTTTGAAAGGTCTCATTGCCATAATTAGAGAGGCATTTCTTCCGTACACACAAATACTATGACCGTCCTATCTCATTTATCCATCAGACATCAACAACGGTTTTTTTCTATCGACATTTCTTGCATGCCGACAACGGAAAGTCAAGCGACTCCAAAGGTGAAGTAATAATGCTTCCCATCAAGTTTACGTGAAGAAGTAAGAATCAAAACGTCACAAGCGCAATAGAAAGGTGTACATCTATACTTTATCTATTTTTTTTACCAGAATCGCTGGCACTATACGGATAACCATTAAAGTAATTTTTTTAAGAAGAAGAAGCTAGTAGCAAAATAAAAATTCCGCAATACAACAATAGAAAAAAGTAGGCAAGGTATTGATGGAGAAAAGAGATGCCGACCAAAATTCCCTGTAAACATGGCTTTTTGATTTTTCAAAGGCATGACTCACATGCAGCAGACTTCTTTCATGTTTTTTATCGTTCTGCTCATTCAAAGAAAGATAAATGGTTGTTTTTTTCTTTCTTCTCAACCTAAGTCAGCGCCAATATTCTAATTTTGGTTAAGAAGTTTGTATTTTAGCAAACTTTATGACATCTTGGCCAAATGGCTTCTTTTTTTTTTCTATTGTTGTATTTGCGGAATTTTTATTTTTGGTTTTTTTTAGTTCGTTGTTCATCTCTTTTCTTTTTTTTATTTCATCGTTGCTTTTCTTTTTTTTTTTTTTTTTTTTTTTTATTTTTTTTTTTATTTGATTTTTTTTTTCTTTTTATTGTCTTTTTTCTTATTTTAGTTTTTTCTTTATCATTTTTTTGTTTTTATTTTTTTTTTTTTTTTTTTTATTTTTCTTTTTATTTTTATCTTTTTTTTTTGTAATTTTCCTGTTTATTCTCTACTTAGCTTCTCTTCTTAAAAATTACTATTAATTGAGTTTTTCCGTATAGTGGCCAGCGATTCTGTTAAAAAATAGATAAATTTGCTTAGGATGTACACTTTCTATTGGGCCTTGTATTCGTTTTTGTTTCTATCTCTTCGTAACTGATGGAAGCATTATTACTCACCTTTTGAGTCGCTTGCTTTCCGTTGTCGGCATGCAAGAAATGTCGAATAGAAAAAACCGTTGTATGATTGTCTGATGACGAAATGAAATGAAGGGACGTCTAGATTGTGTGTACGGAGAAAATGCCTCTCTAAATATGGCAAGAGACCTTCAAAAACTACACAAACAAATGCAGCTCACGCTTCTTGAAGTCTTGATTTAGTAACGAACACCAACTGGGGGAATGTAGCACTTAGTTAGGTAGGTAGGTAAGACTGGCTGACTGGAAAGAGCATGACCTGACGCAAAGTCGCAAGCAGGGACGAAACACTTTTTCTTCCTCGTGTGAGAAGAGGGGAAGGAAGTCTGGCTTAGTAACTCGGTTGCGGGTGGACATCGGGTCGGGTGGGATTAGACAAACGACGGAGGTGCCGAGGGAGGGGTGAGGGAGAGTTGTTAAGGAACGCTGCATCTTTGGAGATAGCGAAGCATCAGATGGAGGGTATTTCCCATAAAATAGACTCATAGTTTTAGGATGGAAATGTCCATCTGGACAGATAAGAGAAACCACACGTAGCATGTAACCCTTATATTACGACTTATACATGCACACACATCATATTATATATATATATATATATATATATATATATATATATATATATATATTATTTATATTATGTCTCTTTATCGTTTATGTCCCTTATCTTCAATGGTTAAGTTGACTTGAAGATTTTATCTGCAATTTTGCACAAAATCCAGCAGGAACTGTGACCCAAAACTTAGTCTTTTATCTATTATCACACAGAATATTGAAAGAGAGGTAGATAGAACAAGATTTCTTCACTAACATAAATTCGCACTGACCGATATTATAGAGAAATGATAATATTCTAGCTTGTCTCAGATTCCAATTTCTTCCTTTTCCTTTTGACATATCTCGAAATTCTCTAAAGAACGAATTCTATATAAGATCTTTTTCTGATTGTATGCTATGTACAAGAACCAACTTGTCGATGTATACAATGAAGAATTAGTCATTGTCTGAATCGTTTCCAGAGAATTCCAGATAGTACAATTGAGAAGTCGTTCTTAACTATATACTTATAATATTATTATATATATAATTAATATTACTATTAAATATTTATAATGTGAAAATATGTATTCTTTAGAGCGGGATTCGCGAGGTCATATATGACAATAGGGAAAACTTAAGCATGGCTTATAAAAAGATAGTTACTAATCTGGAAAGACTAAAAATAATACATATATTTATATATTATATATTTGGCTCAAACATAAAGATTAATATAGAAAAGAACATCCGATACGTATGCTGAAGATGAGTTGATGTGCGGAAATATTACAATTAACCAAGGATAGTAATAATAACAAAAATGAAAATAAAAATGCAGAATTTAATACAAAAAGAAATAGAACATTCTACGTTTTCAACTTAACCAAGTCTGAATACCATGAGCATGGCTCAATACGCCTATCACATTACACCAGGAAGAAGGAAGCGTGCCTTCTTGAATGGCTGAGAAGAGCGAGAGGAAGGGTTGGAGGAGGAGGAGGAGGTGGAGAAATGAGAGTAGTAAGAAAGAGGCGGAGATAGTGCATCTGACGACTACACTTCAAGTGATGATGACTCATTTGCAATAATTTTGAAAAATAGCCTCCTTTTAAAGCTAGTCCGTTGGTTCTGGACCTCCATCACCACACGTGCCGTGCACGCTTCGCCTGGCATGACACCAATTACAGCACACATCCCCTCTTGTCCAGAGTTAACATACTTTTCGCAGATATAAAGCAGCCGGTGGACAGCCAGTGGAACATTCTACAACCAAAGTGGCTTCGATACTTAATTCCGGGATTGTCTCGCGTTCATACCTGGACTTGAAGTGAAGATATAAACAATTTAATTACATCAAACAACAGCTTTCACTTCGCTTCAATACACAGTCTGCCTTACTTCAAGGAAAACTTCTTGCTATAGTTCTTATAGTTCCTAAATAGTCTTATATAAACAACAGAAGCACAGCATAATGCACATACAGTAATTGTGGCATTCGAGGTTTACTATACAGCTATACACTGATTCCAACTGCTTCAAACTTATAGAGAAAACATACTATATTTTTCGCTCACCATGTTTTATTTGAAATCCTATTTCATATAACCGGATATTTACTTAACCTTAGCGAAATTTTACTCAGCTTCATGGCACTACTGGAGATAAAGAAGAAACTCCTAACACCAGAATCCAACCAATTGAATCACCAGTCGAAACCAGAACCAGTTGTCTGCTACAGAAGAACCAGACGCAGTCCCAGGCTCCACGACAGGCAAGCCACCTCGTTGTGGCTTGCCTTGTCCTCCTTCTCCATTCCTCCAGCAGTTGAGAGCCCCTCCAACACCAGAGAAACCGGACAGTCCGCCATATCACCCCAAACACAACCCCAACAACAACACCACCACAGCCATCAACACAACAGCTTGACCCTTCCTACGGTAAAATGTATGAAGACGAGTAATTGCATGACAAAAAAAGAACAGTCGCTTATTCCAAGAACCTCTTCAGAGCTTCCTTCTCAAAACGATCCTACTCCGCACAGGTCCACGGATTTTGCTGATCTGCTAGGGAGTATGAGCCGGAGTTCGAGGACGAGTCCCTGTTCTTGAAAATATTTCGTCCCATCCACTGCTCTTCGCCATATGAATCACCGGTAAATCCAACCGTTAAGGCGCCAGGTCAAAAAAGTCATCCAGAGATGGCAGCAGATTCTTGCTCTATTCTCACTGGATTAAAATTGCTTCTTGAAGTATGTCTGTCCTACAATTTCAGTTTTCTTTTTTCTTTTTTACATTTCTTTGTTTGTTTTTTTAACATTCACTCGCATTTAGTCGTTTATTGCTTCTGCCTGAAAAAAAAAAGAAAAAGAAGAAAGAAATCGATGAAGAAACAAGATAATACATTAAATACAACCTTTAAAAAATTATCATATCGTGTTTTGAAGAAGTAAGAAAGGAGAAAGAAGAAAAAAAAACACGGCTAGACAAGAACAATTTATAAGAACACAAAAGCCAGTAAAATGGCTGATAAATATCAAATTCACCATTTTGGAAAAAACGCTGCGTGTTTACAAAAAATGCCTGAACGAAACAAAAGAAACCATTTTTTGCTCTACGAAAAAAAAAAAAAAAAAAGAAGAAAAAGCACCACAAGATTAAAATGGGGTTCGTTTTCTGCCGTTCCGAAAATTCTCCGAGATTCTTTGTTATTATGTCATCAAAATGTCGGATAAAGACTCACGGATTGTACAAAAAATGGAAATGCTCAACATTACATACTGACGACAACGGAATATATACAACTGTCTATTATTTTTCTACTTCTTTCTAATGAATACGCCATTTTCCTTTTTTTTTTTTAATCTCTTCACATTTATTTTTTCTATTTCTTCGTCTGGTCTCTCTTTTCTTTCCATTTTATATATTCTCTGATTGTTTCCGCTGAAACAAAATACTATCTCTTTTTCCTTCTAAGCAACTTTTTTCGCCTTTTGCTTTGTGCTCATCACTCGCTATTTTTCGCTCTCATCAAAACAAGCCTTTTTTTTTTCAAACATAATTTCTATATATCTAATTCTTTCGTCTTCTGATTATCTCTTATAAAAAAAACCTTATATAATAATTTCAATGCGAAACCTGTATATCCCCATAAAATGCAGTCTAGAATCAAAAACATATCATGGAAAACAAGAACAAACATTAAACAAAGGTGGGTCGTGAAATTATTGATACAATAGAAAAACTACTAATATCAAATAATATGAATTTAAAATTAAAAAAAACATTAACAGTTTAATATTTTCGTAAAGGTTTAAAAATATAAGCATTTAAAAGATAAATATAAACAAATAATAATATTATTATTAAAATTAAAATCAAACTAAGAACAAAAATGTTCATTCAGAATCAAGCTTCCCATTTTCACAAAGTCGTCTGCTTATTGAATTAAGAACAATGGTCGAAAAAAACGACCAAACATTTTTTCCTCTCTTCGAACAGATACGAAGACTTAAACTATGTCATATGTTTTTATTTCAAATGAAAGTTTAATTAAACAGAATCTTAATATAATTGCCAAGATTACTACAGCACTAACAGAATTGTTAAGTTAGGCAATATTTAATTTCCTATATATTTCATTTTTTTTTTCTATATATAAATTTAGATAACGTTTGAATAATAATAGGAAAGCAATTATATTAGTATTAAAAGAATATTAGTGTAATCGATGGTTGATAAACTAACATATATATAAATCTATAGAAAATTATTTCTACTAATTCTCCTCATGGATGAAAAATACAATAACAAATATTGGTGGGCCACGAGAAAGATAGAGTAAAATTAAATGGATTTGACATCTGCTTGCTTTTAGGGGTTTTTTTAGTAGTCTCTATTGGTAAGCTTAGAGGTATAATTGTTAACCATGAACTATCATTAGATCATATAGGGATGCACCATTTTCTGAAAAAAACTCTATTCTCTTCTTTCTTGTAATCCTTTTACTGTACTGATATTCCTAACGCATAAAATTAAATTATTCTGAAATTAAAATGAAACGAGAAATATCTAGTCTTAAAAAGTCATTGCAAGATAATCTGCCACTTTCAGAAGTTTTTTTATTTCCTAATGACTATAATCTATAATACTATCACGATTTATAGATATATAAGCAGAAATTATACAATTTTTTAGAAATAGCCAAGCACTTTCAGAGGATATTATATATATATATTATATAATATTGTATATATATAATATATATAATTATATATTAATATAGTATATATCATATTATATATGGAGAATAATGTCGCCTTTTAACTATAAAATATAATAGCGCAACTTTTGTCCGGAATTTGTCAAATATCCTCTTTTGGGTTCAATAATTATATAATATTAGTCAAACTTTACAATTATAATGAATAACGTTCTGAAATGAAGATAGAATCGGCGTCCCAAAATAAAATATAGAGATTCCATAAGATTCGTTATGACCATCTTTGTGTATCACTCTCCAGAAGAATTTCTTGCACGCTCAGTGGCCGCATCTGTGATATCACCGAAGAATACTAAATAATACAATTTGTTTTTGTGCTGGCTCTTAGTAAACAACCAAACTTTTAAGTATGCATTATATTCAACTTTATCTATCATAACAGACTAATTCTTCAGATAATCAACAATGCTTACGAGTAGTTCGTCTCCAAATTGCCATATCGCATCTTTACGTAAAATTAGTGTAATCATTTACGTCTTACTGATGAAGAATAGCAACTTAACTAATATAAAGAATAAACCCTTCCACAAAATTAAAAGAATAAGAATAATATTTTGAACTTGTGTAAAAATATTAGTACGACTCCCAAATTATTTAATCTAGTATTAATATTAATTAATATAACTAGTAATGTATCCTGGCCCAAAGAAAAAAGTATCTTTTAGTTATCAGACAAACTATACGAAAAATAAAACAAACATACAACAGAAACTAGAAAATTAAACTACACCAAATTAATAAAACACAACAACACCATATTTGCCTAAGCGAAGAGGTAATAAGCTTTTGCGAAAATAATATTGTATTAACTTCTTTTTCCCTTTACATTGTTTTATAAGAATTCTAATATTCATATATTTTAATGTTGGAAACGGCACATTAATATTTAATGGTTAAATATCAACACCTGACGTTTTGAAAATTTAATTGGTTAAATACCCACGATAAATATTCAACATCAAATTCTTCTTTTGAAAAGTTAAATATTATTTCTCTAACTGAATCACTATCAAATGAAAACTTGACTTTCTTTCATTCCTGTACCGCTTCACGCTTATTTAACGCACCCGAAAACAGCAGATTTTAAACAAAATGTAACTGCATTAATTTATATTTGAAATGTTTTTTGTACGGATACACGTATGTATGTAAGCTTGAGTTCTTCTCTTAGTCATTAATTATCCTTTTCCTAAAAAGAACAAGATTTTGATCTTATTGATTTACTGAGAAAAACATATTTAACTTTATTTTTATGCATTTGTTTATAATAATCTACATGAAATAATACTTAGCAATTTTGGCGCCTACCGAGCACACTAGCTATCAGCCTACGTTCCGTATTGAGATAGATCTAATTTGAGTTCCACACTAAGTTCTGCTTATGTAAAATAACTATGGATGTTAACGTCTGCGAGAGCCAATGGTTGAGTAACCAATTTCGCGGGCTGTTTGCTACTATGATTTCAATCCTCATCGGTCCCTCAAGATTCAAACTTGTACTGATATAAACCACTCCAGGTCTTACCCAGTAGCAGTGGTTACAAGCCTAGTCCTTGCAGAACCTTACAATAGTTGAGTTCAACCCTCACTGGGTGCCTAATAACATCAACAAAAATCGTTTATACAAGATACTTGTGCTATCATTTTTAGTAATCGATATAGAAGTATCCTTATATATAACAGACCATGTAGCTGATTGTTAGACAATATATCTAAACAGTAGGGGTGTAAATATACACCCCGAAAAAATAAGTCTGAAATATATGTCATTTGTATCGTGATAAATTTAAATATAGATTAAAACATTTCTAAAAAGGATATAAAATGTTACTGTATATTTTCAATTACTAAAACCACTCAGTAAATTCAT
>CM042175.1:12608778-12728778 GCA_023376005.1 Doryteuthis pealeii
TGGAGTTGCTACCTGTCTTCGAAATTCTCCTGAAAGTTTTGAGACTTCCTGATCTTCTCCCTGATTGATTTGAAACCTCTCCTGATGACACCTTCTCCTCTCCTCCCTGTATTCTCTACACACCGATAGCCATTTACCAGATCTAACTCTTAACATTCTATGGCCATGTGCAAAAGAACATACATAGCCTATCCTCATAGACAACCCTAACTTCATATATATTATAATATATATTAATATTTATATATATACTATATATATAAACCCTCCTTATATCTCCTGTCACATAACTTTATTATTTCTCTCTCCCTTTCTCTTTAACTTCTCTTATATCATCCTATCGTCTAATATATATATAATATATATATATAATAATATTATATAATAATAATTATCTCTAATATCTTTCAACCCTCTCTCTCTCTCTCTCTCACTTAACTCCTATCCTGTCTCTCCCATCTCTTCATCTCTTCTTCTCTCTTTTATTATTATATCTATGTTTCCTTCTATCTTATCTATCAAACAAATAATTTCCTTTATTGGCCAAATCCTCTTATTTTACACCTTCTTTAATCTACTCCTCTCTCTCCCCTCTCTCCCCTTTCTCTTTCTCTCTCTCCCCTTCTCTTCCTCTCTCTCTCTTTCTCTCCCACCCATTGACTGCCAATCCTCCCAACCCCTACCTCATTGATGCCTAGTCTAATTCTATCTCCTTCTTTTTTTGCTGTGATGGGAAATGAGCTAACTTAATTGCATGCGCCATATTGATCCTCCTCCCTACAGCATTAGAAAGGAAAAACAAGAATTAAAAGAAAGCTCCGAAGAAACTGATGATGGAAGTGAAACAACGCGAAAAAGAAATATGGTAATCTCTGTACTCTTTTTCTAATGCCGCTGCACTGTACCAAAATTACTGTACAGTTGTCCACTGCTTAACAGTAAACGGCACTCATATCTGCACTTATCGCTGCCTTCAAAACGCACGGGCTGTAAAAAAGCACTAGCAAAAAATACTTATCACTTGGGAGAAATTACTAAGTTTCTTTCTTTTAAATATATAAAAGTAATAAAGAGGATCCTACAATCTCTCAGAATTTCCTAAGAGTTTAATTAAAATCCCGCCTAAATAATGGACTTCAATGTATTGTTAATTGTTACAAAATATTTTCGAGTTTTTTAAAGAAATATTTTTTATCAAATTTGGAGGAATAAATCTATTTTTCATGTCTACAAAACAGGAAGTAGTTTAAAAATCTCAATAATAAAAAACACCAGTCAATAATTACAAGGGTTGGCAAAATTGCCTAACCCCCCACCCAGGGGGGGAACTTAGGGTTTATAATTATCGTAACCTTTGTATTATCCTCACTTGAACAGAAATCTGAATTAATCTCTCTGTACTTTTATAATAGCTCTTCTTTTATTGGTGAGGCTTAGAACTGTTTAAACGATTTGTATCTCTGCACTTGAACTTTGCTTTAAAAACAATGGGCCTGTATAAACACTAGAAAAAAAATACTTATAACTTGATAAAAGCAGAGATGACTTCGACGACAATCTTGAGTCAAATAAATTTCTCAAAATCCTTCAATTATTGACACTAAAAGTAGTTTCATAGGGAACTAATAAATAAAATATTCATGACAAAATGAAGTTCAAAATCTTTTTCAGGAATTTCTCTCACAATCCTAAAATTAGATTGAAACCCGCCCAAAATAATGGATGTCAAAGTGTTGAATTATTACAAAATATCTTTCTACCTATAGTTTTTTAAAAGAAATTGACTTGTTATCACATTTGTGGATATATTTATCTATTTTCATGTCTACGATTGCGAGAATCTGAATTTAGATATAACATATTAAATGTGATCCCAAATGGTTTAAACTTGCTTACTAAATGTTGTTGCTTGGCTGGATTTAAAGAAAATGATTATAATAAATAAACAGAAAAGTTGCTACACGGAACTTTAGAATACAAAGAATTTAGACTTTAGTTCTTTAGAATACAAAGATTTAGACTTTAGTTCTTTAAATACAAAGATTTAGACTTCATTCTTTAGAATACAGGGATATACCCTTTTACTCAAGAATGCCCGAAAAAAATGCCACAGCAACAAAAAATATCGGCCTCCAAGTCACCAGCTTGCAAAAACATCGCTTTCAACTGGGATCTACGTCGCATGATTTGTCAGTTTTTTCTTTTTCTTTTTTTTTCTCTTGTGTTTTTCGTCTAGTCTTTGTACTCTATCGTCTTTTGTTCACCTTCCTGTCGTGTGTATCCTCGTTCCCAAAGCATGCATCTTGATAATTCAGATTCACGTGACACTTCATCCAATCAAAAGCTAGCTTTCCGCAGCTTTATTGTTGTATCATATTTTAAATGTGTACGCACAGTCATGTATCACGGTGTATTTCGTCTGTTTGTAATTCGTTTCTTTTTGTTAGAAAAACGTCCGTTATTATAATTCTACAAAAAAAACTAGTAGAACGAAAACATAAAAATAAAAAAAAAATACACATCAAATTTATGGACGAAACTGTTTAATGCCGATCACTGAAACACCGTATATTCCGTGTAAAAAGTCGATTTCCTCTATAAGTCTACCTTGATATATGATCGATGAAATCATTAATTTATTGAAGCTAACGATTGCTTATCATCGTTAGTCAATACGGATACACACATGTATATTCTGATCTCGTGTATTAGTCGACCTTTTTTAGTCTTTTCCCTAATATAATTGATTTTCAAACTGTACAAAATTACTACTATAGGTCGGCACCAGTGTTTTTTACACGAACTATTTGGAAAAATAGATCCTAAAAACATGGAAATTTCTGAAAAGAAATCGCCTCAAGCTACCAAAAATTATCCACATACATTTAAATCCTCAGCAGAAATGCTGATTTCAGCGATGAATAAAATTCATATCACTATAATAATATAATATATATACTACAAAAATAACAAATAGCTACCATACATAACAACAAATATCACAAAGAAGAAATAGCAACAAAAAAGTTTTCGGCATTAATGTGACTGAATTGGTTAACATGTAAAACCCAACGAACTAATTTTTTACTAAAAAAAATTAGGTCTTCAAATCTTGGACCATACACAAATATATACGGTATATTCAATATCTGAATAGAAATCTTATGTAAATATATCATTTTATTTATTATTTTGATCAATAAATTTATAGTTTGCAAATTATTAGATAATATTTCCCAGTAAAAATCTATCAAAACGTTTTAAATCTAAAAGATGAATAAATAAAAAAAATGATCGTAAATTTGAGCCTTTTATTTTTTTAACATATCCTTAACGACACTTTTTTTCCTTTCTTGTTGACAACAGGGATGCTCCGAAAAAAATGAGCAAAAACAAATGAAGCTCAACTCTCTGAACTCAACGCTAAGAATCGATGATCAAGCCAGATCTGTTTAGCGAACTCACCCAGCCAGAAATCCAGGACTCCAAAACTGAGGCTGCTGATCTCACCAGGGCAACTCAGGAAGCCGAAACACAATGTCGCGTCAACTCACCAAGCTCAAGTCTAGCTTGGGTTCTAGCTGGAAGATGCAAAAACGCAGTCTTGAGGATGAGGGAGAGTAAGTAGAAGTTATTATTCGAACGCCTTAAGTCTTAATTGAAACGGACGATCTATTAATGTGGTATATTCACAAAGTCTTGCTTTTTACAGTTAATTGAAATAATAATATTCTTATTTTTAAAGCAAGAAAACGAGATTTTCTCAGATATATATTAACAAAGAAAAAAAGTTATTATTCCTCTTCATTCTATAATGTTATTGTAATGTTACTGGGGTTGGTTATTGGAATAAAATAATAACTCTAATCTTAATCTACCAAATGGGGGCCGTACTTTTACTAGTAATAATAGCTCTTAAGTAAACAATCAAACGTGTAATTATTAAATTATCATACGTGGTATCTCCACAGGTCCTTGCCTAATAATAATAATAATAATATAATCATGATTTCAGTCGTAACAGAGGGTTTTTAAATTAAGAACAAGATATATCCCAAGAAGAATTCTAGTATTTTTCTGTCGGATCATATAGAACCGTTTTTTTAAACATTTCTATTGTAATTCCTTCCAGCTCCGTGCCAAACTCCAGGCTGAAGTACGCAACTTGAACTCAGCATCGATTGGAATCAGGAGAGAGTCTTGAAGAAGAAGCAGAATCCAAATTCTGATCTCCAGAGAGCTCTTTCTCGCGCCAATGCTGAAGTACAAAACAATGGAGGTCCAAGTTCGAGAGCGAGGGAACCGCTCGCGCTGATGAACTCGAGGATGCTAAGTGTAGTTACACGAATTCAAAATGCTCTCATTACTCTAATACATTAACATTAAGCAGAGAATTTAACATTAAATATACGAAAATTATAATACAATATAATAAGAGATCTTGAAATTATAATACATATAATAGATTCTGGAAATTATATACAATATAATAAGAATCTTGAAATTTTAATACAATATAAAAAGAGATCTTGAAATTTATGTATAATATAAAAAAAGATCTTGAAATTATAATACAATAAGAGATCTTGAAATTATAATACAATATAATAAGAGATCTTGAAATTACAATATAATAAGAGATCTTGAAATTATAATACAATAAGAGATCTTGAAATTATAATACAATATATAATAAGAGATCTTGAAATTACAATATAATAAAGATCTTGGAATTATTTACAATAAATAAGAGATCTTGAAATTATTATACAATATAATAAGAGATCTTGGAATTATAATTAAAATATAATAAGAGATCTTGAAATACACGACAGTAGATATTACTCACTAAGAGATGCCAAATCGACTATGTACCTTGCTATGGTGTCATGGCTAAAACCAAATTGGTATAAAATATAAATTGATATTTTCTCATAGTAATTTAACAATTTGATTTTGAGTGCCGCACTTATGGCCTTTGTCAGACTTAGATCAAATTGATCGATACACACTGAAAATGCTTTATTGAAGTATGTTAACACATTCATAAATTTCTTGTTCTAATGTTTTCTCTCTTTTTTTCTTTCAATTTCTAGACGTAACTCCAGGCCAACTAGTGAGGCTGAACAGACCGCTGATACCACTCACTCCAAATGTGCCGGTTTGGAGAAGCCAAATCTGTCTGCAGGGAGAACTCGAAGATCTCGCTATTGATGTTGAGAGGGTGAGTAAATATAACTTTTTCATCTTATTACATTTTTATCTTAGTTTAAGCATTTTAAATGCATACATCATTACAAATTCCCAACTTATATTCTAATACTTATAATTATCTATCTTATTTTTCCTTAGTCCTTATTTTCAAAGCTCTTAACGATATTAATGAAAAAGTAGCGTGATGGTTTGGCCAAGAAACTGGATCGCCAAGCCGAGTTCAAATTCTATATACTGTTTCCGTTCGCTAATTCCGCTTCAATAAGACACGAATCCAATCTCTTACCTAAGCTAAGAGAAAATTATAACTGTATAGAAAACTATACTTTTATTGCCTTGATTGGCAAACCTGATAGGAACAAGTACAATTATGAATTTAAATTCTTGAATTAGATACTCCATTTTATCTATGCTAATAAAAACTATTTAAAAATCAATTATTATTTATACATACTTGAGAAAGTAGACTGTACGCGTCATACAAATTAATATGAATAATTTGGAAAAACTATTCCCTAAGGCTGACATTAAAGATGTTTCGCTCGGAATTCCTTCGTGAATCGCGTTTTTAATATGCGACTCTATTCTTTCAAATTTCTGGCTAATACTGTTTCCGTTCGATAATTCCGTCAATAAGACACGAATCCAGTTCTTCTTACCTAAGCTATAGAGAAAATTATAACTTTATAGAAAACTATACTTTCTTCCTTGATTGGTAACCAGTATAGGACAAGTACAATTATGATTAAATTTCTGAATTAGATACTCCATTTTTATCTATGTAATAAAACTATTAAAAAATCAATAATTATTTATACATACTTGAGGAAAGTAAGACTGAGTCATAACAAAAATTAAAAATATGAATATTTTGGAAATTATTCCTTAAAGATGTTCCGCTCGGAATTCTTGCCTGGAATCGGTTTTTAATTTGGCGGACTCTCATTCTTTCCGTTTTCAGTCCAGTGCCCACCCAACAACTTGGAAAGAAACCAGCGCCAACTTGACAAAGTTGTTTCTGAATTGCAACACAATGCAACGATCTCCAGGCCGAACTTTGAAATGCCCAGAAGGAAGCCCGCAGCTTACTCTTGCCTGATTGTCCGTGTTAGAGCTCAATGCGAAGAAGTCGGAGAACGTTGAGTCTCTGAGGAGGGGAGAACAAGAACCTTGCCGGAAGTTAGTCATCATAATCAAACAATAATTATATATTAAGTTAATTAGCCAAGTATCTACCTGACGATTATGAAGAGAAAAAGATAATATTTATTTATACAAACCATTTCTAGTGAAATTAATTAATCTAGAATTCATTACTAGTATAACTAGTTTAAACTTTATTAACTATTAATCTTTAGAAGATATTTACTAATGAAACTTAATAACTGAAGATATTACTAATGAAACTAGTAATAACTAGTTAATTTAAACTCCTTACTAGATAAACTAGTTGATCTATTAAAGTCCTTACTAGTGAAACTTCTTTAATCTTAGAAGTCACTTACTAGTGAAACTTCTTAATCTTTAGTAGTCCTTATAGTGTGAAACTTCTTAATTCTTAGAAGTCATTACTAGTGAAATTCTTAATCTTAGAAACCTTACTACTGAAACGTTCTTAATCTTAGAAAGTCATTACTAAAGAATCTACTAAATAAATCTTAGAAAGTCTTTATTAGTATAACTATTTAATCGTTAGAAGTCCTACAAGTGAAACTTCTTAATCTTAGAAGTTATCCTTACTAGTGAACTTCTTAATCTTAGAAGTCATTACTAAAGAAACTACTAAATAATCTTAGAAGTCTTTATTAGCATAACTATAATCTTAAAGTCCTTACTAGTGGAAATAGTTAATTAATACAATGTCTTTGCTTACCTTTCAAGGATGAGATCACGACTCTGACAGATCAGCCTCGGAGAAGGAGGTCGCAACACTCATGAGTGGAAAAAGCCCGCAAACGTCTTGCTTTGGAGAAGGAGGAACTTCAAGCGCTCTTGAGGAGGCTGAAGCCGCCTTTAACAGGAAGAAGCTAAGGTTATGCGTGCAACTCTTGAAATCTCTCAGAATCCGCCAAGAGATGACAGAAGGTGCAGCAGAAGCGAAGAGGAATTCGACAACACAAGGTGAGTCCTAAATATTCGTCTATATCATAATGACAAACTGACTGTCCTCTTGTTTCTTAATTGAGACCAACCTTAGTAAATATTAATCAATCATATATTGAGCGATTTTAAAAGTCTTTATCAAGTCAAAATTATATGATCATAATAATTGATATATAAAAGATCTATATAAAATTGATATCTATACTAGTTAATATTTGAGATTATATTGAACTAGCTCAAATTAAAGATATGAATAATTCATGCATTAATATAATAAATGTTTGGTTCAAATTTGATATATTAACTAAAAGGATGTCCTCAGGTCCATAAAATAATTATTGGATCTCAAATCTTCAACTCTCAAACTCTATCCTTTCCCCCAACTCTTTCTTTCTCCTAGACTGGAGGCGTTTAAGCCAATTTCTCATGTTCTAATCTATGTTGTTGCTTTCAGGCTAACACCACCAACGTGCTATCGATCCATTGCAAGCGAGCTTAGGAAGCTGAAGCTAAGGGTTAAGGCTGAAGCCTGCGTATCAAGAAGAAACTCGATGGAGACATCAACGAGCTTGAAATGCTCTACGCCAACCAACAGAGGAAAAGCCGAGTTGGAAAAAGAATGTCAAGAAAATACCAAGGACAGATACAGGTAGCAGTTCAATAAAATAAAAGTATAGTAAATAATAATACAAACTATATATTCTACCAAGTCTCTAGTCTTATATTTTAACTATATCTTCTACAAGTCTCTAGTTTTATATTTCAACTATATATTCTATTAATCTTAATATTATCTAACTATATATTCTACAAGTCTTGTTTATATTTCAACCTTATATCTATTAATCTTAATATATCTTAACTATATATTCTTACAAGTCTCTAGTTTTATATTTCAACATATCTTCTATTTAATCTTAATATATTTAAACGTATATATTTCTTACAAGTCTCTTAGTCTTATATTTTAAGTCTATTTCTACAAGTCTTATATTTAAGTCTATATTCTACAAGTCTTCAGTCTTATATTTCAACTATATCTTCATTTAATCTCTGTTAAATCTAAGTTTAATTTGCTAGTCTCTCGTCTAATTACCGTAAAAGTTCTGCTAGACCTATCACTTCTTATTCTTATCTAGAACCTTCAACTGTGAGTTGGAATCTTTTTTATTAATAAATCCTCATTTTCTCTTCCTCCAACAGGTTACAGTTTCACAGGTCGAAAAGAAACAAGCGTCAACGCGATGAGGGGCAAGGAACACGTACCAGATGCTGAGAGGAGGTGTGCTGCCATTATGCGTGACTCGAAGAGCTCCGACCCATCCTTGAACAGGTGAGAAATCCAACTTAATCAATATAAAGCTAACCTTATATAAATATAAGAAATAAAACTACTATTGTCCAATGCTATAATAATATTATTAATTATAAATGTATATATAGTTATTATTATACTATAATTATTATAATATAGATTATATTATTATTATATATAGTATTATTATTATAATGTAGTATCAAATTATATATATTATTAATAATATAGTATTATAAACCAGATGAACCTTCTGGTTTTTCGAAATTAACATCATTACTCTTACTAAATCTTAAAATAATATTCTTAGTAAATATCTTCAAAGCAGGGCTGATCCTCTTCATTTGAAAGGATTGGCGCAACACTATCTTTCTACTTCATTTCCCATATCTAACCAAATGCCAATATTTCGTAAAATAACTATTCCTTGTCTTTTTCACCTCGGTAAAAAGAATCTAGAATGTTAACTAAAATCTTTAATGATTGTAGTTTAGGCCACAGGATCTTATTAAATATTATAATACTAACCTAGAAATTATCAATAATACTGATATAATTTCTACCAAATAAATAATGAAAAATAATAATCATTTTTTGTTTCTCCCTTTACCAAAGGCCCCCCCTCCCGAACGTGGCCAGGGAAGGCCGCTGAAAACGAGTTGGCTGATGCCAGCGACCGCGTTAACGAATTGCAAGCCAGGTATCTTACCGTCGGTAGCCAGAAGAGGAAACTCAAGGAATGTCACCCGCTATGCAATCCGACTTGGATGCAGCTCAACAACGAACTCAAAGGATGCCGATTGAGCGTGCCAAACACGCCATGGCTGATGCACCCGCCTTAGCTGATGAGCTTAGACAAGAAACAAGACCATGCTTTCCGTTGAGAAGATGCGCAAGAGCTTAGAATCCCAGGTCAAGGAACTCCAGGTCCGTCTGGATGAATCCGAAGCGCTGCCCTCAAGGGCAGGCAAGAAGATGATCCAAACTTGAGAGCAGAGTAAGTATGACCATAACCACAAGGTACTATAATTCTTATAGGCTCATACTTACTCTGCTCTCAAGTTTCTGCGATCATCTTCTTGCTCTCCCTTGAGGGCAGCGGTTCGGATTCATCCAGACGGACCTGGAGTTCCTTGACCTGGGATTTCTAAGCTCTTGCGCATCTCTCAACGGAAAGACCATGGTCTTGCTTCTTGTCTAAGCTCATCAGCAAGGCGGGTTGGCATCAGCCATGGGCGTGTTTGGCACGCTTCATCGGCATCCCTTGAGTTCGTTGTTGAGCTCATCCAAGTCGGATTGCATAGCGGTGACATCTCCTTCGAGTTTCTCTTCTGGCTACGACGGTAGATACCTTGGGCTTGCAATTCGTTAACGCGGTCGCTGGCATCAGCCAACTCGTTTTCAGCGGCCTTTCCTGGCACGTTCAGCCGGTAAAGGGAGAAAACAAAAAATGATTATTATTTTATCATTTATTTATTTTGGTAGAAATTATTATCATATATTGATAATAATTCAAGGTTAGTATTATTAATATTTAATAAGATCCTTGGCCTTAAACTACAATCATATAAGATTTAGTAACATTCTAGATTCTTTTACCGAGGGAAAAGACAAGGAATAGTTATTTACGAAATATTGCATTTGGTTAGATAATGGGAAAATGAAAGTAGAAAGATAGGTTGCGCCCAATCTTTCAAATGAAGAGGATCAGCTGCTTTGAAGATATTTACTAAGATATTATTTTAAAAGATTAGTAAGAGTACAATGATGTTAATTTCGAAAACCAGAAGGTGTCATCTGGTTATTAATACTATATTATAATAATATATAATAATTATGATACTACATTATAATAATAAATACTATATTATAATATAATAATAATACTATATATAATAATTATAGTATTATAACTATATATACAATAATTATAATATTATTATAGCATTGGGACAATTAGTTAGTTTTAATTTTCTATATTTATAATAAAGGTATAGCTTTATATTGATTAAAGTTGGATTCTCACCTGTTCAAGGATGGTGCGGAGCTCTTCGAGTTCACCATTTAATGCAGCACACCTCCTCTCAGCCATCTGGTATGTGTTCCTTGGCCTCATCGCGTTGACGCTGTTCTTCCGACCTGTGACTGTAATTCCTGTTTTGAGGGAAGAGAAAAATGAAGAGATTTTATAATAAAAAGATTCAACTCACAGTTGAAGGTTCTAGATAAGTAAGAGTGATAGGTCTACAGAACTATTTACGGTAATATAGACGAGAGACTAGCAAATTAAACTTAGATTTAACAGAGATTAATAGAAGATATAGTTGAAATATAAGACTAGAGACTTGTAGAATATAGACTTAAAATATAAGACTTGTAGAATATAGACTTAAAATATAAGACTAGAGACTTGTAGAATATATAGTTAAAATATATTAAGATTAATAGAAGATATAGTTGAAATATAAAACTAGAGACTTGTAGAATATATAGTTAAGATATATTAAGATTAATAGAATATATAGTTGAAATATAAAACTAGAGACTTGTAGAATATATAGTTAAGATATATTAAGATTAATAGAATATATAGTTGAAATATAAAACTAGAGACTTGTAGAAGATATAGTTAAAAATATAAGACTAGTTGTAGAATATATAGTTGATTATATTACTATACTTTAATTTTATTGAACTGCTTACCCTGATCTGTCCTTGGTATTCTTGACATTCTTTTCCAACTCGGCTTTTCTCTGTTGGTGGCGTCAAAGCAATTTCAAGCTCGTTGATGTCTCCCTCGAGTTTCTTTCTTGATACGCAGGGCTTCAGCCTTACCCTTAGCTTCAGCTTCCAAAGCTAGCTTGCATGGATTCGATAGCACGTGGTGGTTACGCCTGAAAGCAAACACATAAGATAGAACATGAGAAATTGGCTAACCCTCCAGTCTAGAGAAAGGAAAGAGTTGGGGAAAGGATAAGAGTTGAGAGTTGAAGATTGAGATCCAATATTATTTTATGGACCGAGGAACATCCTTTTAGTTAATATATCAAATTTGAACCAGACATTTATATATTAATCATGAATTATTCATATCTAATTTGAGCTAGTTCAATATATCTCAAATATTAACTAGTATAGATATCAATTTTATATAGATCTTTATATATCAATTATTATGAATCAATATATTTGACTTGATACAGACTTTTAAATCTCAATTATTATGCATTGATAATATTTACTAAGTTGGTCTCAATTAAGAAACAAGAGGACAGTCACGTTTGTCATTATGATATAGACGAATATTTAGACTCACCTTGTGTTGTCGAATTCCTCTTCCTTCTCTTGCAACCTTCTGTCAATCTCTTGGCGGATCTGAGAGATTTCAAGAGTTGCACGCATAACCTTAGCTTCTTCCTGTTCAAGGGGCTTCAGCCTCCTCAAGAGCGGCTTGAAGTTCCTCCTTCTCCAAAGCAAGACGTTTGCGGCTTTTCCAACTCATGAGTGTTGCGACCTCCTTTCTCCGAGCTGATCTGTCAAGTCGTGGATCTCATCTGAAAGGTAACAAAGAATTGTATTAATTAACTAATTTCACTAGTAAGGACTTCTAAGATTAAATAGTTATGCTAATAAAGACTTCTAAGATTATTTAGTAGTTTCTTTAGTAATGACTTCTAAGATTAAGAAGTTTCACTAGTAAGGACTTCTAAGATTAAGAAGTTTCACTTGTAAGGACTTCTAAGATTAAATAGTTATACTAATAAAGACTTCTAAGATTATTTAGTAGATTCTTTAGTAATGACTTCTAAGATTAAGACGTTTCAGTAGTAAGGATTTCTAAGATTAAGAAGTTTCACTAGTAATGACTTCTAAGATTAAGAAGTTTCACTAGTAAGGACTACTAAGATTAAGAAGTTTCACTAGTAAGGACTTCTAAGATTAAGAAGTTTCACTAGTAAGGACTTCTAAGATCAACTAGTTATGCTAGTAAGGAGTTCTAAAATTAACTAGTTATACTAGTTTCATTAGTAATATCTTCAGTTATTAAGTTTCATTAGTAATATCTTCTAAGATTAATAAGTTTAATAAGTTTAACTAGTTATACTAGTAATGAATTCTAAGATTAATTAATTTCACTAGAAATGGTTTGTATAATAAACTAGTTATCTTTTTCTCTTCATAATCGTCAGGTAGAATACTTGCTAATTAATTAATATATAATTATTGTTGATTATGATGACAACTTACCGGCAAGGTTCTTGTTCTCCCTCCTCAGAGACTCAACAGTATCTCCGACTTCTTCGCATTGAGCTCTAACACGGAACAATTCAGCAGAGTAGCTGCGGGCTTCCTTCTGGGCATTTTCAAGTTCGGCCTGGAGATCGTTGCATTTGTGTTGCCATTCAGAAACAACTTTGTCAAAGTTGCGCTGTTTCTTTTCCAAGTTGTTGGCGTGGGCACTGGACTGAAAACGGAAAGAATAGAGTCGCCATATTAAAAAACCGATTCCAGGAAGAATTCCGAGCGAAACATCTTTAAGGAATAATTTCCAAAATATTCATATTAATTTGTATGACCATACAGTCTACTTTCTCAAGTATGTATAAATAATATTGATTTTTAATAGTTTTATTACATAGATAAAATGGAGTATCTAATTCAAGAATTTAAATTCATAATTGTACTTGTCCTATACTGGTTACCAATCAAGGCAAGAAAGTATAGTTTTCTATAAAGTTATAATTTTCTCTATAGCTTAGGTAAGAAGAACTGGATTCGTGTCTTATTGAACGGAATTATCGAACGGAAACAGTATTAGCCAGAATTTGAAAGAATAGAGTCGCCATATTAAAAACCGATTCCACGAAGAATTCCGAGCGAAACATCTTTAATGTCAGCCTTTAGGGAATAGTTTCCAAAATATTCATATTAATTTGTATGACCGTACAGTCTACTTTCTCAAGTATGTATAAATAATATTGATTTTTAATAGTTTTATTACATAGATAAAATGGAGTATCTAATTCAAGAATTTAAATTCATAATTGTACTTGTCCTATACAGGTTGCCAATCAAGGCAATAAAGTATAGTTTTCTATAAAGTTATAATTTTCTCTATAGCTTAGGTAAGAAGAATTGGATTCGTGTCTTATTGAACGGAATTAGCGAACGGAAACAGTATTAGACAAAATTTGAACTCGGCTTGGCGAATCCAGTTTCTTGGCCAATAACCATCACGCTACTTTTTCATTAATATCGTTAAGAGCTTTGAAAATAAGGACTAAGGAAATAAGATAGATATTATAAGTAATTAGAATATAAGTTGGATTTGTAATGATGTATGCATTTAAAATGCTTAAATAAGATAAAAATGTAATAAGATGAAAAAGTTATATTACTCACCCTCTCAACATCAATAGCGAGATCTTCGAGTTCTCCCTGCAGACGAGATTTGGCTTTCTCCAAACCGGCACATTTGGAGTGGAGTGTATCAGCGGTCTGTTCAGCCTCACTAAGTTTGGCCTGGAGCTTACGTCTAGAATTGAAAGAAAAAAAGAGAGAAAAACATTAGAACAAGAAATTTATGAATGTGTTAACATACTTCAATAAAGCATTTCAGTGTGTATCGATCAATTTGATCTAAGTCTGACAAAAGGCCATAAGTGAAGGGCACTCAAAATCAAATTGTTAATTACTATGAGAAAATATCAAATTTATATTTATACCAAATTGGTTTTAGCCATGACACCATAGCAAGGTACATAGTCGATTTTGGCATCTCTTAGTGAGTAATATCTACTGTCGTGTATTTCAAGATCTCTTATTATATTATTATAATTCCAAGTCTCCAAGATCTCTTATTATATTGTAATTTCAAGATCTCTTATTATATTTTTATAAATTCAAGATCTCTTATTGTATTATAATTTCAAGATCTCTTATAATATTTTAATTTCAAGATCTCTTATTATATTGTATTATAATTTCAAGATCTCTTATTGTATTATAATTTCAAGATCTTTTTTTTATTATATCATAAATTTCAAAGATCTCTTTTATATTGTATATTAATTTCAAGATCTCTTATTATATTGTATTATAATTCCAAGATCTATTATATTGTATTATAATTTCAAGATCTCTTATTATATTGTATTATAATTTTCGTATATTTAATGTTAATTCTCTGCTTAATGTTTAATGTATTAGAGTAATGAGAGCATTTTGATTCGTGTACTTACTTAGCATCCTCGAGTTCATCAGCGCGAGCGGTTCCCTCGCTCTCGAACTTGGACCTCCATTGTTGTACTTCAGCATTGGCGCGAGAAAGAGCTCTCTGGAGATCAGATTTGGATTCTGCTTCTTCTTCAAGACTCTCCCTGATTCCATCGATGTCTGAGTTCAAGTTGCGTACTTCAGCCTGGAGTTTGGCACGGAGCTGGAAGGAATTACAATAGAAATGTTTAAAAAACGGTTCTATATGATCCGACAGAAAAAATACTAGAATTCTTCTTGGGGAATATCTTGTCTTAATTAAAACCCTCTGTTACGACTGAATCATGATTATTATTATTATTATTATTATTAGCAAGGACCTGTGGAGATACCACAGTATGATAATTTAATAATTACAACGTTTGATATGTTTACTTAAGAGCTATTATTACTAGTAAAAGTACGCCCCCATTTGTAGATTAAGATTAGAGTTATTATTTATTCAATAACCAACCCCAGTAACATTACAATAACATTATAGAATGAAGAGGAATAATAACTTGTTTTTTCTTTGTAATATATATCTGAGAAAATCTCGTTTTCTTGCTTTAAAAATAAGAATATTATTATTTCAATTAACTGTAAAAAGCAAGACTTTGTGAATATACCACATTAATAGATCGTCCCCGGTTTCAATTAAGACTTAAGGCGTTCATGAATAATAACTTCTACTTACTCTGCCCTCATCCTCAAGACTGCGTTTGGCATCTTCCAAGCTAGCACCCAAGCTAGACTTGAGCTTGGTGAGTTGACCGACATTGTGTTCGGCTTCCTCGAGTTGCCTGGTGAGATCAGCAGCCTCAGTTTGGAGTCTGGATTTCTGGCTGGTGAGTTCGCTAACAGATCTGGCTTGATCATCGATCTTAGCGTTGAGTTCAGAGAGTTGAGCTTCCATTTGTTTGCTCATTTTTTCGGAGCATCCCTGTTGTCAACAAGAAAGGAAAAAAAGTGTCGTTAAGGATATGTTAAAAAAAATAAAAGCTCAAATTTACGATCATTTTTTTTATTTATTCATCTTTTTAGATTTAAAACGTTTCGATAGATTTTTACTGGGAAATATTATCTAATAATTTGAAAACTATAATTTATTGATCAAAAGTAATAAATAAAATGATATATTTACATAAGATTTCTATTCATGATATTGAATATACCGTATATATTTGTGTATGGTCAAGATTTGAAGACCTAATTTTTTTTAGTAAAAAATTAGTTCGTTGGGTTTTACATGTTAACCAATTCAGTCACATTATGCCGAAAACTTTTTGTTCTATTTTCTTTGTGATATATTGTTGTTATGTATGTAGCTATTTGTTATTTTTGTAGTATATATATTATAATATTATAGTGATATGAATTTATTCATCAGCTGAAATCAGCATTTCTGCTGAGGATTTAAATGTATGTGGATAATTTTTGTAGCCTTGAGGCCGATTCTTTTCAGAAATTTCCATGTTTTTAGGATCTATTTTTCCAAATAGTTCGTGTAAAACACTGGTGCCGACCTATAGTAGTAATTTTGTACAGTTTGAAATTCAATTATATTAGGAAAAGACTAAGAACAAAGGTCGACTAATACACGAGATCAGAATATACATGTGTGTATCGTATTGACTAACGATGATAAGCAATCGTTAGCTTCATAAATTAATGATTTCATGATCATATATCAAAGGTCGACTTATAGAGGAAATCGACTTTTACACGGGAATATACGGTAGTTTCAGTGATCGGATTAAAAACAGTTTCGTCCATAAATTTGATGTGTATTTTTTATGTTTTCGTTCTACTAGTTTTTTTTGTAGAATTATAATACGGACGTTTTTCTAACAAAAAAGAAACGAATTACAAACAGACGATATACCGTGATACATGACTGTGCGTACACATTTAAATATGATACAACAATAAAGCTGCGGAAAGCTAGCTTTTGATTGGATGAAAGTGTCACGTGAATCGTGAATTATCAAGATGCATGCTTTGGGAACGAGGATACACACGACAGGAAGGTGAACAAAAGACGATAGAGTACAAGACTAGACGAAAAACAAACAAGAGAAAAAAAAAGAAAAAGAAAAAACTGACAAATCATGCGACGTAGATCCAGTTGAAGAGCGATGTTTTTGCAAGCTGGTGACTTGAGGCCGATATTTTTTGTTGGCTGTGGCATTTTTTTCGGGCATTCTTGAGTAAAGGGTATATCCCTGTATTCTAAAGAACTGAAGTCTAAATCTTTGTATTTTAAAGAACTAAAGTCTAAATCTTTGTATTCTAAAGAACTAAAGTCTAAATCTTTGTATTCTAAAGTTCCGTGTAGCAATTTTCTGTTATTTATTTAATCATTTTCTTTTAAATCCAGCCAAGAACAACATTTAGTAAGCAAGTTTAAACATTTGGGATACATTTTAATATGTATATCTAAAATTCAGATTCTCGGCAATCGTAGACATGAAAATAGATAAAATATATCCACAAATGTGATACAAAGTATTCTTTTAAAAACTATAGGTAGAAAGATATTTGTAATAATTCAACAACTATTGAAATCCATTATTTTGGGCGGGTTTCAATCTAACTTTTAGGAATTGTGAGAGAAATTCCTGAAAAGATTTTGAACTTCATTTTGTCATGAATATTTTATTTATTTAGTTCCACATAATGAAACTACTTTTAGTGTCAATAATTGAAGGATTTGAAATTTATTTGGACTCAGATTGTTCGTCCGAAGTCATCTCTGCTTTTATCAAGTATATAAGTATTTTTTTCTAGTGTTTATACAGCCCATATGTTTTAAAGCAAGTTCAAGTGCAGAGATACAAAGTCGTTAAAACAGTTCTAAGCCTCACCAATAAAGAAGAGCTAATTATAAAAGTACAGAGAGATTAATTCAGATTTCTGTTCAAGTGAGGATAATACAAAGGTACGATCAATCTAAAAACTAGTCCTGGGTGGGGGGTTAGCAATTTTGGCCAACCCTTGTAATTAATTGACTGGTGTTTTATTATTGAAGATTTTTAAACTACTTCCTGTATTTGTAGACATGAAAATAGATATATCCTCAAATTTGATAAAAAATATTTCTTTAAAAAACTCGGAAAATATTTTGTAACAATTAAACAATAATTGAAGTCCATTATTTTAGGCGGGATTTCAATCTAACTCTTAGGAATTCTGAGAGAAATTGTAGGTATCCTCTTTATTACTTTTATATATTTAAAAGAAAGAAACTTAGTATTTCTCCCAAGTGCATAAGTATTTTTTGCTAGTGCTTTTATACAGCCCGTGCGTTTTGAAGGCAGCGATAAGTGCAGATATGAGTGCCGTTTACTGTACAGTGGACAACTGTACAGTAATTTTGGTACAGTGCAGCGGCAGAGTACAGAGATTACCATATTCTTTTCGCGTTGTTTCACTTCCATCATCAGTTCTTCGGAGCTTTCTTTAATTCTTGTTTTTCTTTTTCTAATCTGTAGGGAGGAGGAATACAATATGGCGCATGCAATTAAGTTAGCTCATTTCCCATCACAGCAAAAAAAGAAGGAGAATAGAAATTAGACTAAGAAGACTACATCAATGAGGATTGGGGGTGGGGATTGGCAGTCAAATGGTGGGGAGAGAAAGAGAGAGAGAGAAAGAGAAAGGGGAGAGAGAGAAAGAGAAAGGGGAGAGAGGGAGAGAGAGAGAGAGAGTTAAAGAAGGTGTAAAACTAAGAGAGAATGTTGGCCAATAAAAGGAAAATTATTTGTTGATAGATAAGGATAGAGAGGAAAATAGATATAAGTAAAGAGAGAGAAAGAGAGAGAGAGGGAGAGACAGAGATAGAGAGTTAGTGAGAGAGAGAGAGAGAGAGGTTGAAAGATATAGAGAAATATATATATATATATATATATATATAATATATATATATATATATATATAGACAGATAGGATGATATAGAGGGAAGTAAAGAGAAAGGGAGAGAGAAATAAATAAAGTTATGTAGACAGGAGAATATAGAGGATATATATATATATATATATATATATATATATATATATATATATATGAAGTAGGGTGTTTCTATGAGGATAGGCTAGTATGTTCTTTTCACATTGGCCATAGAATGTTAAAGAAGTTAGATCTGGTAAAATGGCTATCGAGTATGTGGGAGAGAAATACAGGGAGAGAGAGAGAAGGTGTCAAATCAGGAGAGTTCAAATCAATCAGGAGAAAAGATCAGGAAGTCTACAAAAAACTTTCAGGAAGAATTTCGAAGAACAAGGTAGCAACTCCACAACAACCATTTTTTTTTTAAAGGAATAGAAGATAGATAAGTAGAAGGTTTCATTCGAGGAAACTAGTACTACTTTTTCTTTTTTGAGTTTTTTTTTCTTCGATTAATTTGATAAACAAGGCACTGAAACTCAGCAAGGCATGCCGGGTTGCACACAACCCCAGGTAACGGAAGTTTTCGAGGGATCTGAACTTAGTAATTTACCCTGTTTTTGCCAGCGTGTTCCACCTGGCTCTGAACATCATCCATTTCGGCCCTCAATTGAGTTTTCTCCTTCTCGAGCCTGAAAACAAGTTGTAGCATTTAAGAATTTTTTTTCTGTATGTTTGTTTTTTTTCTTCATCTTTTCGCGCTATTTTTTCTTTCGTATCTTGTCTTGAAAAAAAGTCTTTCATTTTCTTTCTTTTTTGTTCTTATCGTTCTTCTTTTTCTTCTTCTCATAAACTCATCAGTCTTTCTTTTCGTGAATTTAGATCTTGTTTTTCATTCCTTTGCGGTATTTTAAAAAATGTTCTTTTCAAGATATTTTTTCCAGTTTTTTTAATACTTAAAAGATAATATCAATATTCTTTGTGTGGTGAAAGTCAACCTTAGTTGGATCAGCCATTATAAATTATAAATTCTAAAAGAATCTCCACCTTTTGTTTTTCATTTCATTGTGGTATCATTTTTAGATGTTTTTCAAGATATCTTTTTCAGTTCTTTAATATTTAAAAAGATAAGATTCATAGTCTGTATGGTGAAGTCGCCCATAGTTGGATCAGCCATTTTACATGCTAAATGAATCTCCACCTTAAGATCATAATTAAGTTATATTTCAATAAAGCTTAAGGTAAAGCAGTTACCCTGTCCGTCTTTTATTGTAGTCTGTTTCATAATTTTCTTCATCGCCAAGAATTCAATATCAAACTATAAGAATATCTAAGAAAACTTCCGAACAAAAAGTTTCTAAGTTGGTAACTGCTCAAAAATATAATGTTGATAAAATAATGGCCGATTTTTTTAATAAATAAGTAATAAAATAAGACATTATTTTCCTAACAATATAATCAATTTTTAAAAATCTCATGAATATTTTTCTTCCTAAGCTCAAACAGCTAAGCGTTTCATAAAAGCCAAACATTAAAACAAAATGGCCGTTCAGATAACTAAAAGGACACATCGAAAAATATCTTCAGTTGAATAAATTGTCGCTCTAAGTTGGCGCAAAACAAAGTAAAAGCAATGAAAAAAAAAACAAAAAACTAGTTAGTCTAATCTAATCTTATAAAAAATATAAAACTATCCAAATATTGGGAGAGGGAGAATTGGGCCTGAGTGGGATTGGTATATATATTTATAAAAACAAAAGCTTTTATTATATTAAAGACAGAATATAAGCCGATATATGTAAGCGATTTTAAATTCTTGTTTGAGACAACCAGTTATATTAAAAGACATTTTCAATATATATTTAAAATTCAAAGTTAAAATTTGTTAATAATAAAAGTTAAAGAGATAGTGAATATAAAAAAGATATTTAGTAAAATTATTTAATAGTTATTATATTTTAATTGATAGATTTTAGAGTTTATCATAATAGTTATAAGATCTATAATTGTAATTTTCATAAAATTAACGATTTACGTTTATTATTATATGAAACTCTATTAATTATTATCATTGATTTTGATAAGTATCTTATCTTATTATATAATTGATCTATTAAATTGATAATTGATTAATAAAATCAATAATTACCTGCTCTTAACCTTCTGGAGTTGATCGATTTGGTCGCCAAGTTCATTAGTGGCTTCCTGGTTCTTCTTGCGAAGGGTGGCGATTTGGGATTCGTGCTGCATGGTGGCTTCTTCAAGATCGCGACGCAGGCGCAAAAGCTCCTGTTCACGTTTCTTGTTGAGTTCCATCTGGGCAGCAGTAGCTCCACCGGCTTCATCAAACGTTCACCAAGTTCTTCCAATTCACGGCTAAGTTCAGTACGTTGTTCTCAACCTGTTTGAGGAGGAAAGAAAGAAAAAGGAGAACAAAATTGAGTAAGATGAATTAAAACACATTTGGATGTTAAGTTAAAGGAAGGGGAGATAACTGTTGTTTGTTTATTTAATTTGATCGTTCTTTCTCTTAGAAAAGTCTTTATCTTGAAAAGTCTCTTACTTTCTTTTTCTTTTGTTGTTCAAAATGGTAGCTACAAAATCGATCAGCTCATTAATTTTGTTTTGCTTTTCATTTCTTTTCATGGCTTTTTTTTTAAAGATATTAAAACATTTTTTTAGGGGGATCTTCAACTTTTAAAATTCCTAATTTGTTTCCTTGATTTTTTTAAGCTTCTAGAATTCAATATTGAACTAGAAGAAGATCTAAGCAGATATACTCATCAGTATTATCAAGTTATATCAAGTATAGTGTATCATCAAGGAAGGAGATTATGTTTAAAAATAAATATTTATTGTGTAAAACAATATAATATTTTTTTCATCATTAAGCAACAATCTTATTGATGCGTTTCTGTTTATATATATATATGAGCTGATTTTGAGAAGCCTGTCTAGAAAGGAAGAGAATCGGTCCCGTTCTGTTCTCGCTTCCCAAATTAGGGCAGCGTTTATATTTTCATATTTATTTTTAGGGTCTGTCTTATTCAAGGAGTGCGCGTGAGTCAAAGATGGCACGTGCCAGTGCCCGCTCCCACTCAAACTTCGCGAAACGCTTCATCCCTCTTCCGTGTTTTTTTTATGCTTTTCTTTTCTTTTTTTATTATTTCTAAAACAGCTGTGGATTGGGGTAAAGAGTGTATATAACAAATTCCAGACGAAGGGCTGGAAGTGTGTTGGGGCGATGGGAAAGGGAGAAAAGGGGATGTGGCGAAGTGATGATGAATGAAAAGGGGGTAGATTAAAAGTACGACTTGTATCTTTCAATTCCCCCTTCTTCCATGCGTCACCAAAAATTTGCAGAAAGGTTATTATACTCTTCAGCTGTAAAGGTATCTACCAACAGCTGTTGAAGAGGGGCGTAGAGAGAGGGACGACCTGAGGTTGGGACAATTTGACATTATTCATTTCCGCTTTCATCATCATCATCAACCACTTTTTACTGTCAGTTTATTTTAGAAATGTACAAGTCGGGTACAAGGCGATTAGAACAGAGTACCCAGTAATGTACAAACTCGTTATATTCGCAAACTTGTCTATGTTCGCTTCACACTTGGAAATGGAGAGAGGAGGTTTATTTCTTTTTGTGCTGTGACTCATCGTCAGATATCCTGATAAAAATGTTTCGTCACTAGCAAATATCGAAGTAAACCACTCTCCCATACCTCTCCGTATAAGAAGTGAGAGGAAATAAAAGAGGTAAGAGAAGTATTTCTCCTTGGAAGTTACTGGCAACTACGGAACAGGCGAAAAGCCTATAGAAGGGTAGATGGGGTACGAGTCGCAGTCTGTGTAAACTGAGAAGATATACCCCGATGCCTACATAGAGACTGGGTGTAGAGTCAGAGATTAATCAAAATTCCTGAGGTAAAGAAAATAGAAACCGAAGAGGAGAAAGAACGGAGAAAGAGAAAAGAAGAAAATAAAAGTAAGAAAGAATTGAACAACAAAAAGGAAGAAGTAAAAAAGAAAGAAAGAAAGAAAGAAAAAGTATCTATTTAATCAACTGCATGTAAGAGCGCACACATCTGCGTCTCTCAGATATTTCAACAGTCGTCCATTCGCTCACCCAGGAGGTATTCGCACGTCAGCGAATCGGAGGGATATTTTTAGCACCGGTTGCCATGATCTCTGGTCTCGCCTGCCATAACCATGAAAGGAGATTTCTCGTTTTCAAGATTTTGGTTGGGTGAGGGCGAGAGGTTGCAAATAAATTGCAAAGGGCGGAGTCTTTAGAGATGAAACCGCGGAAGTTTACGGATGAGGATGTGGGTAGTATAATTTCAAAGAGAGAAATATAGAGAGAAAGAGATATATGTATATAGAGAGGAACTTACCTTGGTTCTGGCCTGGCGTTCAGCCTCGAGTTCTTCCTCGAGCTCTTCAATTCTGGCCTGGAAGGAAGAAAAAGTATACAAATGTAGTTTTTTGTGTAGACTTTTGTCGTCTGTTTAAAATAAAGTACGGAACTAGAAAAATATGTTTTTGTATGTGCACGCATGTTGAGCTTCTGTATACAAGATTTTACAAGGGTATTAATGTATATTAACTAGCATTTTGAATAAAAGGTTTAAATGTCTATTTTTTTTTTAATTTTTATTTTTTTTATGGGAAATGTTGAGAAGTTGAATTTCTTCACAATCATTTGTCTGGAGTTCTGAAAACCGATAATATCAGAAAACCGGTTATTTTTTTCAATGGAAAAAAATAATTGTTTACTAGAGTGGTTTTTAGTAATGAAAATATACCAGTAAATTTTATATCTTTTTAGAAATGTTTTATATCTTATTTAATTTATCACGATACAAATGAATATATTTTCAGACTATATTTTTTCGGGGTGTATATTTACAACCCCTACTGTAGATATATTTTTCTAACAATCAGCTACATTGTCTGTTTTATATAAGGATACTTCTATATCGAATTACTAAAAAATGTAGCCACAAGTATCTTGTATAAACGATTTTTGTTGATAGTTATTAGGCACCCAGTGAGGGTTGAACTCACTATTGTAAGGTCTGCAAGACTAGCTTGCTAACCACTGCTACTGGGTAAGATTCCCTGAGTGGTTTATTAGTACAAGGTTTGAATCTTGAGGGACCCGATGAGGATTGAAATCATAGTAGCAAAAGCCCGCGAAATTGGTTTAATAACCATTGCTTCGCAGCGTGTATCATCCATAGTGTATTTACTAAGCAGAACTTAGTGTGGAACTCAATTAGAATCTATCTCAATACGAGACTAGCTTGATAGCTAGTGTGCTACGGTAGGCGCCAAAATTGCTGTATATTCATGTAGATATTTTTTAAGAAATGAATAAATAAGTAAATATGTTTTCTCATAAACAATAAGATTCAAAATCTTGTTTTTTTAAAAGGATAATTAAATGACTAAGAAGAACTCAGCTTACAACATACGTGTATGTACAAAAAACATTTACAAATATAATTAATGCAGTTACATTTTTTTTAAATCTGCTGTTTCGTGCGTTAATAAGCGTGAAGCGGTACAGGAATGAAAGAAAGTCAAGTTTTCATTGTTGATAGTGATTCAGTTAAGAAAATAATATTTAACTTTTAAAAGAAGAATTGTTTTGAAATTTATCGTGGTATTTAACCATTAAATTTTAACGTGGTATTTAACCATTAAATATTAATGTGGTTTTCAACCATTAAAATATATGAATATTAGAATCTTATAAAACAATGTAAAGGGAAATAAGAAGTTAATAAATATATTTTCGCAAAAGCTTATTACTCTTCGCTTAGGCAAATATGTGTTTGTGTTTTTATTTAATTTGGTTGTACGTTTAATTTTCTAGTTTCTGGTTTTGTTTTTGTTATTTTTGTTATGTTTTCTTGAATAACTAAAAGATATTTTTCTTTGGAGCCAGATATCATTCTAGTTAATATTAATTAATATTAATACTAGTTAAATATTTGGGAGTCGTACTAAATTTTTCATCAGTATCATTATTATTCTATTCTTTTATTTTGTGGAAGGGTTTATTCTTTTATATAGTTAAGTCTATTTTCATCTTAGTAAGAGTAAAGAAATACATTTTTACGTAAAGATGCGATTGCATGTTTGGAGCAGATATATTCGTTGCATTGTTGGAGTTATCTGAAGAATAGTCTGTTATTGATAGATAAGGTCTTGAATATATGTATATAAAGTTTGTGTTGTTTCTAAGAGCCACAAAACAACATTTGTATTATTATGTTTCTTCGGGATATCAAGATGGCGGCCACTGAGCGTGCCAAGAAATATTTCTGGAGAGTGATACACAAATATGGTCATAACGAATCTATTGGAATTTCTTTTTCTATTTTGGGACCGCGATTCTATTCTTCATTTCAACGTTATTCATTTTTGTATATTTTTGTTTTGACTAATATTATAATTATTTGCCAAAAGAGATTTTGAAATTCCGGAAAAAGTGCTTGCTATTATTTTTTTTAAAAGTCGACATTTTCTCATATATATATATATATATATATATATATATATATATATATATATATATATATATATATATATATATATATATATATATATATATTCCTGAAAGTGCTTGCTATTCTTAAAAAATTGTATAGATTTTCTGCTTTATATCTATATATCTATGTATATATAGTATTTGTATTAGGAAAATAAAAAACTTTAAGGTCAATATTTCAATGACTTTTAAACTAGTATTTTCTCTTTCATTTTAATTTCAGATACTTTTTATCGTAAATATTCAGACAGTTAAAAGGATCAGAAAAGAAAGAGAATAAGTTTTTTTCGAGAATTGCATCCCTTTGATCTAAGAAGTTTTGGTTAACATTATCCTCTGCTCTACCAATTGAGCTACAAAAAAACCCCTAAAAGCAAGCAGAAGTCAAACCATTTAATTTTACTCTATCTTTCTCTGGCCACCATATTTGTTATTGTATTTTTTCATCCATGAGGAGAATTAGTAGAAATAATATTTCTATGATTTATATATATGTAGTATTATCAACCATCATTTTCACTAATATTCTTTTAAATACTAATATTAATTGCTTTTCCTTTATTTTCAAACGTTTCTAAATTTTTATATAGAAAATAAAAAAAATGAATTATATAGGAAAATGTAATATTGCTCTTAAAAATCTGTTATGCTGTAAGTAATCTTTGCAATATATTAAGATCTTTTAATTAACTTTCATGAAATAAAAATATGAAATATGTTTAAGTCTTCGTATCTGTTCAAGAGAGAGAAAATATGTTTTGTCGTTTTTTTTCGCCATTGTTTCTTAATTCAATAAGCAGACGACATTTTGTGAAAATGGAAGACTTGATTCTGAATGATACATTTTTGTATCTTAGTTTATTATTATTATTAATAATAATAGGTATTATTGTTTATATTTATCTTTTAAATGCTTATATTTTAAACCTTTACGAAAATATTAAACTGTTAATGTTTTTTTTAATTTGTAAATTGATATTATTTGATATTATATGTTTATTCTATTGTATCAATTAATTCACGAACCCACCTTTGTTTAAATGTTTGTTCTTGTTTTTCCATGATATGGTTTTTGATTCTAGACTGCATTTATGGGATATACAGTTCGCATGAAATATATTATAAGGTTTTTTTTTATAAAGAGATAATCAGAGAGACGAAAGAATTAGATATATAGAAATTATGTTTGAAAAAAAAAAAGGCTTGTTTTGATTGAGAGGAAAATAGCGAGTGATGAGCTACAAAGCAAAAGCGAAAAAAGTGTGCTTAAGAAGAAAAAGAGATAGTAATTTTGTTTCAGCGGAAACAATCAGATGAAATATTAAAAATGAAGAAAAGAGAGACCAGACGAAGAAATAAGAAAAAATAATTGTGAAGAGATTAAAAAAAAAAAAAGAAAATGGCGTATTCATTAGAAAGAAGTAGAAAATATAATAGAAGTCTGTATATATCCGTTGTTCGTCAGTATGTAATGTGAGCATTTCCATTTTTGTACAATCCGTGAGTCTTTCCGACATTTTTGATGACATAATAACAAAGAATCTCGGAGAATTTTCGGGACGGCAGAAAACGAACCCCATTTTAATCTTGTGGTGCTTTTCTCTTCTTTTTTTTTTTTTTTTCGTAGAGCAAAAAATGGTTTCTTTTGTTTCGTTCAGGCCATTTTTGGTAAAACCGCAGCGTTTTTCCAAAATGGCTGAATTTGATATTTCTCAGCCATTTTACTGGCTTTTGTGTTCTTATAAATTGTTCTTGTCTAGCCGTGTTTTTTTTCTTCTTTCTCCTTTCTTCTTCTTCAAAACACGATATGAATAATTTTTAAAGGTTGTATTTAATGTATTATTCTTTTTCTCATCGATTTCTTTCTTCTTTTTCTTTTTTTTTTCAGGCAGAAGCAATAAACGACTTAAATGCGAGTGAATGTTAAAAAACAAAACAAAGAAATGTAAAAAAGAAAAAGAAAACTGAAATTGTAGGACGACATACTTCAAGAAGCAATTTTAATCCAGGTGAGAATAGAGCAAGATCTGCTGCATCTCTGATGACTTTTTTGGACCTGGCGCTTAACTTTGGATTTACCGGTGATTCATATTGGCGATAGAGCAGTGGATGGGACGAAATATTTTCAAGAACAGCCGGACTCGTTCCTCGAAACTCCCGGCTCATACTCCCTAGCAGATCAGCAAAATCCGTGGACCTGTGCGGAGTAGGTCGATTTGAGAAGGAAGCTGCTGAAGAGGTTCTGGAATAAGCGGACTGTTCTTTTTTGTCACTGCTATACTCGTCTTCATACATTTTACCGTAGGAAGGGTCAAGCTGTTGTGGTTGTGGCTGTGGTGGTGTTGGTTGTTGGGGTTGTGTTTGGGGTTGATATGGCGGACTGTCCGGTTTCTCTGGTGGTTGAGGGCTCTCAACTGCTGGAGGAGATGGAGAAGGAGGACAAGGCGAAGCCACACGAGGTGGGCTTGCCTGTCGTGGAGCCTGGACTGGTTCTGGTTCTTCTGTAGCAGACACTGGTTCTGGTTCGACTGGTGATTCAATTGGTTGGGATTCTGGTTGTTGGAGTTCTTCTTTATCTCCAGTAGTTGCCATGGAAGCTGAGTAAAATTTCGCTAATGTTTAAGTAAATATCCCGGTTTATATTGAAATAGGATTCAAATATAAGCAGTGGTGAAGCGAAAAATATAGATATGTTTTCTCTATAAGTTTGAAAGCAGTTGAATCAGTGTATAGCTGTATAGTAAACCTCGAATGCACAATTACTGTATGTGCATATGCTGTGTCTGTTGTTTATATAGAACTATAGGAACTATAAGAACTATAGCAAGAAGTTTTCCTGAAGAAGGCAGAACTGTGTATTGAAGCGAAGTGAAAGCTGTTGTTTGATGTAATTAAATTGTTTTATCTTTCACTTCAAGTCCAGGTATGAACCGAAGACAATCCCGGAAATAAGTATCGAAAGCCACTTGGTTGTAGAATGTTCCCACTGTGTCTGCCACCGGCTGCTTATATCTGCGAAAAGTATGTACTCGGGCTAAGAGGGGATGTCTGTATATGTGTCTGCCAGGCGAAGGTGAGGCACGTGTGGTGATGGGAGGGTCCAGAACCAACGGACTAGCTTTAAAAGGAGGCTATTTTCAACAATTATGCAAATGAGTCATCATCACTTGAAGTTGTAGTCGTCAGGATGCACTATCTCCGCCTACTTCTACTACTCCTCATTTCTCCACCTCCTCCTCCTCCTCCACCCTCTCCTCTCGCTCTTCTCAGCCAATCAGAAGGCCGCTTCCTTCTTCCTGGGTGTAATGTGATACGTATTGGCCATGCTCATGGTATTCAGACTTGGTAGTGAAAACTGTAGAATGTTCTATTCTTTTTTGTTTTAAATTCTTTCATTTTTATTTTCATTTTTGTTATTATTACTATCCTTGTTAATATGTTTATTTCCGCACATCACTCATCTTCAGCACTACTATCATTCTATTCTATTATTATCTTTTATGTTTAGCCAAATATATATATATATAAATATATGTATATTTTTAAGTCTTTCCAATTAGTAAACTATTCTTTTTATAAGCCATTGCTAAGTTTTCCCTATTGTCATATATGACCTCGGTCCGCTCTAAAGTACATATTTTCACATTATATATATATATATATATATATATATATATATATATATATATATATATATAAAGAACGACCTTCTTCAAGTGTATCTAATCTGGAATTCTCTGGAAACGATTCAGACAATGACTAATTCTTCATTGTATACATCGACAAGTTTGGTTCTTGTCATAGCATAATTCTAAGAAAAAGATCTTATATAGAATTCGTTCTTTAGAGAATTTCGAAAATATTCAAAAGAAAAGTTGGAATCTAGAAAGCTAGAATTTATTCATTTCTCTATAATATCGTCAGTGCAATTTTATTAGCTGAGAAATTCTTGTAAAATCTATCTACCTCTCTTTCTATCTGTGTGAAATAGATAAAGAACTAAGTTTTGGGTCACAGTTCCTGTCTGGATTTTGTCAAAAGCCAGATAAATCTTCAAGTCAACTTAACCATGAAGATAAGCTAACGATAGAGAGACATATATATATATATATATTATATATATTATATATATATATATATATATATATATATGATGTGTGTGCATGTATAAGTCGTATATAAGGGTTACATGCTACGTGATGTTTCTCTTATCTGTCATGAGTGGCATCCCATCCTAAACATGAGTCTATTTTTGGGAAATACCCTCCATCTTGCTTCGCTATCTCCAAAGATGCCGCGTTCCTTAACATCCTCCCCCACCCCTCCTCTCGGCACCTCCGTCGTTTGTCTAATCCCACCCGACCCGACCACGCCTGCATACCGAGTTTACTAAGCCAGACTCCTTCCCCTCTTCTCACAGAGAAGAAAAAGTGTTTCGTCTGCCTGCTTGACTTTGCGTCAGTCTGCCTTTCCAAGTCAGCCAGTCTTACCTACCTACCTAACTAAGTGCTTACATCCCCCCAGTTGGTGTTCTGTTACTAAATCAAGACTTCAAGAAGCGTGAGCGCATTTTTTTGTTGTAGTTTTGAAGGTCTCTTGCCATATTTAGAGAGGCATTTCTTCCGTACACACAATCTAGACGTCCCTATCATCATTTCTCATCCAGACATCAACAACGGTTTTTTTTCTATCGACATTTCTTGCATGCCGACAACGGAAAGCAAGCGACTCAAAGGTGAGTAATAATGCTTCCATCAGTTACGGAAGAAGATAGAAACAAAACGTACAAGGCAATAGAAAGGTGTACATCTAACTTTATCTATTTTTTTTTAACAGAATCGCTGGCACTATACGGAATAACCAATTAAAGTAATTTTTTAAGAAGAAGAAGCTAAGTAGCAAAAATAAAAATTCCGCAAATACAACAATAGAAAAAAAAAGAAGCCATTTTGGCAAGATGTCTAAAGTTTGTAAAATACAACTTCTTAACCAAAATTAGAATATGGCGCTGACTTAGGTTGAAAGAAAGAAAAAAACAACCATTTTCTTTCTTTGAATTGAGCAGACGATAAAAAACATGAAAGAAGTCTGCTGCATGTGAGTCATGCTTGAAAAATCAAAAAAGCCATGTTCTACAGGAATTTTGGTCGGCATCTCTTTTCTCCATCAATACCTCCTACTTTTTTTTTTGTTTTGTTTTTTGGTATGACTATATTTTTATACATTCAAGAACTAATAAGCTCCGCCCCCACCTTCTTGGAAATAGATGAGTCTATGCCAAGGAACTTAGAGCAGACTTCTTCCTCATTCCACAGACTATTTTGTATCTATTGTTAGCGTTTCCTGTTCAGCTTCTTCCTCGTTCTACCTTTCCTGACACCTTTTGGCTCGTTCCCCAGAGAGGCGGTACTGGAATTCGTGCCAAGAAGAACTATTTAAAATGGTTGTACTAGCACCGGGAAGCTTTCATTTTGCAGAGGACTGCAGGAAGGAGAAAGCAGGAATAATCTAGTACCGATTCTTAGTTTTAAAACCTTCTTTCGAAGCCCACCTGTACGGCTTGTTTATTTTCCTTTCTTTTTTTATTGTTCGGACTATTTTGTAGCTGGCTGACTTAGTTAAGGTTTTAACTAGAGAGTCCTTTTACAAGTTTACCTATATGAGAAAAGAGTCCTTAAGAATTGATATAGATTTGCCTTATTCTTTCTCACATCAAAACAATACACAAGGAAGTGAATAGTCTAAAGTATGGAGCATAAAGTAGTGCATATTGAAGATGTTTATGAGTGAGTCTTAGTGAAACAAGGATTTTCCAATGCATTGCGAAAAGCATTTTCGTACGGTTCATATTTCTTGAAGACAGAGAAAAAATCGCCATGAAGAATATACAAGTTTTACTTCTTGTTATTCTCTCGCATTTATATTTTGGTCCATAGTATTTTAGTTGGTGTATAGAAAATATAGTTTTTAACTCTTTGAGAAAGTTAAGCTAGTGATAGTTTTATTTTCCCACACACCGGTGTGGATATCACGCCCAAACGGTAGAGTGTAAGATTAGGCTCAGGAGCTCAAAGAGAATTCATACGTCTTGGTTTAATACAGAAAGGATCTAAATATTTCAAGATTTTCTAAGAAAGAAAAAGATGAATTGATGAATATATTTAAAGAAGATATTCGGTGATTTTTTTTTTTGGCTGAGAGAAGGAAGAAGGAAGAAAATTGAAGTAGGAAAGAAATGATAAAAATGTATTTAGGAAGAAGGAAATAATGTCTTTCTTTTTTAGAGAAGAAGAAAAAATTATATTTGAATATGAAGACTTGAAGAAAAGTGAGACCAAAGGAAAACAACTGAAGGAAAATTGCACAAAAGCTTCTTTGTATATAGAGAATTAAATATAAGAAGCCAGTACCAAAGAAATAACTATTATAATTATATATATATTATAACTATATATATATATATATATTATATTATAACTATATTATAACTATATTATATATATATATATATTATATTATAACTATATTATATATATATATATATTATATTATAACTATATATATTATAACTATAATAATTATTGTCTTATACATTAATATATTAATTTTGAATGTCTGTTGAGTTTTGCAGAGTATAGAGTGAGAGAAAGTCTAGATAAAGTTTCAGCACTTTTCTCAATAAGTCTGTTCAGATTAGACCTCTTGATTTTTATTATCATTTTCACTCTATGTGAGTTAAGTCTGAGTAACAGCAAATCTCCTCAGGTCTCCAGGACTCAACAAAGTATTCTAGCCGATTGCTGAGGTATCGTTGGTCCTTTGATATCTGACTACAATTGGTATAACAGTCACCTTCATGTTTCACAGCCTTATCAGCAATCAGGCAATATCAGGGTATTTTGTCCAACTTTTCTTACAAGATGAAAAGCTGTTAATTCATACTATATCTGGTCTTCTGATCGGGACTAATTGATCCGTCGTATATCTCAAAGTCTTAGAGAATTTTATGTATTTAATTTTCTAAGACAAATTCTGGTTTGTGCATATACCATTTATCATGGTCAAACTTTATTCTCTTGCACAATTTCCAGTGGATCACCTTCCTTACCAGTCGTGTCTACTTTTGTATTCCTTTTGTGCCAGTTTGATGTAGTATTATTTATGAATGCTGTTTCTCACAGTAAGTAAAATAATAATGAATAAATAAATAAATAAAAGAGAAATATAAGTAAAAAAAAATGAAGAAGTTGATGCGCCAATCCTTATGATTGACGTAGACAGAGGAACACAAATGTTTTGGATTTGTTTTATTCAATAGCCAAAAATTCAGTGCAGTTGGCAAAGGCATTGCTTGCTAAAACAGAAATGTGCTGGCAAATCTAAGTTATCTAAATATCGTTGCTAATTGCTATTTGTGCAGAATGTAGAGTGATTTAAACAAAAAGGCAAAAAGCGAGCAAAGACACAAACCGATAGATAAGAAATGATGAACTTAAAGAATTAACTAAAAGCTTGAAGAAGATGAATAGAAAGAAAAGAAAAAGAGAAAGGTGCAGAAAAAAGTGATTAAGAAAATAGAAAAGTGAAAAATGTGCGTATATAGAAAACTAAAAGTGAGCGAGAAAGTGCGTGAATTGGCGTGATTTAAGATTTTTACATTCTATTTTTTTCTCTCTTTTGTAAAGAGCAAAAAAAAAAAAGCAGACTATTAACTAGATATGAATAAAACTAATATTTCAAACTTTAAACCATGCAGCCCGCATATTTGTTGTTGGTGGTAGGCTCCAAAGATTTGTAAAATTAGTTTTATGTTTTAGTTTGGACGCGCAGGACATAGTAGTTGCCCTTGTTTTTGTATTTTTTTTTCTTCTAAGAAAATTTTAAAAGAAGCGTGTGGTTTTGCAGCAGCAGCGCTAAAAAATGATCGTGTGAAGTTGTGCATAAGGTCAAGGGGAGTATAATTACCTGGAGTTCCTTGATTTTCTTTTGGAGTTGAGCAACAAGATTCTGTTCATCTTCAAGTTTGGAATTAAGGCCGTTAATTTCCATATCCTTCCTGCGGAACGCGAAAGAGAAAGAGAATATAACGTTATAGTATGTCGTTAACTTTAAGATATCTGTCTTTACAATTATCACAATATTCGTAAATCAGGATTAGATGGAAACTAATATATTAAAAGTGTGAGAATTGTATTTTTGGATTTTAAGAATTCAACTTTTATATTGAGTTAGCTTGGTGATTACAAAGAAGACTTAATTATCACAACAAATATTCAATTTTAAGCATAATATTATTTTTCTAAGTATTTGACCAAACATTATTGCATAGATAATATCAATGTGTAAAATATTATGTATCTAGCTTTTTTTAGGTGTTTCGATAAAGTCCACATGGTAAGACCATATAGTAGTACTGGCACGGCTAAAGCTTGGGAAAATTCTACTTTTATCAAAGAATTATGTAACATCCTCGTGTAGTTCACATAGTGAGCTAATGTTAGCATAATTTGCCACTAAAGATTAAACTAGAAGTGGTGCAACCATACAGTAGTACTGTCACGACCAAAGCTTGGTAAAATTCTCTAAGTGTATCTAAAGAGTATATAGATGATAAGAAAGAGCCACTAACTTTCTGCCAGCATCTTCAAGATCCCTCTTGACACGCTCAAGATCCTCGACGGTTTCTTGGGTGGTCTTAAGATCTTGCTCAACCTTGCGCTTAGCTTTGTCAACATCACCGCGGATCTTCTTTTCACGCTCAAGGTTATCCTCAAGTTCATCAAGGGTCTGTTCAAGCTTGGTCTTCAGTTTGCTCAGGTGGTTGACTTTGTCTTCCTCAGCCTGCAAGTCTTCCAAGGTCTTCTTCTGAACCTCTTCCAAGTTCTTTTTCTCCTTGTTCAACTTGGAGAGATGTTCATCTTGCTGAGCCATCTCATCTTGAAGAGTCTTGATCTGGTTGTCTTTGGTGGTCTTCTCTTGTTCAGCCTGTAAAAACACAAGATGTCGTTTAAGTGTTAAACATTGTCAAATCTCAGAGTCACACATTTTAATACTGTTTCTTCTATTATGTATTTTATATATAAACAGGAAGACAATTATATATTATTATATGTAAACAGTTAGACAATAATAATGTTTCTTCTCTCATATATTATTATATGTAAACAGTAGACAATAATAATGTTTCTTCTCTCATATATTATTATATGTAAACAGTTAGACAATAATAATGTTTCTTCTCTCATATATTATTATATATAAACAGTAAGACAATAATAATGTTTCTTCTCTCATATATTATTATATATAAACAGTAAGACAATATTATTATAATAGTATTATAATTTACTCATATTTAATTCTATTTTAAAACTGAAGATACTAGGCCTGTATAAGTCTTTTTACGAAAAATGCGATCCAAAAACACATAAGTGTTAGTCCTAAATGATAATAGGATTTTACTCTTTCTAATCGAACATTATACTATGAAGACTGAAGTATTATTTCTAATATAATATTATACAAGAAAAACTGAAGTATCATTTATTACAAAACTCTAAACCATTGAGGCTCTAATACAATAATAGTAGTATATAGCAGATCAAAAAATAAATCATATATATTTTTGAAGTTTTATTTTTTTATCACAGAGGTGTGTGAAATTGAACTCCATTTAGCAAATAACAACTATTATAGGACTGTGGATAGTAATGAATATTCATATATTACTAGATAGCTTATTTAATTTCAATTCAATATTTTTGAAGTTTTATTTTTTATCACAGAGGTGTGCGAAATTGAACTCCATTTATCAAATAACAACTATTATAGGACTGTGGATAGTAATGAATATTCATATATTACTAGATAGCTTATTTAATTTCAAAGAACTTTACCTTAGCCAAACCAGCTTCCAAATCTTCAACATCCTTTTTAAGCTCGCCAATCTCAGCATCACTCTTCTTTTTCTGGGCGGACAATTCAGTAGCAGCGTCTTCCTCATCCATCAATTTATCTTCGAGTTCTTTGATTTGAGTTTCAAAATCGCTCTTTTGCTTGATGAGCTGTTCGATCTTTTCTTCAGCATCGCCGATGGCGTCCTCTCCGGATGACATAGCAATGACCAAATCGTTCTTTTGTTGCATAAGAACGGTGTTCTGCTCTTCAAGCTCCTTACGCATTTGTTCGCAACGAGCGAATTCTTCCTTCATCTTGGCAAACTCTTCTTGAGCCTTCTTGTTCTCGTCTTCTTGACGGGCAATGTTCAAGAGAGGCTTGACCTGTTTTTGGAAAGAAAGTGATGTCGGAGAGTTAGAAATCAACCGAATGGGATTAGGGAAGGTACACTATATACTCATGTATTGGTCAGATTTTAAAGAACTAATATTCAAACAGTAATAATTGGGTGTCGACTTATACACGAGTAATAAGGGTGAAATTTCCGAAACAATGTTCAGATTTTGAAGAGACTCTAGGCTTTAAGATCTAAGGAGTTAAATGAATGATTTCCTGACCTAAGTCAACAACAATATTCAAACAGTAATAATTGGGTGTCGACTTATACATGAGTAATAAGGGTGACATTTCCGAAACAATGTTCAGATTTTAAAGAGACTCTAGGCTTTATGATCTAAGGAGTTAAATGAATGATTTCCAGACCTAAGTCGACAACAGATAAGTCAACAACAATATCCCATACAGTAATAATTGGGTGTCGACTTATACATGAGTAATAAGGGTGAAATTTCAGAAACAATGTTAAGATTAAGGCTTTAAGATCTAAGGAGTTAAATGAATGATTTCCAAAGTCAATAATTGATTGGTTTGTTTTAACTGCACCTTTAAGGTTATTTTATGTTTATTTTTGCTTTCGTAAACAAACTTAAAAAAATTATATATCTTACCTTGTTGAAAAGCCTCCACCATTCCCAGTTCCTCAATACCAGCCATTTCCTGACGTTACGCTGGATAAGAGTTAAGCCAATACTGGAATAGAAAGAAAAAATATGATTAATGAAAATAAATATCATTTAAGGCAACATTAAAAAAAAGATTCTAATACTTAATAAAATATTCATTAATAATAAAATCTTCATTAACAAAATCTTCATTACTTTTGAATTCTAATGCTTAATAAAATCTTGTTTTATTTTCGAAGTTTCCTCCGGACATACACATATACACAACTACTCTTTATATATGTATAAATAGATAGATTATCTGGTCTAGGTAAAGACTGTACTTTCTTCAAGAAGAAAGAGAGTCAGTTGGTAAAAAATAATGCACTCATTGTTGAGTAGATCTATTATTAGTTATATAAACATTGAATAGACAATTGGCGTATAAGTTATTGTAATGATGTCCGTGTAATAATAGATCATTTTAATAGCAATAGTTAATCTAATACTATGTCTTATCAGGTGAAGACATTTCATAATACTAATAGAAATATTGAATAGATTAATGATGTATTAGTTATTGATATAAGTTGAAGCATATGTAATAATAGATAATCTTTAATTGTTATAGTTATTCTAATACTAAGACTTATCAGGTGGTGTCATTTCATAAAACTTACCGTTGGTCTTGAAGCTTCTTGTAGGCTTTCCTCATAAGATAACCACGGATGTGAGCTTGGAACATGGAGATGATCTTGGACAAACGTTCGTCACGCATGTCTTCAAGCATACCCAAGACACCAGCTTTAAAGAAGACTTTAGTGTTACCCAAACGATATTCATTGGGGTCAAGTTGGAGAGCGCTCAAGACCTTGTCAGTAACGACTTTGCCGTCAGCGAATCCACTGGGTACGGCGTTGGGGGCCAAGATGGAGTATCTGGAAGGGAAAAAGAAGAGTTTTGTTTGAAATTACTTGATAGATTTTGCAGTGATTTCTTTTTTAACTTTATAATTTTGTTAGACATTTTTCTTGTTTTGTGTTAGGATCGATTGTTTGTTTTTATATTGATTGATTTACCTACTGTAAGTTTAGCTAATTATTATATATATTTATATATATTTATTCTGATGGAATTATATATATGTATAGAGTATTAGACGTCTCATAAAACCGTCGGGTTACCGATATAATAGTGGTTAATGTTAATACTAATGCTTTTATTGAGAAGAGACTGAAGGATTCTAATTTTTAACTTAATATTTTAATTTTTACTTATGTTTAGAACTATTCTTCATATTTTTTTTAGATTTTCTGATATTAAAAGTTACTCAGAAATCCTTCTTGTTTTTATTTCTTATTTTATTAGTATATAGATTGAAAAGAATATACTAAAAGAAATATCAGTTTATTCTATATACTTATATTTTCAATTCATTCATATATATGAATATATATTATAACATGATAATTCATGCTTCTATCTAGAAAGTAATAAATGATTTTAATTTCTAGCTCATATTTTTATATTTACTTATACTTAAAACTATTCTTTATATTTTGGAGACTTTCTGGAATTACAAGTTAGTCAGAATGTATACTTGTTTTTAGTTCTTCTATTAGAAACATTAGTTTTACTTTATAATCATATAGACTTATATTTTCAATTCCTTTCGATTGAGTTATATATATATTTTTAGTTTTTGTTTTTTAGTTTTTGTAAGTTTTAATTCTACCAACCTCTGCTTGAACTCAGAGTAGATGATCCTGTTGGGGAAACCTTTACGACAAATACGGATACCCTCGAGTACACCGTTACAACGGAGCTGATGCAGTACAAGAGCAGCATCAATAAGACCTGGTAGGAAGAAGAAGAAAACGAGAAAAACGGTCAATCATGGGTCAACGGAGAAAAAAACAGACGACAAGCATAACGACGCCGGGCAACATTACATTTCGAACAAAATGGCGCTCGAATTTTTGTCCCATAAAAATTGTTACACTTGTATACAAATTTCACACACTGGGTGTAACATTTTTTATGGGACTAAAAGAATACAGATTTTTTTCCTTTTTTAAAAATTCTATATACATTTTTTTAGAATATTATATGCTGAATTGTCTAGGTAACAATTCTGTTTTGGTTTTTAAAGTAATGCTCTTAGATTTTCAATATCTAGTCGACGTTATACAATAAATCAGAATTACTTTTTTTTCTTCTGTTAGATAGGATTCAAATACAACGTCTCTAATAATAATAATTTTGTCCCATAATAGTTGATACACTTGTATACGAATTTCATACACTAGGTGTAACATTTTTTATGGGACTAAAAGAATACAGATTTTTTTCCTTTTCTTTTAGTCTACATACACTTCTTAGAACATTATACAGCGAATTGTCGTAGTTAAAATGTATACGAGACAATCTGAGTAACAACAATTCTGTTTTTATTTTTAAGATAATGCCTCTAGATTTTCATTATTTATTCTACGTTATTCAATGAATTCAAAATAATAAGAATTACTTTTCTTCTTCTTTTAGATATGATTCAATTACGACGTCTCGAATAATAATATATACAGCATGCTGTTTATCGACAGTATAAAAATGGATTCTCGTAATATAGATTGGAGAGAGAATACTTACTAAAATCGAGACAGTCATTCACTCAGACTGGTCAATGATATATTTGATCATTTAAAAATAAGAGCAAACAATTGGGCTTCATTGTTAAATCTGTATATCGAATGAAGCGTAGATTTCGGTTTCGACAAATCCAATCTTATGGTCTCAGAAATGATATTTCTTATTTCTTGATTTATTCTGGAATAATATTTTTAATAGCGTCATGTTCGACTCTTTAAGATCTGGTCTTTGCAAATGGACGCTATGGTTTGTAAAACTATCTCTTATACATCGTTTTCATGATAAGCAAATTGAAGAAAACTCTATAGATAGATAAAAGACTAGACTAGAAATATATATGTATATGCATATATTTAGCATATGAAGATGAAGGTATTAGACAGACATCTTTTAATGTGTATATTTTGCAAATATAAAGATATAACAAGGCCGATATAAGAGAAATAATTCTTGAGTGCAGTCTATTCACAAACATTTCTGTTTTAATTTTGCATAAAATGGAGTCATCTCTAGGCGTCTTTTTTAACAGGCCTCCCCAAGGTCTGTAAGTCTTGGGGGTAATTAATCTTTCCCCCGTGACGTATTGATAAAAAAATCTGAATTTATAGCTGTCTTTCTCCTAGACTGGTTGCTCAAGGAAGACAAGAGAGACTAGTTTTCTCTTTTTACCAATCGCCGGGAGAAAATATAAATAAGTGAAAACAATCAGCTTCGATGGAGATTCGAACCCGGTTTGCGGATTTCATTCTCAGTGATTATAACTGTTACACCACCCGCACATCAACAAGAGTAATATATTCAGCTTAAATCCAATATAGTTGATTTTGTTCATAAGAGACCAACTTTTCTGACGGTGAGATGCAGATTTGAACATCATCATCATCATCATCATTATTATCAAGGAATTCTGACAGCACGGATTCCCTTGACTCTCACCATCCTCCTCTATCGATCATCGCTCTTGGCAAGTCCTCTAAGTGGCATCCAGTGTCCGCACAAAGCTGATGAATGTAAGTTTTTGTTGGTAGGTCAACATGTGTAGAAAAAAGTCCATAGGAGAACGATGAGTTCGTTCATTCAAGAATGCCCGGCATCGGATAGTTTGTGAGATGGGAGGTAAGTGGCCGTACATTAAGATTTACAATTTCCGCGACAGGACAGACTTGATAAAAAAATCTGAATTTATAGCTGTCTTTCTCCTAGACTGGTTGCTCAAGGAAGACAAGAGAGACCATTTTTCTCTTTTTACCAATCGCCGGGAGAAAGTAAGTGGCCATACTTATTTAGATTTACAATTTCCGCGACAGGACAAATTTTGTTAAGTTGGGGGTCGTTTCGTTTAATGTGAAAATCTTCGCGGACAGACTGACATTCCTTACCTGGAATTTTCTTTTCATTTGGGATTATACAGCGAACAAAATGAGGATTTGTGGACCGAAGGTGAAGCATCAATTTATTGAGGGACTCCTACGGAAAACACACCATGCGTTTTTAGAGAAAAAAAAATACAGAGCAGGATAGACGGAGAGTGTGAGAGAGAGAGAGAGAGGAGAAGATAAAAAAAAGAGAACACACAAAAAAACAAACTACACCCACCATGGTCTAACACATTGGGAGGTAAAAGAAAAGAAAGAAGGAAAAAAAGAAGGATAATGTTATTATTAAAAAAAAAGAGGGAAAAAAGAGAGAGAGAAATGAATAAGGTTAGAGGAGTTAAAACAATTGCAGACAAAAATTTGGTAAGAAGATCGTAAACGAGTGAAAGAATCTTTTCTCCGGCGAAATAACATTCTAATGTCTACATTACGGATCTATTTCTTATTATTAATATATATTATATATTATTAATTGGATTCTTTGAGATTTCAGAATAAGACCATTTCCAGTCCAATTTGTAACAAAGCTGGTTTCTGTAGGGTCTACATTTCCCATGCTGGATATCATTTTTTAATCATTCAAATTCTTGGTAGTAGAACAGAGATATTTCCAAGAAGAAGATTTCAGAATAAGACCATTTCCAGTCCAATTTGTGACAATGCTGATTCTTTTATAATCATTTATTCAATAAGTTTTCCTGAGTTCATTTTTAAAAAAGAAAACCACCTCTATAGACATCATCTACTAAGAGGGGTGCAAGTCACAAATATAGACCACTCAGTGAGAATCGAACTCACTAACAATAGTCTGCTAAGCCAGCTAGCTAACCATCACATCATGAGAGGTGCCCTTTTCAAACTAAGGACAGCTTAGATTTGGCAGAAGCCAACAACAATGAGGTACTGGGTGAGGATCGAACTCACTACACAGTAGTAATTTATCTGCAATACCACCTTGCTAAGTATTACACCACAATGAGATATCTGTCACTATTAAGTGATATGGTGAGATACTACTTGCAGGAGGCGGTTTATATTTCTGCCATGAAAATGTGTACATTACGGATCTACTTCTTCTTATTGATATATATTATATATTATTAATTGGATTCTTGAGATTCCAGAATAAGACCATTTCCAGTCCAATTTGTAAGAATGCTGATTCTCTATTTCAAATTCTTGATAGTAGAACAGAGATATGCCAAGAAGAATCCTTAATTCCATCCTAAATATAATTATTAATATCATTAAGAATTATTGGGTTCCAGAGTCATCTAAAATATATTTTTATTATATATATATTGTAGTGAAGTCAACCATAGTTGTTTCTCTGGTCAACCAATGAACAAACTCCTGGCCGAAACCCGTGTTAGTAAATCTATTTTATCCTTTCAGTATTTTCTTTCCTTTGTTTATTTTCCCTTTCAACATAAATATTGAAACAGAGTTTGATTCTTCCAAACGAATATGATCTTCAGGTTCCTCGACTTCATTTTGTTTTGTCTGTCTGTACGAACTAAATAAAAACAACATTAGAATAAAATAAAATAAAAAAAATGTTGATTAGATTATTGGGAGAAAACACAAAAAATGATCAGTAACAAAAAGGTGACTTTTTAAAAAGACATGGAGTTTATTAATATATTAGGAAAGACATAGAAGCAAAAGGTGAGTTTTTTTTTTGCTTTACTCTACAACAAGCAACTAATGTTATTTTTGCAGTTCATTTCTTAGGCAGTCTAGTCCGAGTGCATGTGTGCTTTTTAACTAACAGAAAAAGAAAAGACAAATACGAAAAGAGCCACATGAAGAATGTGTACCGCCGGTCTTTTGAGAAAAAAGACATCTCTGTTATGAAAACCAGTATTCATAAAAGTTTGTTTTTTGGTTTGATTTTTTGTTAAGTTCTCACGGCGCCAACTGTGGAAATTTGGAAAAGTTCTTTCACCATACGGTCAGTTTTAGACCCAATGGAGCGACTAGGTGTAATTGAACCATTTTATTATTAAAGATATTTTCTAATCATTGTCTGGTCTGTTCTGGTACACAGTTTGCCACCAGTCCCTAAGTGGTCACCCATTTAAGTAGTGAGCAGGCTCATCACAGCTTAACCAGTGTTTTCAGTCTGGATTGATCATTTTATTTGTGCTGTAAATTCAATCCTCACAGCTGCTCCGTTGGGTTTAGTTATCGGTTAGGGTTATCGTAAGGTAATGGTTAATAAGCTGTTCAGTCTATTACTACTGTGTAGTAAAATGGATGTATTTATTATTCATCTATATTCATTAAGTTACTTTGATAAAGTACAATAACATATCTTAAAGAATATTAGTATTTTGTTGTAGCGTTGTACAACATCAGACCAAGTCGCTGTTGGTATTATTTTTTGGTGATTTTACTTTTTAGTAATTGATGATTGAATCACATTAATAGAAACGTGTGATAATCTTAATTTAAAGAATAATTAGTATCTGGAGTTTAATTAATTTGAAAAGATGTTATAAGATATTTTTGCCTATTTTTTTTTTTTTTTATCAAGGTGCATCCAAAGAATTTTTTTTAAAAATTTTCAGCTGAAGATATTCTACCAAAATTACAAAGAGGCAGCAACAATCATAAAGAATTTGCATTTTGCGACATGATAAACCATTCTCTACGAGGATTCTATTCATGCAAGGCTTAGAAAGGTAGAGGGGGAAAAAAGGGAAATAGAAATTTTTTGGGTTTTTTTTTCAATTAAAATATAGAAGAAATAAGGAAGGTAAGAAAAACAATATTTTTTTTTGAATTATTATTATTACCAACAAATAAAATAAAAAGGGTTGAGATGAAACACTTCACACCACGCGGAATATTTTCCGGCCGAAAGCCAAAATATTTACCTGGAGTCTTAAGTTCATTGGGAATGATACAGCGGACGAAGTGAGGGTGGGTACTGTACAAGTTTTTCATAAGCTTGTTCAAGGATTCCTAAAAGCACAGAATAGCGACGACGTGTTGCAGATATAAAATGCTTACAACATTGGAATTGTTTTCGTAGATTCCTGGGAATTCAGGCAATCATGCCCCAGAAAATTTGGACAGACATGCGCTTTTGAGAGGCGCCAACAATAACAGAAAAAAAGTAGCATGCAACGAAAGAGACCATTCTTGAAAAAAAATGTACATTTTACGAGATAAACAAAAATGTGACAATAGTGAATAATCATGATCATAGCTATTATTATTGTGGAAGCAGGCAAGAACGTGAGATAGAAAGTCTACAGGAAGAGATAGATAGATAGATAGATTGATAGATAGTCTATTGGAAGAGATAGATATATAGAAAAATAGATATGAAAATTTAGATAGAAGATAGATAGATAGGAAGAGATAGATATATAGAAAAATAGATATATAGATAGATAGATAGATAGAAAGATAGATATATAAAGAATAGATAGAAATCTACAGGAATAGAGATTAGATATATAGATAGACAGAAAGTCTACATGAATAGATAAAAAGTTTACAGGAATAGATAGATTTAAGTCTACAGGAAGAGATAGAGAGAAAGAGAGAAAGAGTGAGAGAGAGTTAGATAGACAGATATTGATAAGTGAAGTTTTAGATAGAAAGTCTACAGAAAGAGATAGATATATAAAAAGGATACAAAGAGACAAGACAGTATGTGTAAGATAGCATGCGCATAGGTAAAAAGGAAAATATTTGAATGTATGTTACTCGGATATTTCACCGGTCTACTGTAATACAAAAAGGAATCGATATTATAGTGTTATTATTTTGATTGTAACGAATAAAGGTAAACATTGCACGCAACAAGAAAAAGAAGAAGGGAAAAAGATATTAAAATTAACAAGACAATCGGTTTTATCGTCCACTTAATGTTAAAGCGTAAAGGGGAGATAACCCCATTGTCTACTATGGCTGTAGTCATTGGAAATTGTATTGCATTGGCTAAAGCCATAGTGTACGATTTTTTAAAAAGAAAAATAGTTCATGGTTATTTTTTTTTTTTTTTTTTGGAAATGGATTAGAAACTTGGAATATATCTTTAAAGAATTGACATCCCAAAGAGTTATAACACAAGAAGAACATATTTGTATTCTCTGGTTGAATGTCTTTGTTATAACTTTACGAATAGGAGATATTTTCTCTTGCAGAGATATAAAGATTTGGACATTTCTTTGGAACCGCATAGTCTTGGAGTCAAGAATTTGGTAATTGTTTATCATATTTTTTATTTTTATTAAAGTTAAAAAAAAACAACACAAAAAAGCCGAAAAATAATAAGACATTTGAAGGCATATTCATATACACCCTTGTACAAATTAATTGAAACAACTGCTTTAGTTTCCATACGGTCAGTTTTAGATCCACTGGAGTAACAGGGTGTAATCGAATTCTATTTTTTCTAAGATTATGTCATTGACAGTGGTGTGCAGTAATATGAATCTATTTCCGAGTTACATGATATTTGCGTTAACCGTGATTGCATAAGATTTTTGTAATGCTGCACGCTGGTAATTTTTACAGAGAGTTCATGGATAAGTAAATAATAACGGATTTATTTGTTTCATTTCAATTAATTCCCACAAGGATGTATTAATATCTTTTTTTATAGTCATAGATACATTCTGTTTCTAATCCAGCTTAGTATACTCTACTTGAAATCACAATATATATAAATTTAATATATATAAATCATATAGATTAAATATTTATATATATATATAAGTACCGTATTTGATGAGGTATAAGATCCACAATATTTACAGGGTGATTAAAAATGTTTTGATACTTCTATGAGAGAACCTTTATGGTTTCAAACAGTATCAACCTTCATCAGGTAGTTTTCATAATACCAGTTGTACTTTTCTAATAAAGGTACTCGTTTTTTTTATCATCCTGAATATTGGATATTAGGGTATATATATTATAAGTAAGTTTTAGTACTCGACGGTATCTGGGTAAACATTAGCCGCCATGATGATTCAGCTTTGTATGTAAGACCGCGGCCATTTTGTGGAGACAAGAAAGAAGGGTCTTATAAGTTATCGAATACGGTAATTAAAAAATATATTCATTAATTCAGTAAGATAAGATCTGGGACGATTTTGTTTGTTTGTTTGCTTTTGGAAGAACTATTTTGACAATTATCTGAATATTAAGTTAAATATCGACAAGTCCAAAATGAAGCGGCCATGTTGGGAGACTGGAATATCATCGCCTATCAAAACAGCTCCAGTTTTCACAGCTAGCTCGTCGATACAGAGATGTAAGCTTAGATTATTCAAATATACATGCTGTCCGGTTCAAGTTGGCAGAGGAACGCGATGGACAAAGAAACTTAATTGATAAAAAAATCAGTTATAATATGATAAGATGTAATAGTAATTATTATTATTATCATTATTATTACTATTATTGATTAAGTTTAATTTTTATCGCTCCAGATCTCAGCTTTTTTTTTCTCAATCAAATTCAACTATCAATTAATGAATGGATTAATCTGCTTTGTATCTTCTGATGATTGAGGGTCGGTCCAAAAGTAATGCCTGTTCATCTTGAATTACATACAGCCTTGCCGAGACCTATGTTGACATTCAGATGCGTAGCTATTGTCTTATGAGACTGCAAGACAGCAATAATAGATATAATGGTAGAACTAAAAGCTTACTAAAAGATGAACGTGAAAATCTTGTTCTCGCATCCGCATTACTTTATATCCTTCTCAATCATGGGATTCTTTCTATGAAAAGTGGGCATCTATACCCGAAGGTATTATTGCCTCTTTTTCTTTATTCTCATTAAATAACCACTGTCCTACGAGTGCCTTCTTCATGGTTCTAAACAGTTGAAAGTCTGAGGGTGTAACAGGACAATGTAAGACCTCACAGCTGACATGCATGGCTGGGTATCCTTGCCTGATCCATCCTACGGTTCTGACCTGGCACCCTCAGACGTTTATCTGTTTCGGATCCGTGAAGGAGAAGTTTTTTTTTTAAGAAATCCAAGAGAAGAGTAATATCCAGCAGATTAATCCAATTATTAAAGAGTTGGAAGCATTGGAAATTACAGTCTGACTGAAATGTCTTTTTGGTCAGAATTGTCTTCAAGATAAAGTTAGACGTAAAAACAAAGAAGGAAAAATTATATAAGTAAAAATAAGGGTAAGGAAACAGGGATGAAGGAAGTAAAACCATATCTGCTAGAAGATAGAAATAAGTAAATACAGTTAGTAAGAACACGGCAAAATAACAAACATTCTATTATCTATATTTTAATAATAATAAGTTATAATAATAGTAAATAATAATATAATAATAATAATAATAATAATAATAATAATAGTGATTTTCCAAATGTCTCGCGCCTTGGGGTGCATAGGACGGAACCTACAACCTGATGGTACTACATTTTCGTAGCAAGTATGAGGTGAAGTCACTAGCTTGAGAATTCCTGATTTTGAATTCAGATTTGTTTGTTCTTCTCCTAGACCGGTTGCCTTCCAAGGCTTAAGAGTCCAGTCTGTTCCACTGTTTATACAAAGTTGAAATTGAGAAGACAGGTAATCATGCCATTCCCCAAGGCATTAGCGAGACAGTGAAATGCAAACAGCTTCGTTCAGGATTTGAACCTGATTCGCCGTTACCATTTCCTAAGACGTCATGCGTTTCCGATGATAATAGTAATAATATTTTTTGATATTCAAATAGATCTTCCATTCCAGGCCAGAAGATTAAGGGTATTCAGATGGTTGTTAAACTTCTGAAGTATTGAAGAGACTTGTTGTCGCTTGATCACCAGATAATTTTTATAAATGAAAAGTTATAATAACTTTTTCTTTGTCAGTTAAGACATCAGTCTCTTGGAGTGATGTTTGTTTTTTTTAAAGTTCGATTGTAATTCTTCTGGGTTGGAATCAATGGAAGATCACTGTAAACTAAGCCCAATCATCAGCCACTCTTAGTTTTAAAGTTAAAGTTTTAAACTCAAGTACACAAATTGATAATATAAGAGTGGTGACGAGTGTTTGGCAATGGTTAATGATTGTCAAACGCAAGTGAACGAGCTATGGTCATTGGAAACACTGTGTCACTTGAAGAGGCTTCAAGAATCTTTTAAAGATATAATATTAGAAAGATAGTAATCTAAGTATGTAAATAAGAAAATCTAGATAGAAATGAATAAATTGATAACGAACCTTGTGGACAGAGGAGATGGTCTGGAAAGCGGCAGACTTGCCCTTCTTCTTCTTGCCACCGGGGTTAGGATCCTCTGCAAAGACAAAAACAAAGAAACGTGTAAAGAAATAATCCCAAATAGTAATGAAAGTTAGGTACAAAATATATTCTCTGCAAACTTCTTAATGCCTACATCTTTCCAAGATGAAATGTTTTCACTTCTCATTGCTAATTCTAAACTCGATAACATTGTCTCCCTTTTTGTATTGGAGGCAGGGATTTTCCAAATTTTCGAATTCAGATATTTAGTCGAAAAAATTCTCATTCTTAGTTGTCTCGTTGTAATATAATTATTAAGGATACTATACTAGCAGACCATTGTTAGTGAGTCCGATTCGTACTGAGTAAGAGAGGCTAAGTCCATTGGCTATCAAAATCACAAATTCGGATGCTAAGTTGAAAATATTTCCCATTTCCTGTTGCCTCCTTGTAGTATAATAGTGAACCAAAGTAGAAATAGACCATTATTAGTGAGTCCGATTCTCACTGAGTGTCCTAAAAGGCTTAGACTAAGTCCAATGGGCTACCAAATTCACAAGTTCGAATGCTAAGTCGAAAATCTTCCTCGTTTCCAGTTGTCTCATTGTAGTATAATAACACGGTTAGTGACTACGATTCTCACTGAGTGTCCAGAATTAGCTAGGCTAAATGAACTACAAGAAGTCCAATGGGCAACAAATTCCCGAGTTCTGATACTAAGTGGAAAAATTTCCCTATTTCCAGTTGTCTCGTTGTAATATAAGAATTAAGCAAAGTAGAACTAGACCATTGTCAGTGAGTTCGATTCTCACTGAGTGTCCAAACTATGTTAGGCTAACTAAATTACAAGTCCAGTGACCTATCAAATTTCCGATTTCAGATGCTAAGTCGAAAATATTCCTCATTTCCGGTTGCTTCGTTGTAATATAATAACATTATTAGTGAGTCCGATTCTCACTAAGTGTCCTAAGTAAGCTAGGATAAGTCCAAATTTCCAAGTTCGGATGCTAAGTCCTAGGTAAGCTTGGCTAAGTCCAAATTTCCGAGTTTGGATGCTAACTCGAAAATATTCATTACTGGTTGCTTCGTTGTAGTATAATCATGTCATTAGTGAGTTCAATTCTAAATAAGTGTCCTAAGTAGACCAGGCTGTTCAAATTTCAGAGTTTGTATGCTAAGTCCTGAGTAAGGTAGGCCAAGTTAAAATTTCAGAGTTCGGATGCTAAGTCCTGAGTAAGGTAGGCCAAGTTAAAATTTCAGAGTTCGGATGCTAAGTCCTGAGTAAGGTAGGCCAAGTTAAAATTTCCGAGTTCGGATGCTAAGTCCTGAGTAAGCTAGGCCAAGTAAAATTTCCAGTTCGGATGCTAAGTAAGCTAGGCCAAGTTAAAATTTCAGAGTTTGGATGCTCAAAGTAAGCTAGACTAAGTCCAAATTTCCGAGTTCGGATGCTAAGTCCTGAGTAAGCTAGGCCAAGTCCAAATTTCCGAGTTCGGATGCTAAGTCCTGAGTAAGCTAGGCCAAGTTAAAATTTCCAAGTTTGGATGCTAGTTCTAAGTAAGCTAGACTAAGTCCAAATTTCCGAGTTCGGATGCTAAGTCCTGAGTAAGCTAGGCCAAGTTGTTTAAGTCCAATTTCCGAGTTCGGATGCTAAGTCCTGAGTAAGCTAGGCCAAGTCCAAATTTCCGAGTTCGGATGCTAAGTTCTAAGTAAGCTAGGCCAAGTCCAAATTTCGAGTTCGGATGCTAAGTAGTGATGCTAAGTCTGAGTAAGCTAGGCCAAGTCCAAATTTCCGATGCTAAGTTGAAAATATTTCTCATTTCCAGCTGATTGTGAAGCATGTCGTTCTGATGTAGGAGAGTTGACGACCCGGTTCAATGTTGATTAAAAAGAAAGATAATATTTTATTCATCGAAATATCCTAATACTTACCGGGAGGTGTGAACAACATCTTTACGATGGGTTCCTTGGAGTTCTGCAACAGCTCGACTACGTTCTCATTGATTGGATCCTTATTTTTGTCCAACCAACCAGCAATACTGTAAGACACCTGTTAGGGGAGAGAGAGAAGATTCGCCGAGTCAGACAGGGTTAGGGATAAGACATTTTGAAAGAATCGAGAATCCAAGAAAATAGGTGGAATTTATAAGTGAATTGGGTAATTAATTAATTGATATACTTACACTGCCAGCGTAATGATGCAAGCAGAAATGAGCTTCAGCACAGCCAGCCTTTGGTGGTTTAGGCTTGCCAAACATAGGGTTTTTACCAAGATGGTTGTCATACAACTTGTTCTTAAAGGAAGTATCGCTAGCCTTGGGGAACATGCACTCCTCTTCAAGGATGGACAAGATACCCATGGGCTATTGGAAATTTGAAAAGTAGAAAAAGAAAGAAAAATAAAGTTTGCGGCAACAACAGAATGGATTATACATTTACATAGACGGAAGCTTAACAAAATAACGTGGTTATTGAATTAGACTTTTGTATCTTAACTGTTCGGCAATATGTAGAAAATAGAATATAATTTCTGTATATTTAATAGATAAAATACTATTTCATTACAAATTTACAAATTCTAATATAAAACTATCTAGAAAAGCCAAAACTTTACCAGACAAACATTATAATAATCTATAAGACAATAATAATCTATAAGATAATAATAAGATAATAATAATATCTATAAGATATAATGATAATCTAATAAGAGATATCTATTGTTCTTTTATTGTTTATTACTATTAGTTATAGTTCTATGTTCTCTAAGTTTTTATCTGGTTTATGAACAGAATAAGCAAAAGATTTTTCTATGTACTATCATTAATTTTTACTTGTATATTTCTTTTAGATTTTTATAATGATAAAGTAGAATTGGTTAAAAGTATAAGAAAATTACCTTCTCGATCAATTCAATACAGGCTTGCAAATCAAGACCGAAATCAATGAATTCCCAAACAATGCCTTCCTTCTTGTACTCTTCTTGCTCAAGTACGAACATGTGATGGTTGAAGAATTGTTGCAACCTCTCGTTGGTGTAGTTGATACACAACTGTTCGAAACTGTTGAACTATAAACGGAAATGAAAGAAAAGAAAACATTACAAGTTTTAGAATGAAAAATAAAAGATGAACAGTGAATGATAAAGAAGCTAAAAAAGCTTAGTAAAGAATTATGTATATATCTATAAGAAATCTGTATATGAATATAATATATATTATATATATGAATATATAATATGATATAATATAATATAATATAATATTTATAGAACATAATGTATTTACTGTATACTTAATGTAATTAAAGAGAGAAAGAGCTAAGAAGTAAGAAAGGAAAGAAATACTCACGTCGAAGATCTCAAAACCGGCGATATCCAGTACACCGATGAAGAACTGCCTCTTGGCTTTGGTATCAAGAGTTTGGTTGACTCTCCTGACGAGCCAGTTGAACATACGATCGTACAGGGACTTGGCCAGGGCAGCGATGGAGTTTGTGACCTGGGGAAATGTAAAGTGGACGAATTAGGAAAACTGGGGAAAAGAGCAACAGCACAGAACGGCGAAAACTTCACATCAAGATTTTAAGAAGAAAAAGACGTTGATTACTACATAATATTAAAATCGACTAGCATTTTCCTTCATCTTCATTTTAGCTGCGATAAGGAAATAACACTTGAATTAGGATAAAGAAGAATACTGACAAAAATATAGTGATGAAAATATTTATTTTCATTTTGATGGTAACTATATCGTTATTAGTTCTATGTTGTAAGTAAAAGACTTTTCTATGTATTTACCAGTTAAATCTATTTGCTAGATAGAATGATAGTAATAAAGTGGTATAGTAAGTAGTGAAGTTATTTCTTATCAATTTTAAAGATATAGAGATAGATAAATAGATAGAAAGATAGATAGATATTTACCTGGTCTTTGTTACGACCCTGGGTTACGTATTCTGTGCCGACCTTAATCTTGGGTTTCAGCAAGCATTTCAACAAATCACCAGCATTGACACCCAACAAGAAAGCGACCTTCTCAGCCTCTGTAAAGCGGGAAAGAAACAAAAATGTGTTAAACAAAAGGGCGTGAAAAGATGTTTATGATATCAACAGAAATTGACTGGAATTCTTTGGGATTTATTTAGATAGAAAATTTAGAGGGGAAAAATATGATGAAGAAGTAGGAGTACTGAAGAAGTTGGAGTCGAGTAGAAATAGTAGAAGTACTTACCAGCTGTACCATCAGCCTCAGCTTGTTCACCTCTCTGCTTCCATTTCATCTCGCCCAAGTGAAGGATACAGCCAGTACATTTATACATGGAGAGTTTCTCTTCATCAGTGAAGCCCAAGACATCGAAAGCGGTCTAGAAGGGGAAAAATTGAAATGTTGAATTTTGTTCGAAAGAAATAAAAAAAACATGAAGGGTCAGACATTAACGATTTCTAGTAACACACGGACGTCTAAATTTCTAATAACACACGGACGTCTCGATTCGGAATAACACACAGACGTCTCAATTCAGAATAACGTACGGACGTCTCAATTCGGAATAACGTACGGACGTCTAAATTCGGAATAACGTACGGACTTCTAAATTCGGAATAACACACGGATGTCTCAATTTCGAATAACACACGGATGTCTCAATTCAGAATAACGTACGGATATCTAAATTTCGAATAACACACGGACGTCTCAGTTTCGAATAACACACGGACGTCTCAATTTCGAATAACAAGCCAGTGTTTCAATAATATGTAGCGTTCTATCGGGAAGTTTTTTCTACTCCAGATGTAATTTATCAAATAATAAACAATATTTCACAGAGCGAATTCTATCTCGCCAGCTCTACTCGAGCTATTAAAAAAATTGCCTAAAAGCTCATTAGATTATTCCGACAAATGAATTTTTTGCAATATTGTATGTTTTAAAGAATAGGTGATTAGAATCCATCTGTCCACAGTAATATCTACTTATAGTTCTTTTATTTCTTAAATTTTTGACTCGGCACTAACTACTTAAAAGCATGGTCTTCGGAGTTACATGAAGCTTTTATGATACAATGCAAAATTGTTTAAGAGCTCATTTGATTATTCTGATGCTTGCAAAATTGTATGTTATAAAAATATGTAATTAAGATTCATATTTCCAAAGTTATATCAACTTCTATTTCTTTTCTTTCTTTCTTTCAGATTATTTACCTAAAGGCATGTTCTTCGGAGTTACATTAAGCTTTTATAATACAATTCAAAGTACTTACATCGGTGAGACCCATCTCTTCCTCATCGTCAATACCATCGACGGTAAGGGTACCCTGGTTGATGAACCCATAGAGACCGGGGTCGGGTACAGCAAGGATTTTCTCTGTAAGTAAAGAAACGAAGAAACGGTGATGAGGAGGAGAAGAAAGAGACGCGTCATATTTTGACGTGGGAGATTACGGAAAAAAATTGCAGAAATTGGTAGAAATCTGAGGAATTGGTAGAAATGGTTGGAACTTACCGATATTCTCGGGGAAGGCAGGTGAGAGAAGTTGGTAGAAGATATGGTAATTCCTCTCGGCGGACTGCTGATAGGTGACACGGGATTTTTCCAACAAGTCTGAGAGAAGAAGAAAGAAAGTGGTTCATAATCAAACGTCAATCAAAATGGAGAACTGGTCTCTTGTCTCTTGCGTCGTTCGAAATAAAAATGGAAGGATTATAAAGTCTAAGTAACTGTTCTCTTTGAAATAACGGAAGAGACAAAATATATTATTTTAGATAAATATTAACGTTAATCTGACGAATAGACATTATGGTGATAATAAAAAAACTTATACTGGTATATAGAAGGATTATTAAAGATTATGATAATTAGAGATTTAGATTGATGTATAATACATACTTTACCGATAAGATTTGAAAGCATCTTCTAGTTCTTATACTACTGTAATAGCTTATGCATTTATAGTAATTGAAAAATATGAATTAGCCAGCTAGCTCGCTAGAAAGATAGATAGATAGATAGCTGATATAAGATTTGAAGAGATTGAGATTTGAATAAACTTAGAGAGATAAGAACGAATTGAGATAAGAAGAAATGTTAGCAGACTAAGTTAAAGAGATATACATTAAGATAGATAGATAGATAGATAGATAGAAAAAAAAGAAGTATTAAAAAATGTTGACTTACAAGTTTCAATATCAGCACCGGCAATTTTACCTTGTGTGCCGAAATGAATACGGATGAATTTACCCTGAAGGATAAGAGAGCGACGTGTAAAGAAATGTTTGTAAGAAGAACAAAAAATCGTGGACAAAAATACAGCCTAACAACGATCTGCGCTTTAACATTAAATCTAAATAAATTCAATCATAATAACGCGTCCTAGTAATTTTTTTATTGAAGATTCGTCGTAGGCTTTTTTACAAATTTTATATTTGTTACTTTATTACATTTCTGCGTTTGTTATTATTTTTCTTATAATTATTTATCTTCAGCTGTTTTTAAATTTTTTTGGAATGGAAAATTAGTTTAGAATCTTTTTTCTATATATTTTTTCTCAGACTTTTTCTTATTACTGTTTGTACGTTAGATATATTACTATATTTATTGTAGATTTAACTTTTGAACGTTTAGTTGCTTTTATTAGTTTTACCAGACACGTTCATTTTTTTTTCTGTTGGTAATATATATATATCTGTAATTTGGTAGATATTATAATCCTACTCATGGGTTTTTGCGCACGAAATCATAGGTTTATTATTTTATCTTTTTTCTTAGCTATATCATCCAAAATAATTGGGATCTTTTATTTATAAATTTATCGTCTGGTAAACGTTTCTCAAGATTTATCTAAGCAACAGATCACTTGAAGACTCAATACACAATACACAATAATACAAACAATATTTTTGTGAGATGTTTTTTTGTTTAAACGTTTTTTTGTCTAAATGTCTTTTTAATTCTTGGTAAATATTTAATTTTGATTTGATTTAAAAGTTATTGGAAATGTCTAATTTAAGATAGTGTCTTGCAAAAAGACTTACCATTTATCATAAATATAAGAAAAGATTTTTAATTTATACATTATCTTTTTTATTTAAAAAGAGTAAAGAATATCTTTAGATTAAGCAAATTTAGTTAACTCTATTAACAAAATGGTTGGAACATATATTAGGAATCAGAACGAGGCTGATTCAATGGAGGATAAGATAACAAAATAATATCTGATTTTCGAAGAAATCAGACGTTATCCAAACCAACTAATTCCTTGTAATTATAGATTAATCAGTACAATACAGTACTCAGAAATTTGAAGAAAATGTTATTTTAGATGATAGAACATTCAACACTAAAATGCACTTTTAGTGTTTAAATTTTCATTACAAATGCTTTTGTTCTGCCAAAAAGTCTAAGATCTAATAAGAAATTAGAAAAGACTTCAGAAAGAAAACTTTACATATACACACTTATATATCAAACATTTTATGTCCAACCAATTTTGTTTATATTTGTATTTGTATTGAGTGTTTAGTTAATAGTGTTGATGTGAAGCGTCTGTCTCTTGTTGACTGACAGCTTCACTGGTAAATGCGGTGATTATTTGTAGAGTTATCATTAGTAACGGGTTTACGTTTTTCGTTACCAACGAGACGTACACAGAGTTAGTACATAGTTTTTTTGGTGTTGTTGTAAAAATGGAAGGGGTTTTTGTTTTTGTTTTTTTCAATTTGTTTAGTCATTGAGGTTATTAAGGGCGTACTTCTATTTTTTTTTTAGGAAGTAAGAAAGTTAAGTCACAGATAGTCTATGTATTAAAGGTTTTGGTGGGTATACAAATCTAGTAAAACAAAACAGAGTTTTTTTTTCAAATAATGATACGTGTATAAATCTACAGACACGACGCAGCCGTTTGTCGCTGCAGTGTGCGTGCAGAAGCACATTTGTAAACAAAATGGCGGGATTATTTCGATCGGTCGGTCGGTCGGGTCAGCCTGTTAAAATTAATTGGAAGATAAGGGGTGAGCTACCGTGTGCCAATAGTGGACTAGCTGTTCCTGTCACTAGCCTACTCTCGATTCTGTCCAATAGGCATAAAAAAGAAGATTTTGTTGCTGGGACGGGGTGGTAAATGAGTTTGTAACTCGTTAGACTAAGGTGTTTCAGAAATAAATTCTATCTTGTTGGACTACTGTGTAGGATAATTTTGTGTCTTGTTCGGCTCTTGTACGAGCCGACATTTTTTTGTTTAAGCTTCGGTTCCCGAGGTTGCACGGTTACAGGCCGCGTCTGGAGTTTGTTGCAATCTACTGCTACCGTTATGTAGTCGGTCGACCGCGGGTAAACCAAGTTAAGAGTTATTGCGGAAATTCGCCATGTTGGACGTCCATCATTTTATCCAAATGTGCTCACACACGTCAAAGTCTACAGACGCAAAGGCATGCAGGGGTTTGTATGAATTATACACGACAAGACATAAAGGTCTGTCGAACTAAGGATGTGAAGTCATGTAAATATATGCACACAAGGAAATTAATGAAGAAAGGACAAAGATGAGAAGTGATTATTAATTAATTAGACAAGTGATGAAAGTATAGATAAGTTAACGATATATGAAGTCAATTTTGATATTTTCTTTTTCATATAAAAATCAGGGATCGTATTCATATTAAAATAAAAACAAGATTAATGAATATAAGTATGGAATATAGGTATATATATGAGAAAAAAACTATTAGCACACAAAGTGTTAGAAGATGTGGAAAATGAAAAAAAAAGAATCCTGCATGACGCTCTGCACGTATCCAGTTGTATATATACATCAAATTTACTGCTTAAGAATCGACATGTATATATATATCTATATACATCATTTTTGTTTAACTCGTTATCTCGTGAAACTTGCTGAAAATATATATTATGTAATTATATATATATTTTTTGTTTTTTTTATCTTGGAACCAGTTGCTCTCAGTAATCAGACACCAATGCCCTGAAAACTAAGGTGTTAAAAAGACACTTGATATAAAGGGGATGATCATCATGCAAATAAGAACATGCTAGAGAGGAGGAATTTTGAAGTAAAGATGTTTAATAATGGTCGTTGTGTTTGGCTATTGTCGTACCAAGTGGAGGAGATGAAGTTGTGGTTTGGTTTTGTTAAATTGATAGAAATGGAGCTTGGTTTTAAAGTTAAATAATTTACTTGTGGTTTGTATTAAGAAGAAGGCAATTCGTTTGTTTGTTTTTAAAGAAAGGTCCGTTTATCAGGTAAAGGACTCGAAGAAATCTATTTGTTTCTTGTATTTCTTTTGTTCTCTATCATTTCATTCATTTAATTATTTTTTCTTTAGAATCTAGCTTCACACATCAGAAGTGTGAGGTTCATTTTATAAGTAGAATTTGTTGATGTAGATTTTATCTTCAGGTTTGTTTTTTGTTTTTGTTTTTATTTTATTTTATTTTTAAAATCTACATCTTTATGCGATGTATGGAATAAGGTATGTAAAGTAACAGGTTGTGTGGAATGGGGTAAGTAACGTTTAGTCGACAGTATTAAGAAGGAATGGATAAATTAGATAGTAAGACAAATATTAGGAATTTGTAATAAAACTGAATCCTAGAGACGATAAATTAGGAAAGTTTTAGATTAGGCTGTTAAGAAGGAACACATATGTATTAAAAACATTAGATTTTGAGTATGGGTAAGTTATGACAATAAGACTACAAACAGATTCTGTATTCCAGTCTCTAGATTTTCTCCCCGAACCACATAAATTAAATCGGGAAGATCATTGTTGAATAGTTAAATAAAGACTATTCTTATGATGTCGCCTGTCACTTCAGTTCGACTGAAAACCAGTGTGTATAAATAGTCAACCGTTAAGTGGCAACAAAGTCGAACATACGAGTGACACATAGTTGAAGAGAGGAGTTACGATTCAGGTAAACAGAATTTTGTTGCAATATCAACAGGGTGTGGATATGTTCACGGTAACCAAGTAATATCCAGTCCACGTAAAGAACGGCTCGTCTCAACCAAAGTTTTGGTTTTGATTATATAAATGGATTAATAAGTGGTCTCATATGAGAGACATTATAACAAGAATGATTTTATAAGTTTTTTTTTTAAATAATGGTACATGTATAAATCTACAGACCCGACGCAACCGTTTGTCACCGAAGTGCGCACATTTGAAAACAAAATGGCGGACTTATTTCGATCGGTCGGTCGGGTCAGCCATGTTGGATGACTGAATCCCATACATTTTTATCAATACAAGTAATGTCTATTTCCTTGTTTCAATTCCAATGAAACAACACGTAATCAACGTGGTCTTTAAAAAATAAATCTGTCTTTTCTTTTTGGTTGTCGAGGTGTTTAATCCGAAGTCACGTAATTTTGGATGCTCCACCATTAAAAAAAAAAGAAGAAATAAAAGTTGTTAGATAAGAGTATCAGTCCACTTTGGCAACAAGAGCATACCCCTCTCCCCCACCCCCTTTCCATTACCCAGTTGACCATGCTCTGTCGCTAAATGCCGGCTGTATGCCCTCCACCAACACAATATAAACCCGTTTTCCCCTGTACCTAAGCCCCCCTTGCCACCTCGAAAGGAGACAACTCAAAGAAGCCAGTGGTGAGAGCTATACAACTTTTTTTTTCTTTTCTTCGAGGGAAACATGTCCGAAAAGAAATGACTTCGAATAAACGCCGTTGATTTTTTTTCAAAAAGAGAAGTAGGTTTATTCTTTGGATAAAAAGGCAAAGATGAATTGTTTGTCTAATTATTGGAAGCCGTGTGAATGATTCCTCGATTTCAAGATAGAATCTTTTCTTCTCTGTAAAGTCTTTTGCCAAACAACAAAATGGAGGTAAGTCTCTCTAAGTCTTATTTCATATTGTTGGTTTTCTTCCTACTAAAAATAATTCCGTGTTCATTATTATAATAATTCATCAATCGTTAAAAGTGTTCCAAGTGTTCTATGATTAGTATTACTGTTATCTTGATGTTTCATAGATTTTTCAATTCTCTGGCTAAGTCCAGATTATTATTATTATTATTATTATTATTGTTATTATTACAAAATCAGCACAAGAAGTTAATTTATATCGTTTTTATAGATAAAGTGTAGATAAAACATTATTTAGTAATTAAGGAAATGGGGATGGTTATTAAATATGGATTGTTATAAAAAGTCAAGGAAGTACTAAAACATTAAAAAAACATTATTTCTTATATATATATATTATATATATAATAAAGTTTTTTTTAGGGGTAGGGAACATGAGTGGGACAGATTATAAAAGTTAAGAAAATTATAATGATAAAGTTGACTTGGTAATAAAACAATTTTCTTTTTTTGATTTTGTGATTAAGAAAAAAAAGTGCTAAAATAGAGTATTAAAATTAAATAAGTAAAAAGGGTTTGAAATGAAAAGTGATATAAAGAAAAAAAATGAAAAAAAAAAAAAAGTGAGATGAGTCAGTTTTGGAGGGTAAACCATTCGTAAGAGACGAATGGTTGTTGTTTTTTTTAGCAAACTCTTGTGGGTGGGAGAATGGTAAGTAATCATTGGAACTGGTTTTCAGGTCATTGTTGTCTGCTTTCAAAGAGTTCTGGTTCCCGCTCTTTAAGTCCATACTTACGAATCTAGAAGAGTTGTTATTACGAACGGTCTTGGCATTACCGTAGGCCTCTAACACGGGATTTGCCTGGATGATCTGGTCCTCAAGCGATCCCTGATATCGACACGTTTTGAAATCACACAAAGGTAAGATTGTTAAAAAAAAAAAGAAGAGACAAACGATGACAAAGGAGAAGATATTGTATCAGTGAGGATTTTTTAGTTCACTTGTTTGAATCCCGTGTCTTTTTGTTGCCTCTCTGTCCCTTCGATAACCACGTGACTGTTTTTGTCCTTGTTGTTTAAACTTCAAGATATTTTTTTCTAATTTGAAAAATGAATGTATTAAACACAAAGAAGGATTCAATGTTTGTATTATTGGGATTTTTTGACTGTTTGTCTTCATGTACAAATTATCAAACTTGATCTCAAAAATTCGGATAAAGAGTAAAGTAATGGTTAAAGATGTAGCTCTCAGACCATCACAGCTGTAGCGAGTTCGATCCTTCAAGTAAATTAAATTTTTATTTTTCTGTAAGTATGTAATTATTGAATAATGTGAATTGTTTCAATTTCAGGTTGTTTGAATGTTTTAAAAAAAAATGTTTTTCGGATTGTATCAAGTTGTCAACAAGGATATTCAGTCACAGCGATACGAGAGGAAGAGAGAGACAGTGTGACACAGGGAGAGACACAGAGAGACAGTGACAAAATAAAAAATATGGTTAGAGACAGAGACAGACAAAAAACAAACAAAGAGAGGGAGAATGAATATCTCGCCTCACTCTTTGTATCACGAAGAGATCAGTTGCTTTTTGTTTTTTGTTTTTTTGGTTAGATGAACTGGTAGTACTATAAAAAGAAGCTGTTAGAATTATGGGTATGGGGTTGGTGGGGGGTAACAGGAGATCATGTCCGTGGTCATTCGTGGTGCTTTGAATCCGTTTTGCAGTCGCTAGAGTTCAAAGAAGGAGGAAATAAAAAAAAAGAAAAAGGTAAAAAGAAAAAGTGTGTTAATAAGTTATGAGTTGTGTAGTCAGTTCCCCTGTTCCTTTTTGAGTTGATGTTGTTGTTTTATTCTTCCTCAAGTGTGCAGTTTGTAGTTTTATATATTTTTGTGTGTGCATTTTTTTTGTCCCGTATCACCTCTTACATCCTCTACCCGGCCTCGGTATTGAGTCGGGCCGCCATCTCGGCTGAGATAGCTTTGTACTTACGAATCGGGACGAGTTGTTATTACGGACAGTCTTGGCATTGCCGTAAGCTTCAAGTACAGGGTTGCACTGAACAATTTGGTCCTCAAGGGATCCCATCTTCAAGTGGGAGAAGATGAGAAGAAGAAGAAGAAGGAAAAAGAAAAAGAAGAAACAAGGTCACACGAGTTAGAGAGAGAAAGAGAAAAAAAAGACACCCAGATGGACGACCATCTTTGAATGTATTGTCACAAACTTCCCAGTTTGTTAGTTGCTCTAGCAGATATTACGCTTCATCTAGCTTCTTTTGTATATCAGTTGTTTTTACATAGACTCGGATTTCTGTGATAAAAGAAATTAAGCCTTTATCTTCTTCTTAATGATGAAGATAATGGCACTTTTATTCGGACAGTCTTGTTATACCCCCACCCAAAAAATAGGGATAATAAACAGTATCTGATGTTGAGGCTCCAGTTCTGGAGTTTTGGGGAGTGTGGGGTAGCAATCTAGTCTATGCAAATAATACGGATATACAAAACAAACTTAGAAGTGAATAATCTGTAGAACTTTTGTGAGAGAAAAAAAAAAAAAATGAATGAAAAAAAAAAGTAAATTGTGATGAATTGTTGGAGGTGGTAGTAGTAGTTTATGAGAACAAAGGGCATAAAAAAACTTACCAAATGAAGTATGATATTGAAGTACGGAGTGGGGGGAGATCAGTGGGTTATATATTAGAGTGTTTTATAGAACATTGTATTATTATTGTTATGATTATGATTGTGATTATTATCATGATTATTATTATTATTATTTAAGAAGAACGCCAAAGGGGGATTATATGATTATTATTGTTTTGGGTTAGAACTCTTTAGTGGAGGGGGTTGATATACGGACACATAGAGACAGAGACAGTAATAGGAAAACATAGTAAATAGTGATAGTTATTATAAAAAACAACACTTTGTTGTCTTTCGAGTTGGGTTTTAGTGGTATTAAAACATAACTTTGGTAGGGGGTTATTTCGAAGAAGGAATGGGGAGTAAGAATTTGAATACAGAGACGAGATGGGGAGTGGGGGTAAATTGGAGCCAGAGAGAGAGAGAGAGAGAGAGAGAGATAGAAAGACAGATAGAGAGAGTATTTATTAAAATTGTTTAGTTTGAGAGTCGTTGCTCTTTTTTTTTTCTTTCTTTGAGGTAGCATTTGAAATATCAATTTCCAATTAATTGACCTTAAAGAATAAAGAATTGAAAGAAAAAATGTCCGAAGATTATGTAGCACCAAACAAGTAGGCTTTTATTCCCCTAAGATATAATCAATGTGCATTTTAGATTATATCATCTAGGTTTTTATATAAGCCTATTATATAATACTGATATGTTATCATGATAATATAATATAACTGTGTGATAATATCATCAGTCGCATGAAACTAAAGTTTTTCTTTCTTTTTCTTTCTTTTGTTTTTTTGAAAGTATTTCTTTCTTTCTTTCTTTCTTTCTTTTTTTTGTAAAGTATTTTTCTTTCTTTCTTTTTTTTGTTTTTCCTTCTTTGCATAGGAATTCAGATTAGAACATAAGGTCAAATTTTTTTATTGGTATCCAATATTCAAAGCCAGAGACTCGAAAGTGGATATAAACAAATTGATAAATCAATTGCAGACAACGACTTTAGTATTAATACTCGATTTGTAATCGTGCGGATTCGAGTCGAGTTGGAGGGGGGTAGGTATTAGATAACTGATAAATAGTAACGTGGGAGGGGTTAGCCAATTAGATGGTAGTTTGTTGAGAGTAGAGGGGTTTCTTTTTTTTTTAACCGGAGTTACCATTTTGATACTGGCAAGTCATTTTGTCGCTTGCCAGATGTTGATTAGTCGTAGGGGTGGTAGTTTTTGGGGGAGGGTGTGCTGACCTGAGTCAGCCGTACTTACGAATCGAGAGGAGTTGTTATTACGGGTGGTCTTGGCGTTTCCGTAAGCCTCAAGTACAGGGTTGCACTGTACGATTTGATCCTCAAGGGTTCCCTTCTTCTCATCTTTCTATATTTCCGGACGGGATGGGAAACGTAATTTGGAGAATTTTTTGTGGTTTTACGAATTGGAGAGGAAGAGTATTCGGTCGTTTTTGATTTTGAGGAGATTTTTTTTGACGGACGGACAGACGGACGTGGAGATTTTTATTTTAAGTTGTTGGAGATTTTTTGGAGATTTTTTTTTTATAGATGTTGGTTGAGTTGAAATGAAAAAAATTGTGGGTGGGAAAAAGAAAAATACAAAAATATGTCAATGCCTGTAATTGTTTAAGCATACGCGTTGGTATATAAATATTCACACACATATATATATCAAGAAATATACATACATTTATTTATTGGTTTTTGGTTGCTTTTTTTTCCTTAACTTTCAGTGGGCTCGTACATCATACACACTCACAATTTATATATGCGTTATTTATAGGGGCATTTAAAAACAGATTTACTTGAGGTTTTATTATCGGTGATTTTAGAAGGTTGGGAATTAGAATATATATCTTGATACTTAAAATATAGAGAATTTCATAGAGAGAAAGCTCTTAGAAACGGGTTGTATACGTTTTATCATTAGAATTCGTAGAGAGCTTTTTTTAAAAAGATTTGTCAACCACCGAGGCATTTCTAAATTGTGGTCATCAAGAATACTTAATCAAATCCTTCGTATAACGCATATGACAATATAGCGTAGAAAATGGCCTTAAGAATTACAAAACGGGAAATCTACAGCCATTTTTAATTTAAGACCAGATTGGATTAGAGAGGACACCGACTACATTTTCTTTTGAGGGTCTTTTTGAATTGAGAGACGTGTTATTATTGAACACGTACTACCCACAGGAAAATACATGCTCTTATTTGTATTTTGAGTTATTGTTAGCGATGAAATAAATTATAATTCTCTTGAGTAGAGGAGAATATATATATATATATATATATTTAATCACAGTTTATAAGTCTTATATTGGAACTTATCAAAGAGTGGTTTAGAATGTAAAATCAACGAAGTTGTCGTATTTACACTAAGATACTTTCCCGCATTCAGCATGAATACGAGTTCCCCGGCCTCTAAAAAGCCAGGCTCTTATATATTATTGGAGGAGGTAAGTTGTATATTTTAGTGCTTCCTGTAGAAGCATCTATGACTTAATGGAACAGTCCAATTCTACTCTACAAGTGATATGAATAAGAGTTTCGAGTGGCCAGGGTAGATATCTACCTGGGTGGGTAAAAAGACACATGTTTAGAGAGTCTCATTTTTGTAGCTGGTCAAGGGGCATGGTGAGCTCTTTATCCATAAGAGATGAAAACTGAAACTGACGTTTTGAATTGGGTGGTGAGAGATGTTCGATTTCGATTGACGGTAATGATGCTGGGTGGTGAGAATAGTGAATCGGCGATATAAAAGTTTTTTCTAACTGCATACAACATCAAGAGATAAACACAGACACACACACAAACACACACACACACATACATACGCAATCATAAAAATACATATATACGTATCACATGTGTATACAGGGTGAACATAAAAACACTCCTCAATTTCAAGTAGTCAAAACATTGGAATATATTTATAGATATGTTGACTACACATACATTCAATATATGTTTGAAATCAAGAGGTGTTTTTGTGCTTACATTCTCTCTATAGATATACATTTATAAATATATAACTAAAAAGAAGAACCTTTGGTAATTGTTTGATAAAAATAATTTAACTAATTAATACTAAGTAATGATTATTCCGAACATGCGGATAGATCACAATCAGTTAACTTAATTTCAATACCTTCTTTTCGGTTAAGATTTTAATATAGTAAAGTATATATGTCAGTGAAAAGAAGGCTAAATGGTTCTCTTTTTTAGCTGTACTGCTTTCATAAACATTTATAATAATACATAATACATAGGTAAATCAATACAAAAATCAAACATTCAATACATAAATCAATATTATACATATCAGAATATTCAAATATACATTCATAACATAAATATATATATCAACAGTCATAAATATTTGAGCAACATCAATAAATAAGTTCAGGAGAGCTCTTCAAAATTGAAAGTTGTTTTTAGTCATATTGTTTCAAGTATATTTTATGATAAAAGACTGAGAAGAGTTTTGATAATATTCGTATTCTTTTCAGTATATTTTTATGATAAAGTACTGATTAAAGACTGAGAAAAGTCTTTGTAGCTGTGTTAATTCAAATAAAATAAACAATGTGTCGTCTGCTTTTTTTTTTCATTTTTGTTTCTCTGTGATAAAATAAGCTTTCAATTTGTAGAACCCTCCTATAAATCACAATAATTTTACGCAACATTTATAAAAATATGCAATAAATATCATTAAAAGATATATTAGAACTATTTAAACTACAGATAGAGAAACAACAGCAATATCATTTCACCGATTATACAAGTGACCACGGTTTCTTCTTATCATTTCTCATTAATGATACAGTTGTATATCATTTGTAAGTAATGACAAAGTTGTATATCATTTCTAAGTAATAATAAAGTTATATATCATTTTCATTATAAATGTATGTAAATTTATATATTACATACGAATCCTTGAATTAATTCTTTCATTGTTTTCTGGGAAATGATTACAATTACAATATATCTGATTTATTAAGATGGTATCCAAATAAATTTCCACGATAATTATAAAATCTAAATCAAATTTAATAGAAGTGATACGAAGAACCGATGTCCTTGTTTGAGGTGTATTCATAGGGTCAAATAAAAAACGGAACAGGAAAGAAGATAGGGTAAAAATGGAATACGACAATAAGGTGAGAAAAAAATAAAATAAATAAAAACAAACAGAATATTGTTAAATAAAAGTGAGACATGGTTAGATACAACGACTTGGGTTATTGGTCAAGAGATTGGAAAGGAGAAAATGGTGGACGGTTAGTTGTGTAGTCGGGAATCTTTTTTTTTTTTTTTAGATCACACTCATATGTATATATATTTATATATACACATTTTTTCCCCAGTTATATTTTTTCCGGGGTACACAAAGACTCGTTAAGGGAAGTGTGCCGTAAAACAAACAATGCCTGCTAAATAAGATGACGGGACGCAATAAGATATCAAGATTTAAAAATTTTGAATATATATGTATATCTTTCCGTTTAGTAAAAAGTATCATAAATACATATATAAATTTTGTATATATGTATATATAATAGGTTTCGTTATTTTTTTCATCTTTTTTAATTTTTTATAAACTTTTGAAAGCCGAATGAGCTAGATATATTAGAGTTAATAATAAAGTTAATATATAACTTTTGCATATGTATATAAGTTTACGGTATTTTCAGAATTTTAATGTTCACTTTTTTTAATATTCAAAGGCCGAATAATTTGGTTATATTAAAAAGTTAAGAATGAAAAATAATGAATATGTAATTCTTGTAGACATCATTTAGCACCAGTACGTAATCGTTCCGGGCCAGTTTAAATTTTGAATTGCGTTCCTTCATCAAGGAGTAAGCCATTAATAAGATAAATGTTCTTTATGATAGTTAAGGTCCAACAAAGATGTATTACCTATGTACTATATATAAATTATTAGTTTGCGATATATAGTAGAATTAAGCAGTCTGAGTACAAATATATTTATGCATATATATCTTGGTTTAAGTGACTGATAAGATATCACAATATGATAAGAAAAATATATATGTTACAGTGCATAATAATCTACAAGTAGGTTAACGTTTATGGTTAATGTAAAAACTTGAACTCGGCATAGGTTTTGCTGTTTCGTTTTGGCCGGAACGAAAAAGAAAACCATGAACGAGTTCAAAGTTAATGTTTTGGGTGTTTTAGGCTTTACTAATATTACTGAAGTTGTTGAAAAAATAGTTATTTTTAATGTTGAGTATTTGAATAGGAGTAAGTATTAATTTATCATTTTGTTGTTATTATAATTAATTATTATTATTGTTACTATTATTATTAATATTTACATTTTTTTAATATGTTGACTGCGTATTATATTAACAAATAATGTAATGATGTATATTGCTTAATGATTAACTAATAGGAAATAATACATCATTAATTAAAATTCAGTTTTTGAATTGTTGCGAATTGATAAAGAAACTGTTATTTTCTAAGAAGGTAAATTATTTGTTTGGATAGTTTTTTGGATAGTTATTTAAAGTAGTGAAACTTTACTGTTGTGTTTATCTATATATCATTAAAGTTTCTTCTTGTTTTTAAATAATTATCTAAAGACTAGAATCGTTGGTTCCTTTTGTAAGTTGTTTTAGTAATTAAAAAAAAAGTTGGGGTAAAGAACTTGGAAGGGGTTTATGATTTAGAGTTTTTTTTTTTTAGCAGGCACTGTTGATCAGCTTCATGCCCAAAACCTCACTCTTCGCTACCTTCTTTTCTTCCTCCTTTTTATCTTTCTTTCCAGCCAAGCTGGCAGCCACAAGAGCAAAGTACTGAATTACTTTCTTCGTGTTCTCAGTTTTACCTGCTCCAGACTCTCCACTGTTGAGGTAAAAAGAAGAAAAAAATCGGACTCACATCATGAACGTTATTTCACCAAGCCACGCTGCGGACGCGTTGCGTGGAATAGAAACAGACAATAACATTTTAATGAACATTCAAACATCGATCTTACCTTTCTCTTGAAAACTCTGAGGAAATATTCGTAGCTTTTCAAAGCAGGCAATTTGATAGCAACATTTGCTTTTTTTTAAAGGAGATTTGGGGATATATTTTTGTAGGTCTTCGTAAGAATTTTCTTGAACTGAATATATATTTTAAGCTAAAAGAAATTATTACGGTCCAGATTTTTTTAAGCTAATATTACCTGATCATTTTTTTTTTTTTTGCCAGCAACATTATTACCTTACTTACTTTTAAAAATGTATATCTTAATAAAAATTATATATATTTGTCAAAAATATAGTTCATTGAATCTTTTGTATATCATATTTTTACATTTATACATACATATAAATAAGTATTTCTAAATATTGCCTCAATCCCGTAATATGTTTTTAATATTTAGAGTATGAAATATATACACAGCTGTAACAATTATTATGGGATGGAGATTGTATATAACTTATACGTATGTGATGTGTACATTATTCAGATTTAAACATACTGTTTTTATATCAATATTAAGAACGATGGGACTGGAGAAAACGCCAGCTTAGAAAGAACAAATATTTTCTTTTTATTTCGAAGAGGAAGGCGGCCATATTAATATTTGTTCGTCATTTCACATATTAACGCAAAACGTTTTCTAGGCTCCGCCATCTTGTAACTGTTATTTTGCAAGAATCTTTTCATGGTGAAAAGAAAATCGTAACAAATCTAGGAGAGAAGGGACGATTACCCAGCGGTTCAATAAATATGGCGGCCGAGACGTAGTATCAGTTGTGCGTGAATGTATGATTTGTGAAGAACAAATATGGCAGAATCAGCATCTTCATGTATGGATCAATGAAACTTGGTGTAAAGCACTTACAGCGCGAGTGCGGTCGGCTTTATCTTTTTTTCTATCTTGTTGAACTGCGATTTCGGCGAAATACATAATCACTTTCTTCGTGCTCTCCGTTTTCCCGGCCCCTGATTCACCACTATGTCCTCAAAAGAATAACATTATCAACAACAACAACAACAGCACCGTAGCACAATAAAACTAGAAAACCAGACGGTCTTGTGGTTTTATTTAAAAAAAAGATTTAAGAAACAATAAGACGCTTGGTTCGAAGTCTATAATCTCCGCCATTTTGTTTTATGTAAAATAAAAGATTATGGCAGATGAACCAAGGTCGGTGGATTCCTGGCGAAAAGAAAGAACAAAATAAATTTTCTTTCTTCATATTTAGGCGTATCAACTTTTTTTTTTTCAAAGATGCTTGAATCTACAAGAAATCAAATGAATGTCTTGAGTTAAATTAAGCATATTTTATCTTTGAGAATTAAACGACAATCTAGCCAATCGTTTAAAAAACGACTATTTTAATTCTCCCCTTTTATATTTAATACAGCAAATTAAAATAAATTAATGTGTTCGTTAGTCAGATAACAAACGTTTCTTAAGTTTCTGACAATTAAATTCTAGATGTGTTGTTTGAAATACGCCTGTTTAATTAAATAGCTCTATATGGTGTCGTCAGTTATTTTACTGCTGGCTCATTGAGGGATTTCAGTTCCTTCAACATAATATCCTCTCGCCAGCTAAACTGGCCAATATCGAGTTTTGCCAACGTAGACCTTGGTTTCTGCCACTGGATTGTCTGTTTCTGGAGCCAACCAGTGTGTTAAGTAGATGTTAGAAAAGGTCTATGTATCTTTTTTTTTTCAATGAAACGACACACCATAGATTCAAGTTCTGTTTAACCAGGAATCAAAAACTAACTTAAAACTGTGAATTTGTAATTTTAATTCACGAAAAATAACACAGTATTATGCTTCAAAAAATATAAACGAAGTTTCAATGGACTGCAACAGAAAAGATGTCGTCTGCAAAAGAGATATTATCAAGAACAGACGACAGTTTGAAATATCCATATAGCAAGACTGGATATTTTCTTTTCATAACACTATTTAGTACTAACAATAAATAATTTAAAACCCGCCTTTACTTTAAAAAAAAATCCCCCTACCCGTTATCGTAAAGTACAATTAAATCTATTCTGTCAGTAGTCCATTTTGTTTAATATCCTTTGTTTTTATATTTAGAAGACTAGAACTGTGATAATATATAGAATTTAAATCACCATTTTAAACAATGACGTAATATTAAATAGCCAATCACAGTGAAGCACTATATCTTGATAATATTCATGAAGCAGCTTCAATCCCGAAGCCAACGAGCCAAGGTGCATAAAATTGTTGATGCCAAAATGCAATGCTGTGAGGCCTGATATGATGATACATGTTATGTTTGCTCTGGCATTACATACGCAGGCAATATACGTTGATTTCTTTTTTTAGAATTTTTGAATAAAACTCGTGACATATATTGCGCACATATGTATGCAGGCATCTATAGTATCTATCGAAAGATAGATCATTCTCTGGTAATTGATCATTCGAAGCTGTTAGGTTACTAAGAGACGCTTTCCATGCTTTCTGGCAGCCAAGTGTAAAGCACTTTTTTTTTATAAAAGAAGGAATATGCACAAAATGATACGGCGAGAAAGAGAAGTCGTGATGCAAAGGAAAGAGTGTGTTTACTTCAAAAAGAAAGAAAGAGCGAAGTAGATAGATAGATATAGAGATAGAGAGAGAAACAGAATCAGAAGAGAGAAAGAGAGACATAGAGAGAAAAATAGAACATAAAAAAAGGAAAAAAAAAAAAAGAAAGATTTTAAAGAAATTTTAAAGAGAAAGAGAGAGGCGAAGAGACTTGCTATCACTCAGCCTCCTGTGAACCACCGGCTATGGCAGGTATGATAAGCTCACAAAGAGTGAAAGAGAGAGACAGAGACAGACAGACAGACAGACAGACAGAGAGACATAGATGTCTATGTACCATATTCATAAGCGTAAACTCAAGAAGGCTGCAACACTAAATGCATACAAATGCAGCTTAATATTTTCTTTTTTGCGCGGTTTCAATGCAACATTTAAATTTTCAAAGAAAAAAAAAAGAAGAAGTCTCCCATATCACCAATAAATACCGAAACCTCAAAAATAACTGTCACCGTCATTGCTTGCTAATATTTTTTAACAATATGAGATTAAGTAAATATATTCTATGCAGTAAAGTGAGGAGCTGATGATAGGTGTGGTGCTCCAACAAAAGACTATCTCTCTGATCTATCGCTAAGGGTATAGATTCCCTTGCTGACCAACTGATACCGACAATAGGTCACTCCGCCTACTACTTTAATACTTACTATATATATATAGTTATTTAATGAGTTTAGCCGAGTACAATGAAGAGGAAGATTGTTTTGCGCCAATCTTCTAAGTGGAAGTGACTTTCCTGCATTCGAAATCCTGGATTTTCCTTAGGTTCGAACACCGACCTCTGTTAGTGAGGGAGCAGGAATATGTAACAAAGTCATTCGTTATCAGTTTATGTATACTAGTAATATCTCCACAATAAAAAGGACCGAGTTCTACGACCGGGAACTTTTTTTTTGCATAGTAGAATGAAGTGTCTTTTTATATGAGACACAATCAAAAATAAATAAATAAAAATAAGGAAGAGAACCGAATCTCATACAGCTAGCTAGGAAGAATGGAATAGACAAAAGTCGATATGTGCAAATATATATATACATATATATATATATATATATATATATATATATAATATATAACTTTCATATAACCCAACAGCTCCGTCACGGGAAGAATTCGACATAATGCCAATTTTTAAGCGGAGTACAGCTGGTTTGAATTTAGAGTTTTCCTTCTCTAAGACCGATTGTCGTATCAAAGGCTAAAAAGACAAGTCCGCCATTACGGCTGGGGAGAGAGTGCATAACGGATGACGTTATGCCTTTCCCAAAGAGTATCAGCACGAAGTGAAATACAAAAAAACTTCGTCGAGGATTTGAACTTGGACTTGCAGTATTCAAATTCCTATGTCGATTAACCATTGCGCTACATCACGTGCGTATATCACGTTTGATGTAAAATAGATAAATAAATAAATAAATAAATAAAAAGGAACTAAGCACGGATCTGCATATTCCACTGGTTTGAATAATTGAATAAGTGAGTCTACTTTGTCTACTGACGTTTTAAATACAACAAGAAAGCTTTAAATGCAATAAGAAAAAGAAAAGCGCTTTCTCTTAAAATAATATCTTTTTTTTTTATAAATGGCGAATAAAAAAAGGGTGCCATTGCAAGCCATGATGTCAAATTGTTTTTGTCTTGTCTACACGCTAAGACAGAGCAGCATTTATAATTAGACAGGCGCACGCATATACTTGATCTACATATCTGCAAACATCAGATTCCGTTATCCAAAATGTTTATAAAGCCAGACAGTGAAGATATTAAACAATTACGAACATCCTTGAAAATGGACAAAGTGAATCCGAAACTTTTGACAAACGAAATAATTTACCAGCAAATTGCTTTAATAAATAGTTAGATATATACTTTAATAATATAGATTGTAAATGTAGATATGTAGATACTGAATAGCGCATTCGTGCATGTCCGTGTGTATTCGTTCAATTGTGTTTGAGGATATGTCTGTCAGTGTTTAGGTGTGTGTATGTATAGCATATATATGTAAGTTGACTACAGCTTTCGAGATGTGCATATCACGGTGCATAATAAGTGTTGCATTTTATTGTGCCTAAGATTTTTTTTCCCATTCAGTATGAGCATACATATTTTATAAACTAGCCAGAAGGATGAACACTCTTTAAAAAAAATGAATGCGTTATCAAGATGGCGCACGTATAAAGTAAGAACAGAATTGATATATGTTCAATGTTTGACAAATAGCCATTCAACGGAGAGATATTTAGCCGACAGGCATTTAGTCGAATGGAGCAATGAGTGAATCGACTTAGGCCAAGTCAAAATATCAGCCAATCCGCGTGGACTATTTCGATTGGGCCGTGTCGATAAATAAGAGTATAGGGACAGCCATATTGAATCTGAAGACGCTGTTACAAGAAGTAACAATTCAAGATGGATGTCATTATAGTAATATTTAGATATTTCTTTTTATATTACATTTTCAAAGAATTGATGATTCGGTTTAATGATAATTGACATCTCTTATAGAAATATATAACGTTCTATCATACAACCTGTCCCATAATAGTTGTTACATCTAATGTATAAAAGTTAAGTGCAAATGTAACAATTATTATGGGCCAGACCCTTTGCATAGTGTAAGGTTAGCGAGCTAAGCTAACCAGTGCTGAACTTGCCTATAAGCTATAGCTTATAGCCAAAAACCATCGGGGCCTCATTTTTCTAAGTATTTAAAAAAATCTTATCACTAGTTTTTATTCTTTAACACCAGTTCATAAAATATTATATATAAATATAATTATATAAACATGAACCAACTCTTTTTAGAGAAGGGCCTCAATTTTTATATAAGCTTAAGGCCTCAATAGGTGGCTAACAAACTATTATAGTGAGTTTAATTCTCACTGTGTGGCCCATACATCAGGTTAAGTCCAAGTAAAATATTATATATAAATATACATATATAAACATGACCCAACTCTTTTTAGAGAAGGGCCTCAATTTTTATATAAGCTTAAGGCCTCAATAGGTGGCTAACAGACTATTATAGTGAGTTTAATTCTCACTGTGTGGCCCATACATCAGGTTAAGTCCAAGCTATGATTTAGGGCGCCTTGTTGTTGTGCAAGTGTTGATTAGCTACAAGTCTTGTAGCTAAAGTGCTACTGAGTGGGGAGTTTAATTCTCGCGGCCTTTTGGCAAAATCTTAAGCTTTGATTAGGGTACCCCACGTGGTGCAATAGTGATCTAGTTTTATTTTGTCTGACGCTGAGTTTAGAGAGTGTTCATCGATATGGAATACATATTGAAGCTACCATTCACAGAATGTTGAAGTGCAGTGAAGCTAAGATAATAAAGTAAATCAACTCACGTAATCAACATGGACTGGTTCTCACGATCTGGAAGGAATAGAAAGAAAAAATATAAGAAAAAACGAAAAGACAGACAATTTGAAAACAAGGGAAAGAGTAGATATTTATATTGTTATATAAATGTGCAACTTTGTATGCAAATTTAATAAAGGTAATCCCGAGAAGCATCCTTAGAATATATTGGATGCAGAAGATCAAAAGATGAGAAAAATATATTATGCTGATATCTATCTTTCAGTAATCAATGTATATTTTGAGGAAGACAAGGATTTTTTCCAATGGTATATATAAGTAGTTAATGTGTTTATGGTGCATACAAGTAGTCTATGTATTTGTAGTATATGTAAGTAGTTAATCTATTTGGAATATATGTAAGTAATTAATATGTTTATAGTTTATGTAAGTATCTAATATTTTATTTGCAGTATATGTAAGTATTTAATATTTCGTTTGTAGTATATGTAAGTATTTAATAATACATTTGTAGTATATGTAAGTATTTAATAATACATTTGTAGTATATGTAACTAGTTAATATATTTGTAGTATATGTAACTTGTTTATATATTTGTAGTCTATGTAAGTAGTAAATATATTTGTAGTATATGTAAGTAGTAAATATATTTGTAGTATATGTAACTTGTTAATATATTTGTAGTATATGTAAGTAGTAAATATAGTAAAGTAGTCTATGTAAGTAGTAAATATATTTGTAGTCTATGTAAGTAGTAAATATATTTGTAGTATATGTCTATGTAAGTAGTAATATATTTGTAGTCTATGTAAGTAGTAGTATATGTAAGTAGTAGTAGTATATGTAAGTAGTAAATATATTGTAGTCTATGTAAGTAGTAAATATATTTGTAGTCTATGTAAGTAGTAAGTAGTATATGTAAGTAGTAAATATATTTGTAGTCTATGTAAGTAGTAAATATATTTGTAGTATATCGTAAGTAGTCTATGTAAATATTTAATTTGTTAGTATATGTAAATATTTGATACGTTTGTAGTATATGTAAGTATTTAATGCATTTGTAGTATATGAAAGTATTCAATGTGATTGTGGTATATGTAAATATTTAATGTACTTTTGGTGTATATAAGTAATTAATGTGTTAAAGATATATGTAAATAGTTAATGCTTTTATAGTATAAGTAGTTAATGTCTTCGCGGTATATGTAAATAGTTAATGTATATGTAAGTATCTAATGTGTTTATAGTATATATCAGTATTACTGTAAGTGTTTTTATTTACCTTGCAACATGTATTGGTAGGCGTTGTCAGCAATTGAGAAAAGATGGGGCGGCATCTCAGCTCGTCTCTTTCCTCGGTATTTATCGACCAGACCTTGTGTATAGATGGGAAGACGTCTGTAGGGGTTGATGGCAATACAGAACAGACCTGAGTATGTCTGGAAGGAAGGAGAGAGAGAAATACATCATTAAAAAATGGAACATCAAACGAATCGGACATTCAAATAACGATAATTTGGGAAAAATAGGGAAAATTTAAATCTATTGTAACAATTATTTTTTCTCAATAAAAAGATCAGTGACAATTACCATCATTTTCCATACTTTTTCGTATTTAGTTTTTAAAAAAAAAAAGAAAAAAGAACGGCATCTGTGGAATAATACTTTACGACCTTAAGCCAGTAGACGATTGATTAGTGTCGGAATAAATCCTACGGGCATATTTTAGGGTTATTTCTTGACTGAATTTGTCTGACCTACACTATTTGGTATAAACAAAAACACTAGAAAACTGCAACACTAAAAGACTATAGATTTTTAAATCTAGGTGCAGTGGAGTCTGTACACTTAATACATCCTTTATATTGAAGCCTGTGCATATATTATATATCCGAAAAGTCTTGGAACAAATAAAGGGGAAATATTAATTTAATCGATTGTCTGTGTTGGTTATTCACCCTTCCTTTTATATTCGTTACATTTGTTCGGATTTTCTTTATCTATTGTTTTCTTTATATATGTGATCTTTTATTGTAATCCTGCTATATTGCCCGTACGTATAATCTTAAATTTATTAAGCTTTTCCTTGTCTGATACACGTGAACACACGCACGCACACACACACACACATATACACGCACTGATAAACATGCACACACACACACACACACACATAGATATTTACCAAGTGGTCACTCATATGATTACTGAGCAGACCTGTCGCTTCTTAACATCGACCAGATCACACTTAGAGCGCTAATTCTCGCAAGATCACCCAAGTTAAGTAGTGTCAATCTCAAGTACTTATATATAGCACAAAGCCAGAAAAGTAATTCCTTGTAGGAATAAACTGTTAACAGTCACTAAAAAAAAGAAGAACTGTTGTTTGTTTATGTTGTTATTTTTTCCCTACAAGCACACGGCGCCATTTTTTTCTGATATGATAGAAACGCACGTGAACTTGTTTCTTTACAACAAACATACGCTTGTTTCTTCCTTCGTTTTTATCAAACATTTTAACTGGCAAGCGTATCGCATCGCTTTGGTGTCAAACACCAAAGAATTAAGAAGAAGGGTGAAGAAAAAAAAAAGAAAAGAAAAGAGAAGTATAGGGATTTCAAATATATTATTAAATCATTTTAACAGAACGAACTTGAAAATAGCAAAAAACTACTAGTCGAAAACAGACAAGAACCAAGAGAGATAGCTACTGCTCATTCGTCTAGCAATTAACAGTCAGCCTCGTTCTGACATCTATGCGCTGTTTGTTAGGTAATCTCAATAGACAAAGCTGTACAAAAGGGGAATTGTGAATGAAGCAACCATAGCGTTCCTGTTGAGACACAGCAGAACGCCTGGCCGTTGCATAGAAGTTAGTGAGCTAGTCTTGATATAAACCATGATTACTGAACAGAGTTCAATATGCACTGAATATTCTGCGCTTGAAAACGGTCTGTTAGACTAAGATAAACTGAGTAAGCACCTAAATGAAGATCTATTGTTCATAGACTTCAGGAAAAAAAAAAGAGTTGAAAGAGAGTAAAAAAAAAAAAAAAGCAGGGATAAAAACTAATATAGTTGTTTTCTTCATATGTTCAAATTAATAATTCCTGAATCAGTTAGTTTAAGTAGCTATCAAACAATTATCACAAACAACACATGTATTAATTTCTTATATAAAAATAGGGAATCGCTTGTGTTGCTCGCGTTGCTATAATTGAGTTGGTCTGATCTGTATATCTGGCTGTATATATATAAAGGCATTTGAAAACGAAAATATATAAAAACTAAATGCTTTTAAATGAGAAGTAGTTAAGAATTGGACCAATTATTTATAAGTTTTTTTTATGTTATAGTAGACAGGTTGCTCAAGGAGTTCTATAGGTATAATATTAGTAATATAAGTGTAATGTATACTTACATAAATAAAGCCACTTTCATAACGAGACCTCAAGTTATGCAGAATAGAAGCTTCATTAAGGAAGGTCAAGTTAGCCATATCCATGTTCATCTCAAACTTTGGTGGATTCCTTTGACCGATGTCATCTTTTTTAACAACCCTTGTCTGAAAAGAAGGAAAGAGAAAAGAAAAAGACCATTTAGTAAGCTTTCTTTTAAAACATAATGATAACAAGCAAACATTTTTGACGTATCTTTTTATTGGATATTTTAATAGTTACTCAATACTGTGATTTATTTTAACAGTTTATCATAGATTTTGATAATAGATTTATTCCAAATAAAATGTACACACACACCCAGATCGGGCAGTGTGGATAAAAAAAAGTTACTCAAAACCATGAATTTATGGCTTCACTATTTTATTCTAACATATATAATAATTCATCAGGAAGGCATCCTTGTAGAAGAATAGTAGGGTGAACTTTGAAAGTTATTTCATGTTCTTGTAAAATCCGTTTTTACTAAGATAAGCCAATTCTCGTACAAGGTTGGTACAAAAATAATTTGTATAATTTCATTATGTCCGTTGTGTAATGGTTATCGTTATGGACACAGTTATATGTGTTCAAATCCTGGATGCAGCTGTTTTGCATTTCACATTGTGCTGATACCCTTGGGAAAGGTATGAATCCAACTATTCTCCCGTCAGATATTGGTAAATATTAGAACTGACTGGGCTCTTTAATCTTGGTTAGACAACCGGTTTATAAGAAAGGAAAGCTCTAAATTCAAACGAGTTGAACTCCGCTTAAGAAATTGAGCTTGTGTCACATCCTGTTTTTGCGGAGAATTTGGGTAGATGCATACAGCTACTATTATGAAACAAATGGTCTTGGCAAGCTAAGTTCGAATCCTGAACAAAGCTGTTTGCTTGCTTTTCACTTCGCAAAAAGACATTTCTAATTACAAATGAGAAGAAAGAAAGAAAGAAAGAAAGAAAAAAGATGATACTCACTTCTTGAGTCTTGTCAGTTTTTACTGTTACTTCATCACCTTTTGTGCTCTGGATCTCGGCACCCACGAACCCAAAATCGGGATCAGGGACCCAGCAGTTCTTCTTGCCATCAAAGGGGATTGATGTAGCTTCCATCAGCTTCTGCCTGGTAAGGCAGAGAAACTCCATATCAGGGTCACTTGGATCGTAGGACGACATGATTACGCTTTTTCGATTGGGATCGAAATCTCCGAAAAAAGTTTAAGAGAGTACCACAAAGACTCTAGACGACTCAGGTCAGCAGCCCCTTAACCTGGTCAACACCCGAGTGTAGAAACAGCCACAAGACTGTCTAAGAGAAAACGAAAAGTATATGAGTAATTGATCACAAATAAACAAAAATAGCAATATACATTTAAATAGTCAGATACTTGGATAGCTAGCTAGATATATAATTACTTAGATATATACGTAGATAAATACTTAGATAACTAGTTAGATAGATACTTAGATAAATAGTTAGATAGATACTTAGATAAATAGTTAGATAGATACTTAGATAATTTAGATAGATACTTAGATAGTAATTACTTAGATAGATAGATAGATACTTAGATAATTACTTAGATAGATACTTAGATAATTACTTAGATAGATACTTAGATAATTATTTAGATAGATACTTAGTTAATTACTTTAATAGATAATTACTTAGTTTGAAAAATAGATAGATTATTACTTAGTTTGATAAATAGGTAGATCGCTAGTTTGGTAAAATACTTTAGGCGGAGAATACAATTAATTGAAATCAAGGAATAGATATAGCAAAAAAGATTTACGATGGTTTTAACAATATTCAATATTTGAAATAGACATAGAAGTGAAATTAGAATGATATACTAAAAACTGTGAAAATATATCTACTAGTTCACATGGAGAGTAATAAACTTTTAGAAGAAATAAAAAACATACACAATTGCAATGTTAAAAAAGAGAGAAAAAAGAAGAGAGAAAAAAAGCATGCATATTGTCTGTTGCAAAAGTTTTCCCTCTGATAAATATAAAAACGTATAGAAAATAATAGTAACAAAATTGCCGATTATTGCCATTAATATATTTTTATCAAAGGCTTTTTTAATCTTCTTTTTCTAGAGAGTGCTGCTGTATATAACATGCAGAGACATTAGACCAATAAACGTAGTAGCATCTTAATTACGACTACGTTAAGCTCTTACTAATATATATCAATAGTAATAATAATCCTGGAAAATAAAACTGTGGAAATTTTTGAATAAAATGGATCACCCAATAGTGACTATAAGAATAGATAACGCTTCAGGAATAATCCTCAAGAATAGGGTAGGGAGAGACTGAGGAAACTTGAAATCCGAAACACTGTTGAAATTATCTAGAATATTAAGAAGAATACTGGAGTGCTGAGGAGACCTGCTGTCACTCAGACTCCAGTGAAAATTACAACTGGCGTATCAAAATAATAATTTGAACAAAATATATTTAAAGATTTGTATATTAAAGCCTAATAATATCAAGGCTTTAACAAGGTGTCCTTTTCATAAATGCTGTCATATTTTACACTTGTAACAAAGGTTTGATACCGGCCATCGCGAACTCAATATCACAGATTAGATCTGCACGGTAAAGTGGGGAACTGATGGTAGGCGTGGTGCTACACCTGAGACGCAAAAAAACTGGTGAAAATCATTTACCAGGCTTAGCTTAGCATAAGGCCAGAAATGATCGAACTCACCAACAGAGGTTTTCTAACCGAACTGCTAACTGTTATAGCACGCGAGGTCTATAGGCAAGTTCGAGGTAACAAGTATATGGTTATCTCGTAATTGATAGGCGTTGATTGTGGAAAGTCCGCCAGCAGATGCCTTCTGGCCGGCCAGCCTGTTTTTCTATTGTTCTTTTAGTCTCACACAACATACACATCGAGTCACAGAGCTGCACGGGCTGGTATAGAAATATTGAAAGAGATAGAGAATCAAGTAAGTGAAGGTGGGTCGTCAGAACGTACAAATTACATTATTATAAATGTCGGAATTTCTTTTCTAAGACATCGGGGTAACATTAGGTTATCTTGATGTCCGATTTTGAAAGAAATAAGTCCGATAAAGAAATGTACACATCAGCGGATGGGCAATTGTTTCACAGAAAGCAAAAAGATAGACAAATACTTGGATCTTGCCCGAGAGCTGAAAAACTAGTGGAATATGAAAGTAAGGGCGATACCAATTGTTGGTGTAAAATAAAACTACAAAAATATTTTTTTTAAAGTCCGTTGAATATCCATTTAAAAAAAAGGTTCGTTAAATATCCATTAGAAAAAAATCTTCTATCTGAAAGAATGTTTTTAGTAAGGCTATCTCGCAGACGATTATTGCTCGATTAAGTTTCATCTACATCGAATTCCCCCAAAACTTGTGACATAATAGTAATTGATAGTTATTCGTAAATATCGAAATATTATATAAAACATTTCATGTGGGCGCTTCTCCATAGCGTAGTGGTTAGGAAGCTTATTTTGCTGTGGTAATACGATCATCACTGGTCGCATCAAAATGTGCCAGAGAATTACCAAGTACTTTTTAATCAATTGCAATAATAATTCAAAGTTTAGCAAAGAAGATATTTAATAAAACTATCAGAAAAAAAGTAGAAAGTGTCTTTTTATAACTTGCATATATACAGCAATAGTTATTTGATCCTAAGTTTATATATACTAGCAAATATATGCACCCTCCGGGTGCAAGTATTTAAGTTTTAATGTAATAAAATAGTGTATCAAATTAGAAATGCTGATGAAACTAAATAAGAATGCAGATAAAAAAAAATTAAACTGAAGGGGGAATAATCGAAAAATAGAACAACTGAAACTTATTCTTTCATCACTCCCGCCTTTCATTGCTAAATTTTCCTAATTTAACTATTTAGTTAAATTAGGAAGTAAAGAATAAAATTACACTTATCTCTTCTTGTTAATGGATTTCTTTTAAGATTTATCCCCGAGATTTTTGCTAATATTCATAAAGATAAAACCAAACAATTAGAAATCAATAATACTAAGCACATATTTATTAAAATAAGATTTTTTATAACAATATGCAAATTAGCCTTCCCATTCACACTGTAAACTGCTATTTTTTTGTATATATAAATAAAATTGCATGTTATTAATATGTAGATATTGTCAACAGTATTAATAATGTAAAACAATTTTATTAATAATTTAGGTTTAAATAAAAAATAAAATCCTGTTGAATGTGACGTAAATAACTAAGAGAATTGTGACTTGAATAGTTTCGGTTACAGACAGAAAAACACACAATCTCCATTATAATAAGAAGATATATATATATATATAAGTGTGTGTATGTGAATTCTCTACTGTAAATAAGAATAAATAAAAAGAAAGAAAAGAGAAGGGAAAAGCGTAAAAGGTATTTGGAGAAGTGGGGTAGGGGGTGTCATAATGATGGGTAGCTTCAGGCTGTATTACTATCACAAGTGAAACTTAAGAATCAGTTGGAGTACCTATATCAGCTTGGAATACCTTACAAGGTAAGGAAGGTAATAGATACTAGGGAGAGTGGAAACGTGAGGAAATAGAAGAAAGTAGAAGTAAGAGGAGAACTAAGAGTGAGAAGAAGAAAAGAGGAGGGGGAAAGAGAGGGAGTATAAGAAGCAGAAGAAAGAAAGAAAGAAAAAGAAAGTGAGAAAAAGGGTTTATACTTAGAACAGGTAAAACTCCAAATACATAGAACTGTCTCACCCGCTATCATCATCATCATATATATATATATATATATATATATATATATATATATATATATATATTGAAGATTCTCATCTTTTTCTATTTTTAACTAAGGCTTTCGCTTAAGAAGTTTATAAGTGACTTTTTATTTCATCAAAAGAAAAAAAATGTCATACTTTTTTTCTTATAACCCTTAAACCAAAATATGCCCTCTAAATTTCACCTCTCATCTTTTCTGCCACCTGATATAAACACGTATCAAAAGTATATATTCTTTTCAGAAATTTACCTCTATTATTATTATTATTATTATTATTATTATTATTAGTTCTAACTTTTAGTCGTATATGTCATAATCATATCGATTATTGAGGTCCCGGTAATTTTGAGGCTTTTAAAGATTCGTGAAGTGGAAGACTAACTTCCCAAACGTTTTAAGTAATTATGGTGACACCAGTTGTCGCTTATGTTGCAATAAAATGCAGAAGAGAACTTGGTCACCAACACCCGAAAAAAAAGAGACCCCAAAGTTCGATAAAGTTAGCTCATCAAAATATACAATATGTAGAGTATTACATGAGTTTACATACAAGAGTCTCCGAGAGGAACTCTTTCTCTCAATTGATTAAAAAGATAACTAATACAAAATTAATTATCGTCCGTACGTCAACCGCAGCAGAGAAATATATATATATATATATATTATATATATATATATATATATATATATATTATATTATTGTGAGGGCGAACAAAATTTAGCTTTAGGTTAATATGGTTAGCGGCAAGTACATTTAAAATTGCAAGTAACTTGCGTTTTTCTGGTTTCTTTCTATATTGTATTTTGTTAAAATAAAACACTATACAAATATTACAAGTGGTAAAACTTGCGACGACCCTATTTATGTAGACAGAAACTTACGAAGTGTCCAAGATAAAAAAGAAGAAGATAATTCTTCGAAGAAAGATATACATACATACACATATATATTATTAGTCTCTTTATCAGCTGATAAAAATCTCAGACAATAAAGTTTTGAGATGTTCTCTAAGTTTGCAATGTTTAGATTTTTTGGGGTTCTTTTTTTTTATCTTTTCGATAAAAAATTCCTGCCAGATCCTATCATAGAAAATTGTCGTTTCGTATGATATAGTCATGTAATTAAATTACACGTGAGTATATTATACATGAGAAGTTACTTATTAATTTTCACATTAAAAATATCTGTAAAACATGAAATATATATACAATCCACAAAGAAAGATTAAAAAAAGTAACAAGCAAATAATGTATTATAAGAGAAAATAGATAGATAGATAGATAGATGGATAGATATTTTTAAAGATTTGTTGTAGCACAAGGTCAAAAGAATAAAGCACCCGGTGAAAATCAAACTCACTAGTAAGAGTCTACTAGAGTAGCTTATTAGTAACTATATAATACGAGGCGCACTAAAAACCAAGTACAGGTTAGCTTTGGCACAAGGTCGCAAGTAGAGGCCCCTGGGGAAGATCGAACTCACTACAAAGTATAATTGATTTGCGAGTTTAGCTTGTTAACGACATGGTATCTAAATAGATAGATAGATAGATAGATAAATAGATAAATAGATAGATAAATAGATAGATAGATAGATGTTGACAATCAGTCAGCTGTTGAGTTAGCTAACAGGCTAGAGAGTTCGAGAAATAATACCCAAACCTTTCTAATAGTGAAAAGAAATAACTTATTTTCTATTAGCTAAATATGAATAACCATTTTAACTTTTGGTAATATCATATAGTAATTTCCAGAATAATATATTTCAAAGAAATTCTTGCTCGTACTTTCTTACAGATAAAATGTAAGGTCCGCTCGTAGAGGGAAAGGTAGACAACACCTTTCCGAGTTTGTGCAATGTAAAAAGATTTACCTATTTCAATTACAAAATCCTATTTTCATTTTAGAAGACATATATATATATATAAATATAAACACATTGATATATAGAATATATAGATATATTTGTAAACATGAGTTTACGGATACCTGTAGTTATTTACGATTAATTAAACGAAAGAAAATATTTAAAAAGAGGTAATCCATGCTTATTGCATATAGATTAGCTAAACCAAAGCTCAATTGGCCAAAATATCTCGTGGGCCACATAAACAAAGTTATAGTATCTGGTAAGTAAATGTTTACTTACAATGACAAAGCCTAACTCTATAATAATATAATATCAAATATAAATAGGTAAATAATATATAGGTGTAGATATATAATTATATCTACCTGGGTATTAGTTACCTAAGATATGATTAAAGAATATATAGATATTATTAATGCTGTTCTTTCTTGAAAGATAATTAAAAAAAAAACCAGCTCAAATATTAAATCATAATTGTAATTTACTGTTTTCAATAATACTTGTAAAATTGTGGTTTGATTTAAAAAAATAAGAAAGAATAAAAAGAAATTAAGCAAGAAATATCTCATGGATGAAGGAAATAGGTATCACGTACGTTTTAAAATAGTATGCTCACTCCAGGTGAATTTGGACCGTGTGTAAATTTTCAGAAGCAAGAAGATTGCTTTCCCCGACTGTGTGCCACAGAAGAAGCCAAGAACCGAAGAGAGAAAGGCAGGCAAGTCTTTTATTTTTTATGTTGTACCTTAGAGTAAGTGTGTGCGAGAAACAGAAAGAGAGATAGAGAGAGAGAGAGAAAGAGGGGGTGAGATAATGTTTCGATATCACATACGAGCAGAGCAGGGGGTGGGGGTTCTGGGGGCGGGGGCAGGCAGCAAGAGTTTGCAAGTGCCGTGCAGGTTCTCTCTTTCTCTCTTTCTCGCTCTCTATTTGTGTCTAGCAACCATCAGTATTCCCTTTAAAGGAACGGTTGCTTGAAACCCGACACCACGCTGCATATGAGAGATAGAGAGACCAGAGGTGAGGGGAGGAGAGGAAAGGAGATAGAGAGAGGGGGATGAGAGAGATAGAGATAGAGTAAGGGGAATGGGGGATGAGGATGAGAAAAGATGTCTGCAGATGGAATGACTGGATGAATTTGGTAGGTAGGGGGGGGCAAGTAGGTATTAGGTAGGGTTGTAGGTAGGTGTTTAGAGTGGGGGTGCAAGAAGAAGATGAAGACAGCAAGAGGGCTAGTAGAGAGAGAGGACAGGGTAAAAGAAAGAAATACAGCGAGAAAGGAGATTGTGAGAATGTATATATATATATATATATATATATATATATATATATATATATATATATAAAGAAAAGAAAGAGTCATTATTATTAATTTTGACTGCTATTTTTTTTTCATCTTAATCTTAGTTGTTTTTTTTTTTTTTTTTTTTTTTTTTTTTTTTTTTTTTACATTGCTACTCATTCTCATATAGAGGTGTTATTTTCGATACGCATTGTTTTTCACGATCGAAGAAGTAACGATCAGAATGAGTCGCAATGATAAAAATAAGATTAGAATTTATGAAAATATCAATCAAAATTAAAAACAATGATTCATTAAGGAATAAGTATAAAGAAAGAAAAGAAAGAGAAGATTGAAAAAAGTAAGGTAAATATTAAAAGAGAGAGAAGCTAAAGAGAAAGAATATAAGACGATAAAAAAGAAAGGAAAAAAAAGAGAGAGACAGAAAGATTATTGTCAAAGATAGATATAATAGGAAAACTAGATATTCAATAAAGAAAGAAAAGAAAGAAAGAAAGAAAGAAAGAAACGTGATATTCATCTCTTTCCTTCGTTCTATCTATCTTCCTTATATGCACTTTAATTTTTTTCTTCACAGCCACCTTCTTGCGCATTGACGCCTACCCTCACCCCCACCCCTTCCTTCGTTTTCTCGACCCCCCGACCGCACCCCACCATCTCGAATAACATTAGATATGTTTGCCAGAAGGCGAAAACACCAACAGATTCCAGAGAAATGCCACATCCTGCGCCATAGAGCAATGATGAGCACGCTAGTCTAAGTATCGTAGGTTCGATTCTCATTGAGCGCCCTCGCCTCTAAAATTCTATCCCTTTACCAGACTTGGCTAGGTTTAATAAATATCCCTTTTCGGGCTTAGTGATTGTTAGCAAATACATCTTTCGATTTTCACTAGATGTTTTAGTTTTCGACTTATATGTACTATGTACGACATAAGGTCAAATGGAGATAGGAAGACTGTGTTGCGCCAATATTCTAAGTAGGGAGAGCTGGTCGACCTTGAACATCAGTTGTCGAGATTCCAGCTTTCTGCCAACTATCAAACACTTCTTATGCATATATATATATATATATATATATATATATATATATATATATATATATATATAGAGAGAGAGAGAGAGAGAGAGAGACACCTCCCCGACACACAAGATAACTCTCGAAATCAGTACTTTTCACCATCACTCTCTCTATCACTCTCTCAATCTCTCCCCCCACACTCTCTCTCTCTCTCTCTCTATTTTCTTTATGGTTATCTATCTGGCCAAGGATAGATGTAACCAAAAAGAATTCTAGCAAAACTAGAGAATTTGAGAGAGAGAGGGAGAAGAAGAAGAAGAGAGAATCAAAGAGAGATAGATGAAAATAACTGAAGATAAGTGAGAGGGAGAGAGAGAGAGAGACAAAGTGTTAAAAAAGCGACTGTTCTTTAAAAAAAAAACATAATTTAAAAAAATACCTCATTTCAAGTAAATGCGTTTATTTAACTCACATAAATATTCTACTAAAGATAACAAAATATTATCGAATTTTTTTCTCTAAGTTTCTGACTATTAAAGCATTAGCCCAAATCAGAAAGAAGACTGAGTTAACGCGAATACATCAAATAAGGAATGCAAGGCCTGCTTGCTCGCAATTAACTTTAGTTTTCGAAATTCTGGATTTGACTTGGGCTCGAACACTGGGCTCTTTCACTATTTTAACAGCTCAGAAGATCTATGATAACTATATGATTATTCATATAGTTATACCATTAAATCTAATATCTTTCTGAACTTTTGATCGTATAATGATTATCTGTTATCATAGTATGTTGTTTTTTCTTCTTAAATTATTCTTTGAAGAAATGATATCACTTCACTAGTGTGTTAGATACGTATAAAATAAGTTGAGCAACTATCAAAATCATTTTAAATGTATCTTTTTATTTTTCAAAGGGTATACTAAATATATTTACTAACTAAAAATGTGATACCACTGTTAACAGTTTACATAATAGAAACGTAAAGAATTAGATTAAAAAAAAAAACTGTATTTATATTATATATTATTTATATATAAAATTGCTCTATATTGTTTCTACTTTATTATATAACGCAACACAGGTTAATATTAATAAATTATTTATAAATACTTTTATCTGTTATTTACTAATCTCAGTTTAGTATGGTACAAGACCAATGAGAATCGAAGTAATTATACAAGAGTAATGATTTACTAGATTTGCTCGTTTACTATTATTCCAATAAATGTGTTCCTTTATCGATTAGATAATAAAGTGTAAATAATTTTAAAATGCCATTTAAAAGCGGATTCATTTTTAACATTTTTTCATCTTCTAAAAAAGATTCTTTTATTTTCGATTACGGATATTCAGAGAAAATTTCGTAAGGAAAATCAGCTGAGAAGACTGTCATTTCGTTTTGTTTTTTTGTTGTTTTTTTTGTCCTCTATTTCGTGTCAGACCTTTGTCAGTCTTTTTAACTGTTTTTTATTACGAAATTTTCTCTGAAGAGCCGTAAGCAAAAAATAAAAAAATGAAAAATAAAAATGAAAAAAAAATGAATAAATAAAAACAAATATCTTTTTCTGAAGATGAACCAAATAAACTTTTAAATACCAATTTAAAATTTCATAACTAGTTTTCTGCAAACTATTGAATACAAAGATATACTTAAAATTTGATGGGTTTAAGAATAAGAATTAAAACAAATTCTTTTCTACGTGAAACATTGTAGCACGTCATCTATTTTAAATAAGTCAAGCCAATTTAGTAAGAAATAAATGGGCAGAAAATAATTTGATTTAATCAATTATAAAATTAATGCCTACAAGTGTTTAGTTGAAAAAGAAGAAGCCATTTTTATCAGACTAAAATTAAGAAAACGCTTTCGCCCATCCCCCACTACCTTCAAATTCTGTTTGGATGCCAAGTCAACATTCTAGAAACTTTCTTTTCTAACTACGCAAATGCCTTTGAGTCTTCGAGAATTGCGAAGCACAGTAGGCCTTAGTGGCTGCTGTTGCTGCTGCTGCTCGCATTCCTATTTATATATATATATATATGAACACTCAACTGGGTAAGTGTTCACCTGACAGGTAGGCACAACGAGCAAAGATGGAGAGACGCAAAAGGGCGGTGTAGTATATTCAGTCTGACGTAGAGGGTCACGGAGGGCGTCAGTAAAGGGCATGTGTTGTTTTCGTTTACCCTTTTTTTTTCTCAACACAAGACGTAACTGAACGGGAAAACACGATACGTCGCCAATCACGTGACTACGTATCGCTGATACACACGACCAACTAAGTACACGTCAAGTGGTGATGTGGATTTGATTAGAGAATGTATAGATATACATATATTAGGAATAAGTTTATCTATTCTTAGTAAATAACTATTTACAATATATATATATATATATATATATATATATATATATATATATATATATATATATATATATATTATTGTGGAGACACGTTAAGAGTAGTTAATGAAGCCTTAGTCTAGTTTTGATAGAAAGCAAATATGATAACTATAATTGAACAAGAATAGTTACTTATATATATATCTAGTTAATTATATATATATATCTAATAATATATCTTGAGAAAACTTGAAGATCTTATTAAATCTTGAATTCAAGGTACGATCAAATCAAGTGACTTTGAAATAAAACTACTCACAATGGCTTAATAATATTCTCTCTGTCTATCTTTCTCTCTCTCTCTATATATATATCTATATATATGTATATATACACATACATATACACACATATATAAGTATGCGTTTATGTATATGTATTAAGCTCAAAGTCACTTTCTAATAGCACTGAAACCCATTAAAAAGAAACTGTTATTTAATAGCTTAAAAGTTTCTTTTATATTCAGTTATAGAATTTAAGCTTTAATATAAGAAACTGACTTTAGACCAAACATTACATAACATAAATAATTTTTTTTTATTGAAGGTTACAAAAATCTTAAGTTTATTATATCTTCTTAAAAAGCTTCTCGTGTTTTCGAATCTGATGTCTCGAAAGTACCGGATCGAAATTGGGTAAGAACTGTCCAAACTTCATGGATGATCATAATCCGAGTATTCCAAGCTCTTTCGACCGTAATCAAGGATGAAATGATAGAAAATTAAGTCCAGAATTTTAAGACAAATTACAAATTTGATAGAACTGTTTTTCTTCTTTTTTTAAATCTTTAATGGTATATTATATACATAAGCTGAAACATCATATTCGTAAACAAGAAAAAAGTTTATAAAAGAAATATAATAGACTTGATAATTTTTTTTATTAAAGATAACAGCCACTTATCTTTAATAAAAAAATGCCCACAAAAATCGCTACCTTTGCACCCGCAGTATAGTATCAAAATATCTAATGGCTATATACAAGTACTACGTATTTTGGAGTACGATTCAATAAAAGAAAAGAGAAATCTTAAATTTACAGAAAGGAAGATTTCTTTTGCAAACAGACAAATAAATAAACAAACATTGTTAAAATAGAAATAAAAAAATCAAAGAGGGAGAAATCACAAGTTGAAATAATTATTGAAGGGGAAAAGGGTTAAACAAAAGGTAGGTAAGAATTAGTTCGTATTACTACCTATGTTTCATAATAATTGTTACAGTTGCGTATAATTTTTCATATACAAGGTGTAACAACTATTATGGGACAGAGATAGTGTTTTTTTCCAAAAAAATAGAAATAAAAGAAGACAAGTGTTAGCTGATAAAGATTTTCGGGATAATCCATTTTTTTCGTTTTCATTCTGAAAACTCAGAAGATAACCAAATTGACTTTCTTAAAAAAAAAAAAAGATAAAATAGTAATAAAAATAAGATATAAACTTGTAGTTATTCAGCTTCAGCTAGTGGGCTCTTAGTCCATCCCAAAGTGAAGAAAACGCTTTAGTATACAGTAAAGTTATAAATATAATTTAATCTCAATAGTAGCTCTGTGTTCGCCTTTCTATATTCAAGACACTTTGATAAACTCTTCAATTTCCTTCTATCTTTCTTTTTGCTCTTTCTTCACCACCTTCTTCTTTTCCTTCTCCTTCTTCTTCTCCTTCTTAGTCTTTCTTTGAACGAGTTAATAAACTCTTTGTTTGAATCATGGAATCTCAAATCAAGGAATGTCAATTATAGAATAAAAATGTCCAAGAGAGAATTTTTTCTTTTTTGTTGTTTTTTTCTGGATGCCTCGTAAAGTCCACATATGAAATAACACTTTTCTTCTTTTTTATCTGGATTTCCTTCAGTTTGGGTTTTTTTTCGTTTTTATCTCAGCTATCCAGAATCCTTTTGGGTCCCTTCTTAAACATCTGGTATTTTGTAAGTAATCACTATCAACATCTTCTTCGTCAAGGTTTTCAGCAATACTCCATAATTTGGCCATCGATTAAGGTTTCAATAAAGTCCATCGTCATCTTCATCTTCAAGGTTGTCATCTTTTTGGTATATACTTTCCAAAAAATATGTCAACATTTCAGGGTACTATCACCCTGTTCAGGGTACTATCAGGGTAAGTTGAATAGTTTTAGGTCCGAAAGAAAGCTTTTTTTAAAAAAATAGCTTTCGCTCTTGTGGAATAAATCTTCTTTCAATTTTTTTTTTGTATTTTTTTGTTGGTGATTTGGTTGTTGATTAAAGTTTCCTTTTTGTAATGTCAAATCATCTTGCAATTGTTCCTTCACGTCTTGGGCACAATTGGGGTTTAGCTGAAAGTCTCAGAGCAATGAGGATCAGCAAAACTAGCCGCATGATAAAGATGCGAACTTGTCGACGTTCAAGATATTCATGGAGAAGGATGAGAAACAAAAACAGAAGCAGAAGAAGAAGAAGGACGAACGAAGATATAAGTAAACAGGTTGCGTTCGAGTTGGTGAATTGATACAGTGCATATCTTCTAGAGTAAAAACTCATTAGTTTTTACTTGGATGTTTAAGTCATAGCTGAAGAGCAGATGTTATAAGAAAAAATAAATTAAAAAAAAAAAAAAGCAGTATAGTATTCTAAGCTCATTGGGGTTAAAAAATATACAAGTCCTATGATTTTTTTCGATTATTATTTTTTTTCTGTTTTCTTTTTTTTCTCTCTTTTTGTTTTTCTTTTTGTTTGGTTATGTTTCTTTTCTTCTTTTTGATAAAAGAATAAAAGTTTTAGTGGGTTTCTTTTTTGTTCTTATTTTTTTTTGTTCAATTTTTTTTTTTTTTTTTTTTTTTTTTTTTTTTTTTTCAAAGAGTTTGAAGGGGTAAGTTTGTCATGCTAACATTAAAAGGGTAAAAGAACCAGGTAAAAAACAATAATTACATAGGTAACATGATTATAAGTAATAATAAAAAGGTATGGTTGAAAAAAATCTATCTGAGAGACTATTCAAAAAGTTATCCAAAAGGTAAAGAAGAAACAAGACGAGAAAGTAAAAAAAAAAAAAAAAAAAAAAAAATGATAGTCGAAAAAGAAAGTAGAAATAAAGAAAGGTAAACCTTACTAATAATTCTTTGGGGTAGTAGATATAACAGTGGTAAAACACACGCCAGAAGACTAAGGCAAAAGTTGAAGGTAGAAAAAGAAGCAAACGTTAGAAGCTTATTACAATCTAAGCGGAGAAATACTTACGGTCAAAAAAGCTGTTCTGACTGATAATCACAGCCACCGAGGAATATATATATGCTCATTACCCACCGTGGAAGAGATACTAACTTTTCATTAGTCGGCTGCCCATTGGCTGCTATTTTCGACTCATGGTAACTTTCGACCAATCGCTGCGGGCGTTACAAAACTCAAGGTAAAAACGCAAGAAATAGAAGGTATCTCGAGCTCCTTACCCGAAACTCACACCCTCTCCCCCTGTACAGAAAGCAGCAACTCGCAACTAGCAACTCGAACTGCTTCTAAACCCTTCCCCACCCCCTTAGCGATGCTGGCTGCTTCTCCTACCTTCTCCTATTTTTTTTACCAAAACGATCCTGACTCTTCAGGCTCTTGCAGAACCCCTCCCCCCCGCCTTAGCCCTCACACACCTACGGTATCTATCACGTAGTATAATGTACAAAATGATCGGGTACTACCCTCACCTACCCGGGCTTCTTTTTTTTTGGTGATGGGTGGGTGTGGGTGTTGGGGGCCTGCTCCACCCTCGCCCTAGCGTACTCACTCAGTGGATTCCTGAAGATCTATACTTATTTGACAACGGTTGCAATTTCGTCAACTCACCGGTCTGTACCGGTAAGCGTGAGGTTTTGGAGGCCCTCATTACGCACTCATAAACCAACACACACACACACAACCTTATACACATACACACACACACACACGCACCGACACACGATCACGCGCACGAGCGTCATCAGTTCTTGGTAATCGCACCCCACTCCACGCCCACACACCACCGTTTTCTTGATGACAACCCCCCACCCCGGTTCTGATACTTTATTACCACCCAAAGACACAATTCTGACGACCAGGTTCGATTCAACCGACCCCACCATCCCCTTCACTCACACACCTATGTCGTTCGTAAAGAAATAGATAAATAAAAAGATAGATAAAGACTAAAGAGAAGCAGAGGTGGGGAGGGGGAAGGGTAGGGAGGAAAAAGGACACTCTACTCTTTATTGAGCGCGAACCCTGCCTTTTTCTCCTTCTTTGCACATCTGTGCGAGCGTGTGCTTTGGCTACTTAATTCTCTCTCTCTCTCTCTCTCTCTCTCACGCACACACACACGCACGCTCCCTCACGTACGCACGCACACACACGCATATACATAAGATCGCTTTTCAAGAGAGATATGCCTGGATTTACTTTTTCTCGTTGACTTATTAGGTACGCTTTGGCGGACTTACAAAGGCATACGCATATACAGAACGTCTACCTTGTGCGCACGCGCGTACATAAACACACGCACACGTAAACACACACACACACACACACACACATACACACACACACACACACACACATATATATATATATATATATATATATATATATATATATATATATATATATATACATACGAACATGCACCGTAAAAGTCTATTTTGATAATATCACATATACACACACATAATCACACACTGATAGCACACACACACACACACACACACACACACACACACACACGCACATATACATATGTATAATTATTTTATTACACAAATGTAAGTATTAATTACAATATATATATATACCAATTTTATACACACATCGTATTTTACACACACATGCAGGCATGTATACCTGTACGTCTTTTTATATACAGCAGGCTATTTTATATATACAGATGTGTATACAAATACGTGTACACACACCTGGTTATTTACAGGTGAGAATTGAGTGTTCTTTTCACACATTTTATATACACGCTGTCAACGCGTACACATTGAAATAAATAAAAAAACAACAACAAAAAACGGTTTATTTATTTATTTATGCGAAAATAAACATCAAAATATTTACAAAATTCTTCATTCATTTTGCTCAACAAGTATTTTATATCCTAAGGCGTCTTCCATACAATTAATTTTTTACACACATTTCGTTAAAAAATTAAATCGGTGGTTGTTATCTGTGTGTATGTGTATGTGTGGTGTGTGTGTGTGTGAGTGTGTGTGTGTGTGTGCATATGTAGTCACTTTGGCACTCATACATTGTATTTCGTATACACACACGTACATACACATACGCTCCTCCAAACGAACACCCCCAATGCTCATCAGGGTATCTCTTTCTCTTGGCTCTTTCTTTCTTTTAACGCCCTCTTCCTTCTCTCTCTCTCTCTCTCTCTCTCTCTCTCTCTCTCTCTCTCTCTCTTTCTCTCAACACACTCACTCTCTCTCTATCTATCTATCTAATACTCTTTTTGCCTTTATCTGCCCATATGTCCAAAGTTCTCTCTCTCTCTTCTTCCTCTCTCTCTCTCTCTCTCTCCTCTCTCTCTCTCTTTATCTCTCTCCTCTCTATTCTTCACTTTGACTATGTTTCAATACATACAAATCTCTTTCTTCTATCTTTCTTTCTTTCTTTCTTTCTTTCTTTCTTTCTTTCTTTCTTTCTCTGTCTGTCTCTCCTCCTCTCCCTCTCTCCTCTCTCTCTCTCTCTGTCTCTCTCTCTCTCTGCAATTTCCCACTCTCTATTTACATTTGTCTTTTACGCTTGCTAGTACTCACTCGTTCTACCTTTGAGTATATATTTCCAGTGCTACCTCTCATAACCCCCTTCCCCCTTTCCTGCATCCACTCTCGCTCTCTTTCTTTCTTTCTTTCTTCTTCTTCTTCTTCTTCTTCTTCTTCTTTTTTTTTTTTGATGTACCACCCATCCCATCCCATCGCACCCCACATCCCGTCTTCTTTTTTCTGCCATGTTTTCAGGGGGATCTCTTCTTACACTTGCTCGGCGTTGCTTACCGCTTACCATACACGAATAAACCAAAATGCGACCTTCCGCCGTTTCTTTCTAGGGGTATTCACACTGGCGTGTTGTCTAGCTCATCTTACCCTGCCTTTCTCGGCCTCATCTCTTTTTTTTTTTTTACCTCCTCTCTCTCATCGGGCAGCAAGAGAGCCACGTGCCGCCGCTACCCCAGCCCCAGCCACTACCATCACTACCACCACCCACAATCATCGCTACCGTAACCCCCCCCAAAAAAAAACAACAACAACCATAAAACACATGAATAAACAAAATGGCGGAAGGTGGTAGATGGGGGGGGGTTGGTTAAGGATGGCATCGACATTAGCAAAGACGTGACATTTTTTTCATTCATCACTTATACAAACCACAAACCACGCTGCCGTTGTATGATCAGTGTTTTTATTGTCTTTTATATTTGTTGTATTAATTATTGTATTTGACAACACTTATGTCTACAATCATCATAATCATCATAATCAGCATCATCAGCATCATCAGCATCATCATAGATAGCAACAACTTAGTCATTGATATCACCATTGTCATGAGCATGTCAGCGTTGTTTTCACGTTTATCAAATCTAATTATTTATTTATTTGTTTATTTTATCGTCGTATAATTGTTCCTGACAATTTAATATCTTTTTTTTTTATTATTGCCATCTTCGGTATCATAGAAACAGACGAAGATGTTGTTGCTATTGTTACTGTTGTCGTCGTTGTTGTTGTTGTTGTTGTCACCAAAGGCATCATCAACATCATCATCATCATCATCATTTGCAGCAGCAGCAGCAACAGCAACAGGAGGAGGAAGAGCAGCTGCATAATCTTTTATATTGACATTGTGATTAAAATTATACTTACAGCATCAGATTATTGAATTGATGACATGAGTGATAATGAAACTGGCATCATCATCATCATCATCATCCTCATCGTCATCATCATCATCATCATCATCATAAATGACAATAATTATTCATCGGCATTTCAATGTGTCACTGACATCAACATCATCATCATCATCATTGTCGTCATCATCACCACCGTCAAGGACAATCATTATCAATTGACATTTTAATGTGCCGTTAGTATCATCATCATCAGCAGCAGCAGCAGCAATCATTATCATCATCATCATCATCATCATCATCGTCATCGAGGACAATCATTACCAATTGACTAATTGACGTGTCATCGATATCATCATCATCATCATCATCATCCCCATCATCATCGTCATCGTCATCATAAAAGGCAATCATGACATATTGATGTGAGATTAACATAATCATCATCATAATAATCATACTCATCGTCATCAAGGAGAATCAATATTAATTCACATTTTTGTGACACTGGCATCATCATCATCATCATCATCATCATCATCATCATCATCATCATCAAGGACAATCATAATAAACTGACAGATTGATGTGTCATTGATATGATCATGATCATGATCAGGATCATCGTCATCATCATCATCATCGTCATCAAAGACAATAATTAATTCGCATTTTGATTCCCCCCTCCTCCTCCTCCTCATCAAGGACAATCATAATCAATTGACTTATTGATGTGTCATTGATATCATCATCATCATCATCATCATCATCATCATCATCATCATCGTCGTCATAATCAAAGTCAATCATGACATATTGATGTGAGATTAACATAATCATCATCATAATAATCATAGTCATCGTCAAAGACAATCAATATTAATTCACATTTTTTGACACTGGTATCATCATCATCATCATCATCATCATCATCATCAAATCATCATCATCATCATCGTCATAATCAAAGTCAATCATGACATATTGATGTGAGATTAACATAATCATCATCATAATAATCATAGTCATCGTCAAAGACAATCAATATTAATTCACATTTTTTTGACACTGGTATCATCATCATCATCATCATCATCATCATCAAGGACAATCATAATAAACTGACAGATTGTTGTGTCATTGATATGATGATGATCATTATCATCATTATCATCATCGTCTTCATCATTAAGGACAATCATTATTAATTGACACATTGATGTAACATTGGCATCATCATCATCATCATCATCATCATCATCATCATCATCATCATCTTCATGATTATAAAGGGCAATCATTATCAATCGATGTGAGCGCCATTACTATATCATCATTATCATCATTATCATCGAGGACAATCATTATTGATCGACATTTTTGTGTGTCATTGACATCATCATCATCATCATCCTCATCGTCATCATCGTCATCATCATCATCATCCTCATCACCATCATCATCATCCTCATTATCATCATCATCATCATTACGAAGGCCAATCATTTGAATTTGGCATCTTCTTTGTGAGAACTAATTGCAATGTTATCATTGGTGGATTTACTGGTGAATAAATTAAACGAAACATCAAATTTTGATGTTAAATCATCATCATCATCCTATCGTGCTGTCAGCATGGATATCCATGACAATCTCTCGCCACCCCTCCCTATCACTCATTGCTCCTGGGAGATCCTCTGCGCAGCATTCAGCATCCGCACAGAGTTGATCTTTGTACGTTTTTGCTGGGCCACCTACTCTGGCTATTCATGTGATGGCTTCCGTCACTTATGAGTTCATCCTTGCTTCTCCAGCAGTGCCCAGCGTGTATTGTTCGCCTCACACGGATGCTGTGTGTGATATGGGGCAGGTGGCCATACAGTTGTGTTCTCGTGGGGTTTTGTTTCCACGCCCTGTTTAATATTGCACGCAGCATTTTCGTGCAAGTTTCGTCTAGCTTATTCTCTAGGCGCTTCGTTAGAGTCCAGGTAGTGCACTTCCAAGCCGTCGTAGTTTCTTTATTACTGATGTTAAATACTTAGTAAAAAATATGGGTTAAACTTGCAAATCGTCGTCAAAATTAAAACGAAAACTTTTTTGGTGGTAATCCATGACAGTTTAACTACAGTGTATGAATTAACTTTTTGTGAATTAGGTTACGGTTTAGGGGTTTGGGGATTAAGGTTGTTTTTAATTACGTATTGCTTAAAAAGAAACAACAAAAAACCCAAATTACTATACATTTAATTACCCATTGAAATTAATTATTGAATCAAATGGTAGACACATTAGTCTCAGTTGTTTGTGTTAGTATTGCAATGTATAATTTCAATTAAACTTGCTTTAAAAACATTATTTTTCAACATTAAATGTATAGTAATTTGTTTTTTTAAGCAATACGTAATTAAAAACAACCTTAATCCCCAAACCCCTAAACCGTAACCCAATTCGCAAAAAAAAGTTCATTCATACACTGTAGTTAAACTGTCAAATAAGTTTCCGTTTTAATTTTGACGACGATTTGCAAGTTTAACCAAAATATGCTTGGCCAACCTAATTAAGTGCTCTATACAACTTCAAGGGTTGGTGTTGCGAAAAAAGGGGGGAATGTAAAGAAACTACTTGAGCTTTCATTGAAATTTTAATGGGATCATCATCATCATCATCATCATCGTCTTCAAATTTCGTTAGTAACCACCCTAACCTCATAGAACACATTACCCTCTCTAATTAAACAGGTGATATTTAGCAATTTAACAACATCATTTCCGGAGATAAAAAAAATAATATGTATGTTTTGAAAAGAAATTTTCAGTAATTCTAATTTTTTAAATCTATAAATTTTATTTACTATTTCTCTGAATGTTTGAGATGAGGCTTCAATGATTATGTTATCTGTGTTATTCGGACTGTTGTCTTAAGTTCCAATGGACAGATGTCCGCGTGGGTTCGAACCCCACTCGTGCTAATATTTCGGTTTCTTTCAATTTCTAAAAAGGTTTTTAAAAAAGCATTTTTAAGCCGTGTGACTTAATCAAAAATGTCAAATGTAATACTGCGTTCGGATCCTCCTTTTGGCAATGTTTTTAGTTTTGCCTTCTAAAATGTCTGGGAAAAGATTTACTGAAGCAAGCACGATGGCCGAGTGGTTAAGGCGTTGGACTTAAGTTCCAATGGACAAATGTCCGCGTGGGTTCTAACCCCACTCGTGCTAATATTTCGTTTTCTTTCAATTTATAAAAAGGCTTTGTTATCTGTACAACGTTTCGGCCGATGTGCCCTCCGGCCTTCTTTAGGTATTTCTTGTCGGACTTGGAACCTTTTTTTCGGACTCGGGAACCTTCTTGTAACCGGGAGCCACCACGGAACTTTGAACCTAACCCTTTATTCAGTCCACGGGGATATCCTGTTCTCATTCCGCTAACCATAGCTGAGGCAGAGGTGTTAAGCTGTGTTAATTATTATTACTAGCAAATATATGCACCCTCCGGGTGCAAGTATTTAAGTTTTAATGTAATAAAATATTGTATTAAATTAGAAAGGCTAATGAAACTAAATAAGAATATAGATAAAAAGATTTGAAACAGAGGGAGTATAATAAAAGACTTGAAACAGAGGGAGTATAATAAAAAATGGAACAACTGAAACTTACTCTTCCATCACTCTCGTCTTTCATTGTTATTTTTTCTAATTTAAGTATTTAGTTATAAGAGGCAGTAAAGAATAAAATGACAGTTATTTTATCTTGTTAATGGATTTCATTTAAGATTCATTGAAGAGATTTTTGCTTATATTCATTAAAATAAAACCAAACAGAAATCAATAATACTAAGCACATATTTATTAAATTCGATTTTTTAATATTAATATGCAAATTAGCCATCCCGTTCACATTGTAAAGCGCTATTTTGTTGTATATATAAATATAATTGCATGTTGTTAGTATGTAGACATAGTTAACAGTATTAATAATGTAAGACAATTTTATTAATAATTGAGGTTTAGATAAAAATAAAATCATGGAGAATGTGATGTCAATAACTAAGAGAATTGTGACTTGAGTAGGAATATAGTTTCGGTTACAAACAGAAAAACACACAATCTCCATTATAATAAGATTATATGTTACTGCCGCCCTTGACCAGGATTGAACCTGCAGTCCAGAGATAACTGTTAATTATAACTGTCTTAACCTAACTCCTTTATCCACTAGGCCATGTGTCCAATTCCGAAAGAGCAAACATTATACATTGACACAATCATCAAAGTTTGATCCGATTACAAAGTTAACGCTACTGTCTCAATTATCGTTTGTGGCACATTATGCATCGTCTTTTGTGGTGGCGTCCGCTATGTAATGGTTATCGTCATAGAAAATGGACACGGCGAGAAGAGTTCAAATCCTGGATGAGGCTGTTTGTATTTCACATAGAGCTAATACCCTTGGGAAAAGGTATTCATCCAACTATTCTCTCCACAGCTAAGGGTAAATAGGACAGACTAGGCTCTTTAACCTTGGTTAGGCAACCAGTGTAAGAGAAATAAAACTCTGAATTCAAACCTGTTAAACTCTGCTAAAAAATTGACCTAGTGTTGCATCCGGCTAATACCGGCTAATACCTAATTTTGAAAGTTAATAAATTATAATTAATTAATTAGGCGGGCATACCTATTTAAATGTAAGGCTAAACAAATCGAGAAAATCGATTTTTCTCGATTTGTTTAGCCTTACATTTAAATAGGTATGCCCGCCTAATTAATTAATTATTAATTAATTAACTTTCAAAATTAGGTACGACTTCAATTAAGCACATATTCTCCCAAAAATTGTCGGCTAAAATAAAGCCATATCAAAACACATCGTTTGTGTATTTACTTCTCATATATATATATATATATATATTCTAGAAGCGGCTACACAGTATCGCCTGGGAGGGGGAGTGGGGGGGAATCCTGGTGTATTGATTTGTTTACTTTTGAGATTTACAAATGCTGGACATTTTTAAGTAGAATGTCAATGCTATTTCTATGTATATTTTGATTTTTAAATGTCCTCGAATACAAATCACATCTTCATGATTTTTACACAAAAACCAAGAACCGGTGATATCTAATGTATATATATATAATCGGTTTCGATTTCAGTCGGAGGGAAGTCGTTAGTATATATCGCTGATGAGACTTAATAAAGTCGAAACAGTCTGTACGATATTCTACACACCGAGCGATCCTTTGCTGGGATTACACTTGTCAAGTTCCTTTTCTATAAGAAAAAGTATCAAATTTTATGCGATACATGCGTTGTAAGTGCCTTCAAGTAAAAATTATATATATATATATATATATGTCACCGCCCCAGCACTTCAAACAAACATCCTCTACCCCTCCACTCAACTGACCCAGCGACCCCATCCTACCCAAAATTCCTCGCTCCTCCTTATCTCACATCACTACACACTCACCCCCTTGACCTCCCCGGCGCCACCGCCGCCACTTGTATTCAAACGTATGCTTTGCTTTAATAAAGTTACAAATGACTGATGACGTCTGTGAACACAGACGAAACCGTTTCACCCTGTGACTTGTTTTGAGTTGTTCATTTCTTGACCACTTTCCTTCTATCTACAGCATATATATATATATATATATATATATAATATATATATATATATATATATATATATATTTACTTTACGGTTAATTGTTTTATTTTTGTAATTTCCTCCGGACATACATACATACATACATACATACTAACTATCTTTTATATATGTATAGATATATACTCTTCGAAATACCAGGGTTTATAGATTTCACAATATTAGTGATTATTCACCATTATCACCACGACGGATAATCTTTGTCAACCGATGGGATATTTTATGCTGAAGTTTTTGTTTTATTCATTCTTTGTTGAGTACATTTTTTTATGCAGGTGTAAGCAGACCTATTTAACCTATAGATTATACCCTAACAGGTACTACCATTCCGAGTCAGAGTGTACCTAGAAGACAATGAAGTGGTACCTCACACTCATTTTTTCCTATTTAGCCCATAGATGGGACCCTAACAGGTACTACCACTCTGAGTCATAATAGTGACGATGAAGGGATACTCTACTTCCCCAGAGCTCCAAAATTGGAACTTCATCATTATATGTAATTTAACATTATACCTATGACATTAAGACCCTCAGCCACGTCCTTCTAGCACATATATGATAAAAAGAGTTGAAGGGTTACCATAAGGACAAAGGGGTTCGGACAATCGTACAGGTGCTAGGGCTTGACGTGGCCTGTCGATTAATCGGAGAAGAACTTTCCGACCGCTCGTCCAGCCTATGTAAAGACCAGAGTGGAGTATTGCATGTCATACACTGCTCAGACACCAAGAATTCGTCCTTACGCATCACGGGTAGCTACCCACGGCTAACAGGTGGACCCATTAGGGGACGCGTAGTGTGCACTGGTCCAAGCAATAACCGTAACTGATTGAATCGGAGAAATGCTAAGACATTAACTCGATGTTTCATTCATTATATATACTAGCAAATATATGCACCCTCCGGGTGCAAGTATTTAAGTTTTAATGTAATAAAATATTGTATTAGATTAGAAGGGCTAATGAAACTAAATAAGAATGCAGATAAAAAGATTTGAAACAGAGGGAGTATAAAAAAAAAATAGAACAACTGAAATTTACTCTTTCATCACTCTCGTCTTTCATTGTTATTTTTTCTAATTTAAGTATTTAGTTAAAAGATGAATTAAAGAATAAAATGACAGTTATTTCTTCTTGTTAATGGATTTCTTTTAAGATTTATCCCTGAGATTTTAGATAATATTCATTAAGATAAAACCAAACAATTAGAAATCAATAATACTAAGCACATATTTATTAAAATCAGATTTTTAATATCAATATGCAAATTAGCCTTCCCGTTCACACAGTAAACCGCTATTTTGTTGTATATATAAATATAATTGCATGTTGTTAGTATGTAGATATGGTTAACAGTATTAATAATGTAAAACAATTTTATTAATAATTGAGGTTTAAATAAAAATAAAATCCTATAGAAGGTGACGTAAATAACTAAGGGAATTGCTACTTGAATAGTAATATAGTTTCGGTTACAGACAGAAAAACACACAATCTCCATTATAATAAGATTTATCAGTACTCAAGAAGTTCCCATTTCATAGAAATTTATGGTGTCGATTTTATTGTCGTTTCTTATAGAGTTAGATGTGTAGATTTCAATGCTATCAAAGAAAGTCATCATTTCGACAAATTGGCGGAGATATACAGCTTTAAACCCTCTGGTTGGACGTTAAAAATTACACATTTTCGTGTAAATTTAAGGCGTGAATTTCATTGTCGTTTCTGGCGGAAGTTGATGCCTAGATGACAATGCAACCAATAAAAGTAGTCAATTCGACGGATTGGCGGAGATATGACCCCCCCCCCTTACTGTACCTGAAAATGTACATGTCTCTTGTAAATTTAAGGTGGCGATTTCATTGTCGTTTCTGGTAGAGGTCCTTGTGTAGATATTCTCTGTTGTCGCTTAATCGCAGATTTCTTAATTGTCCAATTCTATTTCACCCAATTTTAAAAATGAAACATTCCACACAGTCTTGGGTTGCTTAAATGCCCAGAAAATGAATTGAAAAAAAAAAAAGGAGTTACATGTTTTCTTCGTAATATTGAAATTGGGAATTACTGAAGATATTTTTTCTAGATTTTTGTTTTGTTTCGTGGAAATTCCACGAGTCAGCAGGTATTATTTATTACCAAATCCTGTACCAATGTAAGCAAAAATAAAAATGAAAAAATAATTATTAGTTCATTTGCGTCACACAGGTGACAGTTTAAAATGTTGGAAGTATTTCTTGGTTTGGTTGTTTTGCTTTTAACGGCATATCAACCTCAGTTGGTCATTTAATGCCGACAAAGTTTTAAAATAAATTAATTCTTAATGGAGACACAATTTTTTATAAACACATTTTTATATTTAATCCATAGATGGTACTTTAACAGGTACTACCACTCCGGGTCAGAGTGGATCCGAGAGCAATGGTAATGAAGGGGTTCTCCACATTTCCTAAACCCCCAAAACTGGAACCTCACCATCAAATAGAGTTTAACATCATTCCCAGGACATGAAGACCCACAGACACCACCCTCTGGCACCCATATGATAAAAAGGGTTGAGGCTTGCCATAATAGCAATAGGGTTGGGGCAATCGTATAGGTGCTAGGGCTTGACGTGACCAGCTGATTGATCGGAAGGGCCTCTCCGACCACCCGTCTAGCCTTGATTGGAGTGGGTATTTTTGCTGCACAATGTATATACATGAGTATCTATTATTGTGTATATGTATACTCTGTTTACATTTCTGTTGCAAGTTGCATACGTAAAAGTAAAAACGTATGTAAACTTTATTTGATCTATGGTGTGCTTGACTACTTCTTATATATGATATACCCTGTAAGAAAACATTTAAGAAGAATTTTCTTATTATGCATATATCTATCTATTTATCCACACACACACACACACACACACACACACATATATATATATAGTGTGAGGTATATATATATATATATATATATATATATATAATATATATATATATATATATATATATATAGTGTGAGATGGCCACTGTTTCAGCTTTTGCAGGAATGGTGTACCAAAGGCAGTATTATTGGTAGAGTGCTCAATATATAATAGAGATGTTATCTCCCATGTCTATTGGATTTTTTGAATTTTTTTCGATTTTCCTTACATTTGAAACATCTTCACCTGATGATTGCATCGCATGAAACCAATATGGTTGTGAATGTTCTTTTGTCACCTAATAGATAGATATGTAAAACCTTTATATATTTATCTTATTATATATATATATATATATATATATATATATATATATATATATATATATATATATATATATAATGTCTGATCATATATATCTCTGTATCTCAGCCTGATCCAATCTATATATCTATATGTCTATCTCAGCCTGATAGTATCTATCTATCTATCCATCTATCCATCTAAGCCAGATAATATCTATCTATCTATCTATCTATCTCTCTATATATATCCACCTACCTACCTACCTACCTACCTATCTTAGCCTGATTATATATATATATCTATTTAATTTATCATTCTATCTCGGCCTCAGCGTATCTATCTATCTATCTATCTATCTATCTATCTATCTCAGCTTGATGATATCTATCTACCTATCTATCTCAGTCTGATCGTATCTATCTGTCTACCTCAGCCAGATCGTACGTATGTATATATCTATCTATCAGCCATATCATATCTATCTATCTATCTATCTATCTATCTATCTATTTCAGCCTGGTCGGATCTATCTATCTATCTATCTATCTATCTTAGCTTGATGATATCTATCTACCTATCTATCTCAGTCGTATCTATCTGTCTACCTCAGCCAGATCATATGTATGTATGTATATATTTATCTATCAGCCAGATCATATCTATCTATCTATCTATCTATCTATCTATCTCAGCCTGATCGTATCTATCCATCTATCTACCTATCTATCTCATCCTGGTCGTATTTGCCGATCTCTCTATATATCTATCTATATATCTATCTCAGCCTGATCGTATCTATCCTTCTATCTACCTATCTATCTCAGCCTGATCGTATCTATCCATCTATCTACCTATCTATCTCAGCCTGGTCGTATCTGCCGATCTCTCTATATATCTATCTATATATCTATCTCAGCCTGATCGTATCTATCCATCTATCTACCTATCTATTTCAGCCTGGTCGTATCTGTCGATCTATCTATTTACCTATCTATTTATCTATCTATTTATCTCAGTTTGATCGTATCCATCTATCTATCTCGGCCGTATCGTATCTATCTATCCATCTCTGCCTGATCATATCTATCTATCTATCTTGGCACTTCTCATAGCGTAAGGTGTAGCAAGCTGGGTAGCAGACCATTATTAGGTATTATATAACTCTACAACATTGAAACTCTATAACCAAAAATAAAATTGCAACACTTCTGTAACTAAAAATAAAATTACATAATTATTTATAAGGAGTGTACTTACTTTTGAACTGTTACATATTTATAAATTTGGTTACAGAGTTCCAATGCTGTATAGTCCGGCAATGAATAATACCTAATAATATCCGTTTTGATTGTATGTTCCATAAATAAATTTAAAAAATCGTGTATCTTTGGTATAGAAGAAAATTTGCTTTTTATTAAATTTCTTTTATAAACTAAATTATTTCCAATGTATTTTTATAGTAAAATGGTTTCTAATGCATTTTTATAGTAAAATGATTTCAAATACAATTTTATAGCATAATTATTTCCAATGCAGTTTTATAGGGAAATGGTTTCTAGTGCATTTTTATAGTAAAATGATTTCAAATGCAATTTTATAGCATAATCATTTCCAATGCAGTTTTATAGGGAAATGGTTTCTAGAGCATTTTTATAGTAAAATGATTTCAAATGCAATTTTATAGCATAATCATTTCCAATGCAGTTTTATAGGGAAATGGTTTCTGCATTTTTATAGTGACATTATTTCCGATACAATTTTTATAGTACAATCATTTCCAATGCAATTTTATAGTGAAACGGTTTCTAATGCATTTTTATAGTGACATTATTTCCAATACAATTTTTATAGTACAATCATTTCCAATGCAATTTTATAGTGAAACAGTTTCTAATGCATTTTTATATTGACATTATTTCCAATACAATTTTTATAGTACATTCATTTCCAATGCAATTTTATAGTGAAATGGTTTCTAATGCATTTTTATATTGACATTATTTCCAATACAATTTTTATAGTACAATCATTTCCAATGCAATTTTATAGTGAAATGGTTTCTAATGCATTTTTATAGTAAAATAATTTCCCACGCAATTTTAAAAGGAAACAGTTTCTAATGTATTTTTATGAAAATACATTTTAGGGTGTACTTATTTATTGGTGATACTGTATCTATTTCTTTCGTATCTACGGGGTGGGTGGGGGTTGTCCTCTGGTGATGCAAATGATTCTTTCTTGTTTGAATAGCTCCTCTTGATTTTTTATTTATAAATCCGTGGAATTTCTATCTATATATTAATACTGGTGTTCCTTAATATTCCGTCCGTTTTCGTCTTGCAATACCCTCTGGTTAAAAATGAGACCGTCCGAATCGTCCAAGATGAAATGCAAAAATGTAAATCCTGATTATCGGGTGTCGTTTATCCACCGAATTAACATTTCTTATGAGAGTCGTTACCTCATCTAGATAATGGGTCATTGCGTTTTTATCATAAAGAAAGGACGGTAATTTATGAGGAAGTGCGTCCCGGTCGCCTGCTTCAGAAATTGCTACCCGGTGACTATTTAAATAACGTCCCCAGCTATGTCGGTGTTACTTGAAAGAAAACAACCAACTTAGGGCGTTAAATGTATTTTAGAGGGTGGGGTCTCTTTTTTGGCGTAATTCTTATTTATTCATCGTAATTTGTCGTAATTCTTGTTCATTTATAGAAATTTGTCGTAATTCTTGTTTATTTATCGTAATTTGTCGTAATTCTTGTTTAGATATGAAGATGGATATATAGTTTGGAATAGACTGAGATAGATAAACAAAATAATATAGATAGATATGAACAAATGGAGATAGATAGATAGATATTTTCTACAAGTAAATGTATTTGTGGGGTGTCGCTTCTTTTTTGTCGTAATTCTTGTTTATTTAAACTAAAAACAAGATATGAAACAAACATGAATAAAAGAAAATCTGAGACGACATAGCTGGGGACGTTATTTTAATAGTCACCGGGTAGTAATTTCCGGGACGCACTTCCTCATAAATTACCGAAAGGACATGCTACACAGAAAATATCTTATAAGAAAGAAAGAAAGAAAGAAAAAGTGTAGGAGAAAGAAAGAAAGAAAGAGAGAGAGAGAGAGAGAGAGAGAGAGAGAGAGAGAGAGAGAGAGAGAGAGAGAGGGCGGGAGAGAACGTGGAAACAATAAGGCTAATCTGTTTCAAGCGAACATAATGAAAAGATGAGAAAAAAAGAAAGAAAGAAAAAAAAGAATGAAGGGTAGAGAGAGTTAAATCAAGATTATTATACTTTTTACATATTGAACTATTTGGCTATAGCTCTTCAGTAAACGTCTCAAACGTTGTGATAATTAAATTATCATACTGTGGTATATCCACAAGGCCTGCAAGTCTAATTTAATCTAGTTAATTTGTGCACAAATAGGACCGGCTTAGGTCAGCCTAGGAATCACAAGGTTCCGTGTTCGATATCGGCCATCGCCAACTCAGCGTATGAGTAGTATTACATAATTATTAGATACCTAATATTTATGTGCAATAGTGTAGAAACAAGATGGCGTTTTAAGTGCAGCTAATGGCCTTGAGGAATGAGTGACAGCGTTGACCTCAGTCCTCACCCTACCTTCCGGGGATAGCCGTGAGAACCGGTAGAGAAGACCCTATCTTTCGGTTTAGATAGTAAGTCTCAGTCAGTTAGAGACTAGCAGCCGAGCTCGATGGAAGGATAAGTCGCGTCACGCGCGCCCCCGTCTTAATCTGCGCAGATGTCTGGTTGGGGATTTAAAAATAAAGTAAGATCAAAGCAAATTGGAGTCTTGTGTTATTACCTCTAAAAACTAACAATGACACAGGGCTTCTGATAAAGAGAAATCCCCAATAGAAGACCAGACCCGAAGTCCCCAAGAAAGTCCAGACCTTAGAAGATTCCAGACCAAGACAAGATGTTATAAGATTCCAAAGGCGGCCAGAAGAATAGAGTAAGAAAGAAGTAATGAAGAGGGTATGCAACAGTAGCACAGGGATCTGTGTGGTAAAGTAAGGAGCTGAGGGTTGGCGTGGCGCTCCACCTCAGATGCAGAAAAAATCTCCTTGGTCTAGCGCTTGTGAAAAGGGGATAGACTCCCTCGCTGAATGGCCGATATCGATTTTAGGCCACCCAGACGATTTTACTTTTTTACTTATATTGTTTCAAGTATTCCTATTTAATTGTAATAATCCAAAAACGATTAAATGGAATTGTATTGTTTTAAACACGTAAACACGTTTTAAACACGATTTAAACACGTTTTAAACACGTAAACACGTCATGCAATCCTGATATCTGTTGTGCCATGTGTCCAACTGAAGAAGGGCGGAGGTACATCGGCCAAATGTTGGGTTTATAACAATAAAGTACATAACAATATATTACCCGGTCTTCAGGGCAGGGGTCCAGTGGTTTCGGCCTCTGGACCGGTAAAGTAATTAACGGTGTGATCCCAGGGGTCCATCCTCTCAGGGAACACCTGCCCCTTGATTTAAAGGGGCAGGGCTGTGTTTATTGCCTAGTGCCCGTTGAGGGATAATTCTGACGGGATCCACGCATTTTTTGTGCCTGCCATCCCATGAGCTTCGGTTCGTGGGTGGTCCCACATTAATAGGGCCTTGTGTCTTACCAATGCAATGGAATGCGAGGTAAATATATAAATACATAATGTACAAAACAATAAAGATGATGACAACAGTCCGAAATATATTATAATAGAGATTGCGCATTTGTCTGTCTGTAACCGAAACTACACCACCACTGACGTCTCAATTCCCTTAGTTATTTAATAATAATTATTTAATCTTAATTAGCATCTTATTTATTATTGATGTCTGAGTTTGGTTTGCCTCAAAACAGCCCATGTTATTAATGCGGTGTTTACCTAGCATCCCACGTATGGGCGCCAGGCACAGGATTCTATTAATGAATCTCATGGGATGGCGGGTGAAAAAAAGACCGGATCCCGTCGGTATTTCTCCTCGTGTGGGGAGGGGGCGCCTCAGAAACTGGGCAATAACCTGTGGGTTATTTAATGCCAAATCTTTTTTTTTGTACATATGATTTATAAGGGAATAGTTTGTAGACAAATATTTTGTTTTGAAACTAATTGTAAGAGTGTGAAACAAAAGTTGGTAATCAAGTTTTCTTTACAGGTATATCTTTCTAGATAGTTTTGTGGATGTATTATTTTATATTGGATTCATAATTTTCAGTATTTTTCAATCAGAAATAGAGGAAAAGGGAAATAGAGAGAGAGAGAGAGAGAGAGAGAGAGAGAGAGAGAGAGAGAGAGAGAGAGAGAGAGAGAGAGAATCCCGCCCTGTCGGGGGGGCGTTAGAATGCACCGACTGCACCTCTGCAGATGGGTAATACTCCCCAAATGGGACCACCTGTTCGCCGTGGGTGGCGACCCGTGATGCTCAAGGACGTCTTGGTGGATCAGTCCATAACCTGCAACACTCTACTTAGGCCCTTACTTAGGCTAGACAGGCGGTCGGAGAAGCCCCCTCCAATCAATAGGCTGGTCACGTCAAGCCCTAGCACCTATATGATTGCCCCAACCCTATTGCTTTTATGGCAAGTCCCAACCCTTTTCATCATATGGTTGCTAGAAGGCGGTGGCCGAAGGTCTACATGTCCTGGGAATGACGTTAAACTCTATCTGATGGTGAGGTTCCAGTTCTGGAGGTCTTGGGAACGTGGAGCACCACTTAATCAACATTGCTCCCTGGTCCACTCTGACCCGGAGTGGTAGCACCTGTTAGGGTCCCATCTATGGGTTAAATAGAAAAACACGAGTTTATAAACAAAACTGATTATCTATTAAGAATTAATTCATTTCAAAACTTTGGCGGCATTAACCCACTGAGGTTGATATGCCGTAAAACAAAACAAAACAAAACAAAACAAAAACCCAAAAACAACCAACATAATTTCTCTCCAGAAGGATATAATGCAATCTTTGTTAGCCTTTTCAAATAGATCTTTCATATTATGATTTTACTATAAGAATACATTGGAAATGATTTTACTATAAGAATACATTGGAAATGATTTTACTATAAGAATACATTGGAAATGATTTTACTATAAGAATACATTGGAAATGATTTTACTATAAGAATACGTTGGAAATGATTTTACTATAAGAATACGTTGGAAATGATTTTACTATAAGAATTCGTTGGAAATGATTTTACTATAAGAATACATTCAATCAAGATTATCATACTTTTTCCATATTGAACTATTAATAGCTCTTAACTAAACAAATCAAACGTTGTAATAATTAAATTATTATATTGTGGTATATCTATCGATCCTGCTAGCATTCTTAATATTACGACTATATTTATACGTTTATATGAGCTTCATCAGATAATGCTTTCGAAATATGTCAAACACTTTTCATTATCAAACATTTCTTTGTAGAATATGGAGCTCTCATTCTTATCAGATTGATTACATTGCTATGACAACTTCACAGACAGTTGTCACATTTTCAATTATTTTTTCGTAATAGTTTGGAAAATTTTGAAGCTCATATAAACGTATAAATATAGTCGTAATATTAAGAATGCTAGCAGGATCGATAGATATGCCACAATATAATAATTTAATTATTACAACGTTTGATTTGTTTACTTAAGAGCTATTAATAGTTCAATACGGAAAAAGTATGATAATCTTGATTGAATGTATTCTTATAGTAAAATCATTTCCAACGAATTCTTATAGTAAAATCATTTCCAACGAATTCTTATAGTAAAATCATTTCCAATGAATTTTTATAATAAAATCATTTCCAACGAATTCTTATAGTAAAATCATTTCCAACGAATTCTTATAGTAAAATCATTTCCAACGAATTTTTATAGTGAATTCATTTCCAATACATTCTTGTAGTAAAATATTTTCCAACGTATTCTTATTGTAAAATCATTTCAACGTATTCTTATATAAAATCATTTCCAATGTATTCATAGTGAATTCATTTCCAATACATTCTTATAGTAACATCATTTCCAATGTTGGTCCTCATGTCTGAGTATAAAAAAAGTGCGTAAGTCTTGTTGTTACATAATTGATAGCAACCTTATTAATTATGTATAGTAATGTAGATTTTAAAAGAAAAAACACGGGAGGAAAAGTAATTGGTACTTTCTGGCTTGTGTTTTGGCCTACACATCCTTTTTCGCGAGTGCGAACGTAAGTTGGCTATGAGAAAATGAGTCTTTGAGTAATTATTGAATGAGACGGTCCGCAATGGCGACTCTCGTTCTATTAGCCACATTTTCACGCGCGTGTTTGGGATCTGGGATCTTAAGAAAATAAAAAATATATCAATTCAAAACAAAGTGCAGATGAAAAAATATCTACAAAATAACAGAAAAATTCAATTAATTTTCTTTCTTTCTTTCTTTCTTTCTTTTTCCTTCTTTCTTTTCCTTTCTCGCTTTCTTTTCCCTCTTTCTTCCTTTCGCTTCCTTCTTTCTTCCTTTCTTTCTTTCCCTTTCCTTTCTTTCTTTCTTTTCCTTCTTTCTCTTTCTTCTTTTCCTTCTCTTCCTTTCTTTTTCCTTCTTTCTTTCCTTCGCTTCCTTCTTTCTTCTTCTTTCTTCTTCCTTCTTTCCTTCTCTTTCTTTCTTCTTCCTTCTTTCCTCTTTCTTCCTTCCTTCTTCCTCTTCCTTTCTATTCCTCCCTTCTTTCTTTCTTTCTTTCATTCTTTCTTCTTTTCCTTCTTTCTCCTTTCCTTATTTCTTCCTTTCCTTTCTTTCTTCCTTCTTTTTTTCTTTCTTTATCATACCTGGTCTCTAAATGTCATTTCTATTGTCTCTTGTCTTTGAACAACATATGGCCAATGCGCAGCCAAAGCCAGTATAACTTCGGTATTTTCTATACATACTTTTTAGATGTGCTGATAAAAGAAGAATGAGGCATCAATGTGCAGGACCGCCTTAACGCATGGGTACGCTGGGCAGTTGCCCGGAACCCCGCGAGTTTAATCTATGGTAGTTGTGTAATCTATGTATGGTTGTGTAGGCATGGGTCCTACTGTTAATACTGATACTGTTAAGACAGTCCTGCTAGTCTACAACCGATTATCTGAATAACACTCCCATAGATCTTTCTCTCTCTCTCTCTCTCCTCTCTCTATATATATATATATATATATATATATATATATATATATATATGAGAGTACGCAAACAGTTTGTTTTGATATGGCGATAGCCGACAATTTTAGGGTTCGAATCACACACAAAGCAGCCTCCAGTCTATAACTCTGCTGATGAGGCATAACAGACCGAAATGTACATACAGAGATTGACTTTTTCTCGATTTGTTCACGCCTTACATTTGAACAGATATATTCGCCTAATTCATTAATTATCAACTAATTAATTTTAAAATTAGGTATGACTTCAATTAAGCACATATTCTCCCAAATATATATATATCCGTATTTTTTCAGAGAGGGCATCAGGTGCCTACGTGGAGTTTCTAAACACTGTAGTCAAGCCCTGGATAACAACGGTAATGGTAGGCCATATGTATGGCAGCAAGTTAGGTAAATGCCCCCTGCCACAGCTCAGAGAAAAGTAAAAAATGGTTGTCGGCGAATTTCTACGACTACACCAGTCCCAATGTTTGGCCTCCGAACTCCTCAGATCTTAACCCCATGGATTATTATATATAGTAGAGAAAGACACCAATCATCGTGCCAGTACTACAAAAGCCCAGTTAAACGACAGAATTAAGGTAGTTTTTGAGACCCTTCCCAGGGAAACTGTGACATCAGCTTGCTCCGGGTTCCGGAGCAGGATTGAGGCTGCGATCAACGCTAATGGCGGTTATTTTGAGTGAAACTTGTTGACAGTAGTGTAATTTCCGTGCCTGTTGAATTTTTTTTACAATCCATTAAATTTTGTAGTTACCAAAACACTTTTCTTTTTCCTTATGAAACTGTTAAATTATCCCGAATACCCTGTATATATATGAGAGAGAGAGGAGAGAGAGAGAGAGAGAGAGAGAGAGAGAGAGAGAGAGAGAGAGAGACGCTCTTTAACCTTGGTATGGCAGCCAATCTAGGAGAAGAAAAATCTGAATTCAAACATCTTAAACACTGCTTAAAAAAATTACCTTGTGCCATATACTGCTTGTGCGGAGGGTTAGGTAAATGCACACGTTTTATCAGTCGCGCCTCCGATAAAACGAAGATTACAACATCTCGTTTACAAAAGTTTGGATAAGAATGAACATTGTATTTATTTTTGGCGACCTGTTACCCTAAAATCTTAAATTCGAAACCGTTGCCTCTTCGTTAAGATTCGTTAACACAATCCACTAAGATAAAAAAAAACACGAAGTGCTAAACAAAGAAAAATATAAGTAAAATAAACTCAAGTGTTAGTAAAAAATAATAATAAATAGATAAATAAAATGAAAATAAGAGTAAATAAATATATAAGTAAATTTCGTGATAACGAAGAGGTATATAGAACACATTGAACATTGAATATCATCAGCACACGTGACCCGGAGCGTTTGTCCATATTCCAGGCTCGATGCAAGCAGCCAGTCAGACTCTTTCATTTGAGACAGCATCAATGGCCTTTTTGTACAGACCAGTCGAGGGAGGTACAAATGAATGTTTGTGTCTGTCTTGATATTAAAATAATTTCCCTGCGCCGTTCTTCCGATTTTAACTTTTAGGATTTCTCAAAAAATATCAGCTTATATAGCCTCCACGTTGAAGATTTAGGATACCGGTGCGATTTTGAGTCAGAGTACAAACATCTATGTCTTAGCCAGTCATGTCAACGAATCATAGATTACGCCAACCGTATCACGTTCAGAGGTGTAAGACCACCCCTCAAAGGTGGTTTTGGGTATGATTTTAAATTAATTCTGGCAGTAAGGCTCAAATTCTAGTTTGGTTTGGATTGTTTTTTTTTTTACGGCATATCAACCTCAGTGGGTCATTTAATGCCGATAAAGTTTTAAAATAAATTCATTCTTAATGGATACTCAATTTTTTTTATAAACACATTTTTCTATTTAAGCCATAGATGGTACCATAACAGGTACTACCACTCCGGGTCAGAGTGGACCAGTGGGCAATGGTGATGAAGGGGTGCTTCACATTCCCCAAACCTCCATAACTGGAACCTCACCATCACATAGAGTTTAACGTCATTCCCAGGACATGTAGACCCTCGGCCACCGCCTTCTAGTACCCATATGATAAAAAGGGTTGGGGCTTGCCATAAGAGCAATAGGGTTGTGGCAATCATATAGGTGCAAGGGCTTGACGTGACCAGCCGATTGATCGGAGGGTGTCTCTCCGACGTCCGTCTAGCCTAAGTACGGGTCTAAGTAGAGTGTTGCAGGTCATGGATAGCTCATCCACCAAGACTCCATCCTTAAGCATCACGGGTCGCCACCCACGGCGAACAGGTAGTCCCATTTGGGAGGGTCTTACCCCTCTGCAGAGGTGCAGTCAATACATTCTAACGCCCCAGCCGACAGGGAGGCTAGAGCCCCGGGAAGTGGGAGTAACACCTTATTTGCCATCACTCATAAATCCTCTTAGACCCGGATGGTAGTATCTGTTAATGACAAATAGATCTATTTGAAACTTATTCGTATTAGATAAGAATACTTGAAACCATATACCAATGTGTAAATTATATACTGTTGGCACCTTTCCGTCCACGGTGGCGTAGTGTCCCCCCCAAAAAAAAACAATTATCTTTATTTGCACACATAGTTGAGCAGGCCAACTCTTGAGTGACAGTCTTTGGTGCAATGGAGTAATGCTGAACTTCAGCGCTACACATCAACTCCTGTGACACTGGCGTTGCCAAACTGCATTCGTTTCTTACCTTTTCTTTGGGCCTCAGCGGCGGTGTGGAGAGGGAAGGTATGGTGTATGGGCAACAGAACATCCTCCATATCAACCTGCCCTGGCTACGTTGTTCTAAAAAATCCATTTGGACACTACTCCATCGTCTTTCGCAGACGGAAGGATGCCAACACATAGGCATACTTATCTTATTTTATGATCTTGTCTCTCCTAATACAAGACATATGAGTATCTGGGTAGTTGTTGGTCTAGAATTCTCTCTGTTCTTCTATGGGCCTGGAAACACTTGTTTCTTGGGATGTCGTGTCATGTGTCGTTGCTTGGTTTTTAATTAACGAACACAAGACTTTGTTGGTTTTTCTTTAGAACTCATATATTTTACTTTATAAATCAAAGACAAACGTACGGGGATTTTGGCCTCGAACATACAGAACGCCATTGTCATCCGTTTCGTCTCGTCACCCAGCCAAAACTCTCCCGTCGGTCTCCTTCGAACACCTCAACCAGACTCTTTACTTTCTCACTGTCCCATTCACTCTTCGCATTGTTGTACTGGCTCGGCCAATCAGAAGCCAAGGTCAGTAACTTCGATGGCATCACTTACCCGCAGAACTGATTCTTTTTTTCGATGATAAAAATCTTTTAATATTTCCACATTCGTCGTACGTCAACTCACCACTGACATCACGCATAAACTTCTACACTCATTATTTTACATCAGCATTTGCTAGGAATACTTCATACAAATCATCTGTATTGGTTAGGAATACTTTAAACCAAATAATTATGCGCAACACAAATGATTATCCTTATTATTAAATATTGGCTGAAGAGGCGAGTCTGGTTTAACAAAGACATCTTGAAAACTAAATGTGCAGTATACCGTGCCATAGTTCTCTCAACCCTCCTGTACGGTGCGGAATTCTGGATGGTATACAAAGCGGATGCCCACAGACTACATGTCTACTACATGCGTCACTTGCGCAGTATACTAAATTTCAAGTGGTGGCAACATGTTTCAAACAGGAACATATTGAAGAGAACTGGACTCCCTGACATGCACGAAATACTTGTCCAACACAACATGAATATATGCATGCTCTATATCTTCTTATTATAATGGAGATTGTGGGTTTGTCTGTAACCGAAACTATATTACTATACAAGTCATAATTCCCTTTAGTTATTTACATCACATTCTCCAAGATTTTCGTTTTATTTAAACCTCAATAATCAATAAAATTGTTTTACATCATTGAGACTGTTCACTATATCTACATACTATTAACATGCAATTGTATTCATATATACAACAAAATAGCAGTTTACAGTGTGAACAGGAAGGCTAATTTGCATATGGATATTTAAAAAATTTGATTTTAATAAATATGTGCTTAGTATTATTGATTTTAATTGATTGGTTTTATCTTAATAAATATGACCAAAAATCTCGGGGATAAATATTAAAAAAAATCCATTAACAAGATGAAATAACTAATATTATTCTTTACTTCCTATTTTAACTAAATAGTTAAATTAGGAAAATTTACCAATGAAAGACGGGAGTAATGGAAAATGATGGAAGAGTTAGTTTCAAAGTTGTTCTATTTTTCGATCATACACCCTCTGTTCCAAATCTTTTTATCTGCATTCTTATTCAGTTTCATTAGCCTTTCTAATTCAATATATATTTTATTATATTAAAACTTAAATACTTGCACCCAGAGGGTGCATATATTTGCTAATATATATATATATATATATATATATATATATATATATATATATATATATGCATGTGTGTTGAAAAATAAATAAATAAAGGAAAGAAAATTCTGAATGGATAAAAATTGTTTATTGGTCTTGATATAGTTATTTACTAAGCTTAGCTTAGATGTGGCACACAGCCAGAGGTGTGGGGCACCCAGTGAGAAATGAACTCACTACCAATGGTCTGTTAATCTAGCTCGCAAACCATTATACCACGTGAGGTGCCCTTGGTCTTGATATAATTGTTTATTCCATTTAACATTTTTTTTTCCTTTATTCATTTATTTTTTCAACATATTGTCGGATTAACTTCCATTTTTTCAACTTGTATAAATATATTATGGACTCTCTCGTCGATTTCGACGAGAGTTCATACAATGAACACCTACACAGTGATTTGTTTATAGTGGTAAAGGCTTGTGTTGGACCATCCACACTTTTTGGCACAGTCGATAGGAAAGAATTGGTGCACGAATGCCACAAACCCAATCAACGACTGACCTCAGGAATTTTGAATTCAGAGTTTTCCCTCTCCTAGACTGGTTGCCTATCCAAGGTTAAAGAGCCCAGTCTGCCCAACTATTTTACCCATAACTGGAGAGAGAATATATGGATTCACCCCTTTCCCAAGGGTATTAGCGCTATGCGAAATGCAAACAGCCTTGTCTAGGATTTGAACTCGGGTCGACAAGTCCATTTCCCACGACTCTAACCATTATGCCACGCGCTTCTATCTCTCTCTCTCTCTCTCTCTCTCTCTCTCTCTCTATATATATATATATATATATATATATATATATATATATATATATATATATATATATATATGGAGAGAGAGAGAGACAGACAGAGACAGAGACTGAGGCAGAGACAGACAGAGACAGAGACTGAGATAGAGAAAAAGAGACAGAGAGACAGAGGATTCCAAACAACTACACATAAAACCCCCAAACACGCACAACTATCTCAACTTTTATCCCTAGGTTGGATGTACTAAAAATAAAACCAAAATTAAAAGTTATAATTCATTTGGACTTATTATAAAACGTAATTACCAACTCTGTTAACAAAATATGGGTGTCATTAACACCTATATAAATAAATGCACCAGCCTCTAACTTGAAACGAACCACTCCCAGACCTAATAAAAATTCATTAGCCAGGTGCTTCCCCCCCCACACACACACATACATATATATATATATATATAATATATATATATATATATAAAGTAAATATATATTCATAAATAAAGTAAAGTAAAGTCGTCGGGGCGAACGCTCTACCAACTGAGCTAAACCGGTCTCTCTCTCTCTCTCTCTCTCTCTCTCACTCTTTATCTCTCTCCCCCCCTCTCTCTCTCTATATATATATATATATATATATATATATATATAGTATCAATGTTTTGGTTAAATGAAGAAATTAACTTAAATTATAGAAGAAGAAGAAGAAGAAGAAGAAGAAGAAGAAGAAGAAGAAGAAGAAGAAGAAGAAGAAGAATTCATACATTTCATTCTCAAGAACAGATTCTGGTTAATGCATATACAATTTTGTTGTATGGTCAAAATTCGATTTTTTGCATAATTCCCAGTGGATCACCTTCCCTACCCACTCGTGCCCAGCTTTGTATTACCGTTGTGCTAGTTTGCTACACACGCTTAATAAATAGTTTATGGTCTTATCTTTGACACCACACAGACTACATTTACTTTTTAGTTCAGTCTTATCAATTTTTGCTTTGATATAATTTGTTCTTATGGCATTATTTTGTGCAGCAATTATTAGTTATTCTGTTTCTCTTTTGGGGTTTTCTCTTCGTAACCATGTCCAAGTCTTTTCATGTGCAACATCTCCAATTTGTCGTTTGAAGTATTGATTAACAAAAAAAGAGAACTTGTCAACTGGTAAATTGTGCAATTCCAGCAGATCACTGAGATGGAGGAAAACGAAAAGATAAAATAAATACCTGGACCTTGCCAGAGAATTGAAAAAGCTGTGGAATATGAGTGATACCAATTGTAGTTAGTGCGCTTGGAATGGTCCCAAAAAGCTTGGAAAAAAGACTGGAAAACTGAAAATCAGAGGAAGAATTGAGACCATTCAGACTATTGCATTGCTTACTACTGCATTGCTGTAATCAGCTAGAATACTCAGAAGAGTTCTGGAGACCTGAAGAGACTTGTTGTCACTCAGACTCCAGTGAAAGACCATCAGCTAACGCCGGTGTGAAAACTAATAATAACAATAATAATTTGATAGGACCCAACAAAATAGTAAATGTAGACTTTGCGGTAATAGAGATGAGACTGTAAACCATATACTCTGCGAATGTAGCAAACTAGCACAACGAGAATACAAAACTAGACACGACTCGGTTGGGAAGGTGATCCACTGGGAATTATGCAAAAAATTAAATTTTGATCATACAACAAAATGGTATATGCATAAACCAGAATCTGTTCTTGAGAACGAAACGCACAAAATTCTCTGGGACTTTGAAATAAAAACGGATCACCTTATCCCAGCAAGAAGACCAGACCTAGTGTTGATTAACAAAAAAGAAAGAACTTGTCAGCTGGTGGATTTTGCAGTTCCAGCAGATCACAGGGTGAAGCTAAAGGAAAATGAAAAAATGGACAAATAACTGGACCTTGCCAGAGAACTCAAAAAATTATGGAATATGAAAGTGAAAGTGATACCAATTGTAGTTGGTGCACTTGGAACAGTCCCAAAAGGATTAGAAAAGGGCTTGGAAAGTTTGGATATCAGAGGAAGAATTGAAACCATTCAGAACACTGCATTGCTGCAATCTGTCAGAATACTCAGAAGACTCCTGGAAAGACCATCAGCTAATGTTGATGTGAAAACACAAAAGGATTAAATAATAATAATAATAATTAATAATAATAATAATAATAAGAAGAAGAAGAAGAAGAAGGATGAGGAAGTAAGAAGAAGAAGAAGAAGAAGAAGAAGAAGAAGGGATGAGGAAAGTAGAAGAAGAAGAAGAAGAAGAAGAAGAAGAAGAAGAAGAAGAAGAAGAAGAAGGGATGAGGAAGAAGCAGAAGAAGAAGAAGAAGAAGAAGAAGAAGAAGAAGAAGGGATGAGGAAAAAAGAAGAAGAAGAAGAAGAAGTCAAAAAAGGTATTTGAGATTGATCTAAAAAAATGTCCTGTCGTTGCGATTCTAACTTAAAGAACAATGTCGGACATCTGAACAAAAAAAATAAAAAAATGAATAAATAAAAAAAAAAAGAAGAAAAGTAAAAACGTAAAAAAAAAGTCATAAAACGTTGTTCCCAACCCGATTCAACCGGTTCGGGTCTAGATACCCGGCAACTGTGTGCCAAAACCATTCTTCAACTTACTAAATACCGACCATACCATCAGCATCCTCACCATCCACTTCATCACAGTGAGAAGAAGAAGAAGAAGAAGAAGAAGAAGAAGAAGAAGAAAGAAAGAAAGAAAGAAAGAAAAGAACGTCACTTGATTTTCGCCTTCTGCAGATACGTTGAAAGGATTATAGTTTGATAGTTTTCATACCGTACCTGAATAATTTTATTTTGGTATAAGGAAGAAGTGACGATCGATGGTGTCTACTACTCTCTTGTTGGGGTGTCTAATTTCACCTCTCCAGAAAAAGCACCCCCCTCTGTTGCTATTTACATACATCTTATCATAATGGAGATTGTGTGTTTTTCTGTCTGTAACCGAAACTATATTACTACTCAAGTCACAATTCCCTAAGTTATTGACATCACATTCTCCATGATTTTATTTTAACCTTTTTAATAATTAATAAAATTGTTTTACATTATTATTACTGTTAATCATATCTACATACGAATAACATGC
>CM042175.1:12731278-12756278 GCA_023376005.1 Doryteuthis pealeii
GAGTCTAAAAGATGCAGTCTAAGTGATATTAAAATTCATAGAGTCTAAGAGATACAGTCTAAGCGATATTAAATTCATAGAGTCTAAGAGATGCAGTCTAAGTGAGAGTCAAGAGATACAGTCTAAGGATAAAATTCATAGAGTCTAAGAGATGCAGTCTAAGTGATATTAAAATTCATAGAGTCTAAGAGAACAGTCTAAGTGATATTAAATTCATAGAGTCTAAGAGATGCAGTCTAGTGATATTAAAAATTCATAGAGTCTAAGAGATATCTAAGTGATATTAAAATTCATAGAGTCTAAGAGATTCTAAGTGATATTAAAATTCATAGAGTCTAAGATTAAGAAGATATTAAAATTCATAGAGTCTAAGAGATGCAGTCTAAGTGATATTAAAATTCATAGAGTCTAAGAGATACAGTCTAAGTGATATTAAAATTCATAGAGTCTAAGAGATGCAGAGAGTCTAAGAGATGCAGTCTAAGTGATATTAAAATTCATAGAGTCTAAGGAGATACAGTCTAAGCGATATTAAAATTCATAGAGTCTAAGAGATGCAGTCTAAGTGATATTAAAATTCATAGAGTCTAAGAGATACAGTCTAATATTAAAATTCATAGAGTCTAAGAGATGCAGTCTAAGTGATATTAAAAATTCATAGAGTCTAGAGATACAGTCTAAGCGATATTAAAATTCATAGTCTAAGAGATGCAGTCTAAGTGATATTAAAATTATAGAGTCTAAGAGATACAGTCTAAGTGATATTAAAATTCATAGAGTCTAAGAGATACAGTCTAAGTGATATTCCAGTCTAGAGTCTAAGAGATACAGTCTAAGCGATATTAAATTCATAGAGTCTAAGAGATACAGTCTAAGTGATATTAAAATTCATAGAGTCTAAGAGATACAGTCTAAGTGATATTAAAATTCATAGAGTCTAAGAGATACAGTCTAACATAGAGTCTAATAGATGCAGTCTAAGTGATATTAAAATTCATAGAGTCTAAGAGATGTCTAAGTGATATGAGTGAGATCAAAATATCATAGAGTCTAAGAGATGCAGTCTAAGTGATATTAAATTCATAGAGTCTAAGAGATGCAGTCTAAGTGATATTAAAATTCAAAAGATGCAGTCTAAGTGATATTAAAATTCATAGAGTCTAAGAGATACAGTCTAAGCGATATTAAAATTCATAGAGTCTAAGAGATGCAGTCTAAGTGATTTAAAATTCATAGAGTCTAAGAGATACAGTCTAAGCGATATTTAAAATTCATAGAGTCTAAAGATGCAGTCTAAGTGATATTCATAGAGTCTAAGAGATACAGTCTAAGCGATATTAAAATTCATAGAGTCTAAGAGATGCAGTCTAAGCGATATTAAAATTCATAGTGTCTAGAGATACAGTCTAAGCGATATTAAAAGTCATAGAGTCTAAGAGATGCAGTCTAAGTGAGTCTTACAGTCTAAGTCATAAGAGTCTAAGAGATGCAGTCTAAGCGATATTAAAATTCATAGTGTCTAAGTGATACAGTCTAAGTGATTAAAATTCATAGAGTCTAAGAGATACAGTCTAAGTGATATTCACTTCATAGAGTCTAAGAGATGCAGTCTAAGCGATATAAAATTCTAGTCTAAGAGGTCTAAGTGATATCAGAGTCTAAGTGATATTAAAAGTCATAGAGTCTAAGAGACAGGCATAGAGTCTAAGAGATGCAGTCTAAGTGGAGTCTAAGAGATTCTACTTCCTAAGAGATTCTCAGAGTCTAATCTATATTAAAATTCATAGTCTAGAGATACAGTCTAAGTGATATCAAAATTCATAGAGTCTAAGAGAACAGTCTAAGTGATATTAAAAGTCATAGAGTCTAAGAGATACAGTCTAAGTGATATTAAAATTCATAGAGTCTAAGAGATGCAGTCTAAGTGATATTAAAATTCATAGAGTCTAAGAGATGCAGTCTAAGTGATATTAAAATTCATAGAGTCTAAGAGATGCAGTCTAAGTCAAGAACACCCTAAGAGATGCAGTCTAAGCGATATTAAAATTCATAGAGTCTAAGAGATACAGTCTAAGCGATATTAGTAGGGAGTCTAAGAGATACAGTATACCTAAGAGATACAGTCTATATTAAAATTCATAGAGTCTAAGCCAGTCTATATTTAAAATTCATAGAGTCTAAGAGATACAGTCCATAAGTCTAAGAGATGCAGTCTAAGTGATATTAAAATTCATAGAGTCTAAGAGATACAGTCTAAGCGATATTAAAATTCATAGAGTCTAAGAGATTCTAAGCGATATTAAAATTCATAGTCTAAGAGATACAGTCTAAGTGATATTAAAATTCATAGAGTCTAAGAGATTCTAAAAGATATTAAAATTCATAGAGTCTAAGAGATACAGTATTAAAATTCATAGAGTCTACGGGATACATTCTAAGTGATATTACATTTAACTTGGAATAACCAAAAAAACATATATGTAAAATAGAGAATGAAGATTGTGTGGCGTCATCTTAAAAAAATAGGGATTTATTTCTGCTACATTAAAAATTAGTATTCACTTATCTTCTTTTAAAAAAAAAAAAATTTTTTTTTTTTTGCGTGCGTGGGTTGAAATGTCGACTGCTGTTTAATGGTGACAGGTATCTACTCTGGTAATTTTTGTGTATTGGGAAGAGTGGAATGTAAAAGACAGTAATGTTGCATGAAAAATGTCATTCAAACTTATGTTTCTCTCAGCTCTATTTTTTCCCTTTGGGCATATACACAACAATACCACAAAGGTGACTCTTCCCAAAGGAGAGCATTAATAGTCTCTTCTCGAGCTGTTCAAATTACACCCAAGTTTTTAGTAGCACGTCTTGTTTGTCTAATACAACTACTTGCAAATATATGCACCCTCCAGGTGCAAGTATTTAACTTTTAAATAGAAGCGGCTACTATTTATATGTATATATTTATATGTATATATTTATATATGTATATATATGTTTATATTTATATCTGTATATATATGTATATATTTATGTTGTATTTTAGGTGGTCTCCGTATGCTTCTCTCGGTATATATATTTTTAAAAATGTTTTTTTTTTAAATTGGGCGTTATTCTGAAGCATTAAAAAGGTATAAATGAATGAACTCGATATTCTGGAGTATTGGATTCACTTATTTTTTAATTGTTTTTTTTTTTCATAAATTTTCGGGTTCGTTAGATACCCTTTGTCAAATGTTATTACTGTTTAACGGCTTCTTTGTCTCTGTTGTTATCGACAGTGGCAGTGAAGGGATTAAACGCAGACATCGGAATTCTCCGTTATTACAAATATTTCACAGACGCTGCCACTGTCGATAACAACAGAGACAAAGAAGCCGTTAAACAGTAATAACATTTGACAAAGGGTATCTAACGAACCTGAAAATTTATGACAAAAATAATTAAAAAATAAGTGAATCTAATACTCCATAATATCGAGTTCATTCATTTATACCTTTTTAATGCTTCATAATAACGCCCAATTTAAAAAAAAAACATTTTTTAAATATATGTATATATTTATATATGTATATATATTTATATATGTATATATGTATATGTATATATATATATATATAATCAAAAGTTCGATGGATGGACTATTTTATAGAAACATTAAAATTTCTTTATAAAGTATGCATCTTATAAGCTAGAAAATAAAGTAATTTAAAAATGAAAAATTATTTAAAACCTAAAAGAGAAACAGATGCCCTCAATACTTATTTTCTCTTTCATAACACTTAAGCTATCACTTAGAAAGAAACATCTTTTAGATCTCCTATTGAGCTCATTCTTTACTAATGACGGATATTTTAGCAAATAAAGTTATTCTCGCAGATTCATTATTAATGAATCACGAGTGTGATCCTCGCAGGATGCCCCATTAAAATCTCTATGTATACAAAAAAAAAAAGACATTGCGTTGATTCAGCCACTCCGAAAAGAAAACAATTATTGTCTACAATTTAAAATCTTAAATGCAAAAGAAATTCTATGCTGCTATCATTTAAATTTTATTTTTTAAATTATCTTCACAAATATAAATCAAACCTTTATTACTTTTGCTCAAAAACCAAGCCCAGGTGATATTCAGTGTGTATATATAATATATTAATGATTTGAAGGCAATTACAATGCGTATAAAAAATAAAAACAAAACAAAAAACATGAATGTGTATATATATTTACTTTGTCGTTAATTGTTTTATTTTCGAAGATTTCTCAGGACATACATATACACACAACTGTCCTTTATATATGTATAGACAGATGTAATAAGATATCATATTAAATTAGAAAGGCCAATGAAACTAAATAAGAATACAGATAAAATGATTTAAAACAGAGTGGGGGAATAATCGAAAACAAGAACAACTGAAGCTTACTCTTCCATCAATCCCGTCTTTCATTGCTATTTTTTCTAATTTAACTAATTAGTTAAATTGGGAAGTAAAAAATAAAATTGGTTATTTTTTCTTGTTAATGGATTTCTTTTAAGATTTATCCCCAAGATTTTTTGCTGATATTCATTAAGATAAAACCAAACAATTAGAAATCAATAATACTAAGCACATATTTATCAAAATCAAATTTTTAATATCAATATGCAAATTAGCCTTGTCGTTCACACTGTAAACCATTATTTTATTGTATATATAAACACAATTGCATATTATGAGTATGTAGATATAGTCAACAGTATTAATAATGTAAAACAATTTTTATTAATAACAGGTTTAAATAAAAATAAAATCCTGGAGACGGGCATTTAGGCATGATTTTTTTTCCAAAATTTTGGCTCAAAAATTGCACTGCATCTTGTACATCGTAGGGGAAGTTTGAGACCTCCCGTAGGCATATTTCATTATCATTATTTCCTACTATTAATGTCTTGTGTATGCTTATTGCTTGCCTGTACTGCCAAATTGCTTTTATACAGCTATGTTTCTGCTTGTGTAATTCACAGCTAGACGGTTTTCAACAATATATGCTTAAATACACCAACAACTTTTTTTCCTGAATCTGACCTGCTAAAATGGGGGTTCGTCTTATATGCCCGTGCGTCTTATATGCCGTCAAATACGCTATATAGTTTCGGTTACAGACGGAAAAAAACCCACACAATCTCCTTTATAATAAAGATGCCGAAATTTGGTTTGGTTTGGTTTATTTGTTTAACGAAACATAAACTCCTCAAGGGTTATTTAATGCCGAGATTTAATTCATTTGTAAATGTTTGACTGTAATCATAATTATTTTTTTTAAATGTTTCATTGCATATTTTTTTAATGAAATATTTTATTTGTTTCGTTTGGTTTATTTGTTTAACGGCGTAACAACTTTTTATGGGTTATCTAATGCCAAAATTTGATTATTTTGTAAATGTTTGACTGTATATATTTCATAACTATTTTCAATATTGCAATGCATTTTGTAAAAATCACTCTTTTTTATTTGTATATATACATATTGACCAGCACCTCCACATGAGCAGGATGTGACACTAGGTCAATTTATTCAGCGGGATTTGATAGGTTTGATTTCGGAGTTTTCCTTCTCCTAGACTGGTGGCCTAGCCAAAGTTAAAGAGCTCAGTTTGTCCTACTATTTACCCATAGCTGGGGGAATAGTTGAATTGATACCTTTTCCAAGGGTATTAGTGCTAACATAATGCAAACAGCCTGGTCCAGGATTTGAACTCGGGTCGACGAGTCCATTTCATACGACTCTAACCATTACACCACGCGTCTTTTGTTTGCACACACTTATACGAAGTAGGAAGCGCGTGGTGTAACGGTTAAAGTCATGGGAAATGGACTCGTCGCCCCGAGTTCAAATCCTAGACGGGGTAATTGCATTTCATTTAGCGTTAATATCCTTGGGAAAGGTATGAATCCTACTCTCCCCCCAGCTATGGGTAAATAGGGTCTTTAGCCTGGGCTCTTTAAACTTGGTTAGGCAACCGGTCTAGGAGAAGGAAAACTCTGAATTCAAACCTGCTGAACGCTTAAGAAATTGACTTTGTGTCGCATCCTGCTCGTGCGGAGGGGTTGGTAAATATATATACGAAGTATTCTTATCTAATAAAAATAATTTGCACACAATCTTAAACTCATGGCTCTGTCCCCACCCCATTATGTTACGCCCCCAGCTATGGGTAAATAGTAAGGAAGAATGTTTTTTTTGCCATGGTTAGCCAATCAGTCAAGATTCAGGAAAATTTAATTCAAACCAACAGTAATCTGCACTACCGACTGAATTAAACCGACTCTCAGTCAAATGAACAGCTGGCCAGCAACCAAGATTCGAGCCTCTCCAATGTAGTATCGGTCTAGAGATAAGTATACAATTAGTTTTATCAAAACATCATCACTCAATGAGTGCCATAACGTAACAAAAGTTGACACGTCATCTCTCCATTCCGTAACGTAACCAGATGGATTAATGCCCTCTTGTATTTGAGTTCTACGAATTATAACTCTAGTTTGAAGTCAGGCTCGAACACCTTGTCGTCGTGCTATTCAGGCGCGGCGGGGGAGGGGGGTTGCTCATCTAACAAAGAGATACATTTTTGTTAAATTATTCAGGTGCAAATACTTATTTAAAGATATTTGTTTTTGTTTTTCCGGAATTTCAAGATTATTAAGAATCTCAAAATACCGGGAAAAATCAACTTTCACGGTCAATGTGTATTTTTAAAAAAAGTATCCAAAACATCGGCATTGCATAGATACCGATGTTGATATCATCCGATATACCGGGAAGGCTTTCGTATGGTTACCGACAAAGGGTTGGGGCTTGCCATAAGGGCAATAAGTTTGTGACAATCATATTGGCGCTAACGCTTGACATGACCAGCAGATTGGTCGGATGGTGCCTCTCCGACCGCCCGTCTAGCCTAGGTAAGAGTCTAAATGGAGTGTTGCATGTCATCGACTGCTCAGCCACTGGGGTTCCGTCCTTAAGCATCATGGGTCTCCACCCATAGCCAACAGGTGGCACCATTGGGTGGTTAGGGTTGGTTTGCTTTGCTTTACGGCATATCAACCTCAGTAGGTAATTTAATGCTGATAAAGTTTTGAAATAAATTCATTCTTAATTGATACAAAATGTTTTTAATAAATACAATTTTCTATAGATGGGACCTTAACAGGTACTACCACTCCGCACATTAGGTGGGTGTATGAGATCTTACCACTCTGCAGAGGTGCAGTCGGTGTATTCTAAAGACCCAACCAAGAGGGCTATTCGCTCATCTAACAAAAGAATACATTTTTTGTCAAATTGTTCAGGTGCAAATACCTATTTAAAGATATTTGTTTTTGTTTTTCCGGAATTTCGAGATTATTAAGAATCCCAAAATACCGGGAAAAAAACTTTCACGGTCAACGTGTATTTTTTAAAAAAGTAACCAAAACATCGGCATTGCATAGATACCGATGTTGATATCATCCGATAAACCGGGGAGGCTTTCAGATATTTGCCGACAACGCCCATCTCTTCAAATTCCTTGAATAAAAACAACAACAACAAAAAAAAACTTCAATTAAAAAAACAACAAAACCAAAAAGAAAAAAAAAACTGAAAATTCTACCCTGTGCACTTGCACTCCCCACCCACCCCCAGCAGTTTTAAGTGTGGGTGGACTGGTGCACGTCTGCTCGTCTCGTGTATAAGTCCGACCTCAAACTGAAGATGTCGAAAGATAATGGAGAATTTCCGGCGTTTTTCTTTTTTTTTTTGGTTTGTTTATTGTTTCGTTAACAGGGAAGAGCAATTAGATAGAGTATCTGCCGAGAAATATTCGTCTCCTATCGTGATAGACAAAAGCATCCGGCTTCCACCATTATTCTCGTCCCAAACCACTAACAAAATCATTTTTTTAAGTTGATCTCATTTCTTCATTAAAGTAACTAGCAAATATATGCACCCTCCGGGTGCAAGTATTTAAGTTTTAATGTAATAAAATGTTATATTAAATTAGAAAGGCTAATGAAACTAAATAAGAATGCAGATAAAATGATTTGAAACAGAGGGGGGTATAATCGAAAAATAGAACAACTGAAACTTACTTTTCCACCACTCTCGTCTTTCATTGCTAAATTTTCCTAATTTAACGATTTTGTTAAAATAGGAAGTAAAGAATAAAATTACAAATATTTCTTCTTGTTAATGGATTTCTTTTAAGATTTATCTCCAAGAATTTTTGCACATATCTATTAAGATAAACCAAACAATTAGAAATCAATAATACTAAGCATATATTTATTAAAATCAAAATTTTAATATCAACATGCAAATTAGCCTTCCCGTTCACACTGTAAACCGGAATTTTGTTGTATATATAAATACAATTGTATGTTATTTTAGATAAGGCCAATAGTATTAATAATGTAAAACAATTTTATTATTAGTAATTGAAGTTTAAATGAGAATAAGATCATGGAGAATGTGATATAAATAACTAAGGGAATTGTAACTTGAATAATGATATAGTTTCGGTTACAGACAAACAAACACACAATCTCCATTATAATAAGATAATCTACTAAGCTTAGTGTTGTAGGGTAGCTAGCACCTCTTCGGCACTCTACCAGATGGCCTGGTTCATAGCCTTAAATAGTCTACGATTAAGGACTTCAACAGTGAGTTCGATTCTCATTGCGCATCCATACTTCTGGCCTTGTGCCACATCTAACCTATGCTTAGTAAATAACTATATATATATATATATTGGTTAGGAGGCTGATTTAGAAGGCTATCACAATGCAGGTGTAAAGAAAAAAATAATAATACGGTAACAATGATGTTGTGTGTTAACCTGTATTTAATTCTTGAATTTTCAGTGAATTTTAAAATAACGACCCCAAGCTTCTGCAAGTTTCATTGTGTTAAATATAGGGGGGGGTAAATTTCACGGGGTAAAATAGGTGTTACCTATTGTTTATCTATCTATCTATCTATCTATCTAAGTCTATTCAAAACTATCCATCTTCACATCTATCTATCTATCTATCTATCTATCTATTAAATACTAAGATTTTCTTTTATTACGATAAATAAACAAGAATTACGATAAATAAACAAGAATTATGACAAATTACGGTAAATAAACCAGAATTACGACAAATTACGATAAATAAATACGAATTACGACAAATTTCTATAAATAAACAAGAATTAAGACAAAAAGAGACCCCCCCCCAAAAAAAAAAAAAACATTTAACGCCCTAAGTTGGTTGTTTTCTTTCAAGTAACACCGATGTGGTGCCGAAGCTTGGGGTCGTTATTTTAAAATTCACCGGGCAGCAATTTCGGAGGCAGGGGACCGGGACGCACTTCCTCATAAATTACCTCTAAATATTTTGGAGACTTATCTTTGGGATTACCCTCATATTTTAAGGATTTACCAGCAATTCTTAAAAATGGGGGAAACGGTATTATTAAATACTGGCCTGGCTCATAGCCTTAAATAGTCTCATGATATATATCTATATGTTTGTGTTGTCTGGTGTGTCTTCTATCGTTTCCTGTGAGCGTCCAAGAGTGGTCATGTCTATGGGCTTAGCTTCACGCTATTAGGCATGGCCCCCTTCAATAGTAGTTTAACAAAAATAAAGTCTTTCTTTTACTTATTCTTTATAACTTGTACCTACTATTGATAAATAAATTTCTTATCTTTCTTATCTTATCTACGAATAGTGGAGTGTTGCATGTCTTGGACATGGATTCCGTCCTTAAGCATCACAGTTTATCACTCACAACCAGCAAGAGGTCTCATTGGTGGGTCTTACCCCAATGCAGAGGTGCAGTCGGAGTATTCTACAACCTCAACTGACAAGTGTAGCGGGTGGAATTACGCTGGAAATCCTTAGGAAACAGTTTTGGAGGAAACCAAAGAATTTCAACAGTGATTAATATTCGGATTTGCAGATCATTGTTAGTGAGTTCGATTCTCATTGCGCATCCATACTTATATATATATATATATATATATATATATATATATATATATATATATATATAGTTATTTACTAAGCATAGCTTAGATGTGGCACAAAGTCAGATTTTAGCCCTGAAGAGCTTTATGCGAAACTAATAGTAGGTTCGTCTGACTCATTAGATTTATCTTTATTATTGGCTCTACTTAGGTATCGAGCACTTTTTACTTATTAGCTTTCTCCTAGCGGTTATATGAATATATATATATCTTATATACATATATATACATATAAATTGTTTTTTCTTTTGGCCAAATACTGTACCAATAGATTTTTTGTTGTTGGTACGACTATCTTGGTCTTTTCTTTTTTTAAAAAAATGTTTTCTCCCTGGTTGATGTTTGGTAGTATATTTTTACAATCAAACTATTTGCTGGTTTTTTTTCTCACCGCAAGGATTTACCAACACGCTTGGTATATTATATATATATATATATATATATATATATATATATATATATATATATAATATATATATATAGGGGACCGGTACGCTTTTCCTCATAAATTACCTCTAAATATTTTGGAGACCTTATCTTTGGGATTACCCTGATATTTTAAGGATTTCCCAGCAATTCTTTAAAAATGGGGGAAACGGTATTATTAAATACTGTTACCAAGGACAGACGGGGGCGGAGTAGAGCCAACAGAACATATGAAACTGGAAAATGCATGCCCACCCATGTTTTGTTTGTGTTTCTCAAAAGAGCATCTACTTAGATGTTCGTTTTGTTTTACTTATCGTTACTTCAATCTTTTTTTTTTTTCCATTTTTTGATATCTGCCATATCTTCGCCATCTTGTGCAGATAAGAGGAACCTCCGACTAAATTGCAAGCAGTTCTTCACGTTAAAACTTTACTTGTCTCTTCTACTTTCTTCTTATGTAATTACAGTCGTTGTTTCATTTCTACATCATTTTCTTCTTTTTTTCTATAATGATTGTAACATGTGTGCATTTTCTGTAGTAAAAAGACATGTGGAAGTCTGCCAGTTATCATACTTTCAGCATCGCTACCAACGTTATTATTATTATTATTATTATTATTATTATTATTACTAGCAAATATATGCACCCTCCGGGTGCAAGTATTTAAGTTTTAATGTAATGAAATATCGTATTAAATTAGAAACGCTAATGAAACTAAATAAGAATGCAGATAAAAAGATTTGAAACAGAGGAGGGTATAATCGAAAAATAGAACAACTGAAACTTACTCTTCCATCACTCTCGTCTTTCATTGTTCTTTTTTCTAATTTAAGTATTTAGTTAAAATATGAAGTAAAGAATAAAATGACACTTATCTTTTCTTGTTAATGGATTTCATTTAAGATTGATTGAAGAGATTTTTGCTTATATTCATTAAAATAAAATCAAACAGTTAGAAATCAATAATACTAAGCATATATTTATTAAAATCACATTTTTAATATCAATATGCAAATAGCCTTCCCGTTCACATTATAAACCGCTATTTTGTTGTATATATAAATACAAGTGCATGTTATTAGTATGTAGATATGGTTAACAGTATAAATAATGTAAAACAATTTTATTAATAATTGAGGTTAAAATAAGGATAAATTCATGGTGAATGTGACGTCAATTACTAAGGGAATTGTGACTTGAGTAGTGATTTAGTTTCGGTTACAGACAGAAAAACACACAATCTCCATTATAATAAGATTATTATTATTATTATTATCATCATTATTATTATTATTGTTCACTCCTTTTGAGTTTTCACATCAGTGTTAGCTGATGGTCTTTCTCTGGAGTCTGAGGGACAGCAAGTCTCCTCAGGTCTCCAGGACTCTTCTGAGTATTCTGGCAGATTGCAGCAGTGCAGTGTTCTGAATGGTTTCAACCCTTCCTCTGATTTCCAAACTTTCCAAGCCCTTTTCTAATCCTTTTGGGACTGTTCCAAGTGCACCAACTACAATTGGTATCACCTTCACTTTCATATTCAATAACTTTTTTAGTTCTCTGGCAAGGTCTAGATATTTGTCTATTTTTTCATTTTATTATTATTATTATTATTATTATTATTATTATTATATTATTGTTGTTGTTGTTGTTATAGTTTTTCACAACAGCATTAGCTGATGGTATTTCCCTAGAGTCTGAGTGACAAGTCTCCTCATATCTCCAGGACTCTTCTGAATATTCTGGCAGATTGAAGCAGTGCAGTGTTCTGAATGGTTTCAACCCTTCCTCTGATTTCCAAACATTCCAAACCTTTTCCAATATTTTTTGGGACTGTTCCAAGTGCACCAACTACAATTGGTATCACCTTCACTTTCATATTCCATAACTTTTTCAGTTCTCTGGCAAGGTCCAGATATTTGTCTATTTTTTCATTTTCCTTTAGCTTCACCCTGTGATCTGCTGGAACTGCAAAATCCACCAGTTGACAAGTTCTATTATTATTATTATTATTATTATTGTTGTTGTTGTTGTTGTTGTTGTTATAGTTTTTCACAACAGCATTAGCTGATGGTATTTCCCTAGTGTCTGAGTGACAACAAGTCTCCCCATATCTCTAGGAATCTTCTGGGTATTCTGGCAGATTGCAGCAGTACAATGTTCTGGATGGTCTCAATTCTTCCTCTGATTTCCGGATTTTCCAATCTTTTTCCAAGCTTTTTGGGATCGTTCCAAGCGCACCAACTATAATTGGTATCAATTTGACTTTCATATTCTATAGATTTTTCAGTTCTCTAGCAAGGTCCAGATATTTGTCAACCTTTTCGTTTTCCTTCATCTTCACCCTGTGATCTGCTGGAACTGTAAAATCTACCAGTTGACAAGTTCTTTCTTTTTTGTTAATTAACACTAGGTCTGATCTCCTTGCTGGGATAATTTCTCCTTGCTGGGATTATTATTATTATTATTATTATTATTATATTATTATTATTATTATTATTTCACTTCTTGTGAGTTTTTCACAACCGTCCGAGCCGGTGGTTTACTGGAGACTGAATGCAGCAAGTCTCCTTAGATCTCCAGGACATGCCTGAGTATTCTTGCCGATCTTAACAATGTTGGATAGTTTCGATTCTTCTCCTAATTTTCAATTCCTTCGGTCACTTCAAGTGCTCCAACTACAATTGGTATCACTTTCATCCACATCTGCTGTTTTTTCAATTCTCTGGCCAAACCCAGATGTTTCTCTCGATTTTTTTTTACACCAGTTTTAATATCTCCTTGTTTCACTCTATCGACGTTTCGTCAGACATTATCAATAGGAAAACCACACGGTTCCATTTTCATTATTTAGGTACTATATGAAAGTATTTCAAAGTCCCTAAGAATTGTACGCATCAAATTTTCTAGGACAGATACTGGTTTGTGCATATATCATTTGTTAGTATGGAGAAATTTCTATTTCTTGCACAGTTCCCAATGAATCACTTTACCCAGCCAGTCGCACCTGAAACGGACCCTAAATAGCACAATATTGTATACAATATAAAATAATCCTTCATGCTTATCTTAATTCTAGGCTTTCAAATATTCCTATTTAATAATAATAATCATTTGTTTGCACACAATTATAGGGTTTCAAGTTTTCCTATCTAATACTTATTTATCTATATACAGTAAATGGTTTCACATAACTATTCCTATTTTATAAGTATGCAGACCCTGGGCGCAAGTATTTAAGTTTTCATGTAATAAGATATTATATCAAATTAAAAAGACTCACGAAACTAAATTACGAATATAAAAATATTACAGTTATTTTAATGTTATTTTAATTGATTTCTGTACAAAAGGAGCACATTGTCGATTGGAAACTTGGGTCCAACTCGTCGAATTCTTGCTCTAAGCCTAGTAAAGATCTCAATATAGGCTTTAGTTCTTGATTATTATAAATTGAGCTCTCTTTAGGGATTTATAAAAATCCTTGTATGAATATGTGTTTGCACCTACAGGAGCATACAGTATGGTTATACAGTGAGATTCTGAGGATCCCAGGTGGAATAATCCCTTACTACCAATTATTTGGATAGTTTAAGGGGCCGTGTTAGCTCAGTCGGTAGAGCTTTCGGCTAGAAACCACAAGGTTCCTAGTTCGATACCGGTCCCCGCCAACTCAGCGTATGAGTAGCACAAGGATCTGTGCGGTAAAATAAGGAGCTGATGGTAGGTGTGGCGCTCCACCTCAGATGCTAAAACAATCTCCTTGGTCTATCGCTATTGAAAAGGGGAAAGACACCCTCGCTGACTGGCTGATACCGACTTTAGGCCGCCCCAGCGACTTTTACTTATATATATATATATATATATATATATAGAGAGAGAGAGAGAGAGAGAGAGAGAGAGAGAGAGGGAGACGGACAGACAGACAGACAGACAAACAGACAGAGAGAGTCATAGAGAAGTTTTTCTTCCTTTTAAATAAATTTGTAAAAACTTCACATGAAATAAAAAATGGCATTACTTTTTGACACACCCTCGTACTATTTCACCGGGTCAGAGTGGAACTGGAAGTAATGACAATGAAGGGGTACCCCACACTCCACAGACGTTCCGAATTGGAACTTATCCATTAGATACAGTTTAACATCATACCTAGGACACTAAAACCCTCAGTCACGACTTTCTAGCACATTTATGATAAAAGGATTGGAGGCTTGCCATAAGGACAATAGGGTTGGTGAAATTATATAGGTACTAGGTGTGATTATGACGTGGAACCCTGATGGTGGTTTAAGTGATTAGTTAGGTAAAAGTTTGAGTAGTGGCGTGATCAGTAAGGGAAAAATTTGAATGAAGATGTCAGCAAAGACACGTGGCATTGTTTTTGATTAGTCAAGGAATGACTTGGCGAAGGGGAGAAATGAAGAATGTGAGGTGAGAGTATTGTGATTCAGCCAGGCTGTCGAAGAGTTCAGACGGGTCATGAGGCTAGTCTCTCCGTGCGGTGAATAGGTGATCATGGGCTAGATAAAATAAAAGCTTTAAACAAAAAAAATGACTTCTTAATTCAATTGCAATGACCAAATCAGCCCTTAGTTACGAAGTTAGATAGAAGTCAACCAAACTAGATAACAAGATGGCAGCCGGAGGAGATGGTAGAAGGATCAGCAAGAAAGAAATAAGATCTCCTCACCAAGTCAGTCTAATCTGTCTTTCTCTCTAATATCTCTCTCTGTCCCCGAAGAACTTTCACTCTTACACACAAGGGTTAAGACGGGCTGAGGCCGGTCTCCCCCGCGCGGTGATCATGGGCTAGATAAAATAAAAGCTTTAAACAAAAAATGTCTTGTTAATTCAATTGTAATGACCAAATCAGCCCTTAGTCAGAAGAAACATCCCCTAGAAGAACTCAACTCCCTTCGTTAAGAAGAAGTTAGAAGTCAACCAAACGAGACAAAAAGATGGCAGCCGGAGGGGTTGTTAGAAGGATCAGCAAGAAAGAAATAAGATCTCCTCACCAAGTCAGTCTAATCTGTCTCTCTCTATCTAATATCTCTCTCTGTCCCTGAAGAACTTTCTTATCGAAGAACTCTTACTCTTACACACATTGAGCACTTTTTTCACCGTAAATTCATGGCATTAGAATCGATGAGAAAAAACAATAAAATCGATAGCGTACAATTTCATCAAAATACGTAGACTTATAATGGCTGAAAAATGGCATTTTGGGGACACATTTTAAGCCCCATATCTCCCCCAATTCTCAAGCGAACTCAACCATCTTTTACTATGTGATACTCCTCATCGAACTCTATTAAAAAATCATATTGGTTTGGCACTTCATTTGTACACGAAATCTCAGGGGGATTATCAGGCCTCAAAAATCACATAAAACTCCGAATTGAGCACTTTTTTCTCCATCAGTAAATTCAAGGCATTAGAATTAGCGATGTCAATGTGGGTATGTGACACGTATCACATTTGGTCCCGTGACTAGCGTAGGACTACATTTGGTACCATGCCCAAAGCATAGTAACACATAGGTCTTGACGTGATCAGACAATTGATCGGAGGAGGCCTCTTCGATCGTGCACCTAGCCTTACTAAGCACTAAAGTAAAGTGTTGCATGTTTTTAAAAATCCCGAAGAGACTGGTCTCTTCAGACGGAAATCACAAAATTCTCTTAAGGATTTTTAAAAAATTTGTAAAAATTCTTAAAAACCTTTTGAGCTTTTGGTCGAAATAAATTTATTACGGAAGGACGGTTTGTTAAGTTATTTATTTCTTTGAAAGTTATATATATATATATATATATATATATATATATATATATATATATATTATGGACTCTCTCGTCGATTTTCGACGGATGAGGGTTCACACACACACACACACACAATGAACACCCACACAGTGATTTGTTTATAGTGGTGAAGGCTTGTGTTGGACCATCCACAATTTTTGTCACAGTCGATAGGATAGAATTGGTGCATCGAGGGTTGCCACAAACCCAATCAACGACCGACCTCAGGAATTTTGAATTCAGAGTTATCCCTCTCCTAGACTGGTTACTTACCCAAGGCTCAAGGGCCCAGTCTGCCCTACTATTTAACCCATAGCTGGAGGGAGAATATATGGATTCATACCTTTTCCAAGGGTATTAGCGCTATGTGAAATGCCAACAGCTCCGTCTAGGAATATAACTCGAATCGACGAGTCCATTTCCCACGACTCTAAACACTAGCCCACGCGCCTCCACACACACACACACACACACACACACACACACATATATATATATATATATATATATAATTTTAATAATTATTTGAGGGTTAGAATGTAATGCTTTTGGGGCGGTATAGTTTGTTGTTACCATGCTTAATATCCATCTATCTTATTATAATAACTATCTTAATTTACTAGTTCTTAACAGCAGTTTCGTGGTTAAAGCAATTATTCAAATAGACGTTTTTGTTTTGTTTTATTTGTTTTTTCTTTTTGTTATTCCAAATTCATGTATTCTATTTTTTGCGTAAATTCAACTGACGTGATTTATCATGTTTTTTCAGGACTATCTTCTATTACTTTTTTAATGTCTTTATTAAGAATTTGTTTTCCTGTCTGCTTTTTGATGTTAATTCATTTCTTTTCTTCAAAAGATTTTTCTTTTTTGAATAATTATTTATAATTTCTCTTCTAGACAGCGTTGTGTTTCTTAAACATTTCACCAATAGACTTATCTTCTCCTCCTACGTTTTCCAAATATTTTTCAATGTAGTTATTTTATCCTTGGATTTTTCGATGACATCAGATGGTTTTAAATATCATATTCTATTCAATAATATATATATATATATATATATATATATATATATATATATTAGCAGCAAGTTATTTTGTAGGCAGGTGTTATTGAACAACATGGAACATTTGTTTTTCATTATTTGGATTTGTATTAAAAATAATATTCAACAATGTTTACAACCACCCATCACTACCTCCCCCACCTATAAAACCAAAAATCCTCGAAAAACTCTTACTCATCTGCACTACACAAGTTCCGTTCCATGATCCACTAGGGAAACTATATATACAAAAAGACGGTATTTCGATGGGTTCTCCCCTTGGCCCAACCATATCCGATAGGGCCAAAGCGGAGTATTGCAAGTCATGAACTGCTCATCCACCTGGGCTCCATCCTTAAGCATCACGGGTTGCTACCCACGGCCAACAGGTGGCCCCATTGAGTGAGTCTTACCCCTCTGCAGAGGTTTACGTCATAATACCTCCAGGAATTGCGTAAGTTTTTCAATGTGTATTTTATTTATAACCAAAGTAATTAATACATAGAATAAAACTTATTCATTAAGGATGTTTCAATGAATATCAGAATTAGATTTGTTTCAAAAGAGCCTATCTTATTTATGCATTTACAATCCTGCAATGTGTCTTATATATAACTAAGAAATAAAAGTTTACATAATATATGGTCTGGTTAATGTGCATACAGGTTTGAACAAAACCGGGTTTAATAAATAATTATTTGGTGTTATTGATTTCTAGTAATATTTTTTTATTCTCCAACGCATTACAATCAATGATAAGAAGGATTTTATATATACATTCAGCAACCCCTCCGCACGGGCAGGATGTGACACAAGGTCAATTTCTTAAGCGGAGTTCAACAGGTTTGAATTTAGAGTTTTCCTTCTCCTAGACCAGTTGCCTAACCAAGGTTAAAGAGCCCAGTCTGCCTTACTATTTACCCATAGCTGGAGGGAGAGTAGAATTCTTACCTTTCCCAAGGGTATTAGCGCCAAGTAGAGGGCTAGAGTATTTTAGTGGGAGCCCAGGAAATTCTAACTCTCTTTCTCTCGGGCCAGCAACGATTGCACATGGTTTAGGTGCTTGGCGCCTCCTCCCCTTAAGTGGGAGGGGGTTACCTCCAACCAACTATCAGTAAGTGACATTCCTTCAGAAACTCTGTATCACTTCATTAGGACGTGAGTCCTACATTCTTTATATATGTTTAGGTATCTGTTCACTATGTATTACTGGACCTTGTTATGAGTATATATATTTACCAACCCCTCCTCGCGAACAGAATGTGACACAAGGTCAATTTCTTAAGCGGAGTTCAACAGGTCTGGATTGAGAGTTTTCCTTCTCCTAGACCGGTTGCCTAACCAAGGTTAAAGAACCCAGTCTGCCCTGCTATTTACCCATAGCTGGAAGGAGAGTAGAATTCATACCTTTCCCAAGGGTATTAGCGCTAAGTGAAATGCAATTACCACGTCCAGGATTTGAACACGTGTCGACGAGTCCATTTCCTATGACTTTAACCATTACACCACGCGCTTCCTACAAGAATGATTTTATATAGAAACCAATTAGAACATAATTAGAAAAAGTGTAATTGTTTTATATGCGTTCTTATTTAATTTCGTGAGTCTATCTAATTTAATATATTTCATTACAGTAAAATGTAAATACTTACGCACGGGGTGGGTGCACATTCTTGCTAGTTCAGTGAATTTTAACAATTTTGACGAAGAGGGGGAAAGAACTCATTTTTTTAATTAGTTCTAATGCTTGTGTTAGATTTTATTTTCCTAGTACCCCACTCGTACCAGGTCAGAAACAAAGGCCCTATTAACGTGGGGTCTACCCACAAACCGATGGGATGGCAGGTGAAAAATTGCGTGTATCCCGTCGGCATTCCCCCTCAAGGGGGTCGCCTCAGGCACCGGGCAATAAACCCAGCCCTGACCCTTTAAATCGAGGGGCCAGGTGTTGCCTGGTGGGGGGGATGGTCCCCTGGGATCGACGCTATTATTACAACATAACCGGTCCAGCGGCCGAAGCTCACCGGACCCCCGGTCGAAACCGGGTGGGTTAGATGAGATTTCACTCGGTCATAGATTTGCATAATGTGAAATTTTCTTGTCTACCATTATCGTCCACCCTGTCGGCTGGGGCGTTAGAATGCACCGACTGCACCTCTGCAGAGGGGTAAGACTCTCCCAATGGGGTCACCCATTGGCCGTGTGTGGCGACCCGTGATGCTTAAGGATAGAGCCCAGGTGGATGAGCAGTTCATGACATGCAATACTCCACTTTGGTCCTATCTTGGGCTAGACGGGCGGTCCGCTGGTCACGTCAAGCCCTAGCACCTATATGATTTTCCCAACCCTATTGCCCTTATCATATGGGTGCTAGAAGACGGTGGCTGAGGGTCTACATGTCCTGTGAATGACGTTAAACTCTATCTGATGGTGAGGTTCCAGTTTTGGAGGTTTGGGGAATGTGGAGCACCCCTTCATCACCATTGCTCCCTGGTCCACTCTGACCCGGAGTGGTAGTACCTGTTAGGGTCCCATGTATGGGTTAAATAGAAAAATGTATTTATAAAAAAAATTGTATTATCCATTAAGAATTGATTTATTTCAAAACTTTATCGGCATTAAATGACCCACTGAGGTTGATTATGCCGTAAAACAAACCAAACAAAACAAACCAAACCAAAACCATTATCGTCTCCCATCCTTTCGTCACGGCTTTTCTGTTTCCTAATATGCCCCTTTTCTTTGTCCTATACACCTAGAGCAGTGATCTCACTGAGTAGGGGCAATTCAATAATAACAGGGGGCAATATGAAAAATGTAGTAATATCAACATTTTTATTTTTATTTTACCATATATGGGTAAAAATTATAAATTTATAGAGTAAAATTGTAATTACAACCTAGCTGAGCACAACAGCTTGTGCAATCTAGTCAAGTGTTCACCCACTAATGTTATCGTGCATCTGGCACCAGCTATATGCGTGACTTCTGACTTGTTTAACTTTGCAGTTCTTCATTTGTTGCCCTCCACCGCAATTATACACATTATAAAATGGATTTTCTTTGATTAAATTTGACAGGTACTCCGGGTCAGAGTGGACCTGGAAGCTATGGTGATGAAGGGGTGCCCTACATTCCTCAAACCTCCAAAAGTGGAACCTCACTATCAGATAGAATTTAACGTCATTCCTAGGACACGAAGACCCCAAGCCACCGCTTTCTAGCACCCATATGATAAAAAGGGTTGGAGGTTGCCATAAGGGCAATAGGGATGGGGCAATCATATAGGTGCTTGGGCTTGATGTGACCAGACGATTGATCGGAAGGGGCCTCTCCGACCATCCGTCTAGCCTTGGACAATTCCAGATAGTTAGGGCTTAATGTGATAAGAAATGATACCACAATTTAGATTCCCTGCTTTTACCTTTATTCGAGGAAATAGTAAAAATCATCTGATAAAATGAAAATAACTTCAATTTCATAAGGTTTGGCCAGAAAACGTTGCTATTTCAACAATAAATACAGAAAATGATGCTCTTTCAACATAAAGTATAATAGATAAAAGATGGATTCAAATTAAGATATTTAAACCATAATATAATCAAAATGTTCATTATAAAATGACTTAGAAACAAAAAAAAGTATTTATCTGATAACATAAGGCTTTGCAAAAAGATGTCTTGATTCGCTCTCTTGTAATTTCTGAGTAAATTAATGCGACAGTCCGGATATAAATCAAATTGAAAGATTTTAGTGGAAATTCTCTATGCCCCAATATTGAACAGATATATTCACCTAATTCATTAATTATCAACTAATTAATTTTCAAATTAGGTATGACTTCATATATATATATATATATATATATATATATATATATATATATATGATAAGTTGTAAACACGGTGTGTTTGGATATGGCTTTTTGCCGACAATTTTTGGGAGAATGTGTGCTTAATTGGAGTCGTACCTAATTTTGAAAATTAATTAATTAATAATTAATTAGGCGGGAATGCCTATTTAAATGTATGGTTAAACAAATCGAGAAAAATCAATCTCTGTATGTACATTTCGGCCTATTAGGCCTCATCAGCAGAGCTATAGATAGGAAGACAGCCCTGTGCGTGATCTGAAACCGGACTGCCAATATATATATATATATATATATATATATATATATATATATATATATGCTCCCATAAATTAGGTAGAGCTCTCTAATTTAAATTAACTTTCACTACCAAGCATATATAAGCAATGATCGTTTGCTTGCAGACTAGATCTCTCTGTGATCGTAAAATACGTAAACAAACCTATGTATTTAATAGTTTGAGCACCGGCCCTGTTGCGGCAGCTGTCGGGATGGTCGGGGGGTTGAGAGATCAGGCTGGCGGGTGGTCAGGCAGAGTTCGCTCCTGGTCGGGGATAGTTATGTCTAGGTGTGAAATGTCATAAAAGTCACGTAGTTGAAGAAAGAAAGAAAGAAGCAAAATATAACAAGACAGAAACAATTTTAGAAAGGAAGAAGGAACTGAGCGATGAAAAGATGCGTACAGATAGTGAAAGAAAAAAGAGAAAGAAAGAAAGAGATAAAAATAAAAAGACAGGTAGATGAAGAAAGAAAAAATGAATGAATGAAAGGAAATGAAAGGAAATGAAAGAAAGGGACAAAACGGGTAAGATAGATAAAGAAAGAATGAAAGAAAAAGACGAAAAGGACAAACATACGAATAAGTAAATGAATAAAGAAAGAAAATAAAAAGACAAATTGATCAAAAAGAAAGAAAGAAAGAGATGAAAAGGAAATGACAAATAATTGAAAAAGAAAAAAGAAATGAATAAAAAAGAGGCAAATAAATAAAGAAAAAAGAAAGAAAGGAAGGAAGAAAGAAAGAGATGAAAGGAAAAAGGGAAAATGAATGAAAAAAGAGAGAAAGAGATGAAAAGGAAAGAAAAGGTAAAGAAAGAAAGAAAGAAAGAAAGAAAGAAAGAAAGAGTTAGATAGTTGAAGAAAGAATGAAAAAAGAGAAAGATTAAAAGAAAAAGAAAAAGGCGAAGAAGGAAAAAAAGAAGAAGGAAAAAAAGAAGAAAGTGATTAAAATAAAAGGACGTATAGATGAAGAAAGAAAGATAGAATGAAATGAAAATGAAAGAGCACAAACAGGATAAAAAAAAGAGAAAAGAAAAGTGAAGGATAATAAATAGTAAGAGATATATATAAAAAAAAAAGGTTTGAATGAAATAATGAAGAAATATCAGAATGAGAAAAAAAGTATGAAATACACGAGAAAGTGAAAAAAATAAAAATAAAAATAAAAAAGAGCCTGAAGGCAAAAAAAAGTGAATTACGAAAGAGAATGAATTAAAAGAAACTGAAGTAAAAGGAATGAATGAAGAAGAAGAAGAAGAAGAAGAAGAAGAAGAAGAAGAAGAAGAAGAAGAATTAACCGTTTAATGTCCGGCTACCACGAACACAAAAGGTAAAATGAATTAAAGACAGGGTGAAGAAAGAAAAAAAACCCGAAGGTAAAAAATTAAAAATGTAAAAAAATTGTAAATTAAGAATGAACATATGTAAAAACAAAAAGGGAATAGAATAAATGAAAGAAGAAGAAGAAGAAGAAGAAGAAGAAGAAGAAGAAGAAGAAGAAGAATTAACCGTTTAATGTCCGGCTACCACGAACACAAAAGGTAAAATGAATTAAAGACAGGGTGAAGAAAAAAAAACCGAAGGTAAAAAAATTAAAAATGTAAAAAAATTGTAAATTAAGAATGAGAATATGTAAAAAAAAAAAAGTGAATAGAATGAAAAAGAAGAAGAAGAAGAAGAAGAAGAAGAAGAAGAAGAAGAAGAAGAAGAAGAAGAAGAAGAATTGACCATTTAGTGTCCGACTACCACGAACACAAAAGGTAAAATAAATTAAAGACAAGACTATTATTTAAAAAAAAAACGATTATTATTTTTTTAATGGCTGTGATGGAAGAATTAAGAGTAAATACAAGGAAGAATGATAAAAAAAGAAAAAGGCCAGAAGATACGATGTGAAGATTTTGGGTTTGATGTGTATGTGGGTGTGTGGGGCGTGGGGCGTGGGGGGTGTCTTAGAAGACGAAGCTAAAAGTTGCTGGCAATCTTAGTAGGCAGACGAGCTAAGAAAATGGCAAAAGAAATAGAAAGAGAGACTAAGAAGAAGAAGAAGAAGAAGAAGAAGAAGAAGAAGTATATAGAGAGAAGTGAAAGAGATTAACTCCTCGCTCGCATCGTTCTCTTTCTTTTCCCACTTAACAGACAAAATCGCTTGGTAGCCGGGACGGTACGGGATGGGCCCCACTCAGTTGACTATATATGGAGAGCGGCTTTCATATACATAGATATGGTTTTCCAAGAAATACTATGCTAAATATTGCTCTGCCCGGCCCGGCTCGTTCTTCAAACGCATAGCTTACTAGACGAGTAGAGCATCCCACGTGTGTTCTTTGGGGGGGATGATGGTGGTACCTTAGGTAAAGCTAGATAGGAACACGAGCACCAGCTAACTGTTACGGTATGATCAGGAGAAACAGTAGTCGCAGTAATTATATTAGTAGTAGTAGTAGTAGTAGTAGTGGTAGTAGTAGTAGTGGCTGTTCTGAAAAACTATATGGTAGAATAGGCTATTCTTGTACAAGTTACGATTGTAATCACCCTGTTATCGGTTTGTGAGTGGTTTCTTAATGATAAATTGTGCGCTAGAACCACAGCTTATTTTATATATATATATATATATATATATATATATATATATATATATATATATATATATATATATATATATATTTGCCTAAATAGTTTGTAAATAGAATAAATAGAGATTTTCTTGTTTTGCACTTAATTCACAAATTTTTATTTTCATTCCGCTGTTTATTTACGTCTGTTTTATTTTCTAATTCATTCTGCTTTTAAAAAAAAACTTTTTTGGTTGATTTGGGATGTATTTTTTTTTTCTTCTTCGTCGAGGTGAAGGTGGGAATTGGTTGGAATAGCGTTTGTTGTGTGTGGGTGGGTTAATTGGTATTGGTTGAGAGGAGGGGGAGGAAAGAAAAAAAGAAAGAAAGAAAGAAAGAGAAAGTGAAAAGAAAAGAAAGATAAGGTTAGAGAAGAAGAAGAAGAAGAAGAAGAAGAGAAGAAGAAGAAGAAGAAGAAGAAGAAGAAGAAGAAGAAGAAGATAAAAAAATTAAATTTGCAATTAAAATATTATGGTTAGAGAAGAAATAAATAATAATAATAAATAAATAATAATTTGTAAAAAATAAATGAAGAAAGAAAGAAAGAAAGAAGGAAAAAGAAAGAAAAAAAGAATAAAAGAAAAGAAAAAAGAAAAAAAAGAAAAAAGAAAAAGAAAGAATGAAAGAAAAAAGAAAGATGAAAAAGAAAGAAAAAGAAAGAAGGTAAAAAAGAATGAAAGAAAGAAAAATGAAAAGAAAATAATGAAAGAAATGCTTAAAAATACAAGTCTAAAAAAGCAAGAGAAAAAGAAGAAAATCTTTAGAATGAAAGAAAGGAAAGCGTTGCTTAGAAAAGGAAAAATTTAGAAAGAAAGAAAATGTTTTTAAAGACAAAAAGAAAGAAAAAAGAAATAAAGAAAAAGAAAAAGAAAGAAAACAGAAAAAGAGAAAGAAAGAAAAACGAAAAAAAAGAAATAAAAAAG
>CM042175.1:12763778-12768778 GCA_023376005.1 Doryteuthis pealeii
GCAGCCCAGACCTGCTGCGAACCATGAAGCCACACTGACAAACGAAATGATCATAGGCAGGAGTTAAATGTTTTTTCTTTTAAAGTTAGGTGGGGCCGATCTCTATGCTTCAGTCTATTTTGTTCAAAGCTCTTTTGTTTAGCGAAACAGGTCTTACGCCATTCCTTTCGATCCGATGCTAGATTTTCCCAAGCACTCAGGTCAATATCGAGGCGTTTCAAATTGTCCTTCAATTTGTCCTTGTAGCGTAAGAGAGGACGTCTAATGGAACGCTTAGCATTTGGTAGTTGCCCGTATAAAATCTTCTTTGGAAGATATATATATATATATATATATATATATATATATATATATATATATGCTTGAAGGCAATTACAATGCGCATATCGCATAAAATTCGATAATTATAGAAGATAAATAATATTGACAAGTGAATCTCGCAAAGAATTCTACACGCCGAGTAATTATTTGCGAGACTCACTTGTCAATATTATTTATCTTCTATAATTATCGAATTTTATGCGATATGCGCATTGTAATTGCCTTCAAGCAAAAATATAAATATTAATATATACTTTATTCACCAATGCTTCTAAAAATAAACAAACATCTCAAAATCTTATTTATATATATATATATATATATATATATATATATATATATATAATGTCAGTGTGTTTAAAAATTGAGTTATCTATGGGGTGCCTGTTATCGCGAGTATGTGCGGAGACATTGGTACCGTATGGTCTCCACATCAAGGCCCTGCAGAAACCCCACTAGTGATGCCTACGCAACATACTCAGCATCACTTGGCACGATGAATGAACCAACACCATTCTGAAAGTGTCGAAGTCAAAGATTACTCTTCCTGTTCTTCACTGGATTGGTCATGTCATCCGGATGCCAGATGATAGTCTCTCAAACGCAGGTGTTTTATGCTTAATTGACTAAAGGCAGACAATATCATGGTTGGTTAGTTGGTTGGTTGGTTAGTTGGTTGGTTGGTTAGTTGGATTTAACGGCATGGCAATCCTTGTTGGGTTATTGTTATTGTTATTGAATTTCAATCGATTTAATGTTCTAAAACGAAATAACTGTGCAAACTTCATATTTATCGGTAACATCAATCGAGAGCTCCATATAAAATTACTACTAAGCCAAAACTGGGGATTTTCCCAACCCTATTGCCCTTATGGCAAGCCCCAACCCCTTTTTATCATATGGGTGCTAGAAGGCAGTGGCTGCGGGTCTACATGTCCTGGGAATGACGTTAAACTCTATCTGATTGTGAGGTTCCAGTTTTGGAGGTTTGGGGAATGTGGAACACCCCTTCATCACCATTGCTTCCTGGTCCACTGTGACCTGGAGTGGTAGTACCTGTTAGGGTCCCATCTATGGGTTAAATAGAAAAACATGTATTTATAAAAAAATTGTATTATCCATTAAGAATTGATTTATTTCAAAACTTTATCGGCATTAAATGACCCACTGACGTTGATATGCTGTAAAACAAAACAAACCAAACCAAACATCTTCATTTAAGCATTACATTCTAAAATAATTTCTTTTTTTAAAGGTCTATATTTTTTGTTGTGATGTTAATCCAACAGTAAAAAAGAAGTCAAGTTGAGGTAGGGTAAAATAAGACAAGTGTATTTACAATAATGGTACAGGAACGGCTAGCTTGCCGTTAACGGTAACAGTACAACCTTTTCACTCGGTGTCTCACTATTTATAGTGAGAACCGGTGTATATTCTCCACTGTAGGAACGGCCGGTACAACAGTTATCTTATACCGACGACATTATTATTTATTCGTTCTTTTTTAGTATTCTAATTCTTTTAAAACGTATTTTTTAAAAACATTTTTAAATGCCGTTAAAATCAATCAACTAAGTACCGTATTTGACGGCATATAAGACGCACGGTCATATAAGACGCACCCCTGTTTCAGCAGGTCAGATTCAAGAAAAAAAGTTTTAGTGTATTTAAGTATATATTGTTGAAAACAGTCTAGCTGTGCATTACACAAGCAGAAACATAGCCGTATAAAAGCAATTTGGCAATACAGGCAAGTAATAAGCATACACAAGACATCTCAATAGCAGGAAATAATAATAATAATAATAATAATAATAATAATAATAATAATAATAATAATAATGATGGAATACAACTGCCAAATCAGGACACTATAAAATCACTTGATGACAATGAAAGTTACAAATACTTAGGAATTTTAGAAGCGGACAATATTAAGCAAACAGAAATGAAGGGAAAAGTTAAAAAAGAATATCTCATGAGAACTAGAAAACTTCTAGAAACCAAACTCAACAGCAGATATCTGATTGAAGGAATTAATACCTGGGCTGTCCCCATTATAAGATACTCAGGACCATTCTTAAAATGGACAAAAGAAGAACTCAGACAGATTGACCAAAGGACAAGAAAATTAATGACAATGCACAAGGCTCTCCACCCTAGAAATGATAGAGATAGATTATATGTGTCAAGAAAGGAAGGGGGAAGAGGTCTTGTCAACATAGAGGACTGCGTAGAAACCACTATCCAACAACTTGAGGATTACACAAGAAAGAGCAAAGACAAATTACTTATGGCGGCTAACAATAGTAGAAGTGACAGATGGACAAACAGAAAAACAACAAAGACTAGAAAACAAAAATGGGAAGAAAAACAATTATATGGACACTTCAAACGACAAATCGAAAAGGTTGCACATGGAAAGACTTGGACATGGTTAAGAAAAGGAAACCTCAAAAGAGAAACAGAATCATTAATAATTTCTGCACAAAATAATGCCATAAGGACAAACTATATAAAAGCGAAAATTGATAAGACCCAACAAATAGTAAATGTAGACTTTGTGGTAATAGAGATGAGACTGTATACCATATACTCTGCGAATGTAGCAAACTAGCACAACGAGAATACAAAACCAGACACGACTGGGTTGGGAAGGTGATCCACTGGGAATTATGCAACAAAGTAAATATGACCATACAACAAAATGGTATATGCATAAACCAGAATCTGTTCTTGAGAACGAAACGCATAAAATTCTCTGGGACTTTGAAATAAAAACGGATCACCTTATCCCAGCAAGAAGACCAGACCTAGTATTGATAAACAAAAAAGAAATAACTTGTCAACTAGTGGATTTTACAGTTCCAGCAGATCACCGGGTAAAGCTAAAGGAAAATGAAAAAATGGACAAATATATGGACCTTGCCAGAGAACTGAAAAAGTTATGGACTATGAAAGTGAAAGTGATACCAATTGTGGTTGGTGCACTTGGAACGGTCCCAAAAGGATTGGAAAAGGGTTTGGAAAGTTTGGAAATCAGTGGAAGAATTGAAACCATTCAGAACACTGCACTGCTGCAATCTGCCAGAATACTCAGAAGAGTCCTGGAGACCTGAAGAGACTTGTTGTCACTCAGACTCCAGTGAAAGACCATCAGCTAACACTGATGTGAAAACTCAAAAGGAGTAATAATAATAATAATAATAATAATAATAATAATAATAATAATGATTTAAAGCACCGGTAATAATACAATAATACCAGCAATAAAATAAGGATGCATGGAGTTTAGGGTAGGTAAAACTACTGAGCATAAGCTGGGTTAGTGAGCATCATAGAGAAGATTAGCCTACGATCTATAAGACGCAGTGCAATTCTTTGAGCCAAAATTTTGGAAAAAAAGTGCGTATCGTCAGAATTTTCAGTAACCATTTAAAATTAATAAAACAATATCTTCGGCATAAAATAACCCAATATGGGTTGACATGCCATTAAATCCAACCAATCATCCAACCAACCAACCAGCCAGCCAGCCAGCCAACCAACCAATTATCACCTGTTCTCGCTATTATTTACCCGATGAAGATTGTACATACATATTTAATATATATTTAATTATTGATATACAGGGTGTTCGGGATACATTTGACATTTATATTTGTTATCTTTCTCCGTAGGTTGGAGGTATTGACGCACACTACGCATCATTGAAAAGATTGGACCCTTCTTCATTCATATACGTGATGACAGATAGAATTTATGACTGGAACTCACCTGAATCATGGAAGAGAATAACTTGTATCGGCCATCAAAATAAGGAGATTATGGTTGCTGCCCAATGCTTCCTGAACACTATTAAAACAATCAGGCATGAACTGAAAAATTGCAATGGAGACTACGATGTTGTGGCTAAAAGAAAGCAACATAACAGACAATCTGATTTCGTACAGCAGAATTTCTCGAAAATCCACACAAAAAAAGTATTGGAGGACCCTCAGATGCCTAGGTGGAGATGCTAAACACTGTAGTCAAACCCTGGATAACAAGGGTAGCCAATGGTAGACCGTATGTTTGGCAGCAGGATTCGGCCTCCTGACACACCTCTGGGAAAAGTCAAAAATGGTTGTCGGCGAATTTTTACGATTACACCAGTCCCAAAAGCCCAGTTAATCGACAGAATTAAGGTAGTTTTTGAGACCTTTCTCAGGGAAGCTGTAACATCAGCTTGCTCCAGGTTCCGGAGCAGGATTGAGGTTGTGATCGACGCTAATGGCGGTTATTTTAAGTGAAATCTGTTGACAGTAGTGTAATTTCCGTGCCTGTTGAATTTCTTTACAATCCATTAAATTTTGTAGTTACCGAACACTTTTTCTTTTTCCTTATGAAACTCTCAAATTTATCCCGAACACCCTTTATGCTTGATATGTATTTGATTATCGAAACATTTTAAACATTGACAAAAATTTTTAAACATTAATAAATCATCTTCACGACTTATTTTTTACATTCGTTTATAATTTTTCCACATATTGTCGGACCCATTTCTTCCAAACATTATATATATATATATATACTAGATAAAACATGACACATTCGGTCACCAATTCAGCTCTGGGTAGATAATTAAGATTAGGGAAAAGGGAGTTAGCAAAGCGAATAGATTTTTTTTAAATGAA
>CM042175.1:12773778-12791278 GCA_023376005.1 Doryteuthis pealeii
ACACCTGAAGAAGACCGGAGAGTACGTCGACCGAAACGTTGTGTATATAACAATAAAATGAAGACAACAGTACGAAAAATGTAAATAATACATAGTTAATTCATGTTAATCATTCAATAGGCGATGATCTAAATACAGTCTCAGTTTTGATACTTTTTGAACATACCATGTATTTTCTAAAAAAAATCAATGTTTCATTCATTGTTGATTTCTGTCTTGGTAAATACAGCCTCAGTCTAGATACTTTTTTAAACATACCTCATACAGTGAAATTTTCCCTACTAGAATTAATTTTTAGGAGACTATTTTGTTGGCTGTTTTGTTGAATGAGGATTGACAAAGACCGCATCCCCAAAGACCTACTGTATGGTGTATTGGTAGATGGCACCCGACCGGTAGGGAGACCACGCCTGCGTTTTAAAGACGTCTGCAAGAGGGACATGAAGACATGTCACATCAACACCAACACATGGGAGGCTTGTGTAAAAGACCATGCGACCTGGCGACTCCTCGTCAAACAAGGAACGAGAAGGAGGGAAAAAGAGAGTAAAAAGGAAGGAGAGACATCAGCAACTCCAGCAAGCATCAGTGTTTGTTTGCATTCACTGCACCAGAGATTGCCATTCAAAAATTGGTCTGTTCAGCCAGTTGCAGATAAAAAAGTGGACACTATACCATCGTCTTTAGTAGATGGACGGATGCCAACTACTACTACTGGGACTGTATTTAGGAAAAAGAACGTTTCATTCATTGTTCATTGCTGTCTTAGGTAAACACAGCTTCAGTGTTTTAACACACCTTGTAGAAACTTACAAAAATCATATTTTCAATAGGATAGAGATAAATGGGTTATTTTCTATAACTCCAACCTAAACAAAGGGGAACCACCCTTGACTGATAAATTATTTATTTATTTATTGATCTACTAGGAAAAAAGAAGACGGGGTTAGGGTTTAGGGTTAGGGTTAGGGTTTAGTGTTAGTGTTAGAGTTAGGGTTAGTTTAATGGGAAAATAAATAAATAATTTATCAGTCAAGAGTGGTTCCCTTTGTTTATGTTGGAGTTATTGGAAATAACCGATAAATGACCTTTTGCCCTTTTGTTCATTCTTGTGATTGTAATATCGTTGATAATAATGTTTGTGTATATTTTGATTGTTCATTTCTCCCATGTACGTAAGTTAGTAAAGTAGGTGGAATGACCTACTGTCGGTATCAGCCGGACAGCGAAGGAGTTTATCCTCTTTCTGCTAGCGCTAGAACCGGGAGATTATTTTAGCCTCTGAGGTGGAGCGCCACACCTACCATAACTTCACTCTTTACCGCTAAAAAATACATTTCTTGTTAAAAACAAGAGGAAGCGCGCGTGGTGTGATAGGAAATGAACACGGTGTAAGAGCAGTCTCCCTTGTCTGAGGGTTTTGGGTAATCTCCTGCGTCAGGAGACCCTCTTTTGTTCACGTGACACAGGAACCCAAGAAGAGAACCCTCTTTGGCCGAGGCTACTGAACAAGTGCAGACGTGCTTGTCACCTCTCTCCATCAGACACCTATGGTGCATGCCAGACACCACAGACACGACTCTACTTACAGTAAGTGGTTTCCACCTATTTTGTTTATTAACACTACTATGTATGTTTGGACACTTGTGACATTAAATAGCCTGGAGAACTTCGTTCCCCTAAATATGTTATAATAAAAGTTATATAAATGTAACTAACGCGTTTGTTGTTTTCCTAACTGAAGTATTCCGCATTGGGTACTTATCCTTTAAGTAACCCAATGCTTTATAAGAACCAGAGTTAACACTCTGTGAACCTCTTATAATGGTAACTTGATTTCAAATACTGGACGCGGCTTATTTGCATTTCACATTTTTTAATACTCTTGAGAAATGTATAAATCCAACTTTTCTCCCTTCATCTATGGGTAAATAGTAGGGCAGACTGTGGCAACCGGTCTCGGAGAAGGAAAACCTGCTACACTCCACTTAAAAATCGAACTTGTGTTGCATTCCTGCTGATGCGGAGGGGTTAGGTAAATGCACATTTAAAGACAAAAATAAAACGAATAATTTTGCACAAAACTAACATTATTTTTCTGAGCCTGTTTGCTTGTTATCTTGGGAAAACGGCGAGATATAATGTCTAATTCCATGCTGCACCCTTCCATTGCATTCAAGTTTTTGCCAACCAAATGTCCTCCACGGCTGTACCAAATTTTATTGGTATTTTTACCTGTATGATGGGATATTTCAAATTTCACTATTCATTCACCTCAAATAAATTTGTAGAGCGTTCGGTTAGAAACCATAAGGTTCCCAGTTCGATACTGGCCCTCGCCAACTCAGTGTATGAGTAGCACAGGGGTCTGTGCGGTAAAGTAAGGAGCTGATGGTAGGTGTGGCGCTCCACCTCAGACGCAATAACAATCTCCTTGGTCTAGCGCTAGTGAAAAGGGGGTAGACTGCCTCGCTGATTGGCTGATACCGATATTAGGCCACCCCGACGACTTTACTTAATAAACGAACCATCAGTTTTTGTACTTTGCTTGTTAAGCAGTTGTAAGAGTTTTAAAGTAAGCAAAGAGTTTCTTATTGTTAAGAAAATTGAATAAAGGCCTCAAAATAGGCCAAGTCTTTTTGGTCATTAATAAAGGCCTCAAAAGTCTTTGTGGTCATCAATAACAAGATGAACTCGGGGACAAACGGCAGAACAAAGACCCCAGAAGCCCCTAAAAGATCAGAAAACAGTGCGAAACCTAACTCAGAATAGCAGATGGCAACATAGAAGAGATAGCAAAGATATCCGACCAGGTAAGAAGATAAGTATGGTAACAAAAGAAGTTAGAAAACTATCCAGAACATCGACGATTTAAGAATTCACCGAAATAATCTGGACTAAGCAGGGAAATTACCGTTTTATTTTATTATTTTTTCTTTTCTTTCTTGGTACTCAATATTCTTTGAACACACATCGTATACTTTTGCAAGGAACGAAGAAACGTGCTTAAAATGGTGAGAAGGGAAAAACTCACACTTTCTCTAAAATTTGTAGCCACACCCTTGATAGGATCCATGATTGTAGATATTAACGTAATTACTGGTACATAATACGCACTTTTTAAAAAAGATTTTTAATTTAAAAGTTAGGCGAATAAAAGCTAACGCACAAAAAGTTCGGGACAATCTTCTAACGGGATACAGACTCTCAGTAAACACCGTTTCTTTCTCGAATTCTCGAACTCGCCGGTTGAAATCCTTGTATAAACGAATAATAAACATTATTCTCTCCTTTTTCGACACTGCCATTCCTTCAAGCGCCTGGTTCGTTTTGCCCCAGTGTGAACAACTGTCTGCTTTTTATCAGTTCATCCAGCGGCTATGTGAATTACACCTCGTGCCGTTCGAGTCTTTCATGCAGGGCACAGGCGATTTTTTGGCGCTGACGTCAGGGGTGTGGGCCATGCCTATTATATTAGGGCTATGCCAATTATACACAAGAATTCAATATTAACTTTTTTCAGGCCATATTTTACGCTATATTCGAGTCGGCATGACCGGAAATAAATTATATCTATGGTCCAAAATAAATAATGTCTTACAAACACTCCTATATTACGTCGCTACAGAAAAACAAAATACTAACCACTGGAATGAGTGTTTGTTTATAATTTTGTTTCTCCTAGTGTGAGTTTATTTTTGTCACAACCTTGTTAATTTTTAAAATGAGAAAGTTTTGAAATAAAATAAATAATGCATTATAAAGATCATTTATTGATAAATAAACACTGAAAATTTCATTAAAATCCGATAATTCCCTGATTTTTGGTAAATTATTTTCTGTAGTGTGTGTGTGTGGGTGGGGGCTAAATTCATTTTGTCAAAAACGCATTTTAGGCCCATTTTGGGTATATATATATATATATATATATATATATATATATATATATAATTTTAATTGGTTGGTATAATTATTATTTGATAATAATAATAATAATAATAATAATAATAATTCTCTGGGACTTTGAAATAAAAACGGATCACCTTATCCCAGCAAGAAGACCAGACCTAGTGTTGATAAACAAAAAAGAAAGAACTTGTGGATTTTGCAGTGCCAGCAGATCACAGGGTGAAGCTAAAGGAAAATGAAAAAATAGACAAATATCTGGACCTTGCCAGAGAACTGAAAAAGTTATGGAATATGAAAGTGAAAGTGATACCAATTGTAGTTGGTGCACTTGGAACAGTCCCAAAAGGATTAGAAAAAGGTTTGGAAAGTTTGGATATCAGAGGAAGGATTGAAACCATTCAGAACACTGCACTGCTGCAATCTGTCAGAATACTCAGAAGAGTCCTGAAGACCTGAGGAGACTTGCTGTCACTCAGACTCCAGTGAAAGACCATCAGCTAATGCTGATGTGAAAACTCAAAAAGAGTTAATAATAATAATAATAATAATAATAATAATAATAATATTTTTTTTTTGTTATAGTAACAAAATTAATCTTTTGATTTTTTATTATTTATTTTTATTCTTTATTATTTTTTATATTTTTATATTTTTATCTCTATATATTTTTATATTAAATATTAAATATTAGATTTATTTATTAAATTCTAACGTAGATTAACTTGAAAATAAAAAAAACCTTTTTATCATTTCAAAAAAAAATTATATAAAAATGTCCAGATAAAATTAAAAATTTTTTTTTTTTTACTTATAAAAAAAATATACATCTACATATCTTATTTTGTTTTTTGAGGATATCAGCTGAACAGGAAGCTGTTTATACTTTGTATCTCTTTATTAGATTTAGAATTTCAACCTTATACTTGCTTTCTGACCTGATTTTTCTGGTGAAATTGTCTTTAGGTGAATTCCTTCATTTTGTGATCTCCGTCTGAAGAGACCAGTCTATTAAGGATTTTAAAACATGTTGTACACATTTTTAAAAGCCTTTTGAGCTTTTGGTCGAAATAAATTTATTACGGAAGGACGGTTTGTTAAGTATTTTCTTTCTTTGAAAGTTATATATATATATATATATATATATATATATATATATACGTTAATGTATGAGTAGTGGCTTACCGGTAGGTACGGGAACGATCGTTGGGAGCGCACAGTATCCAGGGGTTAAGACCATGAGAAAACAAATACAAAGTGCTCAATACAATGTAGAGCAAAATTTATTTAAGAAATGGATATATCCATTTATTATATATATATATATATATATATATATATATATATATATATTGATCGCAACGTCTTGTCAGTCGACTGCCACTCCTTTCATTGTCCGTTTGTGAGCTCGTTCATGACTTTTCAATCCTGTCAACGACTTGAATAACTTAGAACATATCTGTCACTCATAACGATCGGTATTGACTGAGTAGACAAGTGTTGTATACGCATCACGGTGAATTCTTCATTTTACGCATAAGACGACCAGCTGTTCGGCACACTTTAGTGCAGCAAGAACATAAACAGTCCTCATGCTGGGAATCATATTAGTGTTGCATACCCTCATCATTAATTCTTTACTTACTTCTTTCTTACTCTATTCTTCTGGTCGTCTTTGGAATCTTATAACATCTTGTCTTGGTCTGGAATTTTCTAAGGTCTGGCTTCTCTTGGGGACTTCGGATCTGGTCTTCTATTGGGGATTTCTCTTTATCAGAAGCCCTGTGTTATTGTTAGTTTTTAGATAATAACACAAGACTTCGATTTACATGATCTCATTTTATTTTTAAATCCCCAACCAGACAATCTGCGCAGATGAGAATGGCGGCGCGTAATACGCGACTTACAACCTACGAGCTCGGCACCTACCTTCTAACTGACTGAAACTTACTTACTATCTAAACCGGAAGAGAGGGTCCTCTCTACCGGTTCTCACGGCTATCCCCGGAAGATAGTGCTAGGACTGAGGTCAAGCTTGTCACTCAATCTTCAAGGCCGTCAGCTGCACTTAAAACGCCATCTTGTTTCTACACTAATGCACATAAATATTAGGTATCTAATAATTATGTAACATTATGAATCAGAGTGTGGCACGGAAGAGACAACAATTATGTGTCTCAGGAGCTGATTATTTAAAACATTAATCGTTGTTCGAGTCCTAGTTGGTTGAAAGTTACGACATATCAACCCTTGCGTTATTTTATGCCGAAGAGGTTTTTGTCTTATTCCTTTTGGTTGGGTATTCAAAATTTGTGTTTTCAATACATTTTTTAACTTAAAAAAGAAATAGAATGAAAGAAAGAAAAAAAACGGAATAGAATGAAAGAAAGGAATAGAAAGAAAAAAAAGTAATAGAATGAAAGAAAGAAAGAAAGGAATAGAATGAAAGAAAGAAAGAAAGAAAGGAATAGAAAGAAAGAAAGAAAGAAAGAAAGAAGGAATAGAATGAAAGAGAGTAAGAAAAGCAAAGAAAGAAAGAAAGAAGGAAGGAAGGTTGAAAGTTACGGCATATCAACCCCTGCGTTATTTTATGCCGAAGAGTTTTTGTTTTATTCCTTTTGGTTGGGAATTCAAAATTTGTGTTTTCAATACATTTTTTTAACTTATTTTTTTATTTGTTTATTTAAACCATAAATGGTATCCTAACATATACTACCATTCCCAGTAAGACTGGACCTGGAAGTAATGGCAATAAAGGAGTACTCCACATTTCTCAGGGTTCCAGAATTCGAATCCAGGTAAAAATAAATAGATTAATAAAACCAATTAAAATGCCGATTTTAAAAGCAGACTTATTAACTTCCTTTGTCGGAATGGTATAAACTTATTCGGCCTTGCTGGATTCGGCTAAACTTAATCTATTTATTAATACCGCTGTGACTACTTACCTACATTTGTCATCGGGATTTGGCGAGTGTCAGGTTATGCTTTTACTCTCTATATAATAAGTAAAGTAAAAGTAAAGTCGACGGGGCGGCCTAAAGTCGGTATTAGCCAGTCAGCGAGTGTGTCTATCCCATTTTCAATAGCGCTAGACCAAGGAGATTGTTTTTAGCATCTGAAGTGGAGCGCCACACCTACCATCAGCTCCTTACTTTACCGCATAGATCCCTGTGCTACTCATACGCTGAGTTGGCGAGGACCGGTATCGAACTAGGAACCATGTGGTTTTTAGCCGAACGCTCTACCGACTGAGCTAACCCGGTCCCTATATAATAGTACCATTGTAATTGCCCATGTGATTTCATGTGATCAACCATGCCTGCTTTTGACAACAGGGCCCGGTTACAGTCTTCACAGATCCAGACATCACCAGAATTGGCAGGCAGAGTTTCACGCTTTCGGCACGCCCCTCCCCCTCTCTCTCTCTCTCTCTCTCTCTCTCTCTCTATCTATCTATCTATCTATCTATCCACATCTGTCCAAGGGCAGATCACTCTGTTCTGCCTATACACAAGTGTAGATCACTCCGTTTTAACAATACATTTACAAATTTCTGATAATACATTGCATGATTGAATTACTTACTCGATGGAAGAATTCACCATCATATATTATTTTTTGGAGTCTGATTTAGCAGGTGAGTTTCTATTTATTTATTTACTACACTTTATATAATGTATATAGATCAAGCAAAAGGGGGATGGACTCCCTCGCTGATCGGTTGATACCGACAACAGGCCACTCCACCGACTTTACTTACTTTTACTATATAATTCAACATGCTGCAAAAAAAGAACACCTCAAAAACCAAAGTGCATTGCCACCAATGGTTTCATGGTTGATTGATTTATTTAACGGCACATCAACCCGTCACAACTACTCTCCAAGAAAAGTATAAAAACTGATGGCTAGTTCATTATCATCATTATCATCATGTCGCGCTGTCAGCGCGGATATCCATGACAATCTCTCTCCATCAGTCCCTATCGCTCATCATTCTCGGGAGGTCCACTATGTAGCATCCTGTATCCGTACAGAGCTGATCAATGTACGTCTTTGCTGGTCGGCCCACACTGGCGTACCCATGTGCTGGCTTCCACAGGAGGACGTCGCCTATGAGTTCGTCCTTGCATCTCCAGCAGTGTCCCGCGTGTCTTGTCCGTCTTACTCGGATGGTTTGGGTGATATGTGGCAGGTTACCGTACAGCTGTTTTCTCGTATGGTGTTGTTTCCACGTCTTGTTCAGGATCACCCGCAGCATTCTTGTACAGCTCCCATCTAGTTTATTCTCTAGTCGCTTAGTTAGGGCCCATGTGGTGCAGCCATACAGCAGCACTGATACGACAACGGCCTGGAAGAACTGTCTCTTTAACTTGTCTGTGAGATTAGATTTCCATATGACCGATAACTTATTTATAGCGGCCCATGCCTTTCCTATACGTGCATTAACGTCGTTTTCTGTGGAGGAGATGTTACTGCCTAAGTATCTAAATTGTTCTACTGAGTTTAGGAGTTTGCCATCGATTTGTTTTTGAAAGACATGAACTCAGTTTTATCAGAGTTTACGTATAGGCCGACATTTCGTGCTGCTTTTTCTAGGTTGTGTAGCAAGGATTCAGCTTGTGCAGGTGTAATTAGACAGAAGGACTCAGATTACAATATTAATATGACTATTCGAATTGCATAAGTTCTGAAGTGAATAGATAGTGAACTCTGAAATATACCATCATACAGGTAAAACTGTGAGAGATGGTCAGATTTGTTATGTTCTTCCAAGGATTTTTCTTGATTTTGATAGTAAACTGTCCGTAGATATTTATTGCTGAATGGATTGGGGATCGCTTTGAGGGATATGTTTAAAAGATAAAGTTCAATTCATGGTTTTAGAGCCACTAACCCTGATCGTCTCAGTTGTAATTTATGATTGTCTTTGTTGCAGTTTTTGGAATATAAGGCGTGTGACAGATGCCTACTCCTAAATATAGACTCGTTGACTATCACGTGACCTGAGAAAGATTCCTATTGTCCAATCACTGGCAGTGCTGCTGTTGCTGTTGTTGTATTTATAGAGGCCTGATTCTAATCTTATGTCATTGACATTCGGACCATCTTGGACGACGGACTTACAAAGAATACTATAACACAGGATACTTATTGGCTTGCTTACTTATTCACTACATCTTGAACTAAGGATGGCGGCCAGATATTCAACAGTCTTTGCGTCTGAGGTGGAGCAACACATCTACTATCAGCTCCCCACTTTACAGACCCAAGCTGGGCTACTCCTGTGCTGAGTTTACGTGGGTAGGTAAAATCTTGTGGTTCCTAGAGGAATGGTCCACCGACTGAAATATATCGGCCCTGAAACCACGCAAATTATTGGTGCAAAACGGTAACACTTGATACTATATAACTAGGTACAAAAAAATTGATTGTAGAGAAATAGAAATAGAAAAAAGATTTTAAAATTCAATGGAACCTTGAAAATATACGTTTCCCGATGGTGATGGTTTATTCCAGCAAGGTATAACAGCCCTCCCCCGCAACGTGGGTGGGTAATATGAAACCCTTTCGGAAACACTTCGCTGAGTTTCAGTTTCTCCATTGGCCACTGCGCCGCTTAGACAGTTTTAAACACCATTGATCATCAACTACATAAATGGCAATTTGATGAAACTTTACATACATGTTAAGCTATTTTTGAGGAATATGACTGGCTGATTGTATTTTAATAAAAAATCAATAATGGACCCTCTGGGGATAACTTTATAATTGAGGAGGAAAGAGAAGACATTTCTGTGAGAGAATGCTCTTACGATATAGAATAAGATAATCAGTCGGTAGAGCGTTCGGCTAGAAACCACAAGGTTCTTAGTTCGATACCGATCCTCGCCAACTCAGCGTATGAGTAGCATAGGGATCTGTGCGGTAAAGTAAGCAGCTGATGGTAGGTGTGGCGCTCCACCTCAGATGTCAAAACAATCTCCTTGGTCTAGCACTAGTGAAAAGGGGATAGACTCCCTTGCTGATTGGCTGATACCGACTTTAGGCCGCCCCGACAACTTTACGTTTTTTTTTACTTATATATAATTGTTAATAAGAGATTAATTCTTAAGTTTTTAAATCCCGGACAACACTAGATGACCCTGCTAGAGGAAGATATAACGGTCTTCCTTTTATTTAACTGAAACATGTCTGAATTGATATACAGACTTAATGATTCCAGTACCTCGTAGATTCCTTGACCAGTCGCTGTTATTTGGATGAATGTGTTATGTGAATTCATAAATTGTGAACGTACCTGTAAGTTAGTTTTAAATAAAGTTCGTTAGATCTAAAACCGAGGTGGGTAATTTTCCATAACCATTGGGGGTTATGATTGACATTTTAGATGACCCCAACTGACCTCCGGTATAGAGACGTGAGAATACTTAGTTAAGCAGGTCCAACTCAGCTTTGAAGGAGAGCTGACGTGATAGTCGTTTCTCCCGGGTTCCGCCTCTCTCCGCGGCGGAACAATCATGGGCTAAGAAGAAATAAAGCTTGATCAAGCAAAACCAAGTCTTGTGTAAATTATTAAGACAATGTTAAGCCCAGCCCAGAAGAAGAATTAAGAAGGAAAGTCAACCCCCAGCAGAAAACTAAATAGAAGTCAGCCCAAGCCCAAACAAGATGGCGGCCAGACAAAATAGAAGCAGAAGCAGTAAGCAACAAGTACAAGTTACAAGTAAGATATACCTCTCTAATCTAATATAGTCTCTCTGTCAATATATATATATATATATATATATATATATGTTTATAAAGGAAAGGGTGACTTACCGGTGAATATGGTCACGATGGTTAGGTAGTGCAGAATTCAGGAAGGTAAGTCAGCGATATAACAATTACAAAGTGCTCAATACGAAGTAGAGCAAATTTATTTATATTTTGTTGATGAACACACACATGTAATCGACTGCAATTAATCGGTATCTCGATTAATTCAGTGGATTTAACCCTGAAGATCTTTATGGTGAAACTCGAGTAGGTTATCTCTTGTACCCATTTTATAATATATATATATATATATATATATATATTATACCCGAGAATGTTAGAAGGGTATATACGGCTATACAACAAATAGAGGGGCTACAAATTATTTACTCAATGTCTCTGATTTTCTTGTATTTCAATTTATCATTGAGAGAGCGTAATATTCCTGATTTACATATCTTTGGTGGGTGTGTGGTGCTAAAACACCCAGAATAAACGCCCCATGTAAATATATATTTAAAAATGGATTTCATGGAATATTTGATAAAATGCCCGATGTTTAGTCGTTAAGTTACGATAAACACAGTTTTGACTTCACGCCTATTAAATAAGTCTTGAATATGTTTACAGAAAATGATTAACTCAGCTCCTACCACGGCTATGGTTAGCGGAATGAGAACATGATACCGCCGTGGACTAAATAAAGGGTTAGGTTCAAAGTTCCGTGATGGCTCCCGATTACGACAAGAAGGTTCCCGACTACGACAAGAAAGTTCCCGAGTTCGAAAAGAAGGTTCCCGAGTCCGAGAAGGTTCCTGAGTCCGACAAGAAATACCTGAAGAAGGCCGGAGGGCATGTCGGCCGAAACGTTGTTCAGATAACAATGAAGATGAGGACAATAGTCCAAATAACGCAGATAATACTAATGTTTACAGAAGTTTGTTTACTTGTATGGAATCTCTTGTGTAAAGTGTAAATCCACAGTAGCACAGCAGATAGATAATGTCATCCTGAAGATCCTTTATGTGAAACATTTTCGGTAGCATTTTTTTTTTATTTCTTGGGTAAAAGTGTTTTTATAAACCAATTTCTAGTTGTGGGGAAGCTTAGAACTCATTTTACAGACAATTATAGATTACAAAAAGTCGCCATTTTTTCGCCGACCCCACCAGATTTGGAGAGCTAAAAATCGGCATTACTCCGCCAATTTTTGGATTTGGAAGCTCAAATTTTGGTGAATGTCTAACTTTAACATAGTCCACATTTGTACAAGGGAGTGGGTGACAATCTTACTTTTTTCTGGTTGATTTGACATGGAATTTCCCCTAGTGTATTGATTTGTTTACTTTTAAGATACATGAATGCTGGACATTTTAAGTAGAATTTCAATGCTATTTCTATCTATAGTTAATTTTTAAATATCTTTGAATATAAATAAAATCTTCATAATTTTTGCACAAAAATCCAGAACTGGTGATATCTAATGTCTATATATATCTACTTAGTCGTTAATTGTTTTATTTTCGTAGTTTCATCCGGACATACATACATACACACCAACCGCCCTTTATATCTGTATAAATTAACTCCAGTTATATACCCTACCTATGAACATTAATGGGTAAGTCCCAATCCTCATAAATACGGGGGTATTATGCTGACTGTGTAGTCATACCACTAGCAGTGGTTTATCTTCTTCATGCCGCTGGCGAGTATTGTATTTTGTTAATGTATAATGAATCCATTTCATTTCCAACCTCCGTTTGGTTATTTCTCATTTAGTAACTTTTGTTATATACCCTGCCTATGAACATTAATGAGTATGTCCCAATTCTTATATTACCCTACCTATGAACATTGAAGGGTATGTCCCAATCTTCATAGATATGGACGTATTATGCTGATTAGTAGTCTTATACCGCTAGCAGTGGTTTACCTTCTGCACACCGGTGGCGAGTATTGTATTTTGTTAATGTTATAAAGAATCCATTTCATTTCCAACCTCGGTTTTGGTTATTTCTCATTTAGTAACCTTTGTTAGGTTAAAACAATTTCTTTATCAAAAAAATACCGTAAGCATCCCTCTATTGGACACCGAACTTTTAGAAGTCATCTGACGAAGGGATATTTCATCCCGAAATATCAAGAATATTAAATATCAACAATAAATCACAGATAAATAAACAACATCCTCGTTACCTTGTCTTGTCTTTACACTTGCATTGAGACAGCCTTCAGAACCAAATATGCAGACAGAGCTTCAAGCAAATTATAAAACTCATATATATTCTTTCAAAGCATTTGGCCACCTGAAGAGAGGAGTCTTGTTCAACATAGATATCTCCTTGAGAACTAAATGTGCATTATACCATATTTCTCCCAACGCTCCTGTGCGGTTCGGAAGTCTGGACAGTATGCAAAGCGAATGCCAATAGACTACGTATACTTACATGCGTCATTTGTGCAGTATATTAAGTATCAAGTGGTGGGAGTATGTTTCAAACAGGACCATCCTGGAGAGAAATGGACTCCCTGGCATGCACGATATACTTGTCCAGCGCAACCTGAGATGGGCTGGCCACTTAAACAGACTCGGGGATGACAGGCTGCCAAAGCAGATTCCGAACTCTCTCTCTCTCTCTCTCTCTCTCTCTCTCTCTATATATATATATATATATATATATATATATATATATATATATAAAAAAGAAGGTCCGCAAAATGTATTATGTTTTTAGAAAAAAATTTTTAATTCTTTTTATCTTACATATGCAACACGTGTTTCAGATCTTCTGGTATCTTCTTCAGGCTTTGATCAGAAGAAGATACCAGAAGATCTGAAACACGTGTTGCATATGTAAGATAAAAAGAATAAAAATTTTTCTAAAAACATAATACATTTTGCGGACCTTCTTTTTTTTATTATAAAATATTGAATTTTCTCCCGTTGGAACCAGAACAACATATATATATATATATATATATATATATATATATATATATAAAGTAAAAGTAAGTAAAGTCGTCGGGGCTGCCTAAAGTCGGTATCAGCCAGTCAGCGAGGGAGTCTATCCCTTTTCACTAGCGCTAGACCAAGGATATTGTTTTTGGGCGTCACACCTACCATCAGCTCTTTACTTTACCGCACAGATCCCTGTGCTACTCATACGCTGAGTTGTCGAGGACCGGTATCGAACTAGGAACCTTGTGGTTTCTAGCCGAACGCTCTACCGACAGAGCTAACCCGGCCCGTAAAGATATATATATATGAATAAAGAAAAGATAAGGGCCGCTTTAGCCCAGTCGGTAGAGCGTCGGAAAAGAAACCGCAAGGTTCTGGGTTCGATACTGGCACTCACCAACCCAACGTATGAGTAGCACAGAGATGTGGGCGGTAAAGCGAGGAGCTGATGGTAGGTGTGCCGTTCCACCTCAGACGCCGAAAACAATCTCCTTGGTCTAGCGCTAGTGAAAAGGGGATAGACTCCCTCGCTGCCTGGCTGATACCGACTTTAGACTACCCCGACGACTTTACGACTTATATATAAAAAAAAAACTCTGCAATAAATTTTAAAAGACTGATGAATGAATTTGGTAGATCTTGGTAAGAAGAATTTAACTGAAAGCAAACGACACGATTCTCCTCCGTGAAGTTTTCGCCATCGAAAATAAATTGTGAAGAAAACTGATAGCACTCGTCCGCTCGTTTCTCTTGCTCTTCTTTTTAACGCATTCTTGGCATCGCTATCTCATCAAGTCATGGTGCTCCTCCGAACGTGTTTCATATTTGTGCATCAAATGCTGCGCTGCAGGCAACCACCGGGTGGGTGACAAGTCTGAAGTTAGCGTAAAAGCAATCGCCCAGGATAAGAAAGAAAGAAAGAAAGAAGAAAAAGTAAGAAAGAAAGAAGAAAGAAATAGAAAGAAAGAAAGAAGAAAGAAAGAAAGAATTGAAAAATTGGCCAAGGCGGATCTCAGGTTTCAAGTTGTTGTGTACTCGGTTTGAACGCCGGGTGGGAGGATACCCGAATTGGTTTTAATGGAGAATGATGAAAAGGAAAGAGAAGAGACATTAGTGAAATGGGTTGACTGGAAAAAGTATCTCTGCTCATCATTAACGTAGAAATTGAAAAGGATCAAGTTTGGTTGGTGGTTACAGGGGGTGAGGGGGCAAGGCGGTTTCATTATATATATATATATATATACATTTACAATTTATGCACACACATATATAAGTAAATATTATATATATATATATATATATATATATATACAATATATATATAAATATTATATATATATATATATGCATATATATATATATATATATTATATATATATAATATATATAAATATATTTACAATTTATGCACACATAAGTAAATATTATATATATATATATATGCAATATATATATATATATATATATATATATATATATATATATGTCTTTTTGTGTACGATATATACATATGTTATACAATATTTTTTGTTATACTATATTTATATATATATATATATATATATATATATATATATTATATATACGATTTATGCACACACAAGTAAATATCATATATTATGCAAATATATATATATATATATATATATATATATATATATATATATTATATATATGAAAAAAAAAAAATATAATATATATATAATATAATATATATAAATATATTTTCAATTTATGCACACATAAGTAAATATTATATATATATATATGCAATATATATATATATATATATATATATATATATATATATGTGTCTTTTGTGTACGATATATACATATGTATATACTATATTTTTTGGTTATACTATATTTTATATATATATATATATGCATATATATAATACTATATTTTTTAGCTATATATACACGTGTATATATATATGCATATATATATATGTATATATTTATGTATATATATGTATATATTTGTATATAATATATATACATATATATTGTTATATATAATATATATATATATATATATATATATATATATATATAATATTCAAAATCTATACGCAGACATACAAGGTGTGTCAAAAAAGTATCGAGATCTTTATGTACTTTTTGACACACCTTGTATTCTGAAAAAAAATAACGTTCTATTCATTGTTAATTTCTCTGTTGGTAAATATAGCTTCAAATTCGGCACTTTTATGACACACATTGTATTCTGAATGAAATTAACGTTCCATACATTGTTCATTTCTATCTTAGTAAATTCAGTTTCAATTTCGATACTTTATGATACACATTGTATATATATACACATTATATAATATATATATATATATATATATATATATATATAATATATATATAGCCTTGGGAGTCGTCTGATAAAACACAAGGATAGAGTGTCAAATGCTACTGGCACCTAATTATGATGATAAAAAAAAACAGGAAATGGTCTTACTCGAACACGAGTTGACAGCCATTACATATATATATATATATATATATATATGTATGGCTGTCAACTCGTGTTCGAGTAAGACCATTTCCTGTTTTTTTTTTATCATCATAATTAGGTGCCAGTAGCATTTGACACTCTAATTTAATATACCAAGCGTGTTGGTAAATCGCGGTGAGAAAAAACCCAGCAAATAGTTTGATTGTAAAAATATACTACCAAACATCAACCGGGTAGAAAAAATTTTTTTGGAAAAAAGAAAAGACCAAGATAGTCGTACCAACAAAAAATAATCTATTGGTACAGTATTTGGCCCAAAGAAAAAACAATTTATATGTATATATATGTATATAAGATATATATATATATATATATTCATATAACCGCTAGGAGAATAAGCTAATAAGTAAAAAGTGCTCAATACCTAAGTAGAGCAAATAATAGAGATAAATCTAATGAGTCAGACGAACCTGACTCATTAGGTTCGTCTGACTCATTATTTATCTTTATATATATATATATATATATATATATATATATATATATATATAATACGCAAAATTTTGTTAAATATAAAAGTATTAATATAATTTTTATAATTAAAAAAATAGAAAAACTTTAATGTGTTGATATAATAGACTGTCACTGCATTCCACTATCATTAACTGTATACAAGATGTGTTGAAAAAGTATCGAGACTCAAGCTGTATTTACTAAGACATAAATGAAAATTGAATGAAAATTTTGGATTCATTGAGTTTTCTTGATTGAATCACCTCTCAAAATTTTCTTTTGATATCTCTTATTATAATGGAGATTGTGTGTTTTTCTGTCTGTAACCGAAACTATATTACTACTCAAGTCACAATTTTCTTAGTTATTTACATCACATTCTCCATGGATTTTATTTAGTTATTAATAAAATTGTCTCACTTTATTAATACTGTTGGTTATCTACATACTAATAACATGCAATTGTATTTATATATACAACAAAATAGCGGTTTATAGTGTAAACGGGGAGGCTAAATTGCATATTGATATTAAAATTCTGATTTTACTAAATATGTACTTAGTATTATTGATTTCTAATTGTTTGGCTTTATCTTAATGAATTTGAGCAAAAATATCGCGGATAAATCTTAAAAGAAATCCATTAACAAGAAAAAGCTACTGTAATTTTATTATTTGGAGGTACGTGGTGTAATGGTTATGGTCGTACGAAATAGAACAAGGCTGTTTGCATTTCACATGGCGCTAATACCCTTGGGAAAGTTATTAATCCAACTATACCCCCTCCAGCTATGGATAAATAGTAGGGTAGACTTCGCCCTTTAACCAAGATTTGGTAACCAGTCTAGGAGAAGAAAAACTCTGAACTCAAACCTGTTAAGAAAA
>CM042175.1:12798778-12841278 GCA_023376005.1 Doryteuthis pealeii
CAAAAACTTGTCCGACAAGAATTTGTCTGTACAGTTCAACAAAACTTATATATATATATATATATATATATATATATATATATATATATATATATATATAGGATATCGATTTTTTTATCATGATTGTTATAAATAACCGAGGAGATAAGGGATCTCTTCTAAGATATTCTTCTTTTTATGCTAGGATGAGTCAAAAGTTTTGCAATATTTCTAAGCAAAATTCGGTAGCTCCGGATACTTTCACTGGGGTCATTAATGTGGTGAACCATGCTGGACTATAAGAAACCAAGCTCGCCTGATACTCTCTGAGTGCTATTCACCGGATTTAACTCAATTGTTTCGGAATCCACGGTTTTAGACCTACCTGGCTTTGCTTGATCAGCGAGATTCTTGTAGTCTGAGCGAAACTTCTTGAACCATCTGGTTACTGTTCTGTGTCGTCTTTACCTTTTACACAATAAATGGTTGCTTCCACAGCGTCATGGCAATCGACGCTAGCAGGCCAATGTTAGTGATTTCGGTTTTACCAAGTACTCCCAAACTCTGTCCTTGTACCAAACTAAGCTAAGCTTAGTAAAAGATTACTATACAGTAAGAGAGGCTAGCAAACCAATGTTAATGAGTTCGATTTTTACTGAGTGCTCCTAAACCCTGGTCTTGTACCAGACTATGATAAGCTTAGTAAAAGATTACTGTAAAGTAAGAGAGGCTAGCAAACCAATCTTAATGAGTTCGATTTTTACTGAGTGCTCCTAAGCCTTGGTCTTGTACCAGACTATGATAAGCTTAGTAAAAGATTACTGTAAAGTAAGAGAGGCTAGCAAACCAATCTTAATGAGTTCGATTTTTACTGAGTGCTCCTAAACTCTGGTCTTGTACCAAACTAAGCTAAGCTTAGTAAAAGATTACTATACAGTAAGAAAGGCTAGCAAACCAATGTTAATGAGTTCGATTTTTACTGAGTGCTCTAAACCCTGGTCTTGTACCAGACTATGATAAGCTTAGTAAAAGATTACTGTAAAGTAAGAGAGGCGAGTAAACCAATGTTAATGAGTTTAATTTTTACCAAGTGCTCGTAAACTCTGTCCTTGTACCAAACCAAGCTTGGCTTAGTACAAGATTACAATACAGTAAGAAGTAAGCAAATCAATGTAAATGAGTTCGATTTTACCGAGTGCTCCTAAACTCTGGCCTTGTACTTGTACTATGTACTATGCTTAGTAAAAGATTACAATACAGTAAGAGAGGCTAGCAAACCAATATTAATGAGTTCGATTTTACCGAGTGCTCATTAAATCTGACCTTGTACCAAACTAGGATAAGCTTAGTAAAAGATTACAATACAAAAAAAAGCTGAGAAGGCGATTATCAATGAGTTCGATTTTTACCGAGTGCTCCTAAACTCTGTCCTTGTACCAAACTAAAGTAAGCTTAGTAAAAGATTACAATAAAGTAAGAGAGGCGAGCAAACCAATGTTAATGAGTTTGGTTTTTACTACCGAGTGCTCTTAAACTCCGTCCTTGTACCAAACTAAGATAAGCTTAGTAAAAGATTATTGCAAGAAAGGCTAGCAAACCAATGTTAATGAGTTCGACTTTCACTGAACGTCCCATACATCTGGCCTTGTGCCAAACTCAGGTAAGTTTAGTAAATGGCTATTAGATCATGGAATAATTCGGTCGCTTCACTGTAGATCAAATGACTGCTATTTCCTTAATACTCCAACACTATCTTTAATGTTCTTGCTGATTTTAGTAAGGTTGTCTCAGATTACAACTTCTTCTTTCACTCTTTTTTCTAAGACTCTTCAAGAACGTTCCAAACACAATTATTATTATTATTATTATTATTATTATTATTATTATTATTATTCCTCTTGAGTTTTTCACATGATGGTATTTCACTGGAGTCTAAATGACAACAAGTCTACTCAGGTCTCCAGGACTCTTCTGAGTATTCTAGCCGATTGCAGCAATAGTTTCAATTCTTCCTCTGATTTTATTATTATTGTTCACTCCTTTTGGGTTTTCACATCAGCATTAGCTGATGGTATTTCACTGGAGTCTGAGTGACAGCAAGTCTCCTCAGGTCTCCAGGACTCTTCTGAGTATTCTGGCAGATTGCAGCAGTGCAGTATTCTGAATGGTTTCAATCCTTCCTCTGATATCCAAACTTTCCAAACCCTTTTCTAATCCTTTTGGGACTGTTCCAAGTGCACCAACCACAATTGGTATCACTTTCACTTTCATGTTCCATAACTTTTTCAGTTCTCTGGCAAGGTCCAGATATTTGTCCATTTTTTCATTTTCTATTATTATTATTATTATTATTATTATTATTATATTATTATTATTATTATATTATCCTAATGTTCAGCTTTACCATTGGTTTCTTACAATCCTTCGGTCTTTTCTTTTTGTTTCTTTTTTTCTTTTCATCTTTTTATTATGTTAGATTTGAAACAGAATAGCGTTACAGCTTCCGTGCGCCCATCCCTCTCTCTACAGTTAGTATCACCATCACCCTCATGTTCCATAGCTTTTTCAGTTCTCTGGTAAGGTCCTGGTATTCGTCTATCTTTTCGGTTTGTTGCATTTTCACTTTGTGGTCCACTGGAACCACAGAGTGAAAGTGAAAGAAAACGAAAAGATAAACGAATACCAGGACCTTGCAAGAGAACTGAAAAAGCTGTGGGACATGGGGCGATGGTCTTCTGGCTGGGATAAGGTGATCCGTCTTTATCCCAAATTCCCAGAGAATTCTATGCGTTTCATTCTTAAGAATTCTGATTTATACACATATCATTTTGTTGTATGGTCAAAATTTAGTTTTTTGCATAATTCCCAGTGGATAACCTTTTCTATCCAATCATGCCTAGCTTTGTATTCTCGTTGTGCTAGTTTGCTGCATTCGCTTAATAAATGTATTATTTTCGCTCCTTTTGAGTTTTTCCCATCAGCGTTAGCTGATAGTATCTTACGGAGTCTGAGTGACAACAAGTCTCCTAAGGTTTACAGGACTCTTCTGAGTATTCTAGCCGATTGCAGCAATGGAGTAGTCTGGATGGTCTCAATTCTTCCTCTGATTTCCAGATCCTCCAGTCTTTTTTCCAAGTTTTTAGGGACCGTTCCAAGTGCACCAACTACAATTGGTATCACTTTCACCCTCATTTTACACAGTTTTTTCAATTCTCTGGCAAGGTCCAGGTATTTGTACGTCTTTTCGTTTTCCTTCAACTTTGCCCTGTGATCTGCTGGAACCGCAAAGTCCACCAGTTGACATGTTCTCTTTCTTTTTCTTTTTTCTTTTTTCTTTTGTTAATCAACACTAGATCTGGACTCCTGGCTGGGATAGGGTGATTATTATTCGTAGAAGCAACATCCCACAAGAAAGCATCTATACGGCCACATGCCACCTGTTACACAAACCATCCGAGTAAGGCGAACAAGACATGCCGGACACTGCTGGAGAAGTGAGGATGGGCTAATAAGCGACGTCCTTCAGTGGAAACCGGGACATGGACATACTAGGGCGGGCCGTCCAACAAAGACCTACATAGACCAGCTATGTGCGGATACGGCATGCTGTGCAGATGATCTCTCGGGGTCAATGTGCGATAGGGATGGTTGGCGAGAGATTGTCATGGATATCAGTGCTGCTGGCATGACATGATTATTATTATTATTATTATTATTACTAGCAAATATATGCACCCTCCGGGTGCAAGTATTCAAGTTTTAATGTAATAAAGTATTGTATTACATTAGAAAGGCTAATGAAACTAAATAAGAATACAGATAAAAGATTTTGAAACAGAGGGAGTATAATAAGATTTGAAATAGAGGGAGTATAATAAAAATGGAACAACTGAAACTTACTCTTCCATCACTCTCGTCTTTCATTGTTATTTTTTCTAATTTAAGTATTTAGTTTATATGAGGAAGTAAAGAATAAAATGACAGTTATTTTATCTTGTTAATGGATTTCATTTAAGATTCATTGAAGAGATCTTTGCTTATATTCATTAAAATAAAACCAAACAGTTAGAAATCAATAATACTAAGCACATATTTATTAAATTCGATTTTTTAATATTAATATGCAAATTAGCCTTCCCATTCACACTGTAAACCACTATTTTGTTGTATATATAAATATAATAGCATGTTGATACGTAGAAATGGTTAACAGTATTAATAATGTGAGACAATTTTATTAATAATTGAGGTTAAATAAAAATAAAATCATGGAGAATGTGATGTCAATAACTAAGAGAATTGTGACTTGAGTAGGAATATAGTTTCGGTTACAGACAGAAAAACACACAATCTCCATTATAATAAGATTTGTAATAATTTTTTGCAAATGCTTCTACTACAACACATCATAGCTGACGGTAAGATATTTGTGCCTATCGGGTTTCGTTGTGCTGATATAAATAAAATCTAAACGTATTTCTGGAAGCTGAACACATACATACATACATACATACATACGAATACACACAGGCGCGCACACGTGTGCATACACTCTTAGGTAAGGAGACACGCGTAAGTTTGGTAGAGGGGTCGTTGCTTGTTTAGTAAAGACGTTCGATTTTTTTAATTAGTTATTTCAGAAAAAGAATTATGGTTAAATCGAACTTAACGGACCTAATCTGTGTTACGCCTCAAAGATACGTGACTCAAAGTTAAATGAAAAAAATGTAAAAGTTTTTAAATAAAATAACTAGTACATTATTTTTTTTTTTTCATTAATATATCAACACTGAAAATTTCATTAAATTCGGTTAATTCCCTGATTTTTGGTATTTTTTCTTTCGGCGGGGTGACATACGATTGTGGAATTTAAATCATTTGAGTTCGATTTAACCAGAATTATTGTAATATTTTTATTTTTCAAGCTGTTGTCCTCATCTTTATTGTGATATGTAAAAACACAACGTTTTTCATACCACAACAGTCAGAAAAAAAATCATACATAAGTTTCATCTCAAAAACTCAGGCAAATAAAGATTATTGGTTTCAAGTAAGTCAAGGCGTCAGGGTGGTCTAATGTCGGTATCAACCAGACAGCAAGGGAGTCTATCCCGTGTTCACTCGCGCTAGACCAATGAGATTGTTTTTTTTGCGTCTGGGATGGAGCGCCACACATACTATCAGCAGTTCACTTTACCGCACAGATCTCTGTGCTACACATAAGCTGATTTGGCGAGGACCGGTATTGAACCAGGAACCTCACGATTGCCCAGGCAAGTGCTCGACCGACTGAGCTAAACCGTCCCTTTGGTTTTAGACAGAAATTAATTGTTAGATATCTAGGTATACATGTACATTATGTGAAGTCTGCTTCATATATTTATAAAGCCTTATATATATATATATATATATATATATATATATATATAATATATATATATATATATATATGTATGTATATTTACTCCTATCCATTGTAAAAATAAATTATTGCTCTACATTGTATTGAGCACTTTGTATTTCTTTTTTCTCAGTCTTAACCCCTGGATACTGTGCGCTTCCAGCAATCGTACTCATACCCACCGGTAAGCTACTACTCATACATTAACAAATTATATATATATATATATATATATATATATATATATATATATATATATTATATATAGATGGATAGATAGATAGATATAGTATAATATATAGTTAATATATATATTAATATATATAAATAATGCTTCATGTATTTATAAAGCCTATATTAATGATTGATTTTAATGGCATTCTAACATGTCTAGGGTTATTTTATGCCTAGATGTTATAGAATATTGTTCATTGTACGTCCATATTTACAATTACGTTGTTGTTACTGGAAAGTATTTATTTATTTTTCCTTTTTTTTCTTCTTTTTTGTGCACAATCCTATCGAATATGAATAATTTGCAAACATATGTATTCGATTCATACCTAACAGATACTACCACTACTACAGAGTGGACCTGGGTGTAATGGCAATAAAGGAGTATTCTACACTCGTTAGATTTCCATAACTGGAGACTCACCATCAGATGCGGTTTAGCGTTATGCTCCGGACTCTTTTTTAGAGTGTATATGGTCAGCATTTTTATGCCTAGACTACGTACTCCGAACATCATTAACCATAAAAGAAAAAGGTTTCACACTAAAAAGGGCAAGAAGCAGGCAATATCCCGCACAAAAAATCACAGATGCGGACTATGCTGATGACCTTGCACTTCTTGCAGATACACCGACACAGGCCGAATCACTGCTACATAGCTTAGAGGAGGCAGCAAAGAATATAGGCCTCTATGTGAACTCCGGTAAAACAGAGTTCATGAGTTTCAAAAATAAAGGAAACATCTCCACACTCAATGGCAAGCCTCTTAAGCCAGTAGAACAATTCACGTACCTGGGTAGTAATATCTCCTCCACAGAGAGTGATGTTAATACACGGATAGAAAAGGCATGGTCGGCCACAAATAGATTATCAGTCATATGGAGGTGCAATCTCCTTGACAAGCTGAAGCGACGGTTCTTCCAGGCTGTGGTTGTGTCGGTGCTGCTATATGGCTGCACCACCTGGACCCTAACAAAACGCCTTGAGAATAAGCTAGATGGGAGCTGCACAAGAATGCTGCGTGCAGTCTTGAACAAGTCATGGAAACAGCACCCCACAAGGAAACAGCTGTACGGTCACCTGCCCCCCCCCCATCTCACAAACTACCAGAGCGAGACGGACAAGGCATGCAGGACACTGCTGGAGAAGCAAGGATGAACTCATAAGCGACGTTCTCATGTGGAAGCCAACTCATGAACATGCAAGTGTGGGGCGCCCAGCAAGGACCTACATTGACCAGCTATGTGAAGATGCTGGCTGCCCCGCAGAGGAGCTCCCAGGTGCAATGAATGATAGGGAAGATTGGCGAAAGATTGTCATGGATACCCGTGCTGCATGCGCGACATTATGATGATGATGGTCAGCATATTCGAAGCCCGCCAACAATGTGACATATTTGTCTACTTTTTGCATATGGAAAAGTAAAGTCGATGGAGTGACCTAGTGTCGGTAACAGCCGTGAAGGGGCTATTCCCTTTTAACTAGCGCTAGACGATGAGATTTATTGTGTTTGAGGTGAATCACTACACCTACTAACAGCTCCCCAGTTTATCGCACAGATCCAAGCTGAGTTGGTAAGGGTCGGTATCGAACCTGGAACATTGTGGTTCCGAGCCCGACGCTTTACCAACTGAACTAAACTGGTCCCTACATTTCAAGCATGTACAAATTTAAACAACGACAAAGTATGGAACTTAAATATAGATAAGCACACTGTAATAATAAATGAACACGCACACGGCTGGGCTTGAGAAAGCTTTATTCTACTTAGAATATAGTTGCAGTTTCTTTGGAGTTTATATACTTTCTGAAAGCTAAAGATTTACACAAAGGGGAGGTAATAATTCTTGTTTTATGCACTGCCTTTTTTCTTTCTTTCTTTCTTTCTTTCTTTCTTCCCCGTTTCTTTTCTTTTTTCTTTCTTTCTTATTTGTTTTCTTCACTCTCCTTCTTTATTTGTTTTCCCAATTTCTTTCTTTCTTTCTTCTCCGTTATATTTTCTTTCCTTCCCACTTTCTTTTCTTTTCTTTTTTTCCTTTTCTTTATTTTTTCTTTCTTTCTCCCCTACTTTCTTTTCTTTCTTTCTTATGTTTTCTTTACTTTCCTTCTTTATCATTTGTTTCCCAATTTCTTTCTTTCTTTCTTCTCCACTATATTTCTTTCGTTCCCACTTTCTTTTCTTTTTTTCTTTTCTTTCTTTCTTTCTTTCTTCCCTACTTTCTTTTCTTTCTTTCTTATGTTTTCTTCACTTTTCTTCTTTATAATTTGTTTTCCCAATTTCTTTCTTTCTTTCTTTTTTCTTTCTTTCTTCCCTACTTTCTTTTCTTTCTTTCCCATTTTATGTTCTTTTCTTTTTTTTTCTTCATTTTTTTCTTTCTTTCTTTCTTCCCTTCTTTCTTTCTTTCTTTCTTTCCTACTTTCTTTTCTTTCTTTCTTTCTTTCTTTCTTCCCTACTTTCTTTTATTTCTTTCTTTCTTATGTTTTCTTCACTTTCCTTCTTTATCATTTGTTTTCCCCAATTTCTTTCTTTCTTTCTTTCTTTCTTCCTTTTCCAATTTTTTTTCCTATATTAATTTTCTTCTCTTTTCAAACTTTCGATTCTATTTTATTATTCTAATTTATTTTTCTTTTTTTCTTTTCTTTCTTTCTTTCTTTCTTTTCTTTCCTTCTTATTTGTTTTCTTCACTTTCCTTCTTTATCATTTGTTTTCCCAATTTCTTTCTTTCTTTCTTTCTTCCTTTTCCAACTTTTTTTCTTATATTAATTTTCTTCTCCTTTCAAACTTTCGACTCTATTTTATTATTCTAATTTATTTTTCTTTCTTTCTTTCCAACTTTATTTCCTACATTTTCTTTTCCTTTCCAACTTTGTTTCCCAATTTCTTTCTTTCTCCTAAACTATTATCTCTTAATCGTTTCCCTATCCCATTTCGTCTTTCACTGTCTATCTTTCATTTTCCCTTTTCTTTCCTTTTAAAAAAAATCTCTTCCTTCCCCGAACCCCTAATATTCCTATTTTCACCTTCTCTTTAACTCCGCGCCATTTTTTTCTTCTTTTTTCCTCTCTCTCTCGATATATATTTACTTTACCTATATATTTTCTTCTCCGCTATATTTTCTTTATTTTCCACTTTCTTTCTCTTTTCTTTTTTCCTTTTCTTTCTTTTTTTCTTTCTTTCTCCCCTACTTTCTTTTCTTTCTTTCTTATTTGTTTTCTTCACTTTCCTTCTTTATCATTTTTTTTCTTTCTTTCTTTCTTTCTTCCTTTTCCAACTTTGTTTCCTATATTAATTTTCTTCTCTTTTCAAACTTTCGATTCTATTTTATTATTCTAATTTATTTTTCTTTTTTTTCTTTTTTCTTTCTTTCTTTCTTTCTTTCTTTCTTTCTTTTCTTTCTTTCTTTCTTATGTTTTCTTCACTTTCCTTCTTTATCATTTGTTCTCCCAATTTCTTTCTTTCTTTCTTTCTTATATTAATTTTCTTCTCCTTTCAACCTTTCGACTCTATTTTATTATTCTAATTTCTTTTTCCTTCTTTCTTTCCAACTTTATTTCCTACATTTTCTTTTCCATTCCAACTTTGTTTCTTAATTTCTTTCCTTCTCCTAAACTATTATCTCCTAATCGTTTCCCTATCCCATTTCGTCTTTCACTGTCTATCTTTCATTTTCCCTTTTCTTTCTTTTTTAAAAATCTCTTCCCTCCCCAAACCCCTAATATTCCTATTTTCACCTTCTCTTTAACTCCGCGCCATTTTTTTCATCTTTTTTCCTCTCTCTCTCGATATATATTTACTTTACCTTTATTCCGCATCTTTTCCCAATAGAAAACAAAAATTCATTAAAAACAAAATCTCTCTCCCTTCTCTTTTCAATCCCTTAGATAACAACGTTCCCCCCACGGAACACATTTTTCCCCCTTTTGCTTCTCTCTCTCTCTACACCGACCCCGCCATTTTCTCTCCATTTAACCCCCCCCCCCCTCTTACACATGTAAAGAAACACCTCAAGTGCAAAGCTTTCTCTTTCTTGTTTCCCTTCTTGGTTAGGGTCAGCGGACTCAATCTTGCTTTCTTTCCGCTCGGGATCTGTAGGAGATCTTTTTACCTACTATCGTCATCTTAAATATAACTCTACAGTTGCCTTACTTACCTGGCTGCGTTCGGGCGCTTCTCCTGGTGTAATGGTTAGCCGGTTGGGCTGGCAGATCGTTGCTAGTGAGTTCAATTCTCACTGGGTGCCTCATAATTCTGGCCTGGTACCAAACTAAGCAAAGCTAACTGAATGATTACACTTTATCAATGATAGGCACCTCGGGTAGTGTAATGGGTAGTATACTGCTAGCAGACTATTTTAAGGGAGCGAGTTCGATTCTCACTGGTGCCTCATACTTCTGGCCTTATACCAAACTAATCTAAACTTATCGAATTATTACACTTATTAATGATAGGCACATCGGGTTGTGTAATTGATAGCAAAATCGGCTAGTAGGCTATTGTTAGGGAGTGAGTTCGATTCTCACTGGGTGCCTCATAATTCTGGCCTGGTACCAAACTAAGCAAAGCTAACTGAATGATTACACTTTATCAATGATAGGCACCTCGGGTAGTGTAATGGGTAGTATACTGCTAGCAGACTATTTTAAGGGAGCGAGTTCGATTCTCACTGTGTGCCTCATACTTCTGGCCTTATACCAAACTAATCTAAACTTATCTTTATTAATGATAGCCACATCGGGTTGTGTATCGGCTAGTAGGCTATTGTTAGGGAGTGAGTTCGATTCTCACTGGGTGCCTCATAATTCTGGCCTGGTACCAAACTAAGCAAAGCTAACTGAATGATTACACTTTATCAATGATAGGCACCTCGGGTAGTGTAATGTATAGTATACAGCTAGCAGACTATTTTAAGGGAGCGAGTTCGATTCTCACTGAGTGCCTCAGACTTCTGGTCTTATACCAAATTAAGCAAAGGTTACTGAATGATGATAGGGAGCAATCTCGGTTAGTAGACTATAGGGATTCTCACTGCCTCATACGTCTGGCCTTACTGAGCTCGTTATCAAAGATAGGCTTCAAACTAGGCTAGCAGAGATAGGCAAACAGTCGCTGATTCTCGACTAGCTATTCAATACTAGCACAAACTACTCTCACTGGCCTCATATGATATGAGCACTCAATAAAGCCTTTACAAACTAGCAGTGAGGTTCTCAATACATCTAACCTTATACCAAACTAACCTAAGTTTATTAAAAGGTAACGCTTTATCAATGATAGACTCGGATAGTCTGATGGAGACTATTATTTAGGGAGCGAGTTCGATTCTCACTGGGTGCCTCATACTTCTGGCCTTATAGAATTATTACACTTTATTAATGATAGCACATCGGGTTGTGTAATTGATAGCAAAATCGGCTAGTAGGCTTTTGTAGAGTGAGTTAGATTCTCACTGGGTGCCTCATACTTCTGCCTTATACCAAATTAAGCTGAGCTTATCAAATGGTTGTACTTTATCAAAGATAGGCACCTTGGGTAGTTTAATGAATGCAAACTAGGCTAGCAGACTATTTATAGGCAGTGAATTCGGTTCTCACTGTGTGCCTTATACATCTAACCTTATACCAAACTAACCTAAGTTTATTAAAAGGTAACGCTTTATCAATGATAGACACTGGGATAGTGTGATAAATACAAACTCGGCTAGCAGACTATATTTAGGGAGCGAGTTCGATTCTCACTGTGTGCCTCATACTTCTGGCCTTATACCAAACTAATCTAAACTTATCGAATTATTACACTTTATTAATGATAGGCACATCAGGTTGTGTAATTGATAGCAAAATCGGCTAGTAGGTTATTGTTAGGGAGTGAGTTTGATTCTCACTGGGTGCCTCATACTTCTAGCCTTTTACCAAATTAAGCTAAGCTTATTAAAAGGTTACACTTTATCAATGATAGGCACCTCGGGTAGTTTAATGAATGCAAGCTAGGCTAGCAGACTATTGATAGGCAGTGAGTTCGGTTCTCACTGAGTGCCTTAAACTTCTAGCCTTATACCAAACTAAGCAAAGCTTACTGAATGATTACACCTTATCAATGATAGGCACATCGAGTAGTATAATTGATAGCAATCTCGGCTAGTAGATTATTGTTAGTGAGTTCGATTCTCACTGGGTGCCTCATTATTCTGGCCTAGCTGCAAATTAAGCTAAGCTTATTAAAAGGTTACACTTTATCAATGATAGGCACCTCGGGTAGTAATGGATAGTAACTTGGCTAGCAGACTATTTTTAGGGAACGAGTTCGATTCTCACCGGGTGTTTCATAATTCTGGCTTTATACCAAAGTAAGTAAAGTAAAGTAAGGTCGTTAATGTCGCTATCAGCCAATTAGCGAGGGAGTCTATCCCATTTTCACTAGCGCTAGACCAAGGAGATTGTTTAGATGTCTGAGGTGGAGCGCCACTCCTACCATCAGCTCCTCACATTACCGCACAGATTCCTGTGCTACTACTCATAACGCTCAGTTGTCGAGGGCCGATATCGAACTAGGAACCTTGTGGTTTCTAGCCGAACGCTCTACCGACTGATCTAACCGGATAAAAGCTTATTGAATGGTTACACTGTATCAATGATAGGCACCTCGGGTAGTGTAATGGATAGCAATCTTGTTTTAGTAGGCTATCGTTAGGGAGTTCGGTTCTCACTGGGTGCCTCGTACTTTTAGCCTTATACCAAACTAGAAAGTGTTTACCCTTTATCAATAATTGGTATCTCGGGTAGTGTGATGGCTGGCAATCTTGGCTAGCAGACTATTGGCAGAGAGTTCGGTTCTCACTGTGTGCCTAATACGTTTGACCTAGTACCAAACTAAGCTAAGCTAAGTAAATGATTACACTTTATCAATGATAAGCCCTCAGGTAGTGTAATGCATAGCAAACTCGGCTTGCAGACTGTTTTCGGGAACGAGTCCGATTCTCACTGGGTGCCTCAATCTTCTGATCCTGTTCCAAACTAAGCAAAACTTGTCAAATGGTTACTCTTTATCAATGAAAGGCCCCTCAGGTAGTGTGAGGGATTGTATACTCGGCTTGTAGTTTATTGTTAGTGAGTGAGTTCGATTCTCACTGGGTGGTTCATACTTCTAGATATATGGCAAACTAAAAAAGCTACCAACTAGACAGAAAATAAAATTGCAGCACCCCGAGTATGTTTTTTTTAAAGATTTTTTAAGATTAGACACCACCCTGTCCGTGGGGCTTAGAATACGGCTTATGAATATACACACACACATACACATACACACACACACGTACACACACACACACACACACACACACTCTCTCTCTCTCTATATATATATATATATCTCCCTCAGTCTATCTTCTCTCTTTCCTTCAGTCTATCTTCTCTCTCTTTCCCTCAGTCTATCTTCTCTCTCTCTCAGTCTATTTTATTTGACCCCCCCCCTCTCTCTCTCTCTCTCTCTCTCTCTCTTTCTCTGAGTCTATCTTCTCTCTCTCAGTCTATCTCATTTTGTCCCCCCTCTCTCTCTCTCTCTCTCTCTCTCTCTCTCTCTCAGTCTATCTTATTTTGGTTTTCTCTGTCGCTTCCTCAGTGAACCTCATTTTGTGTCTCTCTTTCTCCCTCTCCGTCTCTTTCTATTTTCACCCCCCTCGCTCTCTCCCTCTCTCGTTTCTCTCTCTCTCTCATTTCTCTCTCTATATAGCTATCTTTCTTTCTTTCTCTCTCTCTCTCTCCCCTCTCTCTCTCTCTGTCTTTATTTATTTATCTATCTATCTATCTATCTATCTATCTCTCACTCACTCTCTTTCCCCCAGTCTATCTTATTTTGGTTTCTCTGTCACTTCCTCAGTCAACCTCGTTTTGTCTCTATCTTTCTCCCTCTTCACATTTTTCTCCTTCTCTCTCTCCCCATCTCTCTATCTCTGTCCCCCCTCCTCTCTATCTATCTATATATCTGTCTGTCTGTCTCTCACATGCGCACACTCAAACACATGCATACCATCATCATCGGGTTTTGCTGAGAGCACGGATTAGCATAACTCTCTTTCACGCCACCTGTCCTTATCAGTCATCGCTCCGGGCAGAAGACGTGCCATACGAGCGTGCAGCAATGGAAACCACAAGAAGCAGCATGGTGGGTGTAAAGCAAGGCCGATGAACTGAAAAGCAGGTCAACAGTGTCCTTTACGAGATGCTGGGCGGATGAACCTCATTGGTCAACGGCCAGGATCAAAGTGTTCAATCAGGAAATCACTGCTACTCATCACTATCTAATGGTGAAATTCTGGAGCTCTGGGGTATGTGGAGTACCCCTTAATCACCATTACTCTTAGGTTCACTCTGACCCGGAGTGGTAGTACCTGTTAGGGTCCTATCTATGGATTAAATAAACAAAAACGAGTTTAAAAATGAGTTTAAAGATATGTTTTCCGCCCTGTCGGCTGGGGCGTTAGAATGCACTGACTGCACCTCTGCAGAGGGGTAAGACTCCCCCAATGGGGCCACCTGTTGGCCGTGGGTGGCGACCGGTGATCTTAAGGATAGAGCCCCAATCCCTTCTTATCATATGGGTGCTAGAAAACGGTGACTGAGGGTCTTCATGTCCTGGGAATGACGTTAAACTCTATCTGATGGTGAGGTTCCAGTTTTGGAGGTTTGGGGAATGTGGAGCACCCCTTCAGCACCATTGCTCCCTGGTCCACTCTGGAGTGGTAGTACCTGTTAGGGTCCCATTGGGGGAGTCTTACCCCTCTGCAGAGGTGTAGTCGGTGCATTCTTACGCCTCAGCCGACAGGGCGGAAAATGAGTTTTAAAAATGTTTTAAAAAATGAGTTTAAAAAGGAAATTGAGTATCCATCAAGAATGAATACAGCAAGGAATGAGATGCCGTTAAAATCCAACCAACCAACCAACCAACTGTTAGAACAAACACGAATGAGAAACGTTTGATTCTCAGAAATACTTTCCAGCATGTTTAACTGCAAACTCTATTAGTCTTGGTTTATTATTTGGCTCAAGTGCCTGTAAGAATTGCAATTTGTTCGGGTACAATCGCAAATTCTTGTATAGGACTTTGCACTGTTTAACGTAGTCGTGCTGCATAATTCATTGGTAGCTTATGAATTATGTACGTACTGTAGTTAGAAACATTTTTGAATCGGAGTTCGTTGGATTCAAAATCGGAGGGAATTAAATGGAAAATTACCATGGCCGTTAGGGTTATGATTCATTAGTGATGACCTCGACTTAATCCCTGCCGGATTCGCGCCATTAGAGGCGTGAGGTAGTTTTTAGATTAGCTGCGGCCAGAAATTCAGAGTGAGCGGACTTGAAAGTCTGTCTTACCGAGATGTTGCTCCGAGACGCTCAGTCGAATCCTGGGCTTGGGTTGTTGTTAATTAAAGCTTAAAAGAAAACAACAAAGTCTTGTTAATTTATTAAAACAAGAGATGACCAAGCCAACAAGAAGTAGATTTGGTTTGGTTGGTTTGGTTTTACGGCATATCAACCTCAGTGGGTCATTTAATGCCGATAAAGTTTTGAAATAAATCAATTCTTAAAGGATAATACAATTTTTTTATAATACATTTTTCTATTTAACCCAAAGATTTAACCCTAACAGTACCTCCACTCCGGGTCAGAGTGGACCAGGGAGCAATGGTGATGAAGGGGTGCTCCAAATTCCCCAAACCTCCAAAACTGTTTAACGTCATTCCCAGGACATGTAGACCCGCAGCCACCGCCTTCTAGCACCCATATGATAAAAAGGGGTTGGGGGTTGTCATAAGGGCAATAGGGTTGGGGCAGTCATATAGGTGCTAGAGCTTGACATGACCAGCCGATTGATCGGAGGGAGCCTCTCCGACCACCCGTCTAGCTCAAGATAGGGCCAATGTGGAGTATTGAAAGTCATGGACTGCTCATCCACCTGGGTTCTATCCTTAAGCATCACGGGTTGCCAACCACGACCAACAGGTGGCCCCATTGGGGTAGTCTTACCTCTTTGCAGAGGTGCAGTCGGTGCATTCTAACGCCCCAGCCGACAGGGTGGACAAGAAGTAGAATCAACTAGAAGATAACAACACCGATAAAGCAACCCACTGGATCAGCTCTGAGAAAATGGCCGACGAATTAGCAATAGGAACAAGTAGACAGAGAAATAGTTTTATTATTTTATTATTCATTATTTCAATAATTTTATAATTGAAAAAGTTTAAAAAAAACATTGAAACACTTTTATAGAAAAATGGCCAAAATAATTTATTTAAAAAATTATTTAAGAATTCAAATTCAAAGGAAAAACAAAAACTTTATTTACCCAAGAAAAAGCAGATCAACAGAGCGTACAAGTGTGTAGGTCCATTTATTTCTTTTTTCTCCAGGTGTTTTCTTGAAGTCCAAGTGGTGCAACCATACAGTAGTACTGACATGGCTAAAGCTTGGAAGAATTCCCAGTTCGTTCTATAAGAGCAATCAGATTTTGATATGATTGATAACCTGTCAATAGCAGTCCATGCCTTACCTATGTGTATTTGACATCTCTTTCAGTAGATGAGATATTGCTACCAAGATATATGAACTGGTGAATTAAAAGATAGATCAGTGGAAATATTGCGTCAACAACATAAAAAAAAACAAAGGGATTCAAATTGTCTGTACAATTTCTGGTATGTTAATGACTCAATGCAGGTAATTACTCATGCAGGTAATTTGAAATGAGCATTCCTTAAAAAAAAAAGCTTTAAAAAATCGTGCGTAGCTCGAAGATGACCGATGTTCACTAAGGCTTTCACTAATATTGCACAAGGCCACGGTTATGGCGCGCTCAATGAAGACTAAACCTACAAGCAACGACTTGCGTGACTAATTCTTAGATGTCAGAATTTTTGCGATGAGACTTGGTAATATGTATTATTTTTATTTTTCGGGAGTGTGTAGCTTGAAGAGAACCTGAACATCTACCTGCTTAAGGTTTGCTACTCACCATCCAATCTTACTGCATACTTAGCTCTTACATATTTACGTAACTAATTAGCATGTCTATAAATGCATAAAGATTATAAAATATCTCCCTAATGGCGTTTTATTGTCAATTTTATGTAATCAACTTATGAATTTATAATGCCTTTCTGCAGTAAAATGATTTACGGTGTATTTTATAATAAATCATTGTGCAATGTATTTCTATAGTAAAATTATTAGAAATGTACGAGGGTGAGTAAAAAAAGTAATGCCATTTTGTTTAGGACAGGTATAACTACCAACACAGATCTTGTATCATACATCAAAATAAAGCTGGTCCTCTGTGGATCACATCCCTACTTCTTGGTTTCTCTCAATAGCAATGTTCCACCTTTGAATGAGAGCATGTATCTCTGCCACGTAAAATTCTGTTAACTGTTCTAGATGGGACCCTAACAGGTACTACCACTCCGGGTCAGGGTGGACCTGGAGGCAATGGTGCTGAAGGGGTGCTCCACATTCCCCAAACATCCAAAACTGGAACCTAATCATTAGTTTAACGTAATTCCCAGGACATAAAGACCCTCAGCCAACGCCTTCTAGCACCCATATGATAAAAAGAGCTTGGGCTTGCCATAAATGCAATAGGGTGGGGCAATCATATAGGTGCTAGGGCTTGACATGACGAGCTGATTGATCGGGGGCTCTCCGATCGCCTGCCTAGCCTAAGTAAGGGTCTAAGTGGAGTGATGCATGTCATGGACTGGTCATCCACCAAGACTCCGTCCTTAAGCATCACGGGTCGCCACCGCGGCCAACAGGTGGCCCCATTGGGGGGGGCTTACCCCTCTGTAGAGGTGCAGTTGGTGTAATCTAACGCCCCAGTCGATAGGGCGGCAAAAACTCTGAATTCAAACTAGCTGAAAAAAATTACCTTGTGTCACACGCTGCCTTAGCCGGGTGGGTTTGGTAAATATATACAAGTTTTTTTTTGTTTTTTTTTTTTTTTTACTTCAGACACAAAAATAATCTCCCTAGTCTAGCGCTATTGAAAAGGGGAGAGACTCCTTCACTGTCCGGCTGATACCGGTAATATGCCATTCTGTTAACTTTTCCTTTATTTACAATCGTTTCTCTGGAGACCTGCTTAGCTTAACAGTTATGTCACGGCAGAAACGGGTTAAAATTCTGGACGACACTGTTAGCATTTCACATAGCACTAATACCCTTGGTAAATGTAGGAATCGACTATTCTCCCTTCAAGCTATGGGTAAATAGTTGGGACAAAATAGACTCTTTAACCTTGGCTAGGCAACTAGACTAGGAGAGGGAAAACTCTGATTTCAAACCGTTAAACTATATTTAAAAAATTGACATTGTGTCACACCTTATTCATTATATACATAATCTCACTCCAGATATGGGTAAATAGTAGGGAAGACTGAACTCTTTAACCTTGGCTAGGCAACCAGTATAGGAGAAAAAATGAATTCAAAGCTGTTTAACTTCTCTTAAGAAATTGACCTTGTGTCGCATCCTACTCGTGCGAAGGGGTTGGTAAATATTAATATATACTAGTGTTTTATGTCAAAAGTAGTAGTGAGACACCTGTATAAATTCGAATTTCATGGCATGTTTACGCACCAATGGCAGTGTAGAGATTGTCTGCGCCTGTTTGGATCGATGTGGGGTCTAGAAGTGTTATCTTCCCTTGCCGCCAGGTTTTTCGCCAGTAGAGGGCTAGAGTATTTTAGTGGGAGCCCAGGAAATTCTAATTCTTTTTCTCTCAGAGCCAGCAACGATTGCACATAGTTTAGGTGCTTGGCGCCTCTGTCCCTTAAATGGGAGGAGGTTACCTCCAACCAATTATCAGTAAGTGACATTCCTTTAGAAACTCTGTATCACTTCCTTAGGACGTGAGTCCTACATTCTTTATATATGATTAGGTATCTGTTCACTATGTATTACTGGACCTTTGTTATGAGTATATATATATATATATATATATATATATATATATATATATATATATATACCAACCCCTCCACGCGAATAGGATGTGACACAAGGTCAATTTCTTAAGCGGAGTTCAACAGGTCTGAATTCAGAGTTTTCCTTCTCCTAGACCGGTTGCCTAACGAAGGTTAAATAGCCCAGTCTGCCCTACTATTTATCCATAGCTGGAGGAAGAGTAGGATTCATAACTTTCCCAGGGGTATTAGCGCTAAGTGAAATGCAATTACCACGTCCAGGATTTGAACTCGGGGCGACGAGTTCATTTCCCATGACTTTAACCACTACACCACGCGCCCTCCTTTGTTGTTGTATTTCTCACGTGCTCACGAATTAAAGTTAATGTTTGTTATCATCTTATAACTTCATTGTCGGAGTAATTCATATACACACATATGTACCCACGTTGGAAGGTTACTTTGAGCCTTCCAACTTATCATTAGAACTCTCATTCTTATAGTAGCATTAAAACGGTCTGCATCATGTTAAATTGTTAAGGCATCTATCTAGCTCCCCCTGTGGACAGAATGTGACACAAGGTCGATTAATGTGAGTTGCCTCGCTGGAATCAAGCCTTTCGGCGGTCGAGTTAAAAAAATGCAGTCCCTTCAGGAGCGCCCAATGTACATAGCAATCAAACCAGACCTTACTCTTTTAGACGAGGGGGCAACTACTGCCAGGAGTGGTGAGGCCTCCTGGAACTGAGCTCGTTATTTTACCCGACAAAATTCTACGTAAGAATACGTAGATCGTTAATATGCGATTTATTCGGCTCCCCATGAGGCCAAAATGTTACGAGGAGACAAGTGCTGCCTGGGGGAAGACCCCCTGCCACTGAGCTGTTTATTTATATCACAAAACTACCCGGCACGGATACCAGGCAAAATCGTTAATACGCGATTCATTCGGCTCCCCACGAGGCCAAAATGTGACACAAGGTCAACTCAGCCCTTACTCCTTTGAGAACGAGGTGGCTGGTGATGCATGGCAGGAGAAGGCTGTCTGGAACTAAGCCATAAGTATAATGAAGAAAAAAAAACTCGGTACGAGTGCTAGGCGAAATCGTTAACACGCATGATCTACGTGCAATAAGTATTAATAGCGGGACCCGTAGAATTTCCACGAAACGAAACAAAAATCGAAAGGAGCTATCTAAGCCAGAAACGATGATTTGCAATTTCATTATATATATATAATGAAATTGCAAATCATCGTTTCTGGATTAGATAGCTTAACCACCTATATTAGCATTTTTTATATTAACGAAAACAAGACCAGTAAAAATATATATATACACACAAAGAATGGGTTAATATTGTATGAAGAAAAAAAGATACTGCACAAGTATAACCTAAAAGTGACAAAATTAATCTTATTTTACAAAGTTTAGTTACACACAGACACATGCCAATAGAAAGAGATAATTTGTAATGATAATAATAAAAAAATTTTTTAAAATCTATTTACAATTTCTCGGAATTTTTGAGACGAGGCTTGATAATTAGTATTATGTGGATTATTCGGACTATTATCCTCATCTTTATTGTTATCTGTACAACGTTTTGTACTACTAATAAAATTGACAAAAGCACGACTCGGAAAAAAATGTGCTGGAAATTCGCCTGACGCTCGTTAAAATAAAATGTAAATTAGGACTGGATACCCGGACGACATAAGATCAAAATTACGAAAATATCTTACGTAATTCACAATTTCAATATTACAAATAAAATAAACATGTAACTTCTATTTTTTCATTCATTTTAATTTTACGTTGGACATTTAAGCGACGCAAAACTTTGGAATGTTTCATTTTTGAAATTGAGTGAAATAAAATGGGACAAATAAGAAATCTGTGATTAAGCGACACCAGATGATCAGTATTCACATTTTTGCATTGCATCTTGAACAATTTGGACGGTGTCATTTTTAACCAGATGGTGTTTCAGGATGATAACGGATGGAAGCTTTAGGAACAACCGTATTGATATCTATTAAAGCTGAGCGAATCAATTTTTGTCTCCTAAAGGATTTTTTACTGTTTAGTTTAATTACACAAAAGTTACACTAAAATATTCCTTAGTTTTAGGATTGAGTTATGTTTGAAAAAAAATCCATTTTAATTGGTCCTAATTAGTCGTAATTTGCAATTAAGTAAAAAAAACCGATCCGTCTCTCACTTGACATTCTGCCGGTCACTTTCATCCTCTCTGTGTATATCTTGATAATCTCCTCGTTATGTATGTTAGTTTCTCAGTGAGCGTGAAGAGAGGGAGAGAGAGAGAGAGAGAGAGAGAGAGAGAGAGAGAGAGATTGGAGAGTTATGAAACGTATTAGTATGTTACGTTGCATAAACAGCCAGCAGGTCCAACATCTTGCCTCTTAATAAATTTAAATTAGGTCAAACATGCCCCTTCTTAGAAATCTTACAAAATAATTTTAATGTTTTTTTTTTCTCCTCTGGTCGTATTTATTTATTCATTTATTTATCTATCTATTTTTCTTTTGATTTTTGTGTTGTTGGCATCCTTCCGTCTACGAGAGACGATGGAGTAGTGTCCAACATTTTTTTAACTACGTAGCCTGGGTGGGTTCATATGGAGGATGAGCTGTTGCTCAAGCAGCAAATCTCTCTTCTCCACACTGCTGCTGTGATATAAAGGAAAAGTAAGGAACCAATGCAGTTTGACAACTGTAATGTCACAGGAGTTGCTGGGTAGCACTGGATTTCAGCATCACACCACATTAGGGACTCTGACTCCTGGTTTGTTTTCGGTGTTGTCTACCCGAGCCTTTCCCTGAAAGGCGGCAGAGGCTTTGTGTCAGACTTTTCCTTTGACTTAGATGGGTTGCCAACCAAGGCTAAGGAACCCCTTCTAACCCATTTGGGGATTTATGTTAGTAGTAAGTATTCCAATCCTACTACATATAGGGCATGTGTTATCAGCACCCTCATGTATGGAAGTGAAACATGGACCTTATACTCCCACCAAGAGCAGCGGCTAAATAACTTCTACCTTCGCTGCCTTAGACGTGTACTGGGTATCACCTGAAGGGACAGGATCACTAACACAGCAGTCCTAGAGAGAGCTCAACTCCCCAGCCTGTACTCTCTACTGAGACAACGTCGTCTCCGATGGTTGGGTCATGTACGTCGGATGGATGATGGACGGATCCCAAAAGACATCCTGTATAGAGAGCTAACATCTGGTAAAAGACAGATTGGTCGCCCCCTACTGCGATTCAAGGATGTCTGCAAAAATGATCTCAGGTGCTTTGGCATTGTCCCTTCCAGCTGGGAAGATTTGGCTCAAGACCGCCCTCGGTGGCGGCAGAATCTCCATAGAGGACTGTACATGTCAGAAGTTACCCTGATACATCATGAAGCTAAGAGGTCCATAAGAAAGCAACGGCAACAAAGCACCGGAACATCATCATCTACAGGGACAACCTACAAATGCAAAATCTGTGGTCGAGAATGTTTCTCAAACATCTGACTTCATAGTCACAGGAGGTGCTGCAACTCAGGGGCACACAAAAACTTTTATCATTGTCTTTCGAGGCTGAATTGCCAATGATGATAAGTACCCCAATCCTACTACTATCGGTGTTCCTGAAAAATGAAATGGGATTAGGAATATGGTATACTTTGCATTTGTGTATCAGATAAGCAACAGTACCTTCATGTGAGTTTTGGTAATTTATGAGGAAAACCGTCCCGGTCTCCTGCCTCAAAACTTGCTAACGGTGAGTGGTGAAAAACCAACCCCCAGCTACGATTGAAGTCCGTAGCCGAAGCAATAGATAGATATGAAGATGACTCGATAGATAGATAGTTTTTATTTTATTTTATTAAAATATCAAAGAATATCTAAATACTCAGATTTTCTTTTATTCATGTTTGTTTAATGTCTTGTTTTTAGTTTAAATAAACAAGAATATCTAAATATTTTGATTTTTTTTTTACTTGTAATTGATTGTTGGAAATAAATATATTAAAATAAATGAAAATACCGAAAAAAATAAAGTTTTGGATTTTTTATATGTAAGTGAATGTCGAAAAAAAAAAAAAAAAAAAAAACAAAACGCCCTAAGTTGGTTGTTTCTTTCAAGTGACACTGCTTCGGCTACGGACTTCAATCGTAGCTGGGTTGGTTTTTCAGCAATCACCTTGAGGGGGAATGCCGACATGATCGACGCAATTTTTCTACCTACCACCCATGAGTCTCGGCTTGTGGGTGGTCCCACGTAAAAAGGCCTTGTGCCGTATCGTGTACAAGTGGGATACATGTAAATACCAGGCACACTCAAACCGTCCTTCGGGGCGGGGTCCGGTGAGCTTCGGCCACTGGACCGGTGAGCTGTGTTAAATTAATAGCGTCGACCCCTTGGGGACAGGGCTGGGTTTATTGCTCAGCGCCTGGGGCGCCACCTTGAGGAGGAATGCCGAAGGGATCGACGCAATTTTTGTTTTCTCCCACCCATGAGCTTCGGCTTGTGGGTGGGCCCACGTTAAAACGAGGCCTTGTGCCCAGTCCATACAGGTGGGGTATGAGACAAATAAATTCTCTTTCTCTCCCCCCTCTCTCTCTCTCTCTCTCTCTATGAGATGATGATGATGATGATGATGATGATTGTACTAAATACTGTCTTTGTGCTCCAAAGGTTCTTGTGATTAATGCATTAAGTTAATATAACTATTATATAGACTAACTATTAAGTTAATATAACTATTATATAGACTAACTATTAAGTTAATATAACTATATATAGACTTACTATTTGTGGACAGAGGTTGTACGTAAATGAACTTCTGGACAAAACAAACTTGATACCATTTCTCGAATTGGCATTTTTCACTTAAAATATCAAAAGGCGTAAAACTCGGAGCTATTTTTGTATTTTGAAAGTATTTTTGAATCGTCCATTTTATCTTATCTTTTTAGACATTAACTCTTTTATTTTTGTCTTGGTTTATTTTTTATTGCCCTTGTTTACTTTTCCTATTTCTTTTCTTTTCATGTCATTTCTTTCTTTCTTTCTTTCTTTCTTTTCCTTTCCTTTCTTTTCTTTCTTTACCTTTTCTTTCTTTCTTTTCTTTTTCTTTTCTTTCTTTCTTTCTTTCTTTCTTTTCCTTTTCTTTCTTTCTTTTCTTTTCCTTTTCTTTCTTTCTTTCTTTCTTTTTTCTTTCTTTCTTTCTTTCCTTTTCTTTCTTTCTTTCTTTCTTTTCTTCCTTTCTTTTCTTTCTTTCTTTTTCTTTTCTTTCTTTCTTTCTTTCTTTCTTCTTTTCCTTTTCTTTCTTTTCTTTCTTTCTTTTCTTTCTTCCTCTTTTCTTTCTTTCTTTCTTTTCTTCTTCTTTTCCTTTCTTTCTTTCTTTCTTTCTTTCTTTCTTTCTTTCTTTTCTTTCTTTTTCTTTCTTTCTTCTTTCTCTTTCTTTTCTTTCATTTTTTCTTTCTATCTTTTTCATTTTTCTGTCTTTCTCCTTTTCTTTCTTTTTCTTTCTTTTCCATTTCTCCTATTCTTTTCATTTATTTATTTATTTCTGTATTTCTGTCTTTCTTTTTAGTCTTTTTTTCTGTCTAATCTATTTTCTATTCATTAATTTTGTGGTTTTTCTTTCTTTTTCTCTTTCTTTTTCTTTCTTTCTTTCTTTCGTTCTGTCATCCAATTTCTTCCTTTCTTTTTTTCATTTTCGTTTCTTTCTTTCTTTCTGTTTTTCTGTCGTCTAATCTATTTATGTTTTTCATTCATTCATTTTTATTGTTTTTCCTTCTTTTTCTCGTCATTTTTGCTGTCCTGTTTTCTTTCTTCACTCTGTAGTCCAGTTTTTTCATTTTTTCTTTCTGTCTTTCTTTTCATTTCTTTCTTTCTATTCCTCTGTCTTTCTTTCTTTTGGTCGTCTAATCTATTTCTTTTTATGATTCATTAATTTTGTTGTTTTTCCTTCTTTTTCTCTTTATTTTTGCTCTCCTATTTTTCTTTCATTCCGTTTGTTGTCCAATTTCTCTTTTCTTTCTTTCTTTCTTTATTTCTTTCTTTCTTTCTCTCTCTCTCTCTCTTTTTGTCTTTCTTTGTGGCTCCTTTTCTGTTTCTTTCATTTTGATATTCTTTTCTTTCTTTTTCTCTTTTCTTCTATTTCGTTCTTTTTCTTTTTTTTTTTTCATTCGTTCATTTTGCTATCCAATTTCTTTCTTTTTTCTTTCTTTCTTCTTGCTGTCCAACTTTTTCTTTTCTTTATTTCTTTTTATCGTTCTTTTACTTTTTTCTATCGGTTCCTTTTGCTCTCCTGTTCCTTTCTTTCTTCTTTTTTTTTCATTCTTTTTTTTCAGTTTGCAGTCCAATTTCTTTCTTCCTTTTTTTCTTTACCCTTCTCTTTTTTCTTTCTTTTTGCTGTCGAGTCTCTTTCTTTCGTTCTTTCTCCATTTCCTTCAGTTGTTGTCCTATTTCTTTCATTCTTTCTTTCTTTCTTTCTTTCCCTTTTTTTTTTCATTTCTTTTTTTGTTCTTTTCCTTCTTTCCTTTCTTTTCTTCTTTCTTTCTTTCTTTCTTTCTTTCTTTCAATTTATTGTACACTTTCTTCTTTCTTCTTTTGTTCTTTTCCTTCTTTCTTTCTTTTTTCTTATTGTCCGATTTCTTTCTTTCTTTCTTTCTTTCTTTCAGTTTACTGTACAATTTCTTTCTTTCTTCTTTTGTTCTTTTCCTTCTTTCTTTCTTTTTTCTTATTGTCCGATTTCTTTCTTTCTTTCTTTCTTTCAGTTTACTGTCCAATTTTTTTCTTTCTTCTTTTTCTTTTCCTTCTTTCTTTTCTTTCTTATTGTTTTCTTTCTTTCTTTCTTCAGTTTACTGTACAATTTCTTCTTTCTTCTCTCTTTCTTCTCTTGTTCTTTCCTTCTTTTTGTTGTCCAATTTCTTTCTTTCTACCTTCTTTCTTTCCATCTTTCTGTTTACTGTAAATTTTCTTTCTTCTTCTTTTGTTCTTTCCCTTCTTTTTTTTTTTTTTGTTGTCCAATTTATTTATTTCTACCTTTCTTTCTTTCTTTCTTTCTTTCAGTTTACTGTACAATTTCTTTCTTTCTTCTTCTTCTTTTCCTTCTTCCTTTCTTTTTTCTTATTGTCCGATTCCTTTCTTTCTTTCTTTCTTTCTTTCTTTCTTTCAGTTTACTGTACAATTTCTTTCTTTCTTCTTTTGTTCTTTTCCTTCTTTCTTTTTGTTGTCCAATTTCTTTCTTTCTTTCTTTCTTCTTTCTTTCTTTCTTTCTTTGCCAGTCCAAACCCACCTGAAATCATACCATCTACCAATTCTATTACTTTTTCTCCACCACTTATAGATACAAATTACAGACAAATGGCCCAGTGGATATGGCAGCGTCGTACGCCAAGTGCCAGAAAGTGGTGTATGTTATTCAAGAGGGCGAGGAACATTAAGGCGAAGGTGCAGATGACAGAACCTCGTAGAATGGTATGTGATCCTACGCAATGCTAATAAAATACAAACAAACGAATTGCAATGATAGGAAAAGAAAGGGGTATAAGATGGATATGACTGGAGATGGGGCTACAAGATGAATAAATAAATGAAATTTGAGAAGCCATTGGTTGCTTACGTACATAGGTATACACAGTCACATGCTTAAATACAAGAGGGTAAATTCGATGTGTAAGGATGAATTCAAACCTAGAGTAAATGTACCTGTGTAAATGAGAAAGAGACAGACAGACAGACAGACAGTGAGAGAAAGAGAAAGAGAAAGTGTTGTATAGAGAAATACAGGTTTCAACTACGTGAGTAGATAGATAGATCGATAGAAAGATATGAACAGACTAAGATTGATAGGTAGATATATACGAACAGACTGAGATAGATAGATAAATAAATATATAGATAGATATAAAGACTAACACAAATAGGTAGATATCTATGAACAGACTGGGATAGATAGATAGATAGATAGATAGATATTAACAAAGATAGATAGAGAGATAGATATATAAGAATAGATCGGTATATATATATATATATATATATATATATATATATATATGGCCCGCAAGTCCATATATAACAACATGTACATATATATGAACTGCAAATCCATATATAACAATATCTATCTCTTTGTCTCTGTCTCTGTCTCTCTCTCCCTCTCTTCCTCGCCCCCTCTGTTTGCCTATCTGTCTGAATGTGTGTGTGTCTCTCTGCCCCTCTCTCTCTTTTTCTCTCTGTGTGTCTATACACACAAACACACACACACACACACACACACACACACACACACACATATATATATATATATATATATATATATATATATATATATGAAATTTAACATTTTTGAAAAAAACAAATGATATTATATAATTGCTGACAGAAATCTGTTTCGACCACTTCAATAGATCGGTCATCATCAAGAGCAACATATGAGAGAAAGACGGGATGAACAGCCGTTAGAAGAAAGGGTACAAACAAACGCTATTATTCAATGCTGGAATTTTTAAAAATCAAACTCTTTTGAGTTTTATTATGAACTATAATGCTTCTGATTTTTTTAAAATAAAATTTATTTTATTTTTAACACAGAACACGCATTTTTTAAAAAAAATTCCAGCATTGAATAATAGCGTTCGTTTGTACATCCTATTCTAACGGTTATTTTTCCCGTCTTTCTCCCATATGTTGCTCTTGATGATGACCGATCTATTGAAGTGGTCGAAACAGATTTCTGTCAGCAATTATATAACATCATTTGTTTTTTCAAAAATGTTAAATTTCATACTGTCGGATTAATTTCCATCTATTTTTCATTATATATATAATATATATATATATATATATATATATTGAGAGAGAGAGAGAGAGAGAGAGAGAGAGAGAGAGAGAGAGAGAGAGAGAGAAGAGAGAAAATGGGGGATAGATGTGCACATTTGTTATTTTTTTGCATATCCTTTTTGTTTGTAGCACCTATTTGAAATTTTTATTTAAACATTGTCCATCTTCCTGTTTTTTTTTATTATTTGGAATATGATTATGTGATAAATCTTTGACAAATCACAAATTTATTACTGGCGCAGATAATAAGCGAAATTATACATTTCAACAAAGATTATACCATCAACAAAGTGTATACTTATAAACAAAACGTATATCCGAATGCAAAGATTATATATATATATATATATATATATATTATATATAATATTATATATATATATATATATTTGTGTGTGTGTGTGTGTGTGTGTGGTGTGTGTGTTAAATGTATGAGTAGTAGCTTGGTGGGTATGAGTACGATCGTTGGAAGTGCACAGTATCCAGTGGTTAAGACTGAGAAAAACAAATACAAAGTGATCAATACAATGTAGAGCAAAAATTTATTTATATAATGAATAAAAGTAACCTAGTCGAGTTTCATCGATTGATTCTTCAGGGTTACATCCGTTGAATTAATCGAGTTTTCGATTAATCTCAGTTGGTACAATACATACCCGTTGGAATGGACTTAGATGAGATAAGTCCCATTCCTACGGCATGTATTGTACCAACTGAGATTAATCGAAAACTCGATTAATTCAACGGATGTAACCCTGAAGAATCAATCGATGAAACTCGAGTAGGTTACTTTTATCCATTATATATATATATATATATATTATATATATATAATATATATATATATTGGTTAGGAGGTTGATTTAGAAGCTATCACAATGCAGGTGTAAAGAAAAAAATAATAATACGGAACAATGATGTTGTGTGTTAACCTGTATTTAATTCTTGAATTTTCGAGATAAAATCTCTTTTTCAAAAGATCACTGGAACTGAAGCAGTCTAGTTATGGCATTTCTTTTTAAATTAATTTTTTTTTTTTTGAAAATGATGGTATTTTATATAACTGTATTCTCGTGTTGTATGTTTACGTGAAAGTGTTTTTTTTTGTACTTGTGCGTATGTTGTCATACGCGTGTCCATGAAAATGCGTGTTGGTTGTGACGTTATGACTGTATCCTAGCGCGGGATTGCACGTGTGTATGTGCGTATTAAAGAGCGTATTTATGTTTTGGTGGCCATGGTGATGTATAATATTTCGTGTTGGATGTAATATAAATCAATTTAATCATTTATTATTATTATTATTATTATTATTATATATATATATATATATATATATATATATATATATTTAGACAATATTACATTTATAAGTAAAGAGAATAAGCAAATAGTAGGTATTTACCCAACCCGTTCACCACATCTAGGTTGTGACACAAGGTCACAAGTTTGGGGCATCTAGTGAGGATCAAACTCACTTTTCAGTAATAATGGATCTTCGAGACTAGTCTGCTAACTATCGCACTACGATGAGACACCCTATTTACCTAACGCGTTCGCCACGGTTAGGATGTGACACACGTTCTCTCGTATGAGGAACCCAGTGAGGACCAAATTCGCTTTTCACTTGTAATGGATCTGCAAGACTAGTTTGCTGACCTTTACCCTATGATAGGGGATCCTATTTATCCAGCCCATTCGTTACGGGTAAGAATGTTATACAAGTTCGCCACGGTAAGGATGGGGCATTGAGCGCGTATCAAATTTGCTTTTCAATAGTAATGGATCTGCGAGACGAATTTGCTAACCATTGCACGACAATGTGACGCCCTAAGAGTAAGATTTATGGCGCTATATGATCGTCCTAATCATTGGTACATTATTTTATGTGCACACCGATATACATATGTATATATACATATATATATATATATATATATATTACATACATAGAGACGCTCGTTTATCTGAATTTTTAAAATGAAGCTTGATAATTTGTATTATTAAGACTTTTTGACTGTTGTCCTCATCTTTATTATTATATATACAACGTTTAATGTGCAAGAACATTCCACTAACAGCAATGGTGTTGCAACGACTGTGTAGGGTAGGTTAATTTTACACTTAAAAAAAATGAAATTCTCATTATACTTTAGGTATATTTTCTTTGTGAAGACTTCTGTGTCTCATTGCTAACTTTTCACATGGATGGACAATATTTCTGAGACCTACCTTCAAAAAGAAGTTAAGATATCTTTCTTCATAATATACAAGTCATATCCAAAAAGAAATTGTATATATGTTCACTCTAGCTATATAATTCTATACTAATCAAATTAGTATGAATATAGTTTGTTTCTTAGAGAAAGACTTAGAATCGGCTACTGAAAAGAGAAATAAAGGAAAGAATGTATTGAATGGATAGAATAGGATCATTTTAATTAATCTGACTTACGCGTGTTTCGGTCAGGAGTTTTTCTATTATTATTATTATTTTATTTCATTTTGCCATTCAAAAATAGAAATAAAAATGATAATAGATAGAATAATGTAGACATGGATAAACTCCTGACCGAAACACGTGTAAGTTAAATTAATTAAGATAATCCTATTTTATCCTTTCAATACTTTCTTTCCTTTATTTCACTTTTCAACATATCTATCTATTTATCTACGTATTTATATTAGGGGGTTCATATCTAGCTCTTTCTATCTCAAGATATATATATATATATATATATATATATATATATATATATAGTAGCATCAAATATCGTCAATTAAAATGTAACATTCAATTCGGGATTTAACTCGGGTCGCTGATTTCATTTCTTGTGACAATAACCGTTACAATAAGTGCGTGCCTTTTACTATAACTTACTCGATGGCTATTAACCTTGAAATTAAGCCCCATAATCAGGGGCTTTATATCATACTACTTTTTGGATTATTTTGAGGTATAAGGTGTGCTGATTGTTTTGTTTTGGTTTGTTTTGTTTTACGGCATATCAACCTCAGTGGGTCATTTAATGCCGATAAAATTTTGAAATAAATCAATTCTTAATGGATAATACAATTTTTTATAGATACATTTTTCTATTTAACCCATAACTGGGACCCTAACAGGTACTACCACTCTGGGTCAGAGGACCAGGGGAAGCAATGGTGATGAAGGGTGCTCACATTCCCCAAACCTCCAAAACTGGAACCTCACCATCAGATAGAGTTAACGTCATTCCAGGACATGTAGACCCGCAGCCACCGCCTTCTAGCACCCATATGATAAAAAGGTTGGGGCTTGCCATAAGGGCAATAGGGTTGGAAAATCCTATAGGTGCTAGGCTTGCGTGACCAGCCGATTGATCGGAGGGGGCCTCTCCGACCGCCCGTCTTAGCCCAAATAGGGTCAAAGTGGAGTATTGCATGTCATGAACTGCTCATCCACCTGGGCTCTATCCTTAAGCATCACGGGTCGCCACCCACGGCCAACAGGTGGCCCCATTGGGGGAGTCTTACCCCTCTGCAGAGGTGCAGTCGGTGCATTCTAACGCCCCAGCCGACAGGGCGGTAAGGTGTGCTGAAGAGCAAGACTTATATTTATAGACTGTTTCCAAAACAGCGATGGCTGAATCGGACAATCAAAAACGCCCAAAAATGTATCTAATTTACTACTTATAGGTGTTGATAAATTGTTCTAAAAATACTCGCTGGAAGCACAGATCAACAGACGAGGATTATACCACTCTCTACTTCAAGATAGGATAAACTGTGATACAAACTCCTACTTTAAGGACGGATCAGCGGACAAGGATTTAAAACTGATACTACATCTTTCTACTTCAAGAAAGGATCAAACTTTATGCCACAAGGATCTCTACCATAAAGCTGCTACAACTACAACCCTAAAATGCCTCAGGAATCGTAACACTGTTTCTATTCCGTAACAGGTGTTATCTATAGTGTATGCAGTTTATATACAACTGGAACAATTATTGTAGGTCAATGATAGTAATTAATTGGGTAATTTATGAGGAAGTGCGTCCCGGTCCCCTGCCTCCGAAATTGCTGCCCGGTAAATTTTAAAATAACGACCCCAAGCTTCTGCAAGTTTCATTGTGTTAATATAGGAGGAGGTAAATTTCACGGGGTAAAATAGTGTTACCTATTGTTTATCTATCTATCTATCTAAGTATAATTCAAAACTATCCATCTTCATATCTATCTATCTATCTATCTACCTATCTATCTATCTATTAAATACTAAGATTTTCTTTTATTACGATGAATAAACAAGAATTATGACAAATTACGGTAAATAAACCAGAATTACGACAAATTACGATAAATAAACACGAAGTACAACAAATTTCTATAAATAAACAAGAATTAAGACAAAAAGAGAACTCCTCCCCTAAAATACATTTAACGCCCTAAGTTGGTTGTTTTCTTTCAAGTAACACGGCGCCGAAGCTTGGGGTCGTTATTTTAAAATTCACCAGGGCAGCAATTTCGGAGGCAGGGGACCGGGACGCACTTCTTCATAAATTACCATTAATTGTAAATAAATAAGTGAATATACTCTTTAAACAGTACCCTCCTATAAAAAAAATTATACAGTCTGCCAGCTGGGGCTGTAGAATACGCAGATGGCACCTCTATAAAGGAATAAGACCCCACAAAATGGGCCACCTGTTGGCGGTGGGTGGCAATCTGCGATGGTTTAGGTACTGAGTAGTCCATGACATGCAACAATCTCCTTTGGTCCGTACTTAGGCTGGACAGGCGGTCGGAGAGACCCCCTCCTATTAATCGGCTGGTCACGTCAAGCCCTAGCACCTATATAATTGTCCGAACTCTATAGTTCTTATGGCAACCCCACATCTTTCCATCTTTCCGCTCGTGATACGGGATTCGTTTGTTTTACGTTACGGTTTACCAGTTTAAAAGTTAGTCGTTTGAATCCGAAGCCGCAGAATAGGAAATAAGACACAAATGACTGGAAGTGCAGGTGTTTAAAATGCGAAGTGGTGTGATGTACTTCCGGAAGTGAAAATAGAACGACTAATGCAATTAAATACGAGCACAAAAAAATTACACTTATTCTTATTTTATTCTAAGTGATTTCAATATAAAAGTATACAGAGGATTGCTTTTAATACGTCTGAGAATTAAACAATAATATTAGAAATCAATAACACGAAGTACTTATTTATTAAGCACGGTTTTGTTAAAACCGGTATGAAAATTAGTCACCCTATATAATATGTAAACCTTCATTTCTTAGAGAAATCACACACGTGGTAGCTGAAAGCGTGCACGAATATGTCTGGCGTGTAAAATGAGATCAGGGAGGAGTGTAACGGACGATTAGGGAGATTGAACTCACATCATCCTGATCGTAAGTCGTGGCTTGACGTCAGACTACCTCGTTGGCGCTCATGTAAATTACTACACTGTGCGATTGACCCGGATGTGGGTTTTTAGTATGATTATTTAAGGCCTGCCTTAACACACCGGGTAGTTGCGTTCCAGTCTTGCTGGCGTGAGCAGTGATGTACGACAAGAAAGAAGAGACGAGGAAGCTTTGGTGCAGGAGCGAATAGAAAAAATGCGTCACGCATAAAAGAACACACAGTAGGCTCACAAAAGTCAGAGTTCTGCCGACACATGCAGGATCGCTTGTCACTGTCGAGTCCATATATGTCTCCCCCCCCCTCTCTCTCTCTCTCTCTCTCTCTCTCTCTTCTCTTTTTTTTTCTTATCGCTTATCTCTTTCTCTCTCACGAACACGCTCTCACTCTCTCTTATATGCAGTCGAGAGAAATCGGGTCACTTCTTTGGTGCATATTGCTAGTGGGTCGGACACGCTTACACTGTAAAGTCAGCAAGCAAAATGGCGTGATTAGGCTCAAATTTTGATCACGTTCCCACAACAGATCTAGTTATAAGCACATCTGCACAAGATGCATTGTGACAATGATAAGGATATGTTATGGGGAAGTGTAGATAATTTTTGACTCTGCATCATATATATATATATATATATATATATATATATATATATATATATATGTATGTATATATATGAACACACACGTAAACACACACACACACACACATGCACATGTTGAAGCACACTTATATTTATACTTATAGATTTATAGAAGTCATACCTAATTTGAGAATTAATTAGTTGATAATTAATGAATTAGGCGAATATACCTGTTCAAATATAAGGCGTTAACAGCTTAGTGTTATCAGACCTGGTTGTCTGATGAGAATAAGCTCATTTATTGAGTTCTAGTCGAAATAAATTTATAATAGCCAAATGACGATTTGTTAAGTTTTTCTTTATTATTGAAAGTATATATATATTTTTTCGGGGTTGGGGGTAGAATATGTGAAGACGTACCTAATTTTGAAAATTAATTAATTAATAATTAATTAATTAGGCGGGCATACGTATTCAAATGTAAGGCTTAACAAATCGAGAAAAATCAATCTCTGTAAGTACATTTCGGCCATACAGAGATTGATTTTTCTCGATTTGATTAGCCTTACATTTGAATAGGTATGCCCGCCTAATTAATTAATTATTAATTAATTAATTTTCAAAATTAGGTACGACATAAATTAAGCAAATATTCTCCCAAAAATTGTCGGCTAAAAAAAAAGCCATATCCAAACACATCGTTTGTTTATTTACTTCTCATATATATATATATATATATCCGTGCACATATCATATTACGTCGAAATGATGCTGTTTCGGATAGAAAATCGATATAAAAACACCATTTCGACGTAACATAAAATTAGCATGAAAAGCTATTTATATAGCAATTACAGATTCACCAGTCTTTAAAAAAAACGTTTCAACAGCAAATTCACGTTGTGCACCAGCCCAAGCCATGTACGTAACTGATTGAAAACGTATGGTAAGGCATTAGCAAGATGGAGTTACCATTACCACTTGTCTAAATTCACTTGCATCACCCAGGTGACAGTTTAGAATGTGGGAGGTATTTCTGGCGCACCCTGTATATACATTGTCCTCGGTTGACGACCCATACTTGCGACCTTGTGCCAGATTCTACCCTTAGTGAACGGATTGGGTAAATACCTACATTGTTGAGGGTCTTTTTTTTTAAACGTTTAGTATTTCAAAACATTTTCTCGTACGCGCAATGAAATGAAAAGCCAACATTGAAAGGCATATTTTAATCATAAGTGAGCAATGTTAACACTTTGCCTACCAAATTTCCCCACCGCGACTCTTGACGTCAGAGAATAAATCTCTACATATATAAAGGCCAGTATGGGTGTCCCCTAGCGGTGTAATGGTTAGAAAGCTAGACTCGCAGATCCATTTTTAATAAATAGTGAGTTCGATCCTCCCTTGACGCCCCTTACTTGCAGCCTTGTGCCATGCCTAAGCCGTGCTTAGTTTTTTAAGGGTACTTCCCGTGGTGTGATCGTTAGCAAGCTAGATTAGCAGATAGTGAGTTCGATTCTCACTAGGCGCACTATACTCTGGCCTTGTGCCATATCTAAGTTAAGCTTAGTAAATAACTATATAAAGGCCAGTTGTGTGTTTATTTTAAACTGATATGTAAATCGCACTTGTTGGGTGACTTATGGCACCACAGTATGAAGTGGACAAAACGAGAAATTCTTGGGAAGCCAGCTAGTGTAATGGTTTTAGTGTCCGCCTGTCAGCTTGACAGGTAGGGTTCGAATCACGCACAAAGCACTGCCTTGTCTATAGCTCTGCTGATGAGGCCTAATAGGCTGAAATGTACATACAGAGATCGACTTTTTCTCGATTTGTTTACGCTTTACATTTAAACCGATATGCACGCCTAATTCATTTAATTATAATTAACAAATTAGGTATGACTTTAATTAATCACATATTCTTCCAATATATATATATATATATATATATATATATATATATATATGCATGACAATTTTGTCATTCCATGCAGAGCAATATTTACAATTCCATATTAAGGATTCAGATTCATTTCAAAAGAAACCAGCATCTTCAGACAGCCAAATACTCTCTCTCTCTCTCTCTCTCTCTCTCTCTCTCTCTCTCTCTCACACACACACACACACACACACACACATATATATATATATATATATATATATATATATATATTATATAATGAGTCAGACAAACTAAAAGTTTCGCTTAATGCTCTTAGGCTAAATTGACTCTTAGAGTCAGATTTATCCCTCAAGAATTAAGCGAAATTTTAGTAGGTTCGTCTGACTCATTAGATTATCTTATTATTTGCTCTACTTAGGTATTGAGCACTTTACTTATTGCTTTATCTTATATATATATATATATATATATATATATATATATATATATATAATATATATATATGCTATATTTATGATTAAACATGCATATCATTAATATGTATTCTAAATTAGGTTAGAGAAGACATGAAGTCAACGGTGCTTGGTAACTGACAGTTTCTCGCCTCAGCGATATAAAGAATTAGCTAAAAGAAAAATGAAATTTTAAAACAAACTACAGGTATGTTCTTCGGAGTTACTTTCATACTTCATTAGCGTTTATATAAAAGTGAGCGAGGGCTGTAAATACCTCTGTGTGTAGGATGTTGAATGGAATGAGGCAAGTATCGGGGTGCGGGTGAGGGTTGGGGGATGAGGTGGATGGAGGGTGTTGGGGTGGGGGGATGAGACGGAGTCTGTCCAAGTCCCAGATGCGAGGGAGGCTCTGCTTATGACAATCTGCCAAATATTTCGCTACGACTGCTGCAGTTGATAAGTAGCAAAGAACAGGCTCTCTCCACCCGACTTCTTTTATAACGAACACCAGCAGCCACCAGCCCCCCCCCCAAAAAAAAGAAAAAGTTACCCACAAACTCAAAAATGATGTACAGACACACGCATATGCGTACACACCCACATACAGATGAGCACAAGCACTAATACATCCGTTCATTTAAACCATATACATAATATAATGTGGAGAAAGGTAGACAAACACGGGATGTTATGGAAACTGGATGTTTATTGTCGACGATGCAACGTTTCGGTCTCTTAATTAAATTAAATTTAATTAGACCATCTTCAGGACTTGGATATAGTAGTTGCTTCAATGATGGACATTCTCAAAATTTTTGAGAATGTCCATCATTGAAGCAACTACTATATCCAAGTCCTGAAGATGGTCTAATTAAATTTAATTTGATTAAGAGACCGAAACGTTGCATCGTCGACAATAAACATCCAGTTTCCATAACATCCCGTGTTTGTCTACCTTTCTCCACATTATATTATGTATATGGTTTAAAGCGCTATTGAAAAGGGGGATAGACTCCCTCGCTGTCTGGCTGATACCGACTTTAGGCCATCCCGACGACTTTATATATATATATATATATATATTGCATACTGTATTTATAAGAAAAGTCTTCTCAATATCATTGATAGAGCATGTATATCTTAGTTTGGTTTCAAAATCGCTAGGCGAAAAACTATCAGTTACCAAGCATCGTTGACGCTACCCAAACATATATATAATGTCCTGGCTATGAACTTAAACTGCATCTAATGGTGAAATTCCAATTTTGTATCTCTGGGGTGTGTGGAATACTTCATCGCCATTACTGCCAGGTCCACTCTGACCCGGAGTACATTTTAGGATCCCACCTATGCGTTAAATAGGAACAAATTGAATTTAAGAAGGTGTTTAAAAAACTGAATTTAAAAAAAAAAAATACCCATCAAGAATGAATAAAACGAAATGTCTTCGGCCTAAAATAACTCAACAAGGGTTGACAAGCTGTAAAATCCACCAAATCAAGCCCATTTTTAGCAGAAATATATATATATATATATATAGTCATCCACGGACACGTGTTTCGGCTTATCAAGTCTCTTCAGTGTGGCTAGACATTTTGTAAGCTACCTACAGGTTGGATGTCAGTCCGGCACCTTAACCATTAGGCTGTCTTCACTTACAGAATGGGAAGGGGATTTTAACTGTTTTAATACACACATAGCTGTGTGTAAAGGCCGTCACAGAGTGCTCCAATTCCATATATATATATATATTATATATATATATATATATATATATATATATATAAAGTGTGCAATATATATTGATGTAAAATCCACCAAATCAAGCGTATTTAGTTTAGTCGCTAGAGCACCTGCCTAGGTATTGTAAAGTTCCTGGTTCGATACCCGTCCCCGCCAAACCAACGAATGAGTAGCACAAATTTGGTAATCTGATCTGTGTGGTAAAGTAGAGAGCTGACGCTAGGTGTGGCGGTCCACCGCAGCAAAAACAATCTACCTGGTCTAGTGCTAGCGAAAAGGGGATAGACTCTCTCACTGATACCGACAATAGGCCACTCTGCCAACTTTACTTTATAATAAGTAAAGTAAAGTCGTCGGGGCGGCCTAATGTCGGTATCAGCCAGACAGCGAGGGTGTCTATCCCCTTTTCAATAGCGCTAGACCAAGGAGATTATTTTAGCATCTGAGGTGGAGCGCCACAACTACCATCACCTCCTCACTTTACTGCACAGGTCCCTGTGCTACTCAGATGCTGAGTTGGTGAGGACCGGTATCGAACCAAGAACCTTGTGATTCCTAGCCGAACACTCTACCGACTGAGCTAACCTGGCCCTTTACTTTATAATAGTATATGATAATCTACTAGATCGTTGGATACCATGCTGGGTTGTTTATGGTATTTAAGGGTAATGGATGTCACATGACAGGGCCCATCTCTACCAAATAAATAAACGACAGGTTGTATTAGGTTACATGGAATGAACAGCAGGGAGCAATCTTTTTGATCTAACCTCCTGTCAGAGAAATATTCGTACTTCTTCTCAAGTGCATAGGTGTGAAGTGAATTTTTGCTCTCCTTAAACTTTATTTAGATAGCAGTAGCTTTTTGAATATAACTATTTGACTATTTTAAAATCCCAATCAGTGTCTTGACTTTGAAGAAATGTGCTATTCAAAGAAATCAAAATGTATCACTTACTAAGCGCAATATTCTATCATTTCACCTGCAGATTTTGAATCACCAATGCCAAATCATAAGAATTCTTTGGAGTCTTTGAGTTTGAATGTTTTGCCAACAGACACCAATTTTGCACAAGAAAATAGTTTTAAAATTCTGTTCTTTAAAGATTTTCAAGCTAAAAAATTGTTCATTATTTGGTAATTTATGATGAAGTGCATCCCGGTCCCATGCCTCGGAAAATGCTGGGCGGTGAACTTTGAAATAACGACCCCAGCGATACGATAAATAAACAAGAATTAATCTATTAAATACTATTCTTTTATTACTTTTCTTTTAACGATGAATTACGGTAAATAAACAAGAATTAATCTATTAAATACTATTCTTTTATTACTTTTCTTTTAACGATGAATTACGGTAAAATAAACAAGAATTAATCTATTAAATACTATTCTTTTATTATTTTTTTAACGATGAATTACGATAAATAAACAAGAATTAATCTATTAAATACTATTCTTTATTACTTTTCTTTAACGATGAATTACGGTAAATAAACAAGAATTAATCTATTAAATACTATTCTTTTATTACTTTTCTTTTAACGATGAATTACGATAAATAAACAAGAATTAATCTATTAAATACTATTCTTTTATTACTTTTCTTTTAACGATGAATTACGATAAATAAACAAGAATTAATCTATTAAATACTATTCTTTTATTACTTTTCTTTTAACGATGAATTACGATAAATAAACAAGAATTAATCTATTAAATACTATTCTTTTATTACTTTTCTTTTAACGATGAATTACGATAAATAAACAAGAATTAATCTATTAAATACTATTCTTTTATTATTTTTCTTTTAACGATGAATTACGATAAATAAACAAGAATTAATCTATTAAATACTATTCTTTTATTACTTTTCTTTTAACGATGAATTACGATAAATAAACAAGAATTAATCTATTAAATACTATTCTTTTATTACTGTTCTTTTAACGATGAATTACGATAAATAAACAAGAATTAATCTATTAAATACTATTCTTTTATTACTGTTCTTTTAACGATGAATTACGATAAATAAACAAGAATTAATCTATTAAATACTATTCTTTTATTACTTTTCTTTTAACGATGAATTACGATAAATAAACAAGAATTAATCTATTAAATACTATTCTTTTATTACTGTTCTTTTATTACGATAAATTACGGTAAATAAACAATAAATAAAAACGAATTACGACAAATTTCTATAATTAAACGAGAATTAAGAAAAAAAAGAGCCCCCCCAATACATTTAACGCCCTAAGTTGGTTGTTTTCTTTCAAGTAACACTGCAAAATGAACTTAGCTGGGGTCGTTATTTCAAAGTTCACCTCTCAGCATTTTCCGAGGCAGGCAACCGGGACGCACTTCTTCATAAATTACCCATTATTTTATCAAAAAAAGGCAGGTTATTTAAATATCATTTTAATCTATATTTTTTTTAATAAATTTACTTATTACAAATAAGTTCAATGACTTGTGAGATCTGAAACCATCTAATTATCACAATGCTGTTTTGTAATGAACCTAGGAAAAATAAACAAGCAGTGAAATTATTGTTTTGTACAAATATAAATAAATTGCAATTAGTGCAAATTAAAAGGAAATTTTAGTAATAAATTGAACTCGAATCGCCGCAGATATTCACCAGTTAAATAAACATTTCTACAGAATTGTTACATAATTTTTTCTATAATATCCCAACTCCATCTTTATCTTTCTCACTCTCTATCAGTCTATATATATATATATATATATATATTATATATATATATATATATATATATATATACGAAATTTAGCTTTGTAAATCATCTATAAATGTATGTTTATTATTTTGAGTCATTAGCATATTGATATTAACATATGATTTTTCTTTCATATAATTACACTTCATAACCTTTGGGCCTTTGGAGGACCGTCAGATTATCATCGATGAGGTATCTTGTTCTCTGCAGATTAGTCATGGTTCTGCGTATCAAATCATCTACGATGAGCTCGGCTTCCATAAAACAAGACTGAATAATTTTTGAATCTCCCTCGTAAATTATAGAGTTAATAAAGGTTTTGGCATAGTTATTTAATAAATCCTTCTATTCAAACCTACATATTACGAAATATTACTATAAATATATGTTATATAATTTTGAATCATTAACATACCAATTTTCTTTCGTACAATTAAACTCCTTAGCCTTTGAGCCTTTGAATGTGAGTATCTACTCATTTCCGCTAAAAAAAATTTTCTTCCCGGTTGATGTTTGGTAGTATATTTTTACAATCAAACTATTTGCTGGTAAATCCTCGCGGTGAGAAAAAATCTCACCGCGAGGATTTACCAACAAGTTTGGTATATATATATATATATATAATATATATATATATATATATATATATATATATATTAGAGATGTTTACGAAACGTAGCTTTGTATATTAGATAATATACAAGTATGTTTATAATTTTGAGTTATTAACATATTGATATTGACATATATTTTCTTTCGTACAATCACACTTCTCAATCTTTGAGCCTTTGGATAACCGACAGGTTATCATCGATGAGGTAGCTTGTTCGTTGTTAATTAGTCATGGTTATGCCTATCAAATCATCTACGATGAGCTCGACTTCCATAAAACAACAGCGCGGGTAATTTTTTAATCTGCCTCGTAATTTATAGAGTTAATAAAAGTTTTGGTATAGTTGCTTAATAAATCCTTCTATTCAAACCTACATATTACGAAATAGCTTCTTTAAATATATGTTTATAATTTTGAATCATTAACATACCGATTTTCTTTCGTACAATTAAACTCCTTACCCTTTGGGCCTTTGAATGCGTGTATCTACTCATTTCCGCTAAAAACGTTAGTGTTTTTGATAAAAAAAAAGAACGTGTTCTTCAAATCTATTGTCTATAACTTTGAGAAGAATCATCAACATTCCAAATTTTGTCCGGACTACTAATATCCTTGATGTTATTAACAGAAAATTTAGGTCAATCCAATCTTCAGATTTCCTGTAGTGTATAATCCGTAAACTTATTTCCTCAAAAAAAAAAATGAAACATGAAAATTATTTCTTATATACTAAAGCTACTCATGAGATGAAAGAAATTCTCTAAGCTTAGCTCAGCCACTCACGCAGTTTCAGATTAAAAAATGGACAGTACACCATCGTCTCGAGCAGACGGAAAGATGCCAACAATCTGATATTCATAGTATTGTAGTCTGGATGGTATCAGTCCTTCTTCTGTTCTCAACATTCACTCAATCTTTTCCCTGTTTTTCATGATCGTTCAAAGGGCTTCACAATCTGAAGTCAAACCAGCTTTAATATTGTTCTTGAGTCACATTCTGCTCGTGGTGGATGGTTTTAGTAAATACATACAGTGAAGCCCATTGCAAAATTTTGGTGTGGTTTTTAAGAGCATGGTGATTTGGGTACAAATTAACCCCATTATCCGAGATAATGCTTCACATTTAAACTAAAAAAAAAGAGTCCAGTGTGCCTTACTATTTATCCATAGCTAGAGGGAGAATAGTCGGATCCATACCTTTCCCAAGGGTATTAGCACTATGTGAAATGGCTTCATCTAGGAATTGAACAAAGACTGATATCACTAAGTAGGCCTGAGTCTATTCTAGTTGTGACCAGGTTTGAATTCAGAGTTTTTTTCTCCTAGACTGGTTGCCTAACCAAGGTTAAAGAACACAGTCTGCCCAATTATTTACCCATAGCTAGAGGGAGAATAGTTGGATCCATACCTTTCCCAAGCGCTATTGTGAACTGTGGCTTAGTCCATGAATTGAACTCAGATCGACGAGTCAATTTCCTGCGACTCTAATCAATACACCACCGCGCTTCCTTAACACCGCCGTGCTTCCACTAGATACGTCTGTGGATCCTGAAGTAGTACCTGATTTGGTGGGTTTGATCTTCTATCATGTCAACCCT
>CM042175.1:12846278-12861278 GCA_023376005.1 Doryteuthis pealeii
AACACGGTGTATGTGGATGGTTATATATATATATATATATATATATATATATAACACCAAAAGTGGAGGAATTATATGTAATTTGGGAGAATATTTTATTAATGAATAAAATATGAAATAAATGGGGGGTACACGAAGGCCTTTTCAACCGGTACTCCGGTGACGAATAAAAGTCAAATTGTACAAGAATTTTGTAAGAAACGAATGGGGGTGAGCCAGAGGGGGGCCAAAAAAAAGAAAGAGTGGGAAAGAGGAGGGGTATGTCTGAACCATAGGTGGAAGCGTCTCCCAATAAATAGAGGGAGTGCTTTGGAGTTTGTTTGCACAGAGTAGGCCGGAAAAGGGAGATGTAAACAGCTTCAAGGATGGTTAAATCATGTTTTGACCTAGCTCTGTGCAAAATAGAGAAGCACTCATCTGAATAGTCCCTTCTACAAGCATTTATAGAGAGGTGCTCGGCTATGGACGAGTCGAATGCTTGGGAAAGCCTGGATGTATTATTATTCGTAATGGCATTACGAAGTGTGCGGGGGACGTGTTGTTTGATTCTGATTTCGAGCCTCTGGGATATACGTCTAACATATACCGAATTACACCGGCATTTAAATTTATAAAGTACATTACTTTGATGGAAGGTTGGAAGTACATCCTTATGAAAGGACCGAAATGCAGGTCGAGTAGTGATTATTGGCCGCACTTTCACTGCATTGTAGCAACGCATAACTGAGGAGGAGATCTTATTAGCAATGGTTTGGCTAGTAGGGCCAATCCATGGGAGTCTAACGTAAACAGGGCATTTAGAGGGGCCGAAAGGCTTGTCACTTCTAAATTTGTTTACTGTTAGATTGATTGTTTTGGTGATGATATCATCTGGGTACCCATTGTTCAAAAACAAATTTCTGATTTGTTTTTGTTCAGATATACCCCTCCTCTTCCCCCCTTTTTCTTTTTTTGTCCCCTTCTGGCTCACCCCCATTCGTTTCTTACAAAATTCTTGTACAATCTGACTTTTATTCGTCACCCGAGTATCACTTGAAAAGTACCAATTGAAAAGGCCTTTGTGTAACACCCCCCCCCATTTATTTTATATTTTATTCATTAATAAAATATTCTCCCAAATTACATATGATTCCTCCACTTTTAGTGTTATACAAATTCTGTTGTACCAAAAACCTATTCATATATATATATATATATATATATATATATATATATACTAAAGCTGAATGAATCAATGTCTGTCTCCTAAACGCTTTTTTTACTGTTTAGTTTAATGACACCAAACTTATACTAAATTATCCCTTAATTTTAGGATTGAATTATGTTTGGAAAAATCCGTTTTAATTGGTTCTAATTAGTCGTAATTTGCAATTAAGTCAAAGACTCACCCGTCCCTTACTTCACATTCTGTCTGTCACTTTCCCACTCTCTATGTATATCTTAATTACCACCTCGTTATATATTAGTTTATCTATGAGTGTAAAGAGAGCGATTTTGAGAAATATATTTGTATGTCAAATTTCACAAGCAGCTAAGCCGTAGCTTAAATTAGGTCCAACATCCCCTTTCTTAGAAATCTTACAAAATGATTTCAATGTTGTTGTTTTAATTATCCAGCCGTATTCATTTTAAAAAAAATGAATTCCCTTTGTAAACTCACTTTTCCCTAATCTCAGCTATCTACTCAGAGCTCAATGGGTGACCCAACGGGTCACGTCTTGTCTAGTATATATATATATATATATATATATATATATATATATATATATATATATATTAAAACGGATTTTTCCAAACATATATATATATATATGTTATGGAAACTGGATGTGTATTGTCGACGATGCAACGTTTCGGCCATTTAGACCATCATCAGGACCACAGCCCAGTTCTAGCTTCAATGAAGGACATTTTCAGAATGGTGAAAAACAGTAGGTTGTCAGTAGGGGCAGGGGTGGCTGAGGGTGGATGGGTAGTGGATTTTCTTCCCTCTAAATGGGGAGTGTTATATGAAGATGCAGGTGTTTGGTCAGAATGTTGGATGATAAGGGATGGGTCAAAAGTGAATGAGTATGTGTATGTGTGTTTGGGAGCTGGATTTGTCATTAGTTGTATATGTGTGAGTTTTAATTTTAAAAATCTTTCTGTCCATCTGTCTATCTATTTGTCTATTTCATATCTATCTTTCTGTCTGTATGTGAATATATTTAGTATCTTGACTTACAAGTTCCTTTGTTAGTGAGTGTGATTCTCACTGGGTGTCCCATACTTCTGAACTTGTACTAAACTAGGTTACACTTAGTAGATGACTATAATATAAAGGGTGTCTAACAGACCATTGTTAGTGAGTGTGATTCTCACTAAGTGTTTCATACTTCTGAACTTGTGATAAACTTGACTACACTTAGTAAATGACTACAATACAGTAAGGATGATTAGCAGTCCATTGTTAGTGAGTGTGATTCTCACTGGGTGTCCCATACTTTTGAACTTGCACTAAACTTGACTACACTTAGTAAATGACTACAATACAGTAAGGATGATTAGCAGTCCATTGTTAGTGAGTGTGATTCTCACTGGGTGTCCCATACTTTTGAACTTGCACTAAACTTGACTACACTTAGTAAATGACTATAATGCAGTAAGGGTGACTAACAGAGCATTGTTAGTGAGTGTGATTCTCACTGGGTGTCTTATACTTCTGAACTTGTGCTAAACTTGACTACACGTAGTAAATGACTACAATACAGTAAGGATGATTAGCAGTCCATTGTTAGTGAGTGTGATTCTCACTGGGTGTCCCATACTTTTGAACTTGCACTAAACTTGACTACACTTAGTAAATGACTACAATACAGTAAGGATGATTAGCAGTCCATTGTTAGTGAGTGTGATTCTCACTGGGTGTCTTATACTTCTGAACTTGTGCTAAACTTGACTACACGTAGTAAATGACTATAATACAGTAAGGTTGTCTAACAGAGCATTGTTAGTGAGTGCGAATCTCACAAAAAATAATATATTCATTCAATTTTCATAAAATTTTTAGGTAAAATTCAAGTTTTGTGTCGAATAAACACACACACACACACACACACACACACACATATATATATATATATATATATATATATATATATATAATCCAAAAGTCCAGAGAAGAAATCTTCCTTACGACATAGGTTTTTTTTAAAAACAACTTGTCGCAGTTTGAGAGCTCAATGTGTGCTCTTATTGTTAGAGTCACAGAGCAAATTTATATTTAAATAAATAACAAAAGACTTATAGATCTTGCATTATAGACTATTTCAGGGAGCTTAGACAAAAATGTCTAATTCTCCCGACTCATCAGATGCGCATCTGATGAGTCGGGAGAATTAGACATTTTTGTCTAAGTTCCCTGAAATAGTCTATAATGCAAGATCTATAAGTCTTTTGTTATTTATTTAAATATATATATATATATATATATATATATATATATATATATATATATATATATATAAACACAAATTATTAGTGACAGGTTTGGGAGTCTCAGCTTCTTTAATAATCTCTCTCTATCTAATGTTGGTTATCTATCAGTGGGTGTAGCAATATCTCAGAAAGCGATGTTAATGTACGCATAAGAAAGGCATGGAATGCTTTAAAAAGATTATCGATGATTATGGTGAAGTTAGTCGATGTTAAAATGTTTTTACAAAACTTTCATCTGCAGAGGGGTAAGACTCCCCCAATGGGGCCACCTGTTGGCCGTGGGTGGCGACCCGTGATGCTTAAGCATAGAGCCCAGGTGGATGAGCAGTTCATGACATGCAATACTCCACTTTGGCCCTATCTTGGGCTAGACGGGCAGTCGGAGAGGCCCCCTCCGATCAATCGGCTGGTCACGTCAAGCCCTAGCACCTATATGATTTTCCCAACCCTATTGCCCTTATGGCAAGCCACAACCACTTTTTATCGTATGGGTGCTAGAAGGCGGTGGCTGCGGGTCTATATGTCCTGGGAATGACGTTAAACTCTATCTGATGGTGATGTTTCAGTTTTGGAGGTTTGGGGAATGTGGAGCACCCTTTCATCACCATTGCTCCCTGGTCAACTCTGACCCGGAGTGGTAGTACCTGTTAGGGTCCCATCTATGGGTTAAATAGAAAAATGTATTTATATAAATCTGGATGTGTACGGTGTTGTGTGACCAGAGTTAGAATTCTTTTCAAAATGAAAATTCTAACTCAGGTTAAATATAAGGTAGTATAGAAACATAATGGCGATTAGTGCAGTTGATGGCCTTGAGAGTGAGTGACGGCGCTTGACCTCACTCTCACCTTGCCTTCCGGAGATAAATCGTGAGAACCGGAAGGCATAGAGGACCCTGTCTTCCGGTTTAAGGATAGAAGTCTCAGTCAGTTAGCAAGTTAGAGCCGAGCTCGTAGGGTGTGCGCAGATGTCTGGTTTGGGGATTTAACAATAAAATAAGATCAAAATAAGTCTTGTGTTTATTACCTAAAAACTAACAATGACACAGGGCTTCTGATAAGGAGAAATCCCTAACAGAGAACCAGACCCGAAGTCCCCAAGAAAGTCCAGACCCAGACCAAGATGTTAGAAGATAGAACCAAAGCCGGCCAGAAGAATAGATGTCCAAGATAAAGAAGCAAGTAAGAAGTAAAGAAGTAATGAAGGGTATACAACACTCGGGTGCTCAATCTGCGTCAGTAATTTATCCGTAGGTGGATTTTTGTAGGGGCATTAGTGTGAAGTTAGCACAAACTGCTTCAGTTGAGGGTTTTTTTCCGAACACTGCTAGGCCTGCTACACCTTCTTTCCATATATGTATCTTGATCTTAACAGTGTGGATCGTATAACACTACAGTTGCATCTGGTATAGTTTGGATTCTCATTAAAACTTCAACCGTCCGCAGATTTTTTTGTAAATTGTAAATCTTTTAAACATAGTTATCTTGCATTGATTCCAAACGTGTATATAATCTTCCATTTAATTAACCCATTTAATAGCAGAAGGGCGTTGAAGTCTCGATTTTCAAGTAAGATTTGTTATATTCCTTTCAAAACAGAAACATTACGATTTAGAATTACGATAATCCATTTATGCATTTTACTCACTAGTTCTTCAACAAACTATCTGCTAACCCGGCCCACGTTTTGTAGCCGATTAAAATTATATATACTAGCAAATATATGCACCCTCCAGGTGCAAGTATTTAAGTTTTAATGTAATAAAATATTGTATTAAATTAGAAAGGCTAATGAAACTAAATAAGAATACAGATAAAAAGATTTGAAACAGAGGGGGTATAATAAAAGATTTGAAACAGAGGGAGTATAATAAAAAATGGAACAACTGAAACTTACTCTTCCATCACTCTCGTCTTTCATTGTTATTTTTTCTAATTTAAGTATTTAGTTATAAGAGGAAGTAAAGAATAAAATGACAGTTATTTTATCTTGTTAATGGATTTCATTTAAGATTCATTGAAGAGACTTTTGCTTATATTCATTAAAATAAAACCAAACAGTTAGAAATCAATAATACTAAGCACATATTTATTAAATTCGATTTTTTAATATTAATATGCAAATTAGCCTTCCCGTTCACACTGTAAACTGCTATTTTGTTGTATATATAAATATAATTGCATGTTATTAGTATGTAGATATAGTTAACAGTATTGATAATGTAAGACAATTCTATTAATAATTGAGGTTTAGATAAAAATAAAATCATTGAGAATGTGATGTCAATAACTATGAGAATTGTGACTTGAGTAGGAATATAGTTTCGGTTACAGACAGAAAAACACACAATCTCCATTATAATAAGATATATATATATATATATATATATATATATATATATATATTAATCATATTAATAAAATGATGATGATGATGATGATGATATTAAAGAATATGATAATTATATAGTGATAATATTAAAGGATAACGAATGCAGCTTAACGATGTTCGAACCAATTATATAAATATTATGGTTATTTTCTATAACTCCAACCTAAAAAAGGGGGAACCATCCTGAATGAATTTTAATTAATCTACCAATTATTTTCGCATTAAACTAAACCTACACCCTAACCCCAACACCTAACCCTAACCCCGTCTGCTTTTTTCCTAGGAGATCAATAAATAAATAAATAATCTATCAGTCTGTCAAAGTGGTTCCCCTTTTTTTAGGTTGGAGTTATAAGAAAATAACCAATATTATACATAAGAAAATGATATTATATAAATATTTAATATATCATTTTGATTATATTATATTATATAAAATTATATATATAAAAATTATATTAATAATAATAATAATAATAATAATAATAATATGATGATGATGTTGATGATGATGATGATGATGATGATGATATTAAAGGATATTATATTTATGATAAAACTATGTTCGAAATGTCTGTAGGTTGCTCGACAAGTTGAAAGTGTTCAAATCTGGCTATATGAGGATTCGGCGCGGGGTGGGGGTGGTGACTTTGTGATGGGGGTCATCAGTTTACATCTAGAATCTTTCATTTACATTTTTTTTCTTTTCTGAGAGGCAATCTTCCAAAGATTCTGGATGCCAAAGTGCCTTTGGTTCCAGTCAGGACCGCCTGGTACCGGAACAGTTTACAATTTCTAAAAGACCACGCTTGCTGCGAAGCTGCTGACCTGTGTCATTGCCTGATTAAAAAACGCATCTCTCTGTACACGGCAACCGAGCTACCCGTAAGTGTCAAGTGATACCCCGATACCCCGATACCCGATACCCACGAAGTCTCTCCTGAATGAGAGCAATTGGTAAACGGCGCTCAGGTTAAGCAACCTTCTGTCTGAGCAATTATCATTCCATGAAGATTTGGGCGAGAACGAGCTCGGCTTATTGTATTTCGTATTGTCCTTTGTCATGAATCATCGTTGCTCAAGTTATCCATTGAATTTTTAAAAAAGAAAAAGAAAAGATGAAGGTTGGTTGGTTGGTTGGTTGGTTGGTTGGTTGGTTTTTACAGCATGTCATCTCTTGGGTTATTTTATGCCGAAGACGAGCAACTTTTTACTACTAATAATAATGATTGCACCTACTACTACTACTACTACTACTACTACTAATAATAATAATAATAATAATAATAATCTATTAATAATGGAGATTCGCTTCCGGTTTTTGACTGTAACAAAAATTACGTCACTGCTTACGTCACATTACCCAAAATCGTCATAACATAGAATAAAATTTTTCTTCAATAAATATTCTCAAAATATGAACATGCAGCATTAGACAGTCCTCATTGTTTTTTTAAAACAAGTTTTAATAGATACATGACTGGTATTATATATCTATATATAGTTTGTTTTATTTTAATACATACTTAAAGTTTACATTTCAAATTGTTTTATTTTCTAATCCTTTAATGAATTTGATGATTTTACTTACTTAGGGTACAAACTCGCTGACATTGAATTTTTTACTCCCACCCCTCAGGTAATATGTTTCAAAAATCTATTTTTACATCGCTCGGAGGGTGTTTTTTTATTTTGTAATAATAATAATAATAATAATAATAATAATAATAATAATAATAATAATAAATGGTATATGCACAAATCAGAATCCAACTTAGAGAATGAGACATATAGAATTTTTGTGGATTTTGAGATACAAACGGATCACTTTATCCCAGCCAGGAGACCAGACATTGCGTTAATTAAAAAAGAAAAGAAAAAAAAGAACTTGTTATCTCATGGATTTTTGCTCCGACAGACCACTGGGTGAAAATGAAAGAAATCTAAAAGGTAGACAAATACTTGGACCTTGCTAGAGAACTGACAAAGCTGTGGAACATGTGGGTGGTGGGGATACCAATTGTAATTGTGTCTATGGTTTGGAAAGAAGACTGGGGGAATTGTAAATCAGAGGAAGAATAGAGACCATTTCGACAGCATCGACAGTTAGAATACTTAAGAGTCCTGAAGATAAAGACAATGTTTTTCCTATAGATATAGACTGACGAAACAACAAAATCAGAATAAAAGTGATGTGGTAGTGAAAGGGTTATTATAGTGTGTTTTGAGTCAGTAAATGGATCTAATTAAAGATAGGATAGTGATGACCAGCCTCTCTCCACTCCATTTTCATGACCTTGTGCCAAATTTATTGTATTATGATACTGCAATAAAGACTGAAATAACGAAATTCTCACATGTTAATTCAACAATTACTAATGAGACTCGAGTTACAAAAGTTGTAACTCAAGTATCAGGGTTAACAGAAAATTATTAGGAAGAAACATAACGAGTATTAAGGATAGGGGAAAAGGTTTACTAAGCAATCATCATCATGATCATCATGATCATCATCAATATCATCTATCAATATTGAATATGATGTCTGGTGTGAAAAACCCGCAATGAGTAAAATAGTAAAAAATTATATAAATAATGCCAGATAACTAATGCTAGTCCTTCCCCGAATCTCCACTTCCTGTCCAGACCACAGCACTCGCCCTTAATATTGAGAATAATTATAATGTGTGGTCCGTGTTCGCGCTCACCTAATCATTATAATTTCTCAAGAGAGATAACTTTGTAATTGATTACAATTGAGAATTGAGAACTCACTCTTACTCATTTATTATTAATCTATTTACATAAAAGCCCATGTCACTAAATTTGTTTGTCTGTACACCCAAGTGTATTAAATTAAACAGAAAAAGGGGAAAAAGATTCTGCCAACACACTGATGTAAAAATGGACTCCTATTTGTAAAGCCGAAGGTTCTAGGTGTTTGTGTGTTCGCTAGTAATATCATTATTACTGATGCTGATGCTACTACTGCTAATGATGATGATTTTTTTTTTTTGGGGGGGTGCCCAGTTCGGTTTTCTTATTGTTTTAAAATTGTTCAAATAGAATACCTGAAGAGTAGGGGAAATAACAGCATTTTAAAGAAATTACTCAAACACCGCTTGTCTCTTCTTTTCTTGTATTGAATGGTTTAAAGAAATATCAATTATTTTTCACATACATCTATAATCCACCCTGTCAACTGGGACTGTAGAATACGCCGACTGCTTTTCTGCATATGGCTAAGAGGCCCCTCCATGGCTGTGGGTAGCGACCAGTGATGCTTGAAGACGGGATCATTGTGGCCGAGCGGTCTGTGATCGGAGTACTAAATTGTCACGTAACCTGACCCCCCTCCTTTGGTCTTTATTTGGACTAGACCGGCTTGATAGGAGTGGCCCGATCCGATCAGTCAGCTGGTCATGTCAAGCCCTGATACCTTTATGATTGTGGCGACTGTATTCTTCAAATTGCTCTTATGGCAAACTAAACGAGGCTTAAGCAAAATACCTATCTATTGAAAATCTGACAGCAATTAAGCTAGCTCCTATGGAGGGTTCTTTATTCGGCCTTCGTATATATATTTACCCAACCCCTCCGCACGAACAGGATGCAACACATGGTTGATTTCTGAAGTGGATTTTAACAGGTTTTAATTCAGTTTTCCTTCTACTAGACCGGTTGCCTAACCAAGGTTGAAGAGCCCGGACTGTCCTACTATTTACGCATAGCTGCAGAGAGAATATTTGGATTCATACCTTTCTCAAGGGTATCTAGCGCTATGTGAAATGCAAACAGCCTCATCTAGGATTTGAACTCGTCTCATCGCGTCCATTTCTTCCGACGGTAAACATTACACCAACACGAGCCTCCGTATAAATCAATATCTTCTTCCACTAGTTATGAGTAAATACTGCCCTGTTGGTGTACTTTGTATCCTCTGCAGAGGGGGTCCAACCTTTGACCTCAGTTTTGGAGCTCTGGGCAGTGTAGAGTATATATATGTATATATATATATATATGTATGTATATATATGTATATATATGTATATATAAAAAGTTTGAGACCAACCGTATACAGCATGAGCAGTTGAAACGAGATATTCGCAAGAATAAAAAAAAATAGACAACCAAGGGCTTCAAATCGGTCTACTATGTGACCAGTGTGGAAGGCTATGTATGAGCAAGGCTGGCCTGATCAGTCACCAATCTGTGCATAATAAAATACCTTGTGCTCCCTGGAATTACCTGTAAATGTGGGAAGATGTGCAAGACTTTGATACAAAAAGTATCGGTATTGATTTTTTTAGAATTTTAAAATGTGAAATCTAAATTAAAATGTGTGCACAACTAAATATCTTATGTGATATAGTAAAAGCTAAACTTAAATAATGCAATTCTTTCTATAGTAAACCCTTTTCAATATATTGTTATAGTAGAACCATTTTAATGCATTCCCCCGCCCTGTCGGCTGGGACGTTAGAATGCATCGACTGCACCTCTGCAGAGGGGTAAGACTCACCCAATGGGGCCACCTGTTGGCCGTGGGTGGCGACCCGTGATGCTTAAGGATGGAGCCCAGGTGGATGAGCAGTTCATGACATGCAATACTCCACTTTGGCCCTTTCTTGGGCTAGACGGGCGGTCGGAGAGGCCCCCTCCGATCAATCGGCTGGTCACGCCAAGCCCTAGCACCTATATGATTTTCCCAACCCTATTGCCCTTATGGCAAGTCCCAACCCCTTATCATATGCGGGTCTACATGTCCTGGGAATGACGTTAAACTCTATATGATGGTGAGGTTCCAGTTTTGGAGGTTTGGGGAATGTGGAGCACCCCTTCATCACCATTGATTTTTTCCAGTTGATTCTGTTATTATTATTATTATTATTATTATTATTATTATTTGTAGTAGTAGTAGTAGTAGTAGTAGTAGTAGGAACAGATTACTAAAACATTCACATAGTAGATCCTTTTCAATAAATTTTATAGTAAAACCATTTTTAATGCATTCTCATAGTAAAACCCTTTCCAATGGATTCAAGTAAAAATCTTTCTAATACATTCACATAGTAAACCCTATTCAATACATTCATATAGGAAAATACTAGTCCAATTTGCAACTAAAGATAATATAGGATCTTCGATTGCACTCATGCCATTCATTATAATTGCTTAAGAGATATAATTATCAAATAAATATCAAATAAATTAGATATAATTATCTGATAAAGTACATTCCTTTAGTTAATTATTATTATTATTATTATTATTATTATTATTATTATATGTAGTAGCAGTAGTAGTAGTAGTAGTAGTATGAGCAGATTGATATGATATGATATATGATATGATATATATATATATATATATATATATATATATATATAGAGAGAGAGAGAGAGAGAGAGAGATAAATAGATAGATAGAATGAACAAACTGGGAGAGATAGATAGATAGATAGATAGATAGATAGAGTGAACAAACTGGGATAGATAGATAGATAGATAGATAGATAGAGTGAACAAACTGGGATAGATAGATAGATAGATAGATAGATAGATATCACAGCTTTTTCAAGGCTGTGAAAGATAGATAGATAGATAGATAGATATCACAGCTTTTTCAAGGCTGTGAAAGATAGATAGATAGATAGATAGATAGATAGATATGAAGAGATATCTACACAGATAAATAGATTTCACATTGACGAATACATTTGTGTAATTGCAGACTGACACGCACTCAATAGATGCACCTGACGTGACATCAGATCATATTCACATCCTATAAGGGGGCGAACAGTAACTTTTTATTTCTTCTTCTTCTTCTTCTTCTTCTTCTTTCTTCTTTTCTTCTTCTTCTTCTTCTTCTTCTTCTTCTTTCTTTCTTTCTTTTTGTAAAGTTGTCAGCGTCCTTTTCTCATTGATATCGGCCACATATGGTGACGTGCCACTTGTTGTCCAAAAAAAGGAACAAGTCGCGTTAACAGGTGGGTAAGTGCACAGTTATGATCTAAAATGTTGTTCAGATTACATGCAGAAGCAACGAGCAATCTGATTGGATGGCTTCAGACAAAGGCAATGACGTCACAGCTTAGTTTTCAGCATAAAACTATACGCTCCAGTTCAAAATAGTTTGATCTGTCAAGCACAGCAAGGTGTTTTTTAAACCTTTCATTGCTGTGTGCGACCGACCATAGCTGATTTGCTTCTGTGACTAGAATCGAATCCTTAGCTCCGTGCCGAGTGTGAATATAGTCGAATTTTGTAATGCATTCGGTTTAGACTCGTAGATAGATACGAACAGATTAAGATAGATAGATAGATAGATAGATAGGAAATACGGTGAGGAAATTAATTCGACAATACGAGAAGAAAATATTTAAAAAAATATAACAAACACAGGATGTTATGATCAGAGGAACAATTTTATGTGTCAATATTTAAGCATTTCGGTATATTGTACCATCTTCAGATAGATAGATAGATAGATAGATAGATAGATAGAAAAACTGGCAGATACTTCTGAGTTGCAATATCAATGATTTAAGAGCCAACATAGATATGTATTTGAAAATCTTTTTAAATAATCTCAATGACGTCACAGCTTAGTTTTCAAAATAAAACTATACGCTCCAGTTCAAAATATTCTGATCTGTCAAGCACAGCAAGGTGTTTTTTAAACCTTTCATTGCTGTATGCGACCGACCATAGCTGATTTGCTTCTGTGACTAGAATCGAATCCTTAGCTCCGTGCCGAGTGTGAATATAGTCGAATTTTATAATGCATTCAGTTTAGACTCGTAGATAGATAGATAGATAGATACTTCTGAGTTGCAATATTAATGATTTAAGAGCCAACATAGATATGTATTTGGAAATCTTTTTAAATAATCTCAAACATAACTATTCGACCAATAGATAGGATACTAACAAATACTACTACTCTGGGTCAGAGTTGATACGGAAGTACGAGGGTGTGTCAAAAAGTAATGCCATTTTCTTTCATATACATCAACTTGTCTTTAAATCAAACGGCAGCAGAAGAATTATCGTTGAACTTTTAAAAAGGTAAGCTTAAATATTAATGTAATACTTAAATGCAACGATCAATTTAGAGTTCTTCTGTAGTTGCCTGTTGCATGCTGGTTTTAACAAAACCGGGTTTAATAAATAATTACTTGATGTTATTGATTTCTTATATTATTGTTTTATTAAAATCAATCCTATGAATGATTTTATATAGAAACCTATTAAAATATCATTAAAATAAGTGTAATCTTTTTATATGCATTCTTATTTAATTTCATTAGTCTTTTTTAATTTAATCTATTTCATTACATTTAAAGTTAAATATTTACGCTTGGAGGTGTAAGTATTTAAGTTTTAAATAAAGATTTAAGATTAATGATAAAGTTTTCAAAATCAAATTGGAAAAATCAGCTGAATTTAATGTAAAAAAAGAAAAAAAATTAAATGGTTGGGAAAATATAAGACATGGGAATAGGAACAAAAACTTTTTTTAAAATGTTAATATATATATATATATATATATATATTATATATATATATATATATATATATATATATATATATTATTAAGGTTTTTTTTCAATAATGGTTGTAGATGAGTTGTTGGGGAGAATGATGTATCTATTTAGATAGTTGTTGGTGGGAGTATTGTTTGTTGGATTGGAGGGGGAAAGGTATGAATCCAATTATTCTCCCTCCAGCTATGGGTAAATAGTAGGGCAGACTGGGGTCTTTAACCTTGGTATAGCGACTGGTTTAGGAAAAGGAAAACTGAATTCAAACCTGTTAAACTCCACTTAAAAATTCACCTTGTGTCACATCCTGCTCATGCTTGGGGGGAGGGGTTAAATATATATATCATGTGACTGAAGCAGTTAAAGCCATGAAAGGTACCTGCTGTGGTTGGTAGTATCGTGGTGGTTGGTGTGCTGACATGTTGTGCATTGCTTTACTCCATGTATGATTTGAAAACCAAATGAATGTGCAACATACTCTAATTATACTCTACTTATTTTTTTACAAGTTCAGACTCAACCATAACATCGCAGAAGAAACCTAATAAATGGGTAATGATTTTTACTATGAAAATGCATTGGACAATGATTTTTACTATAAAGCATTGGAAATGATTTTTACTATGAAAATTGGACAATGATTTTACTATAAAAATGCATTGGACAATGATTTTTACTATAAAAATGCATTGGACAATGATTTTTACTATAAAAATGCATTGGACAATGATTCTTACTATGAAAATGCATTGGACAATGATTTTTACTATAAAAATGCATTGGACAATGATTTTTACTATAAAAATGCATTGGACAATGATTTTTACTATAAAAATGCATTGGAAATAATTTTTACAATAAAAATAAATTGGACAATGATTTTTACTATAAAAAAAAATTGGACAATGATTTTTACTATAAAAATGCATTGGACAATGATTTTTACTATAAAAATGCATTGGACAATGATTTTTACAATAAAAATAAATTGGTAATGATTTTTACAATAAAAATAAATTGGTAATGATTTTTACTATGAAAATGCATTGGACAATGATTTTTACTATAAAAATGCATTGGACAATGATTTTTTACTATAAAAATGCATTGGAAAATTTTCTTCTTTTTCCTTTATTTAATTTTTTTTTATCACTGTTATAAATTTTCTTTTTCAATTGTTTTTAGTTTTTGGCATAACATTAAACTATGAAAGCAATCTGTGGTACAATAGCTTTTTGGTAGACATTTTAGTTTTTAAAAAAATTATATACAATAAAAAAAATTAAAAAAAATAATATAATAAATAGAATGGGTGCAGAACATTCCATTGTACTGATACTGAATGGGAAAACCCAAAATGTTGTTTATCGTGCAGATTTGCTATAAATTCTAAATAGACAAATTATATTATTGTTTTGATGAAAACTGTTGATTGTTTTTTTAAATATATTGTTCCTGTTTAATAAAAATCAATATGAACTCAGTGCATGAAGTGTCAGTTGTTGGACCGATAAGAGTAATTACGGTTTTCGTAGGAGCTCTTATTTCTCCGTAGTTGTAGGCAAATTGTCGGACAAAGAAGG
>CM042175.1:12871278-12901278 GCA_023376005.1 Doryteuthis pealeii
CCAGTTGGAACGTGGCATAAAATAGATATTATATTCAGAATTGGACAATATGGCGCCCATATTTTAGCGAGGGATATTTTAATGTCATAGATTTTAGCACCAGGTATTTTAGGGAAATATTCCTTTGTAGGTATTATTTTTACAGGGTGAAAATTGTTATTCCAGTTGGAACGTGGCATAAAATAGATATTATACTCAGAATTGGACAATATGGCGCCCATATTTTAGCGAGGGATATTTTAATGTCAGAAATTTTAGCGAAAAAGTCATTTGTTGTTCTAAGACATTTTGTTTACCGAGTGAAAATTGCTATTCCAGTTGGAACCTGGTACAGAATAGATATCATTCTCAGAATTTGACAGTATGGCATCCATATTTTAGCGATGGATATTCTAATGTCGTAGATTTTAGAACCAGGTATTTTAGGGAAAATACCTTTGTTGTCGTCGGATATTTTTTATTTTACCGAGTGAAAATTGTTATTCCACAGAATTGTTATTATACTCAGAAATGTGACGCCCATATATTGACGATAATTATACCAATGTCGTAGCTTTTTAATGTATCGCAGTTTTCACACCTTTACACACTTGCCTTTCGAACTCACCCTATTGCCCTTATGGCAAGCCCCAAACCCTTTTTATCATATGGGTGCTAGAAGGCGGTGACAGCGGGTCTACATGTCCTGGGAATGACGTTAAACTTTATTTGATGGTGAGGTTCCAGTTTTGGAGGTTTGGGGAATGTGGAGTACCCCTTCATCACCATTGCTCCTGGTCCATCTGACCGGAGTGGTAGTACCTGTTAGGGTCCGACTATGGGTTAAAATAGAAAAATGTATTAATAACAAAATTGTATTATCCATTAAGAATTGATTTATTTCAAATTTATCGGCATTAAATGACCCACTGAGGTTGATATGCCGTAAAACAAAACAAACCAAACTTTCGAACTCTCGCTTATTCTCTTGATGTCTAAGGAGAACGTACAGCACGTCTGTCACGGTTCAATAAACGGTAATTATGAACTTTTGTTTAGTAAATTAGGGTGTCCCAGAAAAAAACGGAACCCACAAATTTTGTAATAAAACGTTATTTTTAACTAGGGGGTTTAGGATTAGGGTTGGGGTTGGGGTTAGGGTAGGTTTTGGGTTCTGTACAGGGTGACCCAGAAAAACAGAACCAAATTATTTATTTATTTTCCCATTAAACTAACTTTATACCCTAAACCAAACCTAATGAACCCAAACAACTAATCTAAATCCTCCAGTGAATAAACGGTTTTGAATACAAAATTGGGGTTCTGTTTTGAGGGGACAACTACCAATTACTAAACAAAATTATATTATAACAACTAAACTCCAAAGAGCGCCAAGAATTAATAGAGTTGAAGAAGAAGATTCCAATTTTAAACAACAGCACGGAGTTGGTTGGCTTTTGGTTTACTTTATGGCATTAACCAAGTGGGTTATTCAATCTTTTGAACAATTTAATAATTGTAGCTACATGTTTTAAGTAAAAATTTTCCATATTAAAAACCTGAATATACATACATTGTATAATAACAAGAAACACTCCGATTTATAGAGAGCGTTGCCTTTTTAAGCTAGTTGGCGGTCGCAGCAAAACCCTCCAAATCTGGGAGTAATGGCAAATATGGACCACTACTAATAATATTGAAATAGAGCTATTTGACCTATAGATAGGCCTAACAGGAACTACCATCCGATCCGAGTTGACCTGGCAATAATAACAAAAAGAGAATTCCACACTTCCAGGGATTTGATACATAACAGCGAAATAGAATTTGATTAAATAAACCCAAAGGCAACAAAAGAAGGAGATAGTTATCAGATCAAGGGTAAGACGTAGGTTATCGTCAATACAAAAGAGAGGTACGAGACACACAATTGATCAGTTAGAGTCGGAGTAGAGAGCCGACTCGAGATAACGTGACCACGCAGTCAGCGACAGTGAGGTTCGTCACCTCTCTTTGCCTCAGATTCAGCGGTAGTTCAATTGTTAACCCTCGTCATTCTATTTCAGCGCTCGCCGCCCACGCACGCACACGAGAGAGAAAAAGTAAAATTGCCACTATACCATGCTGTAAAGATTCATTAAGCCACCAAATATAGTCTAGGGAGTGACGATACCCGCTACGATACTACCCGATGTAGGCAGCGTGAGTTTTGAGAAGCGCTATATAATATAAGATATGCCGGTACGAAGGCTATGCAACCAAGAGCCTCGCCATTAATGCGCTGTTTCGTCAGTAGCAAGATCTAGTCCTTACCACTCAAAAGAAACAAAACCGAGCTAGAAGCGACTCTTTAGCTTGGTCAGCAACTCATCTAGAGACAGAAAAGTCTTATAAAACCCGTGCCTTATGGCTCTCCTATCCCAAAAGGAAGGGAAAGCTAAGGAAACCCAAAACATATCCGGACTGGACATCCCATCTAAGTGGATGTGGTGGCTGAAATCGTATTCGCACAACCATCGCACACAGGTCGTTTGCCAAAACTGCATGGTTTCGCCTACCTTTCTTTGGACCCACACGGCTGTCTGGACGGATTCAGATCTGCTGCTTGGGCGCGAAGCTATCTTCCCATAACAACCTTTGCCCAGGCTAGTAGTTTCCACTACACAAAATGGACAAGGCTGTGCCTTATTGAAGGAAAGCGAGCCAGGGAGTGGACGGCCACCATGACACAGAGGTCTGAAGGCAGGCAGTGGCATCTGCTCCAACCTTCACAAACTCCTCTGCACGGCTGAAAACATAATGCCCAGGACAAGGAATCGGAAAGACTGCCAATAATACGGGGGCATTCCCCCTCAAGCATAGTTTAAACAGTTCTTGCGCTTGTTAACTGGCGCGGTTCTACAATCCTTGACTCTCGCAATTATCAGAATCTCAGTGTGGCGTTCGAAGCAACCGGACACCCGGACTGATTGTCTCACTATAGCTGCACGAAAAGGGCAGGTGCGAGTTGCGACTGATCCCACTCTACACCTTTCATAACAAAGAAGCCTTCGACCCTGGTCGCCGAATAGTTCGCACATCACTACACAAGATTGCATTCAAAAATTGGCTGTTCAGCCCATCAAGACTTTTCAGACTATAAAGGGAAAAGAGATGGAAAATAAAAAGAATGAAAATTTAGATAAATAGTAAAAAGAGGACACACGCATCCGTCTTTAGTAGAAGATTGCCCAACAACAAACATCTATATTATCATGACCAACTCTTCTTTGGGGAGAGGCCTTATACCCCTTCATAGAGGATACATAAGTTTTATATTTAAGCCCAAGCAAGAGAGGGCGGCTTGGAATGAATACACCGTATTTTATATTATCTTGGGAGGAAATATATTCTAAAACTGACCTTTCATCTTTTAGTGCCAATGGGGTGATGTGATGTGTGTAGGGGTACTTCCTCGAAAACTGAGCCAATATTTTTTGCGGCATGATGCCAGGAAGTTACATTACGAACATTCGAATAGTAAAAGATTACGAATTTTACCTTTGTTCTGTATTAACTATACAATTTTAAACTTTTTCGGACAATTAATGATTAGAACGGCATTCTGGGATTATGCTTAAGGTGCATAGGCTGGACATCACTCTACTAAATGCTTAGGCTGGTAGTGAACCACGAATGATCAAAGCAGGAAATTATCTGCGGTGGATAACTTTAAATGACGTGAATAACTTCAGATGCCCTCTTTCATAGTCATATGTTTAAGAAAATAAACTTCTCAACAAACGAAGCCACGAGACACCGTGGCGCTGAGCAAAACGGATGAATTAAGAAGTGTCTGCGTGGAAAGATGTGATAAAGTCACCATTCGTGGATTCTCCGGTGTACGGACAATGAAAGAACATTCAGCGCACAAACTGAGAAATCTGTGTTTAACCACGGATGGTGGACTAAAATTAAAAATAACACCTGTTCTGCGAAGAGTTCAACCGACACATACGTGGAAGGAAAGATAGATAATATTTGCATCAGCTGTTGCTGGGACCAGATCGACCCTAAGAAATAACTACGTAACAGTAAGGGGTGGGGGGTTTTGGGTAAAAGAATCTTGTGAAACAGATCGATGTTGAGAAGAGAAGATAATGCGGAAATCAACATTGGAAAAAGAAGAAAAAAGAAGAAAAGAGAGAAGAAAGTTAGAAGAAGAAGTAAAAAAAGAACAGGAAGATAAAAAGAACAAGAAGAAAAAAAGGAAAGAAGGATAAATAAAGTTAGAAGAAGAAGAAAGAAGAGAAGAAGAGAAGAAGAAGGGAAAGAAGAAAAATTTTAGAAAAAGAGAAGAGAGAAGCAAAAATAAGAAGATAGAAAAAGTAATAATAGAAAAAAGAAGAAAAAAGACAAGTAGAAAAGAAAAAGAGAAGAAGAAGGAAGAGAAGAAAAGAGAAGACAGAAAAGAAAAGAAGAAGAAGAAGAGAAGAGGGATATTACAAGTTAAGAGAAGAAAAAAAAAAAGAAGAAAAGAAGAAAAGAAGAAAAGAAGAAGAAGAGAAAAGAAAGTAAAAGAAATATAGAAAAGAAGAAGAACTAAAAAGAGAAAAAAGAAAGAAGAAGAAGAAAATGACAAAGAAAATAAAAAAATAAGAAAAGTTTAGAAAAAAAAAGAAAGAAAAGAATAAGAAAAAGAAGAATATAGAAAAAAAAAGAAAAAAAGCAAAAAAAATTAAGAAAAGGTTTAGAAAAGAAAGAGAAAAGAAGAAGATAAGAGATAAGATAAGGTTTAGAGAAGAAAAGAAGAAAGAAAAAAAAGGAAGGAGAAGAGAAAGAAGAAAAATTATAATAAAAGATATAATGAAAATATTTAAAATAATAATAATTGAAATAAAATAATTGAAACGATACGAAAATGAAGGCATACTAAAAGCAACTATTTTTATTTGAGAGAAGAAAGGAACATAAAAAGAAAAAATCTTAGTAATTTTTTAACGGGGACAAAATTGATAATAGGGAAATAATTGGAGAAAAAAGAAGAAAAGAAGAGAAGAAAAGAAAAAAGAAAAAGCAATGCAAAGAAAATAATAAAGACAGATTACGGATATAGACACTTTTCCAAATTGGGCTCAAAAGCCCTGCGTTATACATCGTAGTAAGGAGACTCCCGTAGCCTAGGCTAATTCTCTATATGCCACAACCCACTACGCTCCAACTTACATACGTTATAAGCAAATGCTTTAACAGCTATGTTGGCTTGGTAATCACACTAACATAGTTTCACATAATCAAAACAAACATTCCCAACTGACTCGAATGGGAGGTGCGCTTATATCTCAANCAGAACCGACCTTGTATTTAGAAGCAATGTTGACATGAGTGTTATGCCCTCGCTTGTTGTAGAAGATCGTGTGAGTCGGTGCAGGTTACAAACTGGGCCTTTCGGAGTCTTCTCAATATCTCGAAACCTTGAATACGTGTTGTCTAACATCTCCACGGGCTCTTTAGTTGCTAGTCCTGCCCGGTGATACAACGCCTCTTTGATTCTGACACCTACGATTTTTCTGTAGACACGCCCCTCGCCCACCGCAGGCTGTTTCATTGATAAGGCTACGCCTACAGATTTCTCCTTAAACACCATGTCAAGTTTACCGCATTTCAGTGGCAAAGTAACAGTCGGGCCGACATCCTGTTTTCGTTTTCCAGCTGCAACCATGACCCCCAGTGCAAGCTTCCTGCTCAGCCTGTCCTGTGTGAACCTGATCAGGCAATAGATTACAACTAAGACCCTCAGCACAAGGCCTTGCTGCACATGAGATTAAAAAAGGTAGGGTGTTGCAAGGCACGAATAGGGTTGGAACAACAAATAGGTGCAGGACTGACGTGATTCAACTGCTTCTAGCGTACGTAAGGCCAAAGCTGGGAGTTGCTTATGTCATGAACTACTGAGGGATTCTGTCCATAGCATCATGTTGCGTCCATTATGGCCCAACAGGTAGTCTCGCATAGTGGGTCCACCCCTCTTAACACAATGTGCAGTATTATACAGTCTGCGAACCGCAGTTATGAGACAGTCCCGAAATAGTTATTTTTCGGACATTGTTTACGGTGATGCGAAGTGTCTTGTCGTTATTAGGTTAGCAAGCTAGTATCCCACAATATCCATTATTACTAAATGGCGAATTCATCCTCGCTGAATGTCACATTAAAAAATCACCACATAAAAATTCTTGTGTTAATCCGGCCCAATGGAGACAGACAATCATCATTTCTTTATTGTTGTTCGGTTCAGCAGTCAATCCTTTTTGTGCTTGCCTCGCACGAAAGAAGAAGAGAGGAGAGAACACAAAATAAGATAGATAGACTGTTAAAGTAGATAGATAGATAGATAAAATAGAGAAACAGATAGCGAGGTTATATATATATACTTATTATATATATATATATTATATATATAAGTTAAGCGTATATTTGATATATTATGAGCACTTTTCGATAATTCACTAAATTCATACTAGCAATGGAAAGGATTAAAGCAGGACACAAAATATATATATATATAATATCTATAAATAATAAAATATATACATATATATATATCATGTCTAAATAATGCCAACAAGCTCAATTATTAGGTCTGCAGTATTATTCCCTTATGTTTTTTCGTATTGCCGATTATTTTGATAAATAATCTGGCCGTAAAATTGCTCGATGTATTCTGGCCATATGTCATAGCCAATACCTTCCGCACCTTCTTCAAGGTAATTTATAAAAACAGACTAATCTTTATTATTTATATAGTTGTGTATTATCATTGTTGTTGTTATTATTAATTAAATGTTTTATTATCATTGTCATCATTATTACTTTTCTAATATAATTTCTAGTAGTAAGTTAAATACAGGAGAGGGAGTAGAAGAGTGATGGCAGATAGATAAATTTGATAAAATAGGTTAGAATACACACAGCAGTGCTTATATTTGTAATGCTATTTGATAGTATATATATATATATATATATTATATACATAGCACAGCAACTCAGAGACAAGTGTGTGTGTGTTGTGTATGCGTGTACGTGTGCGGCATGCGTGTGTGTGCTGTGGATGTTGATGATGTGTGTGTGTGTGTAGTTAGTGTGTGTCGTGTGCTGTATTTAGGTAGCACATTCTTTTCATCATTAATTATAACAGACATGGATTGCTGTATTTACATTTGTCTTTTACTGGGTTGTCTTTTCGACAACCTGATTGCAAACCCGCAATCAAAGTTGTTGGTAAAAAACTGCGCCCAAAGCACGTGATGGTTGAAAAATAGTCGAGCAGGAAAACAAGAGTAATCAAAAGCCAAAAACAAAAGATATGAATAAAAGGATTAAATGAGATTTTATTTATTTAAAAAAGAATTTGATTCGTTTTGCAAACTCACTTTTCCCTAATCCCCAGAGCTCAATGGGACCCAACGGGTCACGTTTTGTCTAGTATATATATATAATATATAAAGTTAAAATAATATAATTTTCAACACATATTGCATTGTAAATTGCTTTCAAAATCTTTATATTACACACACACACACACACACACACACACATAAATATATATATATATATATATATATATATATACGTAGACACACACACACATACATTTTTTCCTTGACTTACAAGTTCCTTTGTTAGTGAGTGTGATTCTCACCGGGTGTCTTATACTTCTGAACTTGTACTAAACTAGGCTACACTTAGTAGATGACAACAGTACAGTAAGGGTATCTAACAAACCATTGTTAGTGAGTGTGATTCTCACTGGGTGTCCCATACTTCTGAACTTGTACTAAACTAGGCTAAACTTAGTAGAAGGCTACAATACAGTAAGGGTGTAAAAAACCATTGTTACTGAGTGTGATTCTCACTGAGTGTTTATAATCAAGGCAAAAACAAAAGGATGAATAAAAGGGTGAATGAGACTTGTAAGGTATCTGATATTTCAAATTGCTAATGAAATGGTGATCAATATTTATCTGTGATGTATTTTAATATGGATATTACTGTTGTATACCCTTCTTCCTTACTTACTTCTTCTATTCTTCGGTTGTCTCTGACATCTTATGTTCTTCTAGGTCTCTTTAACATCTCTTCTAACGTCTTGGTAATCGGTCGCACTCAAACTCATTTCTTCTAATCAGTCTTGTTACCAAGACATTCATTAATCACAAGACCGTGTTATTTGTCTTAAACTTTTATTTCCTTAACTAAACATTGTAACTAACATCTGACTAACATAGCGCGCGTATGCAGTGAGCTTCAGCTAAGGCAGAAATACCTTATCTGCCCGACGTCTAACTGAAAACTGAGGACCAAAAAAGGTCCCACGTGACTTCACGTAATTTGGCGGCTTTCTGTACTATTCCATGGAAAGTCCCGCCCGTGATATGAAAAGGCCATCCCTCTAGAAATACAGGGGATTGACAATAATCTTATACAACCGCATAGATTATGTAACATCACTTCAATAAGTTTTCACATATTTCTTAAAAATTTAAAAAGTAAAGAATTTGTAAAAATGAATACTTTTTATAATAACAAATTGATTTTTAAATTCTAAAAGTTTTTCATCATCATCATCATCATCATCATCATCATGTCACGCATGCAGCACGGGTATCCATGACAATCTTTCGCCAACCTTCCCTATCATTCATTACACCTGGAAGCTCCTCTGCGGAGCAGCCAGCATCTTCACATATCTGGTCAATGTAGGTTCTTGCTGGGCGCCCCACACTTGCATGTCCATGTGTTGGCTTCCACAGGAGAACGTCGCTTATGAGTTCATCCTTGCTTCTCCAGCAGTGTCCTGCATGTCTTGTCGGTCTTACTCAGATAGTTTATGAGATGGGAGGCAGGTGACCGTACAGCTGTTTCCTTGTGGGGTGCTGTTTCCATGACTTGTTCAAGACTGCACGCAGCATTCTTGTGCAGCTCCCATCTAGCTTATTCTCAAGACGCTTTGTTAGGGTCCAGGTGGTGCAGCTATATAGCAGTACCGACACAACCACAGCCTGGACGAACCGTTGCTTCAGCCTGTCAGGGAGATCGGACCACCATATGACTGATAATCTATTTGTGGCCGACCATGCCTTTGCTATCCGTGTATTAACATCGCTCTCTGTGAGGAGAGATTACCACCTAGGTACGTGAATTGTTCTACTGGCTTAAGTGGTTTGCCGTTGAGTGTGGAGATGTTTCCTTTATTTTTGAAACTTATGAAACTCTGTTTTACCGGAGTTCACATAAAAAGTTTCTAGTTTTTCCTAATTTTATAAATCCCTGAAGTAAAATTGTAACAACTGTGATTGTTACTGTTTTCAGATAAATGCTTTTCTGCATGCAAAGAATGGCTCTTGATCATCTTATATAAATACAATTAAGATCATTTGTTCATTTAAAATTAGGGCCGGGTTAACACAGTTGGTTGAGCGTTCGGCTAGAAACCACAAGGTTCCTAGTTCGATACCGGTCCTTACTAACTCAGTGTATGAGTAGCACAGGGGTCTGTGCGGTAAAGTAAAGAGCTGATGGTAGGTGTAGCGCTCCACCTCAGACGCAAAAACAATCTCCTTTGTCTAGCGCAAGTGAAAAGGGGATAGACTCCCTCGCTGTATGGCTCATACCGACTTTAGGCCGCCCCGACGACTTTGCATTTTTTTTATTCATTTAAATGCATACATCTAAATTTCTATAAAAAAAATTTATTTATATTAAAAGCTAAAAACCAATAATATTTTGTTATATTTTAATGTGCAGTCCTAACACTTTTGACCATTTCCGGTCATCAAGAAAAAAAAGTAGCCGCACTGATGAGGTGTGATACGTCGAAATAGGACCACCTATGGATGACTCTGCAATAAAAAGTATGGAGCACTCCCTGGTGGCCTTTGTATACATACATACAGATGTGTGTATTTATCAGTTAAAATCCCCCTCCCCGTCTGTAGGGGACGATGGCCGAGTTGTCAAGTAGCCTGACTGATGATGAATCGATCGGGTTTCCATCCTGGTGGAGGTAGCCTATTAATGAAGAGATGTGGTACATCGAAACACGGTGTCTGTGGATGGTTATATATATATATATATATATATATATATATATATATAACACTAAAAGTGGAGGAATTATATGTAATTTGGAAGAATATTTTATTAATGAATAAAATATGAAATAAATGGGGGGGGGGGTACACGAAGGCCTTTTCAACCGGTACTTTTCAAATGATACACCGGTGACGAATAAAAGTCAAATTGTACAAGAATTTTGTAAGAAACGAATGGGGGTGAGCCAGAGGGGGACCAAAAAAAAAGAAAAGAGTGGGAAAGGGGAGGGGTATGTCTGAACCCTAGGTGGAAGCGTCTCCCAATAAATAGAGGGAGTGCTTTGGAGTTTGTTTGCACAGAGTAGGCCGGAAAAGGGAGATGTAAACAGCTTCAAGGATGGTTAAATCATGTTTTGACCTAGCTCTGTGCAAAATAGAGAAGCACTCATCTGAATAGTCCCTTCTACAAGCATTTATAGATAGGTGCTCGGCTATGGACGAGTCGAATGCTTGGGAAAGCCTGGATGTATTATTATTCGTAATGGCATTACGAAGTGCGCGGGGGACGTGTTGTTTGATTCTGATTTCGAGCCTCTGGGATATACGTCTAACATATACCGAATTACACCGGCATTTAAATTTATAAAGTACATTACTTTGATGGAAGGTTGGAAGTACATCCTTATGAAAGGACCGAAATGCAGGTCGAGTAGTGATTATTGGCCGCACTTTCACTGCATTGTAGCAACGCATAACTGAGGAGGAGATCTTATTAGCAATGGTTTGGCTAATAGGGCCAATCCATGGAACTCATAGACAGGACATTTAGAGGGGCCGAAAGGCTTGTCACTTCTAAATTTGTCTACTGTTAGATTGATTGTTTTGGTGATGATATCATCTGGGTACCCATTGTTCAAAAACAAATTTCTGATTTGTTTTTGTTCAGATATACCCCTCCTCTTCCCCCTCTTTCTTTTTTTTGTCCCCTTCTGGCTAACCCCCATTCGTTTCTTACAAAATTCTTGTACAATCTGACTTTTATTCGTCACCGGAGTATCACTTGAAAAGTACCAATTGAAAAGGCCTTTGTGTAACACCCCCCCCCCATTTATTTCATATTTTATTCATTAATAAAATATTCTCCCAAATTACATATGATTCCTCCACTTTTAGTGTTATACAAATTCTGTTGTACCAAAAACCTATTCATATATATATATATATATATATATATATATATATACTAAAGCTGAATGAATCAATGTCTGTCTCCTAAACGCTTTTTTTACTGTTTAGTTTAATGACACCAAACTTATACTAAATTATCCCTTAGTTTTAGGATTGAATTATGTTTGGAAAAATCCGTTTTAATTGGTTCTAATTAGTCGTAATTTGCAATTAAGTCAAAGACTCACCCGTCCCTTACTTCACATTCTGTCTGTCACTTTCCCACTCTCTCTGTATATCTTAATTACCACCTCGTTATATATTAGTTTATCTATGAGTGTAAAGAGAGCGATTTTGAGAAATATATTTGTATGTCAAATTTCACAAGCAGCTAAGCCGTAGCTTAAATTAGGTCCAACATCCCCTTTCTTAGAAATCTTACAAAATGATTTCAATGTTGTTGTTTTAATTATCCGGCCGTATTCATTTAAAAAAAAATGAATTCCCTTTGTAAACTCACTTTTCCCTAATCTCAGCTATCTACTCAGAGCTCAATGGGTGACCCAACGTGTCACGTCTTGTCTAGTATATATATATATATATTATATATATATATATATATATATATATTAAAACGGATTTTTCAAAACATATATATATATATATGTTATGGAAACTGGATGTTTATTGTCGACGATGCAACGTTTCGGCCATTTAGACCATCATCAGGACCACAGCCCAGTTCTAGCTTCAATGAAGGACATTTTCAGAATGGTGAAAAACAGTAGGTTGTCAGTACAGGGTGGCTGGGGTGGATGGGTAGTGGATTTTTCTTCCCTCTAAATGGGAGTGTTATATGAAGATGCAGGTGTTTGGTCAGAATGTTGGATGATAGGATGGGTCAAAATGGATGAGTATGTGTATGTGTGTTTGGGAGCTGGATTTGTCATTAGTTGTATATGTGTGAGTTTTATTTTTTAAATCTTTCTGTCCATCTGTCTATCTATTTGTCTATTTTATATCTATCTTTCTGTCTGTATGTGTATATATTTAGTATCTTGACTTACAAGTTCCTTTGTTAGTGAGTGTGATTCTCACTGGGTGTCCCATACTTTTGAACTTGCACTAAACTAGGTTACACTTAGTAGATGACTATAATATAAAGGGTGTCTAACAGACCATTGTTAGTGAGTGTGATTCTCACTAAGTGTTTCATACTTCTGAACTTGTGATAAACTTGACTACACTTAGTAAATGACTACAATACAGTAAGGATGATTAGCAGTCCATTGTTAGTGAGTGTGATTCTCACTGGGTGTCCCATACTTTTGAACTTGCACTAAACTTGACTACACTTAGTAAATGACTACAATACAGTAAGGATGATTAGCAGTCCATTGTTAGTGAGTGTGATTCTCACTGGGTGTCTTATACTTCTGAACTTGTGCTAAACTTGACTACACGTAGTAAATGACTATAATACAGTAAGGTTGTCTAACAGCATTGTTAGTGAGTGCGAATCTCACAAAAAATAATATATTCATTCAATTTTCATAAAATTTTTAGGTAAAATTCAAGTTTTGTGTCGAATAAACACACACACACACACACACACACACACACACACACACACACATATATAATATATATATATATATATATATATATATATATAATCCAAAAGTCCAGAGAAGAAATCTTCCTTACGACATAGGTTTTTTTAAAAACAACTTGTCGCAGTTTGAGAGCTCAATGTGTGCTCTTATTGTTAGAGTCACAGAGCAAATTTATATTTAAATAAATAACAAAAGACTTATAGATCTTGCATTATAGACTATTTCAGGGAGCTTAGACAAAAATGTCTAATTCTCCCGACTCATCAGATGCGCATTTGCTTGTACCAGAAATTTATATATATATATATATAAACACAAATTATTAGTGACAGGTTTGGGAGTCTCAGCTTCTTTAATAATCTCTCTCTATCTAATGTTGGTTATCTATCAGTGGGTGTAGCAATATCTCAGAAAGCGATGTTAATGTACGCATAAGAAAGGCATGGAATGCTTTTAAAAGATTATCGATAATTATGGGGAAGTTAGTCGATGTTAAAATGTTTTTACAAAACTTTCATCTGGATAGATATGTTATTTGTAATTTGGTTATTCTAATACTATTGTAGAAGAATGTTTATTGATTGAATATGGTACAGAATAGTCTAGTCATTATTATTGCTCTTTACGGCCTGTCAATCCTTGTTGGGTTATTTTATGCCGAAGATTTTTTCTTCCATTAATGCTTGATGGGTTATTCTATTACTATTGTAGAAGAATGTTTATTGATTGAATATGATACAGAATAAATGTGAGAACAATTTAAGACTAATTAATGACAAATAATAATAATAATAATGAAATAAAAGGATCATACCTAACACCGAGGAACACTGAGGTGCAACCAAAGGTTTCTTTACTAAGGATCGAGCTGTGCTTAACACAAGGGGTCTCCGCTGGAGAGTGCTCTTGCTTGGAGCCTAAAGAATGGCCACAAAAATCGTAACAGTTCCAAGATGGCATACTTTCTTTGGTTTGGTTTGGTTTGGTAAATTTTACGGAATGTCAACCTTTGTCGGGTTATTTCATGTCGAAGACTTTTCTTCTATACGTACTTGATGGGTTATTCTAATACAATAGTAGAAGAATGTTTATTGATTGAAGATAGATGTGTACGGTGTTGTGTGACCAGAGTTAGAATTCTTTTCAAAATGAAAATTCTAACTCAGGTTAAATATAAGGTAGTATAGAAACATAATGGCGATTAGTGCAGTTGATGGCCTTGAGAGTGAGTGACGGCGCTTGACCTCACTCTCACCTTGCCTTCCGGAGATAAATCGTGAGAACCGGAAGGCATAGAAGATTCTGTCTTCCGGTTTAAGGATAGAAGTCACAGTCAGCTAGCAAGTAGGAGCCGAGCTCGTAGGATGTGCGCAGATGTCTGGTTTGGGGATTTACAAATAAAGTAACATCAAAGTAAATCGAAGTCTTGTGTTTATTACCTAAAAAACTAACAATGACACAGGGCTTCTGATAAGGAGAAATCCCTAACAGAGACCAGACCCGAAGTCCCCAAGAAAGTCCAGATCTTAGAAGATTCCAGACCCAGACGCAAGATGTTAGAAGATAGAACCAAAGCCGGCCAGAAGAATAGATGTCCAAGATATAGAAGCAAGTAAGAAGTAAAGAAGTAATGAAGGGTATACAACACTCGGGTGCTCAATCTGCGTCAGTAATTTATCCGTAGGTGGATTTTTATAGGGGCATTAGTGTGAAGTTAACACAAACTGCTTCAGTTGAGGTTTTTATTCCGAACACCGCTAGGCCTGCTACACCTTCTTTCCATATATGTATCTTGATCTTAATAGTGGGGATCGTATAACACTGCAGTTGCATCTGGTATAGTTTGGATTCTCATTAAAACTTCAACCGTCCGCAGATTTTTTTGTAAATTGTAAATCTTTTAAACATAGTTATCTTGCATTGATTCCAAACGTGTATATAATCTTCCATTTAATTAACCCATTTAATAGCAGAAGGGCGTTGAAGTCTCAATTTTCAAGTAAAATTTGTTATATTCCTTTCAAAACAGAAACATTACGATTTAGAATTACGATAATCCATTTATGCATTTTACTCACTAGTTCTTCAACAAACTATCTGCTAACCCGGCCCACGTTTTGTAGCCGATTAAAATTATATATACTAGCAAATATAATGCACCCTCCGGGTGCAAGTATTTAAGTTTTAATGTAATAAATATTGTATTAAATTAGAAAGGCTAATGAAACTAAATAAGAATACAGATAAAAAGATTTGAAACAGAGGGGGTATAAAAAAGATTTGAAACAGAGGAGTATATAAAAAATGGAACAACTGAAACTTACTCTTCCATCACTCTCGTCTTTCATTGTTATTTTTTCTAATTTAAGTATTTAGTTATAAGAGGAAGTAAGAATAAAATTACAGTTATTTTATCTTTTAAATGAAATCTTGGATTTCATTTAAGATTCATTGAAGAGACTTTTGCTTATATTCATTAAAATAAAACCAAACAGTTAGAAATCAATAATACTAAGCACATATTTATTAAATTCGATTTTTTAATATTAATATGCAAATTAGCCTTCCCGTTCACACTGTAAACTGCTATTTTGTTGTATATATAAATATAATTGCATGTTATTAGTATGTAGATATAGTTAACAGTATTGATAATGTAAGGCAATTTTATTAATAATTGAGGTTTAGATAAAAATAAAATCATTGAGAATGTGATGTCAATAACTATGAGAATTGTGACTTGAGTAGGAATATAGTTTCGGTTACAGACAGAAAAACACACAATCTCCATTATAATAAGATATATATATATATATATATATATATATATATATATATATAAATCATATTAATAAAATGATGATGATGATGATGATGATATTAAAGAATATGATATTTATATAGTGATAATATTAAAGGATAACGAATGCAGCTTAACGATGTTCGAACCAATTATAAAAATATTATGGTTATTTCCTATAACTCCAACCTAAAAAAGGGGGAACCACCCTGAATGAATTTTATCTGTTAATTAATCTACCAATTATTTTCGCATTAAACTAAACCTACACCCTAACCCCTAACCCTAACCCCGTCTTCTTTTTTCCTAGTAGATCAATAAATAAATAAATAATTTTATCAGTCAGTCAAAGTGGTTCCCCTTTTTTAGGTTGGAGTTATAGGATATAACCAATATTATACATAAGAAAATTATATTATATAAATATTTAATATATCATTTTGATTATATTATATAAAATTATATATATATATATTATATTAATAAAATGATGATGATGATGATGATGATGATATTAAAGGATACTATATTTATAATAAAACTATGTTCGAAATGTATGTAGGTTGCTCGACAAGTTGAAAGTGTTCAAATCTGGCTATATGAGGATTCGGCGCGGGTTGGCGGGGAGGGGGGAGTGAGACTTTGTGATGGGGTCATCAGTTTACATCTAGAATCTTTCATTTACATTTTTTTCTTTCTGAGAGGCAATCTTCCAAAGATTCTGGATGCCAAAGTGCCTTTGGTTCCAGTCAGGACCGCCTGGTACCGGAACAGTTTACAATTTCTAAAAGACCACGCTTGCTGCGAAGCTGCTGACCTGTGTCATTGCCTGATTAAAAAACGCATCTCTCTGTACACGGCAACCGAGCTACCCGTAAGTGTCAAGTGATACCGATACCCGATACCCGATACCCACGAAGTCTCTCCTGAATGAGTGCAATTGGTAAACGGCGTTCAGGTTAAGCAACCTTCTGTCTGAGCAATTATCATTCCATGAAGATTTGGGCGAGAACAAGCTCGGCTTATTGTATTTCGTATTGTCCTTTGTCATGAATCATCGTTGCTCAAGTTATCCATTGAATTTAAAAAAAAAAAAAAAGATGAAGGTTGGTTGGTTGGTTGGTTTGGTTTTTTGCGGCATGTCATCTCTTGGGTTATTTTATGCCGAAGACTTTCTACTAATAATAATAATAATTGCACCTACTACTACTACTACTACTACTACTAATAATAATAATAATAATAATAATAATAATCTATTAATAATGGAGATTCGCTTCCGGTTTTTGTCTGTAACAAAAATTACATCACTGCTTACGTCACATTACCCAAAATCGTCATAACATAGAATAGATACACTCAAAATTTGAACATGCAACATTAGACAGTCCTCATTGCTTTTTTTAAACAAGTTTTAATAGATACATGACTGGTATTATATATCTATATATAGTTTGTTTTATTTGAATACATATTTAAAGTTTACATTTCAAATTGTTTTATTTTTTAATCCTTTAATTAATTTAATGATTTTACTTAGAGTACAAACTCACTGACATTGAATTTTTTACACCCACCCCTCAGGCAATATCTTTCAAAAATTTATTTTTACATCGCCCGGAGGGTGTTTTTTATTTTGTACTACTACTACTACTACTACTACTACTAATAATAATAATAATAATAATCCCTCAGTCTCCAGTGAACCACCAGCTAAGAAAGGTATGACAAATTGGAGTCAAATAATAATGATAAATAGCATTAAAAAAATTAAGGTTGGCTGGCTGGTTGGTTGGCTGACTATAGGGTTGTTTTATTCTGAAGATTTTATTCTCTCTAATTTGCAGGGCCGGGTTAGCTCAGTCGGCAGAGCGTTCGGCTAGAAACCACAAGGTTCCTAGTTCGGTACCGGTCCCCGCCAATGAGTAGCACAGGGATCTGTACGGTAACGTGATGAGCTGATGGTAGGTGTGGCGCTCGACCTCCGACGCTTAAACAATCTTGGTCTAGCGCTATTGTAAAGGGGATAGACTCCCTCGCTGACTGGCTGATACCGACTTTAGGCCGCTCCGTCGACTTTACTACTACTACTACTACTACTAATAATAATAATAATAATAATAATAATAATAATAATAATAATAATAATAATCCAGTCTCCAGTGAACCACCAAAGATGAGTATGAAAAACTCTCATAGAGAAAAAAAAGAAAAAGAAAAAGTTATGGAATATGAAAGTGAAAGTGGTGCCAATTGTAGTTGATGCACTTGGAACGGTCCCAAAAGGATTGGAAAAGGGTTTGGAAAGTTTGGAAATCAGAGGAAGGATTGAAACCATTCAGAACACTGCACTGCTGCAATCTGCCAGAATACTCAGAAGAGTCTTGGAGACCTGAGGAGACTTGCTGTCACTCAGACTCGAGTGAAAGACCATCAGCTAATGCTGATGTGAAAACTCAAAAGGAATAAATAATAATAATAATAATAATAATAATAATAATAATCCTAAATGGTATATGCACAAATCAGAATCCAACCTAGAGAATGAGACATATAGAATTTTTGTGGATTTTGAGATACAAACGGATCACTTTATCCCAGCCAGGAGACCAGACATTGCGTTAATTAAAAAAGAAAAGAAAAAAAAGAACTTGTTATCTCATGGATTTTTGCTCCGACAGACCACTGGGTGAAAATGAAAGAAATCTAAAAGGTAGACAAATACTTGGACCTTGCTAGAGAACTGACAAAACTGTGGAACATGTGGGTGGTGGGATACCAATTGTAATGTGTCTATGGTTTGGAAAGAAGACTGGGGGAATTGTAAATCAGAGGAAGAATAGAGACCATTTCGACAGCATCGACATTAGAATACTTAAGAGTCCTGAAGATAAAGACAATGTTTTTCCTATAGATATAGACTGACGAAACCTCTGAGGATAGAAACAACAAAATCAGAATAAAAGTGATGTGGTAGTGAAAGGGTTATTTATAGTGTGTTTTGGGTCAGTAAATGGATCTAATTAAAGATGGATAGTGATGACCAGCCCTCTCTCCACTCCATTTTCATGACCTTGTGCCAAATTTATTGTATTATGATACTGCAATAAAGACTGAAATAACGAAATTCTCACATGTTAATTCAACAATTACTAATGAGACTCGAGTTACAAAAGTTGTAACTCAAGTATCAGGGTTAACAGAAAAAATATTAGGAAGAAACATAACGAGTATTAAGGATAGGGGAAAAGGTTTACTAAGCAATTATGATCATCATGATCATCATCAATATCATCTATCAATATTGAATATGATGTCTGGTGTGAAAAACCCGCAATGAGTAAAATAGTAAAAAATTATATAAATAATGCCAGATAACTAATGCTAGTCCTTCCCCGAATATCCACTTCCTGTCCAGACCACAACACTCGCCCTTAATATTGAGAATAATCATAATCATGTGGTCCGTGTTCGCGCTCACCTAATCATTATAATTTCTCAAGAGAGATAACTTTGTAATTGATTACAATTGAGAATTGAGAACTCACTCTTACTCATTTATCATTAATCTATTTACATAAAAGCTCATGTCACTAAATTTGTTTGTCTGTACACCCAAGTGTATTACATTAAACAGAAAAAGAGGAAAAAGATTCTGCGAACACACAGACGCAAAAATGGACTCCTATTTGTAAAGCCGAAGGTTCTGGGTGTTTATGTGTTCGCTAGTAATATCATTATTACTGATGCTGATGCTGATGCTACTACTGCTAATGATGATGTCTCTTTTTTTTTTTTTTTTTTTTTTTTCTTTGGGTGCCCAGTTCGGTTGTCTTATTGTTTTAAAATTGTTCACAAATAGAATACCTGAAGAGTGGGGGAAATAACAGCATTTTAAAGAAATTACTCAACCGCCGCTTGTCTTGTCTTTTCTTGTATTGGATTGGGTTTAAAGAAATATCACGGTTCAATTATTTTTCACATACATCTATAATCCATCCTGTCAACTGGGACTGTAGAATACGCCGACTGCTTTTCTGCATATTGCTAAGATCCCCCTCCCTCCCCAATGGCCGTAGGTAGCGACCAGTGATGCTTGAAGACGGGATCATTGTGGCCGAGCGGTCTGTGATCGGAGTACTAAATTGTCACGTGACCTGACCCCCCTTTTGGCCTTTATTTGGACTAGACCGGCTTGATAGGAGTGGCCCGATCCGATCAGTCGGCTGTTCATGTCAAGCCCTGATACCTTTATGATTGTGGCGACTGTATTCTTCAAATTGCTCTTATGACAAACTAAACGAGGCTTAAGCAAAATACCTATCTATTGAAAATCTGACAGCAATTAAGCTAGCTCCTATGGAGGGTTCTTTATTCGGCCTTCGTATATATATTTACCCAACCCCTCCGCACGAACAGGATGCAACACATGGTTGATTTCTGAAGTGGATTTTAACAGGTTTGAATTCAGTAGAGAGAATAGTTGGATTCATACCTTTCCCAAGGGTATCTAGCGCTATGTGAAATGCAAACAGCCTCGTCTAGGATTTGAACTCGTCTCATCGCGTCCATTTCTTCTGACAGTAAACATTACACCAACACGAGCCTCCGTATAAATCAATATCTTCTTCCACTAGTTATGAATAAATACTGCCCTGTTGGTGTACTTTGACTGTATCCTCTGCAGAGGGGGTCCAACCTTTGACCTCAGTTTTGGAGCTCTGGGCAGTGTAGAGTATATATATGTATATATATATATATATGTATGTATATATATGTATATATAAAAAGTTTGAGACCAACCGTATACAGCATGAGCAGTTGAAACGAGATGCAGAGGGGGTCCAACCTTTGACCTCAGTTTTGGAGCTCTGGGCAGTGTAAAGTATATATATATATATATATATATATATATATATATATATATAAAAAGTTTGAGACCAACCGTATACAGCATGAGCAGTTGAAACGAGATATTCGCAAGAATAAAAAAAAAAGTAGACAACCAAGGGCTTCAAATCGGTCTACTATGTGACTAGTGTGGAAGGCTATGTATGAGCAAGGCTGGCCTGATCAGTCACACATCTGTGCATCATAAGATTTTTTAGAATTTTAAAATGTGAAATCTAAATTAAAATGTGTGCACAACTGAATATCTTAGTAAAAGCTAAACTTAAATAATGCAATTCTTTCTATAGTAAACCCTTTTCAATAGATTATCATAGTAAAACCATTTTAATGCATTCCCATAGTAAAACCCTTTCCAATGGATTCTTATAATAAAACTCTTTCTAATACATTTACATAATAGACTCTTTTCAATAGATTATCATAGTAAAACCATTTTAATGCATTCCCATAGTAAAACCTTTTCCAATTGATTTTTTTCCTGTTGATTCTATTATTATTATTATTATTATTATTATTATTATTATTATTATTAGTAGTAGTAGTAGTAGTAGTAGTAACAGAATTCTAAAACATTCACATAGTAGATCCTTTTCAATATATTTTTTAGTAAAACCATTTTTAATGCATTCTCATAGTAAAACCCTTTCCAATGGATTCAAGTAAAAAAATTTCTAATACATTCACATAGTAAACCCTATTCAATACATTCATATAGGAAAATACTAGTCCAATTTGCAACTAAAGATAACATAGGATCTTCGATTGCACTCATGCCATTCATTATAATTGCTTAAGAGATATAATTATCAAATAAATATCAAATAAATTAGATATAATTATCTAATAAAGTACATTCCTTTAGTTAATTATTATTATTATTATTATTATTATAAGTAGTAGTAGTAGTAGTAGTTGTAGTAGTAGTAGTATGAGCAGATTGATATATATATATATATATATATATATATATATATATATGTGTGTGTGTGTGTGTGTGTGTGTAGAGAGAGAGAGAGAGAGAGAGAGAAAAAGAGAGAGAGAGAGAGAGAGAGGAGATATAAATAGATAGATAGAATGAACAAACTGGGATAGATAGATAGATAGATAGATAGATAGAGTGAACAAACTGGGATAGATAGATAGATAGATAGATAGATTGAACAAATTGGGATAGATAGATAGATAGATAGATAGATAGATAGATAGAGTGAACAAACTGGGATAGATAGATAGATAGATAGATAGATAGATAGATAGATGGACTGAACAAACTGGGATAGATAGATAGATAGATATAACAGCTTTTTCAAGGCTGTGAAAGATAGATAGATAGATAGATAGATAGATAGATAGATAGATAGATAGATATGAAGAGATATCTACACAGATAAATAGATTTCACATTGACGAATACATTTGTGTAATTGCAGACTGACACGCACTCAATAGATGCACCTGACGTGACATCAGATCATATTCACATCCTATAAGGGGGCGAACAGTAACTTTTTATTTCTTCTTCTTCTTCTTCTTCTTCTTCTTCTTCTTCTTTCTTTCTTTCTTTCTTTTTGTTAAGTTGTCAGCGTCCTCTTCTCATTGATATCGGCCACATATGGTGACGTGCCACTTGTTGTCCAAAAAAAGGAACAAGTCGCGTTAACAGGTGGGTAAGTGCACAGTTATGATCTAAAATGTTGTTCAGATTACATGCAGAAGCAACGAGCAATCTGATTGGATGGTTTCAGACAAAGGCAATGACGTCACAGCTTAGTTTTCAGCATAAAACTATACGCTCCAGTTCAAAATAGTTTGATCTGTCAAGCACAGCAAGTTGTTTTTTAAACCTTTCATTGCTGTGTGCGACCGACCATAGCTGATTTGCTTCTGTGACTAGAATCGAATCCTTAGCTCCGTGCCGAGTGTGAATATAGTCGAATTTTGTAATGCATTCGGTTTAGACTCGTAGATAGATACGAACAGATTAAGATAGATAGATAGATAGATAGATAAATAGGAAATACGGTGAGGAAATTAATTCGACAATACGAGAAGAAAATATTTTAAAAAATATAACAAACACAGGATGTTATGATCAGAGGAACAATTTTATGTGTCAATATTTAAGCATTTCGGTATATTGTACCATCTTCAGATAGATAGATAGATAAACTGGCAGATACTTCTGGGTTGCAATATCAATGATTTAAGAGCCAACATAGATATGTATTTGAAAATCTTTTTAAATAATCTCAATGACGTCACAGCTTAGTTTTCAGCATAAAACTATACGCTCCAGTTCAAAATAGTCTGATCTGTCAAGCACAGCAAGGTGTTTTTTTAAACCTTTCATTGCTGTGTGCGACCGACCATAGCTGATTTGCTTCTGTGACTAGAATCGAATCCTTAGTTCCGTGCCGAGTGTGAATATAGTCGAATTTTATAATGCATTCAGTTTAGACTCGTAGATAGATAGATAGATAGATAGATAGATAGAATGATAGATAGATACTTCTGAGTTGCAATATTAATGATTTAAGAGCCAACATAGATATGTATTTGAACATCTTTTTAAATAATCTCAAACATAACTATTCGACCAATAGATAGGATACTAACAAGTACTACTACTCTGGGTCAGAGTTGATCTGGAAGTACGAGGGTGAGTCAAAAAGTAATGCCATTTTATTTCATATACATCAACTTGTCTTAAATCAAACGGCAGCAGAAGAATTATCGTTGAACTTTTAAAAAGGTAAGCTTAAATATAATGTAATACTTAAATGCAACGATCATTTAGAGTTCTTCTGTAGTTGCCTGTTGCATGCTGGTTTTAACAAAAACCGGGTTTAATAAATAATTACTTGATGTTATTGATTTCTTATATTATTGTTTTATTAAAATCAATCCTATGAATGATTTATATAGAAACCTATTAAAATATCATAAAATAAGTGTAATCTTTTATATGCATTCTTATTTAATTTCATTAGTCTTTTTTAATTTAATCTATTTCATTACATTTAAAGTTAAATATTTACGCTTGGAGGTGTAAGTATTTAAGTTTTAAATAAAGATTTAAGATTAATGATAAAGTTTTCAAAATCAAATTGGAAAATCAGCTGAATTTAATGTAAAAAAAAAAAGAAAAAATTTAAATGGTGGGGAAATATAAGACATGGAATAGGAACAAAAACTTTTTTTTATGTTATATATATATATATATATATATATATATAATATATATATATTATAAGGTTTTTTTTCAATAATGGTTGTAGATGAGTTGTTGGGAGAATGATGTATCTATTTAGATAGTTGTGGTGGGGAGTATTGTTTGTTGGATTGGAGGGGGAAAGGTATGAATCCAATTATTCTCCCTCCAGCTATGGGTAAATAGTAGGGCAGACTGGGGTCTTAACCTTGGTATAGCAACTGGTTTAGGAAAAGGAAAACTGAATTCAAACCTGTTAAACTCCACTTAAAAATTCACCTTGTGTCACATCCTGCTCATGCTTGGGGGGAGGGGTTAAATATATATATCATGTGACTGAAGCAGTTCAAGCCATGAAAGGTACCTGCTGTGGTTGGTAGTATCGTGGTGGTTGGTGTGCTGACATGTTGAGCATTGCTTTACTCCATGTATGATTTGAAAACCAAATGAATGTGCAACATACTCTAATTATACTCTACTTATTTTTTACAAGTTCAGACTCATCCATAACATCGCAGAAGAAACCTAATAAATTGGTAATGATTTTTACTATGAAAATGCATTGGACAATGATTTTTACTATGAAAATGCATTGGACAATGATTTTACTATAAAAATGCATTGGACAATGATTTTTTATAAAAATGTATTGGAAATGATTTTACTATGAAAATGCATTGGACAATGATTTTTACTATGAAATGCATTGGACATGATTTCTATAAATGCATTGGACAATGATTTACTATAAAAATGCATTGGAAATAATTTTTACAATAAAAATAAATTGGACAAATGATTTTTACTATAAAAAAAATTGGACAATGATTTTTACTATAAAAATGCATTGGACAATGATTTTTACTATAAAATGCATTGGACAATGATTTTACAAAAAAAATAAATTGGTAATGATTTTTACAATAAAAATAAATTGGTAATGATTTTTACTATGAAAATGCATTGGACAATGATTTTTACTATAAAAATGCATTGGACAATGATTTTTACTATAAAAATGCATTGGAAAATTTTCTTCTTTTTCCTTTATTTAATTTTTTATCACTGTTATAAAATTTCTTTTTCAATGTTTTTAGTTTTTGGCATAACATTAAACTATGAAAGCAATCTGTGGTACAATAGCTTTTGGTAGACATTTTAGTTTTTAAAAAATTATATACAATAAAAAATAAATAAAATAATATAATAAATAGAATGGGTGCAGAACATTCCATTGTACTGACACTGAATGGAAAAAACCCAAATGTTGTTTATCGTGCAGATTTGCTATAAATTCTAAATAGACAAAATTATATTATTGCTTTGATGAAAACTGTTGATTGTTTTTTTTTAAATATATTGTTTCCTGTTTAATAAAAATCAATATGAACTCAGTGCATGAAGTGTCAGTTGTTGGACCGATAAGAGTAATTACGGTTTTCGTAGGAGCTCTTATTTCTCCGTAAGGGGCATTGTCACGGTCACGTAAAAATGGCTGAGAACACGTGACACTAAGTATTATCAAAATCTATAAATGATGTAAAGTAGGATTCAAATAAATAGCTCGGTATCCGAGGAAATGGTACGATGAATCTCTGGTAACATCTTGTAGTAGTGTAATAAGCAATGTACAGAAACGCTGTTATTTGGTTAATGATCAGTAACCTGTTCATTAATTATTGCCAAATCTCTTAGGATTTATGGTTTTCTTCTCGTTAACTGAAGAAATTCATGAAAAACCTAATGAAATCAGTGTGTGACCGAAAAGAGTAATTACGGTTCGTAGAGCTCTTATTTCTCCGTAGTTGTAGGCAAATTTCGGACAAAGAAGGAACAAACACGAAAATAAATGCAGACACTTGTATTGACAAAATTACATTAAAATTGTGCAAATTTAATGGTATTTGCTAAAAGACTTATCTGAATTTCTTGGAGTAATGGTGATAACAGGGGTTTCTTCTCGTCGGTAGGAAATGTAGATAAGACGCTTCGTCTCGGTAGTTTCTCGTTCTTCAGTAAGTGTGCTATTGTACCGGTCTTTATGCAGTATGCAGATTCAACGCCTTAGAAGGGAGCTGGTTGTAAACTTATGTGATAAGTGGGCCCTGTTTTGGGGCTTGGTAATGAGAGCTTGGTGTTTTTACTTCTCTCCTCCAGTACTGCTTTTCGATAAGTAAAGTTTTGGTATTTGGCGCCAACATACGATGTTGGTATTCGACCCCTGGCGACAGGGGGAGATAATTAGCTATGGAATTTCCAACACCGAAGTCCAAATCAGGGGCCCTCAATAGGCCACCGAAGTATATAGCTCAATTTCATCTCGATAGAGTGGCTTTTAAGCTAGTTTCAATATGTACGTTACCAGTATTTGGACTGTTCAGATTTCTGAATTGAATATTTTTACGTGTATCATTTTCACGTGAACAATCACTAAGTCATGGGATAAATTTGTTCAGATTTCAAATGCTGTTGATCACCCACTTTTTCTCTTATTTCCATCTGTGTGAGAGACATGAAACCTGAAATAAGGAACTTTAAAAATACACAATTTATATATTTTAGGTTTAAATTTGCTCTGCCGTAGTACTATCAAGAACTTATTCCATACTCTTTTCTTATTTGTATTTTATCTTATTATTATTATTATTATTATTATTATTATTATTATTATTTGCTGGGTATCTAGACCCGAATAGTTTGAATCTGGTTGGGAACAACGTTTTATGACTTTTTAAAAACTTTTATACTTTATTTTTTTTCTTTTAATCGGACGTCTGACATTGTTCTTTAAGTTAAAATCGCAATGACAGGACATTTTCTTAGATCAATCTGAAATACCTTTTTTGACTTCTTCTTTTTCTTCTTCTTCTTCTTCTTCTTCTTCTTCTTATTATTATTATTATTATTATTATTATTATTATTATTATTATAGAGTTTTTCACACCGGCGTTAGCTGATGGTCTTTCACTGGAGTCTGAGTTACAGCAAGTCTACTCAGGTTTCCATTATTATTATTAGTATTAGTAGTAGTAGTAGTAGTAGTAGTAGTAGTAGTTTTTCACACCAGGGTTAGTTGATGGTCTTTCACTGGAGTTTGAGTGAGAAGTCTCCTCAGGTCTTCAGGACTCTCCTGAGCATTCCAGCTGATTTCAACAATGCTATTGTCTGGTTGGTCTCAATTCTTTCTCTGATTTCCAGTTCCTCCATTCTTTTTCTAATCTTTTGGGGACCGTTCCTAGTGCCCCAAATACTATTGGTATCACTTTCACACTCATATTCCACAATTTTTTCAATTCTCTAGCTAGGTTTAGGTATTTGTCTATTTTTTCGTTTTCTTTCATCTTCACCGTGTGATCTGATGGAACTGCAAAATCTACCAGTCGACAAGTTCTCTTTTTTTTCTTTTCTTTTTTTGTTAACCAATACTAGGTCTAGTCTTATGGCTGGGATTATTATTATTATTACTATTATTATTATTATTATTATTATTTACTCCTTTTGAGTGTTCACATCAGTGTTAGCTGATGGTCTTTCACTGGAGTCTGAGTGACAGCAAGTCTCCTCAGGTCTCCAGGACTCTTCTGAGTGTTCTGGCAGATTGCAGCAGTGCAGTGTTCTGAATGGTTTCAATCCTTCCTCTGATATCCAAACTATCCAAGCCCTTTTCTAATCCTTTTGGGACTGTTCCAAGTGCACCAACTACAATTGGTATCACTTTGACTTTCATATTCCATAACTTTTTCAGTTCTCTGGCAAGGTCTAGATATTTGTCCATTTTTTCATTTTCCTTTAGCTTCACCCCTGTGATCTGCTGGCACTGCAAAATCCACCAGTTGACAAGTTCTTTCTTTTTTGTTTATCAATACTAGGTCTGGTCTTCTTGCTGGGATAAGATGATCCGTTTTTATTTCAAAGTCCCAGAGAATTTTATGCGTTTCGTTCTCAAGAACAGATTCTGGTTTATGCATATACCATTTTGTTGTATGGTCAAAATTTAATTGTTTGCATAATTCCCAGTGGATCACCTTCCCAACTCAGTTATGTCTAGTTTTGTATTCTCGTTGTGCTATTATTATTATTATTATTATTATTATTATTGGCCAAAACCTAAAATGAATAAATTCCTACTCAACTTATCACGACAATCTCATTTTGACAATTGCATTCTTTAAAAAGAAAGAAAGATGAATGAAATAGTTATAAGACTGTCATGTGAAAGTAAGTAGACATTTATTTATCTATTTTAAGTTTTATCTTGCTCTACTGGTCATATATATATATATATATATATATATATGTGTGTGTGTGTGTGTGTGTGTGTGTGTGTGTGTGTGTGTGTTTCATAAAAATGGTTTTAAGAATGAAGTTCCTGAATTATTCTATTTTTTCAACCCAAAAGTTATTAAATTGTGAATTATTTGCTAATTAACGGAAGTGTATGGCGAGTTGTGAATGGATGTAAAAAAAACCTCCGCAACTGATGTAGGGAATTTGCAACGACACCGAAGCGTTCGGCTAGAAACCTAGTTCGATTCCGGTCCCCGCGTATGAGTAGCACAGGGATCTGTGCGGTAAAGTAAGGAGCTGATGGTAAATGTGGCGCTCAACCTCAGATGCAAAAAACAATCTCCAAGGTCTAGCGCTAGTGAAAAGGGGATAGACTCCCTCGCTGATAGGCTGATATCGACTTTTAGGCCGCCCCGACGACTTTATATATATATATATATATATATATATATATATATATGTGTGTGTGTGTGTGTGTGTGTGTGTGTTGTGTGTTATGTGTGTGTGTGTGTGTGTGTTTGTGTGGTATACTCCTAAGACGATAAAAATATCAGAATCTCTCGGCACTCGTAATGAGAAAATAGTGTTATCAGAGAGACAAAAGGAAGGAGAATATATATATATATATATATATGTGTGTGTGGTGTGTGTGTGTGTGTGTGTGTTGTGTGTGTGTGTGTGTGTGTGTGTGTTTGTGTGTGTGTGTGTGCATGCATGTGTGTGTGTGAGGGATAATATATATATATATATAATCTCATACAATGACTGCCTATTTACACAGTAGCATTGCAACCGACAAAGCCTTCATCAGATGATAACTCTGGGTTCAGGCATGGTTTCAGACCGAAGCAATCATTACCACTAACCCAGAGCGCCCCAGCAGTATCTCACGATACACCAGACTTTGTAGGTTTGATGTCACAATATAGGACTGCCATATCCACGCTGATGCGGCTAGAGCTTACTCAGGATCTTTTTAAGTATTTCATCTTGTCTGGTGGAGAAAGTCCAAGTTTGGACAAAAATGCCGAGGTTGAGTTGGTAATAAATCCCCGGCATCGACTTCAATGGGAAATACATTGTTATCCAATCCGTTTCTGACGCATTGTTCACGTAGGTCTTCATATTTTTCCAACTTCCGCTGATGGGCCCATCAAGATTTTCTTTAACAAATGGAACTGTCAATTCAACGATAAAAATTTTCGTTTGATTTAACAGACCAAATGACAATATCAGGATGCTGGGCCGTTAAGGTTATTTTCAGTGGAAAAACGAGTTGATTTTCCAAGTCGCACGCAATGCGCCAGCGCGTGGAGCCATCAAATATAGACAACACGTACTTATTTTTACGCGAAAATTTCAAAATGTTTCCTTCTTTAACAAAATGTATAGCTTTATTGATGTTATTAACAGCTTTATTTGCAGTCTCACAACCTATCTCTGCAACAATCTCGAGGACTTCATTGTGTCTCCACGTGTAGCTTCTTAGAGCATATTCGCATCCCGTGTGAATATGTGTCAGGCTAGCAGTTTTCCCACATGCTTTGCATAGGTCTGACGTAGCTAACCCCCAGACGTGAAGATTGACTGGTGTTGGCAATATGTAGTAAACATATATTATATATATATATATATAATATATATATATATATATATATATACAATGGTAGTCCCATAGGTAAGGTCTCCAAAATATTGAGAAATCACAGAAACTTTATATATATATATATATACATATATAGTATCTAATATATATGTACATATATATATAATATATATATATATATATATATATATATATATATATATAGTATCCTACTTCCTTTTGTCTTTCTGATAACGCTATTTCTTCATCGTGGGTGCCGAAGATTCTGATATTTTTACCCTCTTAGGTGTTTTTGGGAATTTTAAAGTACGCAAATACACAGACGGTTGCAGGCAACGTCCGTGAAATAC
>CM042175.1:12906278-12996278 GCA_023376005.1 Doryteuthis pealeii
ATTTTAGCATCAGGTATTTTAGGGAAAATACCTTTGTTGTCGTAGGATATTTTTTATTTTACCGAGTGAAAATTGTTATTCCAATTTAACTTAAATTGTTATTATACTCAGAAATGTGACGCCCATATATTGGAGATGATAATACCAATGTCGTAGCTTTTAGTACCAGATAATTTAAGTAAAATATCTTTGTAGACGTAGAAATTTTCTTTTTTACCGAGTGAAAATTGTTATTCCAATTGGAACCTGGTCAGAGCCAATTCTCGATACATTTTGAAAACAGTTTCTCAAGTGGAATACTTGAGTATATAGAGGACATTAAAAGAAATTCGACGGCACAGCTTCAGAACTCACCGGGAGGTCTTTCAAAGGTGCCTCAACCAATGGAAATCTCAGTGGAATGAGTGTAGAATGACAAGGGAACTATTTTCTTGTTAATCTCTGTCTTATTAAATACAGCTCTAGTATTGGAAATTCCATAGTTAATTATCTCCCCCTGCCGCTAGGAAGCGAATCGCCAACATCATATGTTGGCGCCAAAACCAAAAACTTTACTTATCACGGAGCACTCACTGAGAGTAGTCGCGTAAATAGCGGTCCCTTTACTTCACTCATCACTTAGCCCCAAAACAGGGCTTACTTCTACGGACCGTTGACCTGGACGGAAGCATATTTTCACAGCACACTTTCGAAGGGATTGTGTCCGCAGACTACAAGGCTGTCACAATAGCACACTACAGAAGGCACCAAGACCAAATAGTCTACTTGAAAAGGCCCATTCACCGTCATTTAAGAACTTTTACCCAGGCGAGAAGCTTCTAAAATAGCATCCCATTATACTTATCTGAACGTTACGAGGTAAGAACGAGAACGTCCGAAGAAACGTCCTATCAACTTTTCAACAGCAACAGAATACATCTGTTATCACAACTACTCCAGAACATTACTTAATTCAGATAAGTCTCGTAGCAAATACCAATAAAATTTGCAACAAGTTCTTGTATTATTTGTCAATACATGTATTAAATTTCCATTGTGTGTTTATCTTCTTTGTTCGACAATTTGCCTACAACTACGGAGAAATAAGAGCTCCTTCGAAACCCGTAAATACTCTTACTAGTTTCTATATTTTATACGCCTCGTATTGAGAGGAGAGACAGAGAGAGAGAGCACACACAGAGATACACAGACACACAGAGAGAGAGAGAGAAGAGAGAGAGAGAGAGAGAGAGAGAAGGAGAGAGAAATTTTGTAATAAAACAGTTAATTTTAACTAGGGGGTTTAGGGTTAGGGTTGGGGTTGGGGTTAGGGTAGGGTTTGGGTTCTGTACAGGGTGACGCAGAAAAAACAGAACCCAAATTATTTATTTATTTTCCCATTAAACTAACCTTAAACCCTAAACCCCAACCCTAACCCTAAACCCCAACCCTAACCCAAACTAAACCTCCTAGTTGAAATAAACCGTTTTATTACAAAATTTGTGGGTTCTGTTTTGTTTTGTTTTGGACACCCCAATTTACTAAACAAAAGTTCATAATTACCCAATACCAAAGAGAGGCGCCAAGATTAAAAGAGTTGAAGAAGAAGATCTCAATTTTAAACAAGCAGCACAGGAAGATTTGTTTGGGTTTGGTTTGGTTTGGTTATTCTTTGATGGCATATAAACCCTAGTGGGTTATTCAATGCTTTTTTGCAAATATAATTTGTTAGCTAATAGTTTTTAGGTAAATATTTTTGCTATTAAAAACCTGATAAATATATACATTTGTATATATGTAAAGACCACCAGAAAAACTCCGATTTATAGGAGAGCATTGCCTTTTTAAGCTTAGTTGGCAGTCGTCAGCAAAATCCCCTCCAAATCCATTACGGCAATAAATATTTAGCCAAACTACTAATAATTTTGAAATAGAGCTATTTGACCTATAGATAGGACCCTAACAGGAACTACCACAGCGAGTCAGAGTGGACCTGGGAGTAATAACAACAAAAGGGTATTCCACACTTCCCAGGGATCTAGTTGGATATTGTACAAACGGAAATATGAATTTCTGGTTAAATTAAACAAAGGCGAACAAAAGAAGGATGGAAAACAATAAGTTCGGAGATAGTTATCAGCTCAAGGGTAGAGATGTGTAGGCGTATCGTCAATACAAAAGCAGAGGGTCGAGACCACAAGCGGTCAGTTAGAGTCGGAGGAGAGAGCCGACGAGAACGTGCGTGACTGGCGGTCGCGACCATCGCAGTCAGCGGACAGTGAGGTTCGTCCATCCCTCTTTGCCTCAGATCCCAGCAGTGGTAGTAGTCATTGTTAACCCTCGGTCATTTCATTGTCAGCGCTCGCCGCCCACCACGTACAGCCGAGAAGAAATAAAGTCAAAATTCCTACTATACCATGTGTTGTAGATTTCATTAAGCGACCACTACATATATTGTCTAGGGTAGTGACGATACCCGCTACGATACGTACACCGATTTAGCAGCGCGAGTTTGAAGAAGCCGCTATATAATATATATACGATTTAGTGCCGGTAAAGAAGGCTATGCAACACTAGAGCCTCGCCATGAAATGTTGTTTCGTCAGTAGCAAGATTAGGTTCCTTACCACTCAAAAAGTTACAAAAAACCAGCTAGAAGCGACTTTTTAGCCTTGGTCAGCAACTCATCTAGGAGAAAGAAAAAGTCCTTATAAAACCCCGTTGCCTTATGGCTCTACCTTATCCCAAGGAAAGGCTAAGGGAGTAAACCCCGAAACAAAATCTGGAATTCCTAAGTGGGTGGTGCTAAATCCCAGTATTTCGCAGCAACTCCTGCAGCACCGTCGTTGCCAAACTGCATTGGTTCCTACCTTTCTTTGGACCACAACGGCTGTGTGGAGAGGGATGATCTGCTGCTTGGGCGACAGCTCATCTTCCATAACAACCTGCCCAGGCTACGTAGTTTTCCACTACAAAATGGAGAGGACTGCCTTGTTGATAGGAAAGCAACAGGGAGTGACGGCATACCAGCAGAGGTCTTGAGGGCAGGAGGGCAGTGCTGCTCCAACCACTTCACAAACTACTATGCAGCTGCTGGGAACAAGGACATATCCCTCAGGACAAGGATGACTGCAATAATTACCGGGGCATTTCCCCCCTCAGCATAGTTTGAAAAGTCTTGCGCGTGTTAAACTGGCGCGTCTACAGACCCTTGCATCTCGCATCTATCCAGAATCTCAGTGTGGCTTCCGAGCAAACCGGACAACCGTGGACATGATCTTCTCACTACGTCAGCTGCAGGAAAAGGGCCAGGGGGTTGCAGATGCCACTCTACACCGCATTCATAGACCAAACGAAGTCATTCGACCTGGTCAGTCGAAGTGTTCGCAGTCACTACACCAGAGATTGCCATTCAAAAATTGGGCTGTTCAGCCACTCACGCAGTTTCAGATAAAAGGAAAAAGATGGAAAATGAAAATAAGAATGAAAATTTTAAAAATAATAAAAAGTGGACATTACGCCATCGTCTTTAGTAGATGGGTGCCAACAACAACATTATATTCATGACACTCATTTGGGGAGAGGCTTACCCCTTTATAGGGGATACAGTAAGTGTATTATAAGCCCAGCCAAGAGGGTGGCTTTGTGAAACGAATACAACCTTATTTTTATATATCTTGGAAGGGAAATATATCTAAACCTTGACCTTTCATCTTTTAGTGCAATGAGGGGTGATGCTGAGTGTGTAGGGGGTAGCTTCCTGAAACTGAGCCAATTAATTTGTTCCCGGCCATGGATGACCGGAAGGTTACATTCTGTACGAACATGTCGAATAGTATAGTTTAGGCAATTCCCTTGTTGCTTGTATTTAATACAATTTTTTAAAAACTTTTTCTGAAAATCTCACTATTATTAGAAAGGGAATCTGGGATTTGCCATAAGGGCAATAGGGTTGGGACAATCATATAAATGCTAGGGCTTGACATGACCAGCTGATTGATCGGAGAGGGGAAAGTCTTCGTGGATAAATCTTTAAATTGACTGAATAACTTTCAGTTGCCTCTTTATAGTCAGTAGTTTTAAGAAAATAACTTCATTACCAGACGAGCCACGAAAGACACCGTTGGCGCTGAGCAAAGGTAAGAATGTAAGAAAGTGTCTGCGTGGAAAGATAGTGAAATAAAGGTCTACGCATGCGTGATTCTCGCGTGTACGGACACATGAGAGGTAATGAGTCAGGCACATTATACGAGAAGAGTCTGTTGTTTACCACGGATCGTACGATAAAATTTTAAAAAATAACACTGTTTTTCGCGAAGACGTCACACTGACGTCAGTCGGTGTGAAGGGGGTGAATGATAGATAGTATTTGCATCAGCTGGTTGCATAGGGGATACTCAGTCGACCATTAAGAATTACTACGTTACAGTTGAAGGGCGTGGGTGTTGGGGGATGTTTGGTAGAAAAGGCATCTCTTGTAGGTAAAACATGTTGATGTTGGAGAAAGAGAAGGAAGGTAAGAGTAAGAATTCGAACATTGGAAAGAAGAAGAAGAAGAAGAAGAAGAAGAAGAAGAAGAAGAAGAAGAATGATAATGTTTTAGAAGAAGAAGAAGTAGAAGAAAGAAAGAAGAAGAGGAGGAGGATAATTACAAGGTTTTAGACGAAGAAGAAGAAGAGAAGAAGGATAATGATAAGGTTTTAGAAGAAGAAGAAGAAGAAGAAGAAGAAGAAGAAGAAGAAGAAGAAGAAGAAGAAGAATGACAAGGTTTTAGAAGAAGAAGAAGAAGAAGAAGAAGAAGAAGAAGAATGAAGGTTTTAGAAGAAGAAGAAGAAGAAGAAGAAGAAGAAGAAGAAGAAGAAGAAGAAGAAGAAGAAGAAGAGAAGAAAGGTTTTAGAAGAAGAAAGAAAGAAGAAGAAGAAGAAGAAGAAGAAGAAGAAGAAGAAGAAAGAGAAGAAGAAGAAGAAGAAGAATGACAAGGTTTTAGAAGAAGAAGAAGAAGAAGAAGAAGAAGAAGAAGAAGAAGAAGAAGAAGAAGAAAGAAGAAGAAGAAGAGAGAAGAAGAGAAGAAGAAGAAGAAGAGAAAGGGGGGAGGAGAGGGAAGAGAGGAAGAAGAAGAAGATATGATGAATAAATAATGATAAATAATGATAAATAGATTTATGATTAAATAAATAATAATAGTAAATAAAGAATAATGGGAGATTGAAAACGAGACGGAAAATGGAAGGTCTACTAGAAAAGGCAAACTTTTTTTTAATTGTGAAGAGGAAGTGAAAGGACGATAAAAGATAAAAAGAAATACATTATAGTATTTTTTTAACTGCGAAAAAAGTTGTAATAATGAAAAGGAAGATGTAAATGGAAAGAAGAAGAAGAAGAAGAAGAAGAAGAAGAAGAAGAAGAAGAAGAGTGCAAAGTAAAATAAATAAAGTACCGTATTTGACGGCATATAGGACGCACTTTTTTCCAAAATTTGGGCTCAAAAAATTGCCCTGCGTCTTATACATCGTAGGTGAAGTTTGAGACCTCCCGTAGGCCTAGGCTAATCTTCTCTACGATGCTCACTAACCCAGCTTACGCTCAGTACTTTTACCTACGTTAAACTGCCAAATTGCTTTTATACAGCTATGTTTTTGCTTGTGTAATGCACAGCTAGACTGTTTTCAACAATATATGCTTAATTACACTAAAAACATTTTCCTAAATCTGACTTGCTGAAATGGGGGTGCGTCTTATATGTCGTCAAATGCGGTAAATAAATAAATACATTTAAAATAAATAGATTTGCTTCCTTAGAATAGGAATCCCCAGAACCAGAGTTGTATTTTTGATATGAATAATTAGCTGTATCTTGTTTATAGATAAATTTCTTGCAAAACTTTATACATAAATAATTATAAATACAAATAACATAAAAATAACTATGTAAAAATGTATATAACTAAACATGCATTTATTGAAAGATTCGTTAAAAAACTGCCTAGACCGTCAGATATTACAACGACAATTTCATAGTGTATATAAATTAATGTTCTACTATTTAATGTATGTATAAATTGATTATAAATTAGGTTCTCATTAATAAATGCTTAAGATTATTGTGGAATCTGTGACGTAAGCCGTGACGTAGTTTCGGCTTCAGACAAAAATGCATTCTATCTCCATTATATATAGAAGAATTATTGCTGAAATGGGGGTGCGTCTTATATGTCGGTAAATAAATAAATACATTTAAAATAAATAGATTTGCTAGAATAGAATAGGAATCCTCAGAACCAGAGTCGTATTTTTACATATTATGTCCGGTCCAAAGTCAAAATGATGTATCCTGACTAAAGACGAAATATGACTGTAATAGAAGTACAGAGTCTACACTCTAATCCTAGTCAAAATGTTGCATAGCGCCTTCTTTACCGGCACTAAATCGTACATGTTATATACTGGCGTCAAAATCGATATATGTTGCGTAGCGCCTTCTTCGCTACACTGAATCGTATACGTTGCTGGTATACTGCGGGTATCGTCTCTAACTCTAGACGATATATGTAGTGGTCGCTTAATGAAATCACAACACATGGCATTTGTAGGAATTTTGACTTTATTTCTTCTCGGCTGTACGTGGTGGGCGGCGAGCTTGACAATGAAATGACCAAGGGTTAACAATGACTACTACCACTGCTGGGATCTGAGGCAAAGAGGGTGGACGAACCTCACTGCCCGCTGGCATAATAAAGAAAGAAAGAAAGAAAGAAAGAAAGAATTTGAAGATATAGATGGACAAGGAATTAGGATTGAATGAATAGGAGAAAGAAAGAAAGGAAGAATGAATGAATGAAGTGAAGGAAGTAAAGATGGAGACCAGCAAAGGTGGCGATGAATAAGAAAGAAAGAAAGAAAGAAAGAAAGAAAAAAAGAAAGAAAGAAAGAAAGAAAGAAAAGAAAGATGGAAAGAAGAATGCTAAAAGGGAATAAACTTGAAGGAAAGAGATATTGAAAAAGAGAGAAAGAACGCGAACTTATTCAGAGAATGGAGAAGACTGAATAAATTAGGAAGACAGAAAGAAACCAGTAAAAGAAAAAGAAAAAGAAAATGTAACGAGCGGCCATGATGAGAAAGAAAATTCTTCAGAACTCTTGGAACAATAAGAGTTATGGTCTTGTGTGGGTGGATAGAATAGCCAGAATCAAAGAACCAAACGTATGGTCCAACTCTTTGGTTATACCGATTCCAGCAACCCAACCAAAATTATGCGTAGTTAAGGTCAAGTGTATGACCTTTTGAGATTATCGTTTGGTTTCAGTTACAAATCTACAATCTCAGTCTATTGGTAACATTTGTCCTCGCTTAAATAGCAATGCAGGGAGTTATTAAAGCAGCAGTTTCCAAAATGGGCGGTATCACCCCCAGGGAAAGTGGAATGATCTAGGAGGTGGTGAAGTAAAAAGAAGCGGAGGGGAGGGGGGCATGAAGTAAAAAGGGGCCACCAGGAGCAGTAAATAAATGATTTGCTTTTTTACATTTTCATATCATAAAAGACTGATAAGGAACAAATTGAAACCTCTATTAATAAAAGCGAATGTCAGTGTGTCAGTGAGTCCTATTTTTCATCTTTTCTCCAAGAGGCTGTATCTCAATATATCATACCACTCCGTGAACAAATTAAAAACATTCCGAGTCCCAATTTTTAATTCCTGTGAATGTTTTTGGCGGCATTTTACTTGATTCTTTGCCACGCATTTTTTTTTTGTACGATAACAATTTTCATCATGATGGATGTTAGTTGTCTGGATAGAATATGAAATCTTAATGACTCTTCTCGAAGCCATAGACAGTAGATTTGAAGAACAAGTATGTTTTCCGTATTATCTGCGTTATTCGGACTATTGTCCCCATCTTTATTGTTATTTTGTACAACGTTTCGGCCGATATGCCCTCCGGCCTTCTTCAGGTATAGAGGCAGTTAGAAAAATAATTAACACAACTCCTACCCCAGCTATGGTTAGTGGAATGAGAACAGGATACCCCCGTGGACTAAATAAAGGGTTAGGTTCAAAGTTCCGTGATGGCTCCCGATAACGACAAGAAAGTTCCCGAGTTCGAAAAGAAGGTTCCCGAGTCCGAGAAGGTTCTCTGAATTTTTAAGATGAGGCTTGATGATGATTAGTATTATCTGCATTATTAAGGTTCCCGACCGAGATGGTTCCCGAGTCCATATATATTATATATATATATATATATATATATATATATATATATATATATATATATATATATAAAGTAAAGAAATAACAAAAGACATAGATTTAGTATTATAGTCTATTTCAGGGAGCTTAGACAAAGTGTCTAACTCTCCCGACTCATCAGATGCGAATGATGAATTCCCGAGTTGGACAAGAAATACCTGAAGAAGGCAGGAGGGCATATCGGCCGAAACATTGTACAAATAACAATGAAGATGAGGACAATAGTCCGAATAACACAGATAATACTAATCTTCAGGCCTCATCTCAAACATTCAGAGAAAAGGTATGTTTTCAGCTATCTGAAAAAAATTAAATGTAAATGGCTCTTATAAAAGTTATAGACAATAGATTTATATAACACATTTTTAAAATTTGTATTATTTGTATTATTCGGACTATTGTTATCATCTTTATTATTTACACAATGTTTCAGCTGATGCGTCCTCCGGCCTTTTTCAGGTATTTCTTGTCGGACCCAGAAATTTTCTTGAATTCAGAACCCCCCTCTTCGAACTCAGGAGACTTCATGGCGTAATCAGGGGCCTTCACGAACTTCGTTAAGTGTTAAGCTGTGTTAATTATTCTATGTTACTGTCGTCCCTGATTAAACTTACAGCCTAGAAATAACTCACTTGGAACTGTTTTAAATCAACACCTATATCCAATACGCCATGTGTCCAATTGGACAATTCAGAGTGAATTTTGGGAACTCATAAATCCAGTTCAAAGTGACAGTTATGTCTAGGCTGCAGGTTCAATCCTGGTCAAGGGTGACAGTAATATAGAATAATTAACACAGCATGGTTAGCGGAATGAGAAGAGTCTTCCCCCGTGGATTGAATAAAGGGTTAGGTTCGAAGTTCCGTGAAGGCTTCCGATTATGACATGAATGCTCACGAGTTCGACAAGAAGGTTCCGAGGTCGAGGAGGGGATTTCCGAGTTTGAAAAGGTTCCCTAGTCCGACAAAAAATACCTAAAGAAGGCCGAAGGGTACATCAGCTGAAACATTGTTATCTACAATAAAGATGAGGACAATAGTCCGAATAATCCAAATAATACATTTTTTTTTAAAGAATAGACTAATCTAAGTTTAGAGAATTGTTTTCATTTTATGAGTAGTTTTGGTATAAAAGTAACAATTTTTACCCATTAATTTTTTTGGGGGAAATAAGTTTACGGCTTATACACAAGGAAATCTGAAGAATGAATTGACCTAAATTCTCTGTTAATAACATCAAGGATATTAGTAGTCCGGACAAAATTTGGAATGTTGATGATTCTTCTCAAAGTTATAGACAATAGATTTGAAGAACACGTTTGTTTTTTATTTTTTTACCAAAAACACTAACATGTTTAGCGGAAATGAGTAGATACACATATTCAAAGACCCAAAGGCTAAGGAGTTTAATTGTACGAAAGAAAATTGGTATGTTAATGATTCAAAATTATAAACATATATTTATAGACAATAGACGAAGCTATTTCGTAATATGTAGGTTTAAATAGAAGGATTTATTAAGCAACTATGACAAAACATTTATTAACTCTATAATTTACGAGGGAGATTCAAAAATTATCCAGTCTTGTTTTATGGAAGCCGAGCTCATCGTAGATGATTTGATAGGCAGAACCATGACTAATCCGCAGAGAACAAGCTACCTCATCGATGATAATCTGACGGTTCTCCAAAGGCCCAAAGGTTAAGAAGTGTAATTATATGAAAGAAAAATTATATGTTAATATCAATATGTTAATGATTCAAAATTATAAACACTAGCAAATATATGCACCCTCCGGGTGCAAGTATTTTAGTTAAATTTTATGATAAAATATCATATTAAATTAGAAAGGCTAATGAAACTGAATAAGAATGTAGATAAAAAGATTTTGAACAGAGGGGGTATAATTGAAAAATAGAACAACTTTGAAACTAACTCTTCCGTCATTTTCCGTTACTCCCGTCTTTCATTGGTAAATTTTCCTAATTAAACTGTTTAGTTAAAATAGGAAGTAAAGAATAATATTACAGTTATTTCTTCTTGTTAAGGGATTTCTTTTAAGATTTCTTGAAGAGATTTTTAAGATCAATATGCAAATTAGCCTTCCCATTCATACTGTAAACCTCTATTTTGTTGTATATATAAATACAATTGCATGTGATTTGTATGTAGATATGGTCAACAGTGAAAGTAATGTAAAACAATTTTATCAATAATTGAGGTTTAAATATAAGTAAAATCATGGAGAATGTGATATAAATAACAAAGGGAATTGTGACTTGAATAGTAATATAGTTTCGGTTACAGACAGAAAACACACAATCTCCATTATAATAAGATATATATTTATAGACAATAGACAAAGCTATTTCGTAATATGTAGGTTTGAATAGAAGGATTTATTAAGCAACTATTCGAAAACTTTTATTAACTCTATAAATTACGAGGCAGATTAAAAAATTACCCGCACTGTTGTTTTATGGAAGTCGAGCTCATCGTAGATGATTTGATAGGCAGATCCATGACTAATTAACAAAGAAAAGCTACCTCATCGATGATAACTCTAGGTTATCCAAAGGCTCAAAGATTAAGAAGTGTAATTGTAAGAAAAAAATTATATGTCAATATCAGTATGTTAATAACTCAAAATTATAAACATACTTTCATAGATAATATACAAAGCTACAGTTCGTAAACATCTCTAATTATATATATATATATATATATATATATATATATATTAATAATATTTATATTTTTGCTTGAAAGCAATTACAATGCGCATATCGCATAAAATTCGATAATTATAGAAGATAATAATGACAAGTGAATTTCGCAAAGAATTACTCGGTGTGTAGAATATCGTACAGACTGTTTCAACTTTATTAAGTCTCATCAGCGATATATACTAAAGATTTCCCTCCGACAGAAATCGAAACCAGGACTTCAGCAGGATAGTCAGAAACTATACTGTTTCAGCCACGATACAGCACGGAGAAATTCCCGCGGAATTAACCTGTCAATCATACTGAGACTTCTCTACCATCGTCGGAGGGAAATCGTTAGTATATATCGCTGATGAGACTTAATAAAGTTGAAACAGTCTGTACGATATTCTACACACCGAGTAATTCTTTGCGAAATTCACTTGTCATTATTATCTTCTATAATTATCAGATTTTATGCGATATGCGCATTGTAATTGCCTTTATATATATATATAATAAAGTGTGGTATGTACGTGTCGACTTATAACTTAGAAATGAGATATTATTCAGATTCGAAATCTATATACAATTGACGAAGCAAAATTTCGTAGATATGTACGTCATATATAACCTATGATATGAATAGAGAGATTTATTGAAAAACTATACCAAAAATTTAAATCACTCAATAAATTAATAGACAGAGAAGCGATAGGTATGCGTCCTGCGTCCCTGGCACATAATAATTTAAAAGGAAGCAGTGATATCATATCCATGCGTTCCAGTGTTTTTTTCTTTTTTTTCTTCCCTCACCATTTCAAGCTAATTGTGAATACATTTCAATAGTTTCTTAGAAACGAATTACATAGGATAGGTTACAAGTAGGAGTTAGGCGGCTTTAGTTGTTTCCCCATATAATAGATAAAATCCCTACAATCTATTAAGAAACTTTAGTTGAGACCAATTAATTTTCCCGGTGACTCTTTCAAAGCAAATATGTGCGTCCTAGGACGCACTAAATCAAAAAGCTATCAGAATCACTACATATATACGATGATATGATGGAAGTTATTAGTCTGGGCAGCATCTGAAAAAAGAAGAGAAAGAAAGAGAGAGAGAGAGAGAGAGAGAGAGAGAGAGAGAGAGAGAGAGAGAGAGAGGCGAGAGGCAAGAGGGAACTATTAAACATTAAGGCATAAAATAACCCCAGAGAGATTGATATGCCGTTAAAATCAATCAACCAATCAAAAGTACTAAAACGAACACTGACTTTCCATCATGCACTTACCCGAGTTATCTTTCCCTTGTTCGTATTTTCAATTCTCAACGTTTTAAAATTCCCTCTCCTTAATCCTAGCCACATCTTTAGAAGGGATCAGCTAGAACCGGAAGTACTTTATATTTTAGTTACTGGATCTTGAAAATGGCTCAAAGAATATCCGAAAGTGTTCGATTGAAAGTCAACTCTGATCAATATACACCCCCCCTCTCTCTCTCTCTCTCTCTCTCTCTCTCTCACACACACACACACACACACACACACATACAAGAACGCTGCGTGTGATCTAGAAAAAATCGTGGAAACAACACCCTACAATGAAGCAGCTGTACGGCCACCTGTCCCCTATCTCACAAACCATCCGAGTGAGACGGACAAGATATGCTGGGCACTGCTAGAGAACCAAGGACGAACTCATAAGCGACGTTTTCCTGTGGAAGCCAACACATGGACACGGTAATGTGTATCGCCCAGCAGGGACCTATATCGACCAGCTCTGCGCGGATACTGTATGCTGCACAGAGGAACTCTCGGAGACAATGAATGATAGAGAAGGTTGGCAAGCGATTGTCATGAATATCCGTGCTAATTGCGGGACATGATGATGATGAATGGCAACCTGCTAAAACTCCGCTTAAATTGACTTTGTGTTACAACCTGCTCGTGTGAGGAGGGTTTAAAACAGTTTGATTGTTCATTAAATACTCGTTAAAAGCGTGTTGATCAAGCGCATCAAATGAAACTAAAATCATAGATATTTGAATATAGTATTTTCCAAGTCTCAGTAATAGCCAATGTTTATTGCAACTAGAATAAGATAGGAGTATCAATATCATCGGCAAATTGTACAGTTATAAGCCTCACCGATAGAGACCAGCAAAACTCCATATGAAGAGCATGACATAAGAATCAAAACCATTCAAAAGAGGTGGGATCAATGAAACATACCATATGCAGATGTTATTTCACGAGTGAAAATCTTCATCGGGTCCATCAAATGTAAATGAAAGCAATACGCAAAATTAGAATTCTCATTGACAAATATTTGGATGGTTTGTGAGCTGGGAGGGAAGTGGTCGTGTTGCGTACTGAGGTTTTCACAGTACCAAATCGATATAATGTTGTATACCCTTTCTTACTTCTTTACTTCTTACTTGCTTCTATATCTTGGACATCTATTCTTCTGGCCAGCTTTGGTTCTTCTATCATCTTGGTCTGGTCTAGCGTCTGGTGTTGACTTGGGGATTCCGGTCTGGTCTTCTATGCCTTCCGGTTCTCACGATTTATCCCCGGAAAGCAAGGTGAGAGTGAGGTCAAGCGCCGTCACTCGCTCTCAAGGCCATCAGCTGCACTAATCGCCATTATGATTTCCACACTATTGCCATGAATATTAGGTGACTACTAATTATGTAACAGCCATACAGCTGGTATTTTGTAGGGTGCTGTTTCCAGGATTTGTGTAGTTCCCATCTAGTTTTTTTTAAAGTTTTTTTTTTTATTTTTTCTCCGGGCGTTTCGTTAAGGTGCTTTCTGATAAGATAAAGAAGCAGGTTTAATGATTTTAATTAGTTAATAATATAGCGAACAAGGAAATTGTCTCGCTTCATATATTGTCCGACACATGGCGGAGGAGCGTTGAGTAATGGTTACCATCGTAGGAAATAGGCACGATTCAAATCCTGTACGAGGCTGTTTGCATCTCATATTGAACCTATACTCTTGAGAAAGGTATGAATCCAACTATTCTCCCTCCAGCTATGGGTAAATATATATTATTTCGTGATCTTATAGCTTGCCCACTTTTCATTCAAATGATCTCAAATTTTAACAGCATGTGTAGAAACAATTTAGCAAGACAGCGAGGTAGTCATTCAAATCCTGTACAAGGCTGTTTTTATTTCACATAGCGCTAATACTCTTGAGAAAGGTATGAATCCAACTATTCTCCTTCCAGCTATGGGTAAATATATATTATTTTGTAATGTAATAGCTTGCTCAATTTTAGTTCAAATGATCTCAAATTTTAACAGCATGTGTAGAAATAATTCACCCAGACAGCGAGGGATTCTATCCCATTTTCACTAACGCTAGACCCAGAAGATTGTCTTTTGCATCTGAGGTGGAGTGCCATACCTCCCATCAGCTCCTTGCTTTACCGCAGTAACTTCTTACTTTCCCCTGTGCTACTCATGCGCTGAGTTGATGGGAACAGTATCGAACCAGGAACCTTATGGTTCCTAATCAGACACTCTACCGACTGAGCTAAGCCGACCCTTCCCATCTCTCTCCCTTTCCATCTCTCTCTCTCTCTCTCTCTCTCTCTCTCTCTCTCTCTCTCTCTTTCTCTCTCTCTCTCTCTCTCTCTCTCTATATATATATATATATATATATATATATATTTATCAGATCGATGGACATCTAATTGAGAAGTTCCAATTCTGGGGCTCTGGGGAATGTGAAGTACCCCTTCATCGCCTTTACTTCCAGATCCACCCTGACCAGGAGTGGTAATACCATTCGATCCAGCAGTCCCATCTATGGGTCAAATAGAAGGCAATGACTTAACAAAAAATGTGTTTATAAAAATTGAGTTTTAAAATATTTTCAGTAATAACTAAGAATGAATAAAACAATGTCTTCGACATAAAATAACCCAACAAGGGTTAACAAGCCGTAAAATCCAACCAACCAACCAGCCAACCAGCCAACCAATACGATGGTTGTTTTTTTGTGTAAGATGTCCAATAAATTAAGTGTAAAATGTTGTCGGTAAATCCCATTTAAGGATATTCCACGGATACCAATACATAGACTCCTTGATCCTGCTGTCTGTTGGACACCTGGTAGTCGAGGGAGTACCCCTTCATTGCCTTTACTTCCAGGTCCTCTCTGACCTGGAGTGGTAGTACCTGTTAGGGTCCCATCTATGCGTCAATAACCATGAAGAATTAATAAAACAATGTATTTGACATAAAATAACCCAACAAGAGTTAACATGTCATAAAAAACATCCACCCAACCAACCAACCAACCAACCAGCCAACCGATACGATGGTTGTTTTTGTGAGTTTGTTTTTTAGTTTTTTGGTGTTATGTGTCCAATAAATTAATTGTAAAATATTGTCGGTAAATCCCTTTTAAGGATATTTCACGGATACCAATACATGGGCCACTCGATCCTGCTGTCTGTTGGATACATGTTGGCCGAGAAAATGCCAAACCAATAGAATTATTAAAACAATGCGACTTTAAAAATAGATTTTTTAGTCAGTGAAATGAAATTATTATTAATTATTTATATTTAAGCTCCAACTTGATGTTATTTTTTTTAAATAGCTACTTTTCTTTTGAGGAAAAAAACAAAATTAATCAAAAATATATTTTGAATTATTGTTATGTTAAAAAAAGAAATCTGACCAAATTTAGATAGCATAAAAAAGACCCCCCCTCAAAAAAAAACAACACCCACAACACCCCCACACCAAAACAAATTAAACAAACATTTTTTTCTACTTTTGTTGTCTTTAGGTGTAAGATGTCCAATAAATTAAGTGTAAAATATTGTCGGTAAATCCCTTTTAAGGATATTCCACGGATACCAATACATGGGACACTCGATCCTGCTGTCGGTTGGATACCTGGTAGCCGAGAAAATGTCAAACCAATAGAATTAATAAAACAATGTCTTTGACATAAGATAACTCAATAAGGGTTGACAAGACACAAAATACAACCAACCAACCAACCAACCAACCAGTACAATTGTTATTTTGACAGAATTTTATTAAATTAACGATTTAGTCTTAGTTTTAAGATTGTTTAAAAATCAGTTTTGTGTACATTTCATTTGTTTTTGTCGATCACCGATTTATAAATTTAGACTTTCCTTTTCAAAATGCGACTTTAAAAATAGATTTTAGTTTGATACTAGTCAGTAAAATAAAATTATTATTAATTATTTATATTTAAGCTCAAACTTGATGTTATTTTTATTTATTTATTTATTTTGCATTTTTTTTTAATAGCTACTTTTCTTTTGAGGAAAAAAAACAAAATTAATCAAAAATATATTTTGAATTATTGTTATGTTAAAAAAAGAAATCTGACCAAATTTAGATTCATCACCATTGCTCCCTGGTCCACTCTGACCCGGAGAGGTATTACCTGTTAGGGTCCCATCTATGGGTTCAATAGAAAAACATGAGTTTATAAACAAAATTGTATTATGCATTAAGAATGAATTTATTTCACAACTTTGTCGGCATTAAATAACCCACTGAGGTTGATATGCCGTAAAACAAAACAAACCAAACCAAATTTAGATAGCATAAAACAGAAAAAAAAAGAAAAAAGACCCCCCCCCGAAAAAAAACAACCCCCCACAACACCCCCCAAAACAAATTAAACAAACATTTTTTTCTACTTTTGTTGTCTTTAGGTGTAAGATGTCCAATAAATTAAGTGTAAAATGTTGTCAGTAAATCCCTTTTAAGGATATTCCACGGATACCAATACATAGACCACTCGATCCTGCTGTCTGTTGGATACCTGGTAGCCGAGGAAATGCCAAACCAGAAAGTAAATAAACATAGGTAAGTACCTAAGCAGAAACATATTAACACTTCTAATTCGGAAACAGAAGAGCTATATCCGGTTTTTAAATACACAAGTCCAGTTTGCCACTATAGTCAAATGGTTACAAAATGATAAATGAGGGGTTGGTTGCATGGTTTGTTGGATTTTACGACATGTTAAACCTTGTTGGGTTATTTTATACCGGATACGTTTTTTTTTTCTAATAATGCTTAATGAGTATTCAACATTTTTTCAACTCTGTTGTGAGGTTTTAAGGGGTCAAATAAGAACAAAACGACGGGTAACAAATGTAGGAAAATGTATTAACAGAAAGTAGACAAATACAATACAGAGAAGTGGAAATTACGTCCGACAAATAGAGTTATTGGCTTACTCGCATTGGCTTACTGCCAAGCCACAATTGTCCCTGTTACTTATAGTAACCCGTCGGCGCATTCCATTAGTCTTATAGGGTGTATCACCTATAACAAACTCAATGTTTTTAACATTTTTAAACTCATTTTTTCTATTTAACCCATAGGTGGGACCCTAACAGGTACTACCACTCCATGTCAGAGTGTACCTGGGAGTAATGGCCATGAAAGGGTACTTAACATTCCCCAGAGCTCCAAAACTGGAACATCCTCACTAGATGGAATTTTACATCATACCTTGAACACAATACCCATTTCTACATCAGTATTGCCTATAAAATGTAACCAGATTACATTTTACATTTTCAGCTATTCCTTCTCCTAGATTGTATAGGGACTAGAACTCTCCTATGCCTTCGGGGACAGGAAGTAGAAAAGGTAACGTCCCTTGTCAGGTTGGGTGAAGAACCCTCTTTACGGTTTTGGTACCAACGTGTGAGCCTCGTAGAAACGAGCTCTTGTCTCAGTCTCTTGTGACTGAAGGAACTTTCCCCTCAGTGAGGGAGTAACAACTGAAGACTCAACCTGACACCTCCCTCAACGAGGGAGATATATGAACTGTAAGTACTGCCCCTAAGTACTTGTTATATTGACTGTTGTTGAGTTTATATGTGAATAAATAAGGTTAAAAGTATATGTGCTTTCCCTTTCGTCATTACATTCTGTCAACTTATATTTTGTTCCTCATAGACTGTAGGCAGCTATTCCTACAATTGGTTAGCACTCAAAATCTTTAAAAAAGATCTAGGATCATCAAAAGATACCATACCAATTTATTCAGTGTGACTTGATCATAATCCACAATTATGGAGAAGACTAGCAAGACTAAAATCTCTCATATTATGTATATATATATATATATATATATATATATATATATATATATATATATATATAGATAGATAGATAGATAGATAGATAGATAGATACCTTGACTTACGAGTTTAATTTGTTCCATAACCGAGATCATAACTCAATTTCCTCATTTATCAAAATAAATTTTACCCATTGAAATTAAACTGAAATGCCATTAATCCATTCCAGCACCCCCCATCCCCCTAAAAAAACCTAATTTAAAAAAATGTTTTTAAATAAGAAAATAGTACTGGATTTTATATAAACATATTAAAAATGTAAAGAAAGAAATTAGTTTTCCTAATGGCTACAAGTTTTTTTTTTTTTTTTTTTACTTCTTTTATGAGTTCATCCATTTTTAATATTGTATAATGTTTGATCTGTGTGATTAATATTCACCACTGAATTAAGTGCAATGACAAAGAAAGAGATTATGTTGAAAAATAAATGTTTGCTATATCAAATGTCTATGTTGGTTACACTGGTTTTATTGAGCATTTGTTGGGAAGACTCTTGGGAAGATCTTTACCCATTTATATTTTATTTACAGACTTTACAAATTTGCCCAGGTTTTATTTCAATTGTAAATAAATTGTAGCAATTAGTTTACAAAATAAAAAACTTCTTCAAACCATATCAGAACCTTTAGCACTCACCCCCCCCCCACACACACACACACATGCACGTACACTAGCTATAAGTTCATAACTTTTATTGAAAATGTACTCATATTTACTTTATGGTATACTCTACTTATGATTTTCTTTGAAACCTTTATCAGAATCCTCATCACAACTGTCATTGTCAGCCAATATTTTATTTAAATCTCCATTTTATGTTTTTATTGAAAAATATTTTACTTTTTTTACTTAAATTAATCTTCACTGTTTTTTTGGGTTTTTTTGTTTTTTTTTTGCTTTTTCAACATGCTTTACTCAGTTTCATTTGCAGGGCATTTCAATAAAAACCTAAGTACTGTAATATGTTTTAATGTTTATCTTTTTATAAACAATATTTTTATTTGGTGTTACAAATTTGGAAACTTAAATGTTTTTGAGTGAACTCATTAACATAAGTTTATGTGAAGTTCGCTCATACCTCAAATCTTAGCTCTCTCTCTCTCTTTCATACTCAGGCAAGTATTAAACTTTCCTTTTTTTTTGTACTTCCCATGAAAATGGCAATCTGTGACAATGAAGAAACAGCAATGATAGTAAATATATTTACCAACCCCTCTGCACGAGCAGGTTGTGACACAAGGTCAATTTTTAAGCGGAGTTTTGAATTCAGAGTTTTCCTTCTCCTAGACTGGTTGCCTAACCAAGGTTAAAGAGCCCAGTCTGCCCTACTATTTACCCATAGCTGGAGGGAGAGTAGGATTCATACCTTTCCCAAGGGTATTAGCGATAAGTGAAATGCAATTACCACGCCCAGGATTTGAACTCGGGGCGACGTGTCCATTTCCCATGACTTTAACCATTACATCACGCGCTTCCTAAATAATAAATATGACATCTTAGGTAATAACATTAATTATCAAATTCTTGGTAGTTGAGTAGATCTCTTCTCCCACCGAACGTATTTCGTGTCCGTATCTTTGAAATAAGATTTGTTTTGTCCGGCTGCCTCGTCATCCTGGAAACCGTTTATTCCGGGCATTTGTGACATGAGCGGCTTCGGTGCAGGCTTTTGTGACTTTGGATTTTGAAAACGCGGCAGTAGATGTAGTCTTTGGAAACGGACAAAAAATTCAAATAACCAACATTAATCTATCAGACCTTCGATGCAAAATATAGAAGCTGTTTGAGACTAACGATTTATACAGCTGTTGGGTTAATAAAACGAGGTCTGAGTGGACATAAGTCCAAAGTGAGTTATCTTCCCTTGCTGCGTCTCGTTCGCCGAGAGGTGGCGTTGATATTTTGGCCACAAGCGGGAACTACGATTTCCCAGTCTCTTTCCACTTCGACCGGCGACGGATAAACATGGTCTAGGTGCCTGCTGTCTCTAAGCCGTTAGGGGGCTTTTGCCCTCTATCTACCAGCTACCAGTAAGTGAAATTCTCTACGGCGTGAGTCATACGTCTATTTCCTTAGAATACATTTATGTATCTGTTTTATATACCTTCTATTCGTATGTGTATTCTTTGTGCATATCTTTCTCTTAATGTATCTCCGTCACTTGCGGAATAAATAGTGTTATCTTTTACACCTTTGTCAGAATGGTGTTCATGTATACTCATGTACCCACGTTGGGAGGTTACTCTAAGTCTTCCAACGTTAATATAACATCACATCCTTACATGTTATACAGCATTACTCGCTTATGCTCTTTTGAATCTGAACGAAAATAGAAATAACCCCTTCACCTTCACAACTGCAAACCCAACCTTAATTAGTATTATCTGCATTATTCGGACTATTGTTCTCATCATTGTTATTTGCACAACGTTTCGGCCGATGTGCCCTCCAGCCTTCTTCAGGTATTTCTTGTCGGACTCGGGAATTCATCATTCGCATCTGATGAGTCGGGGGAGTTAGACACTTTGTCTAAGCTCCCTGAAATAGACTATAATGCTAAATCTATAAGTCTTTTGTTATTTCTTTACTTTATATATATATATATATATATATATATATAATATATATATATATATATATATGGAATACTATACAAGTAAAAAGCATTTGTTACCATTGGTTTCAAGTTGAAGGTTGTATGTTTTTACCCAACTCCTCCAACAAGAAAGGATGTGACACAAGGTCAATTTTTTAAGCTGATTAAATCTGTTTTGTGTTCAGTTTTATTTCTCCTCACCTGACCTAGACTAACTAAATTAAATCTGTTCTACTATTTACCCATAATTGAGGGGTGGGGCAGATGGAATAATATCCTTCCTAAGGGTATTAGCGTAAAGCGAAGGATCAAGAGAAACATTCCTTCTCATGCTAAGGTTTTGATATACAAAATACAAAGTTGCTCTTCCACTAGTTTGGTTGCCCTGTCAAGGCAAGTGAGAAAGCACGCTTTGCGTAACGGTTATATCTTAGTTTAAAATGGAATCGGCGGCCAGAGTTCAAATGCTGATTCTGTTTCACTTCGCTTTAATGCCCTTGGGAAAGGCATGAATCAATTTATTTCTTCTAGCTATGGGTAAATAGTAAGTCAGACTGGGCATCTGATAAGACAACCAGTGAAGGAGAATTATCTCATAAGTAGGCTCACGTATATTCACACCTACTTGTGTGATAAAGAGGATGGGAAGATGGGCGAATTGCTAATCTCTAGCTAAATATAAACAAATTAAACATTTGGTGTCTAATACTCAAAGCGATTTGTCTTGACGAGAGGTGGCTAATACGCTGCCTTGAAACCAATGATAACAAATACTTTTTAATTGTACAGTATTTCACACACACACACACACACACACACACATATATATATATATATATATATATATATATATATATATATATGAGGTTAAGTAAACAAACAAATGTGTTTATTTTTATATGGCTTTAAGCCGACAATTTTTGGAGGATATGTGCTTAATTGAAGTCATACCTAATTTTGAAAATTGATTAGTTAATAATTAATGAATTTAGGCGGGTATATATATATATATATATATATATATATATATATATAACTTATTATAATGGAGATTGTGTGTTTATCTGTCTGTAACCGAAACTATATTACTACTCAAGTCACAATTCCCTTAGTTATTGATATCACATTCTCCATGATTTTATTCTTATTTAAACCTCAATTATTAATAAAATTGTTTTACATTATTAATACTGTCAACCATATCTACACACTGCCAACATGCAACTGAATTTATATATACAACAAAATAGCGGTTTACAGTGTGAACGAGAAGGCTAATTTGCATATTGATATTAAAAATGTGATTTTAATAAATATGTGCTTAGTATTATTGATTTCTAACTGTTTGGTTTTATTTTAATGAATATAAGCAAAAATCTCTCCAATGAATCTTAAATGAAATCCATTAACAAGAAAAAATAAGTGTAATTTTATTCTTTATTTCCTAATTTAACTAAATAGTTAAATTAGAAAAAATAACAATGAAAGACGAGAGTGATGGAAGAGTAAATTTCAGTTGTTCTAATTTTCGATTATTTCCCCCTCCGCTCTGTTTCAAATCTTTTTATCTGCATTCTTATTTAGTTTCATTAGACTTTATAATTTAATACGATATTTTATTGCATTAAAACTTAAATACTTGCACCCGGAGGGTGCATATATTTGCTAGTATATATATATATATATATATATATATATATATATATATATATTCACACACATATAAATATGTATGTGTGTGTGTATGTGTGTGTATAAACTTGGCAGCAGTCTCTATTTATGTTTATAAGTTGTAACGTTGAGTATACCTATTCCTAGACTGAATCTAATCTAGCTTTTAAATAAAATAGTATTTATCCCTGGAACTTATATGCTAAATATATTTAACAAAAGCTAAATATATTTATCGTATGCTAAATATATTTATTTTTGAAGAGTTCATGAGCTTAAAAAATAAAGGAAACATCTCCACACTCAATGACAAGCCTCTTAAGCCAGTGGAACAATTCACCTACCTGGGAGGTAATATCTCCTCCACAGAGAGCGATGTTAATACGCGGATAGCAAAGGCATGGTCGGCCACAAATAGATTATCGGTCATATGGAGGTCCGATCTCCCTAACAGGCTGAAACGACAGTTCTTCCAGGCTGTGGTTGTGTCGGTGATGTTATATGGCTGCACCACCTGGACCCTAACTAAACGTCTTGAGAATAAGCTAGATGGGAGCTGCATAAGGATGCTGCGAGCAGTGTTGAACAAGTCATGGAAACAGCACCCCACAAGGACAAAGCACAAACTATCCGAGTGAGACGGACAAGGCATGCAGGACACTGCTGGAGAAGTAAGGGTGAACTCATAAGCGACGTTCTCCTGTGGAAGACAACACATGGACATGCAAGTGTGGGGCGCCCAGCAAGGACCTACATTGACCAGCTATGTGAAGATGCTGGCTGTTCCGCAGAGGAGCTTCCAGGTGCAATGAATGATAGGGAGGGTTGGCGTAAGATTGTTGTCGATACCCGTGCTACATGCGCGACATGATGATGATGATGAAATATTATCACAAAATGTTTACATGTGTTATACAAGTTTGGTAGATACTAATTTTGCGAAAAATATTGATTTAAAAGATATAACGTAAATTACAGGGTAATGAAAAATTAAAGGTAATCCTTAACTTGTTCCTCGTAAATTCCTACCATAAAATAAACTGAACCCTCATTTTATGTCCGTGTTTTTGCAATAAATGTTTTATTTTTCTTGCATCCGTTATTTTACAATACTGAATATATTTTCTTTATTTGTTAAACAATATACACACATTGGTAATCCTTAACTTTTTCCTCGTAAATTCCTACCATAAAATAAACTGAACCCTCATTTTATGTCCGTGTTTTTGCAATAAATGTTTTATTTTTCTTGCACCCGTTATTTTACAATACTGAATATATTTTCTTTATTTCAAAACATTTATTGCAAACATATATTTTTTCTTTATTTAAAAACATTTATGGCAAACATATTTAAAACATTTATTGCAAAAACACGGACATAAAATGAGGGTTCAGTTTATTTTATAGTAGGAATTTACGAGGAACAAGTTGAAGATTACCAAATTAAATACATTAAAGTTTCTCTGAATTAAAAAAAAACAGACATCTTAAATTTACCGAAAAGGAGCAGTGAAAAGTTAAAAGCGTAAATGAAGAATTTGTGTGTGTGTGTGTGTGTGTGTCTGTCTGTCTATCTGTCTGTTGTGTGTGTGTGTTTTATGCGTGGGTGTGTTGGTATGTTTATATGTGTATGTGTGCATGTATATGTGTGTAATTTGTGTGTGTGTTTATTCGTGCCCGTGTGTTTGTCTTTGTCTTTGTGAACGTGTGTGTATGTGTGCGCGTGTTTATACGTGTGTCTTTGCATGTATGTGTTTGTGCAAGTTTGTATGTGTTTGTTTGTGCGCGGATGTGTATTTGTATGTTTGTATATGTATGTGTTCGCATGTATGTGTATATCTGTATATGCGTGTGTTTACATATTTTTCTAAATCAGACAAATTACCTGATCAGAAGGTCTGAATTGAAATCATAAGAAATATTGACTGATATTGACAGCCGTTCATTTGCACGTTATTTGACATTGACGAACTGACCTACAACCGAAGGATCATACCCAACATTAAGGGACACCAAGGAACTGTAAGATTCAAAGTGAATATTTGAAGAACATACAACTCCGACAAGGGTTGAGGGACAATACATTTAATAGATAACAGCACATGAATACAAAGGATACATAATAGAAGAGTACATGGATACATAAGATACAAATACAAGAGTAGATAAACCTACATATATAAAAGGACTGGAGCGTCCATAGATATAAATGACTTACTAGGAGGGGGCCGCAGCCCCACCGAGAAAGGGGTAGACCGTGTCTAACCCATGTGGTCTCGTAGCGAGGAAAGAGGAAGAGAAATTCGAATCAGCCGCTTAATTATCATACGTCCCCTGGTGGGAACAAGCGACAACAAGCCGGGTAGATAACTCCTCCAGGCCAAGGAAAGATAATCCCCTACAGAACAATCAAAGGAGCATACCCAAAACTAAGGAACATCTAATCAGTGTGTATGGGGGGGGGGTCACAGTCAAGTCTGACGCAAGGTTCCAGTCGACAGTCTAAACACTCCCAACTTAATCACGCTCCAAAATCCAATATCCAAAATTATTTCTTTGTCCCGCTCGTCTCGACAACAAAATACTACTGCCGTCGTTCTCCCTGGTCTGAGAGAATACGTCCTTTAAATACACCTCAATTTCACCACATCCGGGCTCCTCACTCACAATTGTCCGTGCAGCACGTGCGACACTCGTCAGCACGGCGCGACCACCTACATCCGGGCCACTATGCTATTTCTTATTTCACTGATCGTCCACAGCTCTCACATTCTGAAGGAAGCGGGTTCGACTCTAGGTCAGTCCTACACGCCAGGCAAAGCCTAGCCCGCTTCTTTCGAGAATACGGCAAGTTTTCACGCCCGCCACTCTCTCTGTTGCACGAGATAGGTCTCCTCTCTCACTACAGAACACCAAGGAACAACCAAAGGATTCTTTACTAAGGATCGCAATCTGTTTAACACAAAGAATCTCCGCTGGACAGTCATCTTGCTTGAAGCCTAGTGATGGCCACAATAATCATAACAATAGATCTGTTTAAAAATTATTCGTATCTAATAAATTATTGAGAATTCTGGGGTGTAGGGGTTATCGTCCTTGTCTGCGAGCCTCTGTTTCGAACCAACCAATCACGAGCCAGCATACTTTGGCGGCAAAGCCGAATAAGCAACCTCGCTCTCTTCTGATCCAGCTTCTAAAGGGAGCAGACCTAAAACAGGGTCGCTCCATCTCTTCCTCAACAACCAGAAACGGAGTCGGACATCAAACAGAACGTCTAGCATATCCGAACTATCAGAAGGCCGTAGCAAGATCTCCGATAATACACTATCTCAGGACTCAGATAAGTGACAAATTATACATTTGTGCAGACGAACTAAAGTTTGCAATCCTTATTGTTATTCTGTAATACACGTCTTTTATTCCTATTTCTAGTTGTTTGGTTATTTCTTTAACTCTTAACCTGTCTGCCACACTCGTGGTTAACTCCATACTTCAAACCTTGGAGTACTGTCGTTATGTGTCTAATTTCTTTATAAAATGTAATTATGAACGCACAATGAACCTGATGCCTTAATTTCAAGACATAAAATAACCCAGATTGGGTGATATGCCGTTAAAATCGATCAATCAATCATCTAAACTTGTACCTATCGTTTTGCCTTTGGAAGGACAAGTTTATTTTCTTGGTATCGTTTTTTTTTTTGGATTGTTATTTTTTCTGTATTGGGGTGGTGGGCAGATGGTAGAATTAGAGGTGTAGCTTGAAACAAAACCCGGAGAAAAAGACTATCTTTAAACACAATGTGACTATACATAAACAAGGACTGATATTTTTTTCTAAATCTAACAAATTCCCTAAGTAGACCTTCTGAATTGAAAGCATAAAAATCAAATTGATGTTTGATAAATCAGATAAATTTGTTTTATTGATATTTTAGGAAAAAATATGCTATTTGGTATGAAAGAATATATATATATATATATAATATTTTCTATATCTATATCTATATATTCATTTATGGGTGCTACTATGTGAACATAGCGTAAGTAGTTAATCCTATAGGGCTCAATATATTGTGAATATAGAGCATTAATTTCAGGAAGAATTCAAGAAATATCAGTCTAGCTATATAAAGTAACCGAAAATATCCACTCAATCCCCCTGATGAAGGTGTTAGAGTAACACCGAAACCGCGGTCGGGAAATAACTTCTTCTACGACTATATATATATATATATATATATATATATATATATATATATCATACTAAAGCTGAGAGAATCACTTTTTATTTCTTAACGGGTTTTTCCTATTTAGCTTAATGACCCAAAAATCATGCTGAAATATACCTTGATTTTAGGATTGAGTTATGTTTGAAAAAAAATCCATTTTAATTGGTTTTATTAGTCCTAATTAGCAATCAAGTCAAAAACTGACCCTCACATTCTGCATATTACTTTCACCCTCTCTATGTATATCTTGATTACCTCCTCCTTATATATGTTAGTCCCTCTATATGAGTAGGAAGCGCGTGGTGTAATGGTTAAAGTCATAGGAAACGGACTCGTCGCCCCGAGTTCAAATCCTGGACGTGGTAATTGCATTTCACTTAGCGCTAATGCCCTTGAGGAAGGTATGAATTCTACTCTCCCTCCAGCTATGGGTAAATAGTAGGGCAGACTGGGCTCTTTAACCTTGGTTAGGCAACCGGTCTAGGAGAAGGAAAACTCTGAATTCAAACCTGTTAAACTCCGCTTAAGAAATTGACCTTGTGTCACATCCTGCTCGAGCGGAGGGGTTGGTAAATATATATATGAGTAAGAATGAGATGGGAGAGTTATTGTGTTAGGGACATTTAACTACTCACTTTATTTGTATGTTAAGATTCAGCGACAAAATCGTATCTTTATAGAATTCCTTGTTCAATTTCAATTCAAATTAGGTCAAACTTTTCCTTTCTTATATTTAAACATTTCTTTTTTTTTTTTAGATGGGACCAGCCAAGATCAGAAGTACCAAATGTCATTTGCGTGTCTTTCTCGTCTACTGTTACAGTCTTAATTCTGACTATAAGAAGCGTGCGTTTGAAATAAAAGTGAACATACCAGATATGAGTTAATAGTTTTAGGTCTGCAATAGAAATTCTGGAATTCCAGGCGGCTCGAATTACCTGTGTTCAACAGATGGCAAGGTACGTACAACTTGGAGCGTTCGTTTATCTTTATTGGCCGGGCCAAAAAAAAAAAAAGAAAAGAAAAGAAAAGCAGTATCCATCAGCCTAGGTAAAGACGGATCATGTATCAGGTTTCTTCGCCTCACTTGGTGGGTTAGAGAGTAGCATCAAAGATTCCATTTATATACGATTTATTAACAATTAAAATGCAATCCTGATTTTACCTAGAATAAATAAATCATAATAAGAAAATTGAATAAAGTAATTTGCACTGGATATAAATTTAATAATCTACTTATATATATGAAACGAAGTCTAATAGACCAGATTATTCTGTTATCACTTTATCTAAAAACTGTGGATGGTTTCTACACAAAACATTATCACTATAAACTAATCACCTGTGTAGGCAGCATAGCGGTTCATATATCTATGAGGGTAATCTCAAAAGTAAGGTCTCCAAGGTGCTGGGAATGCAAGGAAACTGTTCGTTGCTATTGGCAACACTGTTGTATTTATTGTGCGTATGCCACGCCCAGTTTTGGTTTGGTTTGGTTTGTTTTTACGGCATATCAACCTCAGTGGGTCATTTAATGCCGATAAAGTTTTGAAATAAATCAATTCTTAATGGATAATACAATTTTTTTATAAATACATGTTTTTCTATTTAACCCATAGATGGGACCCTAACAGGTACTACCACTCCGGGTCATAGTGGACCAGGAAGCAATGGTGATGAAGGGGTGCTCCACATTCCCCAAACCTCCAAAACTGGAACCTCACCATCAGATAGAGTTTAACATCATTCCCAGGACATGTAGACCCGCAGCCACTGCCTTCTAGCACCCATATGATAAAAAGGGGTTCGGGCTTGCCATAAGGGCAATAGGGTTGGGAAAATCCCCAGTTTTGGCTTAGTAGTCATTTTATATGGAGCTCTCGATTGATGTTACCGATAAATATGAAGTTTTCGCAGTTATTTCGTTTTAGAACATTAAATCGATTGAAATTCATCGCCAATCAACGGTGGTGTGCGGCGAGTCGTAAATGGATGTCAAAAACGTCCGCAAGAGGTGTAGACAGTTTGCAAGGATGATGCGGTTCAATGCTTCCTCAACGACATGGTGGCGAGCTGGAAAATATCATTGACAATAAATAATAGATGTTTCTGTGATTTATAAATATTTTTTGGAGACCTTACCTTTGGAGTTACCCTCGGAGATGCTGTTAACACTTTTACAAGGGTGAGTTAAAAGTTTTTGCAATATTTTGGTAACGTGAGGCATAATTCGCCTGCTCTGGATGCTTTTACCGAAATCGTGTAAGTGACGAACCACACTAAACTGAGAGATGCTGAGCTTGCCTGATACTCTCCAAGCGCTACTCGCTGGATTTGTCTTTATTGTTTGAAGCACGGCTTCAGAATCCACTGTTTCAGGCCTACCTTACTTTGTCTGATCATTGAGGTTCTTGCAGGCTGATACAAATTTCTTGAACCATCTAGTTACTATTATCTGCGTTATTCGGACTATTGTCCCCATCTTCATTGTTATTTGTACAACGTTTCGGCCGATATGCCCTCCGGCCTTCTTCAGGTATTTCTTGTCGGACTCGGGAACCTTCTCGGACTCGGGAACCTTCTCGGACTCGGGAAACTTCTTTTCGAACTCGGGAACTTTCTTGTCGTATTCGGGAGCCATCACGGAACTTTGAACCTAACCCTTTATTTAGTCCACGGGAAAAATAATTAATTAACACAACTCCTACCCCAGCTATGTTTAGCGGAATGAGAACAGGATACCACCGTGGAATAAATGAAGGGTTAGGTTCAAAGTTCCGTGATGGCTCCAGAATACAAGAAAGTTCCCGAGTTCGAAAAGAAGGTTCCCGAGTCCGAGAAGGTTCCCGAGTCCGAGAAGAAATACCTGAAAAAGGGGGAGTCTTACCCCTCTGCAGAGGTGCATTCAGAGTTGGATTCATACCTTTCCCAATGGTATTAGCGCTAAGTGAAATGCAATTACCACATCCAGGAATTGAACTCGGTACGACGAGTCCATTTCCCATGACTTTACTTGGTAATAAATGGATAAACCTAACAGACGTATTCCTGTGTTGTGATTGGTTGGGTGGTTGAGTTTTATGGCATGTCAACCATTGTTGGGTTATTTTATGCCGAAGTCATTTTGTTTTATTCATTCTTGTTGGGAATTTATGTATTTTTTCAAACTTTTTAAAACACATTTTAATACTAATTTTAAAAAAATCTATTTAAACCTACAGATAGGGACCCTATTCTACAAGGTTCTACAATTCCGGGTCGGGGTGGACCTGGGTGTAACGGCGATAAAGGGGTACTCCACATTACCCAGAGTTCCAGAATTGGAATTTCACCACTCGATGCAGTTTAACGTTATACACATGATACTAACGCCCTCGGCCACCGCCTTCTAGTACATGTATGACAAAAAGGGCCGGGATGTGCCATAAGGGCAATAGGGTTGAGGCAATCATATAAGTGTTAGGGCTTATTTGGTTTGGTTTTGTTTGGTTTTACGGCATATCAACCTCAATGGGTCATTTAATGCCGATAAAGTTTTGAAATAAATCAATTCTTAATGGATAATACATTTTTTTATAAATACATTTTTCTATTTAACCCATAAATGGGACCCTAACAGGTACTACCACTCCGGGTCAGAGTGGACCAGGGAGCAATGGTGATGAAGGGGTGCTCCATATTCCCCAAACCTCCAAAACTGGAACCTCACCATCAGATAGAGTTTAACGTCATTCCCAGGACATGTAGACCCGCAGCCACCGCCTTCTAGCACTCATATGATAAAAAAGGGGTTGGGGGTTGCCATAATGGCAATAGGGTTGGGAAAATCATATAGGTGTGTTAGGGCTTAACGTGACCAGCAGATTGATTGGAGAGGTTCGCTTCGACCGCCTGGGTGAGGACCAAAGTGGAGTGTTGCATGCCATTGACTGCTCAGTCACCAGGATTCCTTCCTTAAGCATCATGGGTCGCCACCCAGATGTCCCAATTTTTCTCTCTGCATAATTGTAGCAAGTGTATTCTACAGCCCCTGCCAACAGGGTAGATGTCATGATTGAGAAAAAAACCCGTATGTATGTAAAAATGTGTGAAAACATTTTTCTTTAATTAATTCTTAGTAGTATTTTCGATCATCTATGGGCCAGGTTAGCTCAGTCGGTAGAGCGTTCGGCTAGAAACCACAAGGTTCCTAGTTCGATACCGGTCCCCGCCAACTCAGCGTATGAGTAGCACAGGGATCTGTGCGGTAAAGTAAGGAGCTGATGGTAGGTGTGGCGCTCTACCTCAGATGCTAAAACAATCTCCTTGGTCTAGCGCTATTGAAAAGGGGATAGACTCCCTCGCTGATTGGCTGATACCGACTCGTCGACTTTACTTTACTTACTTTCATTAGTTGCTTTTTTTATCGAAACACACTTGGATCGTTATAGATAATTATTTTTTCGGGTACGTGCCGTTCCTTGCTAGCGTAGTCATTAAAATAGCTATAATTAAAAGATGAAAGAAAATAGATGTCAAAATTAATGATAATAATGATTGATTGTGTTTAATCTAAAAGTAAATATAAATGATCAAAAAGTAGGATATAAAAAACAGTAGGTAATCTTAGCATAATACCTATCATCGTTAGAATGGACTAGACAAGCTGGGTTCAATTCCTGGACGAGGTTGTTTGCATTCCACTTCGCGCCAATTATATATATACATATATGAGGTTAAGTAAACAAACAAATGTGTTTATTTTTATATGGCTTTAAGCCGACAGTTTTTGGAGGATATGTGCTTAATTGAAGTCATACCTAATTTTGAAAATTAATTAGTTAATAATTAATGAATTTAGGCGGGCATATATGTTCAAATGTAAGGCTAAACGAATCGAGAAAATGTCAATCCCTGAATGTACATTTCGACCTATTTCGACCTTGCTGATGAGACCTAATAGGTCGAAATGTACATTCAGTGATTGATATTTTCTCGATTCGTGTAGCCTTACATTTGAACATATATGCCCGCCTAAAATTCATTAATTATTAACTAATTAATTTTCAAAATTAGGTACGACTTCAATCAAGCACATATCCTCCAAATATATATATATATATATATATATATATATATATATATATTCCCAAAATCCGGTAGAGCTCTCTAGAGGGTACTTTAACAAACTTTCATCGCTGAGCGTAAAGGCATTACTCGTCTGTTGTTTACAGACTTGAGTTCTCTGGTGATCGTAACATACATCTACGGATGTTGTACTTAGTTGAATGTTCGCTTCTTATTGACAGCTACCGAGGGCTGAGAGGTAAGGAGTCGGGATGATGAAAATTCAGTTGGGTTTTGCTCCCGGCTAGAAGTAGCTGCTAAGTCTAGCCACACTGATGAGACGTAAAATATATATATTATATGCGTTATATGATATATGAGGTTTCGAGTCACACACGGAGCAGTCTCCCATGTCTATAACCTTGCTGATGAGACCTACTAGGTCGAAATGTACATTCAGGGATTGACATTTTATCGATTTGTTTAGCCTTACATTTGAACATATATACCCGCCTAAATTCATTAATTATTAGCTAATGAATTTTCAAAATTAGGTATGACTTCAATTAAGCACATATCCTCCAAAAATTGTCGGCTAAAAGCCATATCAAATAAACACATTGTTTATTTACGTACTCTCATATATATATATATATATATATATATATATATATATATATATAAATGTGCCCAAAAATATTAAGGAAAAATAGACAAAAATGTAAAAAAATGAACGTACAATAAATGCGATTCCATAAACCTAGTGAATAAAATAACCCTGGAAAGGTTGGCATGCCGTTAAAATCTATAAATCAATCAACAGTTCTTCCTTCATTCGTTCATTTTTAATTTCAGAGTTTTCTCTTTTTCATACATTTCCAATTCCTTTTGTGTCATTTCTGAATTTGCTTTTCGCTTTTACTCTAATACCAACCGCCCTGTCGGCTGGGGCGTTAGAATGCACAGACTGCACCTCTGCAGAGGGGTAAGACTCCCCAATGGGGCCACCTGTTGGCCGTGGTGGCGACCCGTGATGCTTAAGGATAGAGCCCAGGTGGATGAGCAGTTCATGACATGTAATACTCCACTTTGGCCCTATCTTGGGCTAGACGGGCGGTCGGAGAGGCCCCCTCCGATCAATCGACTGGTCACGTCAAGCCCTAGCACCTATATGATTTTCCCAACCCTATTGCCCTCATGGCAAGCCCCAATCCCTTTTTATCACATGGGTGCTAGAAGGCGGTGGCTGCGGGTCTACATGTCCTGGGAATGACGTTAAACTCTATCTGATGGTGAGGTTCCAGTTTTGGAGGTTTGGGGAATGTGGAGCACCCCTTCATCACCATTACTCCCTGATCCACTCTGACCCGGAGTGGTAGTACCTGTTAGGGTCCCATCTATGGGTTAAATAGAAAAATGTATTTATAAAAAAGAATTGTATTATCCATTAAGAATTGATTTATTTCAAAACTTTATCGGCATTAAATGACCCACTGAGGTTGATATGCCGTAAAACAAAACAAACCAAAAACCATCTAATACCAAATTTAACTATACATCTTGTGCGCTTTCTTTCTTTCTAAAACAAAATGTGGCCCCAACCACCTGAAAAACATTTCTTTTTCAGCCGACAGACGGGCGTATTTTTGGTTTGATTCAATGCGGTCATTTGAAAGCAAGCCAGAAGCAGTATTGTTTGGCACTTACCATTATCTACCTTACCTCTTTTATTTCAAACGTCTATCTTAAATATCTACCTTGGCCGCTGAAGCATAAACGCTTTTCGAGCACCACTGATTTCCAGCTTTGTGATTCTACTTCCGGGTTTATCAATGATTCAGGCAATTAGTTGTAGTGTCGTGAATCAACTGAATAAACATCTTCGATTGACAGATTACGTTGATCCTGTGGAACTATGCAAAAATTCATTGAGTAATATGCTTAGTTTGGCACACAGGTCTTAGGTTGCGTTCAATGGTCACCATCTAAATACTGAGCAGAGTCATCACTTCTTAACTTCAGATTTTCTTATGATAGTTGTTATTTGCTAAACTTTCGTTTAGTCTGGTAAAAGTCTTTACGTTTTTTTTACAGTGTCTGATTTTGTTACATAATTATTAGATACCTAAAATTTATGGCAATAGTGTAGAAATCATAATGGCGATTAGTGCAGCTGATGGCCTTGAGAGTGAGTGACGGCGCTTGACCTCACTCTCACCTTGCCTTCCGGGGATAAATCGTGAGACCGGAAGGCATAGAGGACCCTGTCTTCCGGTTTAAGGATACTAAGTAACTCAGGCGGTTAGAAGTTAGAAGCCGAGCTCGTAAGATGTAAGTCTCACTACGCAGAATGTCTAGGTTGGGGATTGAAAATAAAGTAACATCAAAGGGAATCGAAGTCTTGTGTTTATTACCTAAAAACTAACAATGACACAGGGCTTCTGATAAGGAGAAATCCCTAACAGAAACCAGACCTGAAGTCCCCAAGAAAGTCCAGACTTTAGGAGATCCGAGACGCTAGACCAGATCAAGGTGTTAGAAGATAGAATCAAAGCCGGCCAGAAGAATAGATGTCCAAGATATAGAAGCAAGTAAGAAGTAAAGAAGTAAAGAAAGGGTATACAACAATTTTACTTAGTGGTCACCATATAAGTATTGAGCTGTTCATGACATGAAACACTCTACTTTAGCCATTACTTGGTCTAAGCGGGTGGTCAGAGACCCTACCCGATCAATCGGTTAGTCACATCAAGCCCTAGAACCTGTATGATTGTCTCGACCGCATTGCTTTTATGGCAAACCCCAACCCTTTTATATTAAATATGTGCAGAAGGTGGTGTCTGAGAGTCTTAGTGTCCTGGGTTAGATAGATAAAAAATGAGTTTGAAAAACGTTGAACACCTAATAAGACTGAATAAAAATAAAACAAAATGTCTCCGGCATAAAATAACCCATGGGTTGATATGCCGTAAATTCCAGCCAACCAACCAGCCAACCAGAGTGGTGTTATCAGTTATCAACAAAAAAAGGGAAGTGGAAAGCTGAAATTAAATTCTGCAATAATACCGTTGAGAAAGGCATGAATCCATTGTTACATAATCTATGCGGTTGCATAAGATTATTGTCAATCCCCTGTATTTCTGAAGGGATGGCCCCTTTTCATATCACGAGCGGGACTTTCCATGGAATATTACAGAAAGCCCGCGAAATACGTGAAGTCACGTGGGACCTGGATGGGTCTTGAGTTTCAGTTTGGACGTCAGGCAGAGAAGGTGTACTGCCTTAACTGGACCTCACTGCATACGCGCGTTATGTTAGTTACATGAAATGTTTAGTTAAGTAAATAAAAGCTTACATAAGTAATATGGTTTTGTGGTTAATGAATGTCTTGGCAACAAGACTGATCTAGAAGAAGGAATGAATTAAGGACGACCAACCAGAAGAGACGTTAGAAGAACTTAAGATACCAAAGATGAACAAAAGAAAAATAGAAGTAAGGAAAGAAAGGGTATACAACACCCATGTATTTTTATGAGTGTAAAATGGTTAAGCAAACTTGTTTCACTTTCGCTTTCGTTTTCTTTATTTAATGGCATATCAATCTCTGTGGTTTAATTAATACCAAAGCCATCCTTGTAGGAGGTACTATTTAACTCATAGTTGGAACGGGCGATGGATTTCATACCTTTCCCAAGGGTATTAGTCCGAAATTGAACGTAATAGTGCGACTGGAGTTCAAACTCGATTACTATGATGTCGCAGTCCAACACGTTACCAATTAAGCCACCTGGACTCTCTAGCCTTGACAGGGCAACTAGTTTAAGAGGATAAGAATAATACTAAATTCAAATAGTTCGTAATAGAGGCGGAGCTTATAATATCGGTTGGGCTTATAATGTCCTGACTATGGGCACCCCATATGGTGTAATGGTTAGCGAGCTAGATTAACAGACCATTGTTAGTGAGTTCGATTTTCACTGAGCGCCCCATAATCTGGCCTTGTACCACATCTAAGCAAAGCTTAGTAAATAACTATAATGCCCTGACTATATACCTGGCAGGTGTCCAGGGTAGATGTTAAACTAAATCTAATATGGTGTCTCCAATTATGGAGATCTGTGGAGTGTGCTGTACCCTTTCAATCCAATTACTCACATCTCCAATCTGATCAAGAGTGATAGTGTTGTATACCCTTCTTTACTTACTTCTATTCTTCTTCTAGAGTCTCTTCTAGCGTCTGGACTTCGTCTTGGGGACTTCGTGTCTGGTCTTCCATTGGGGATTTCTCATTATCAGAAGCCCTGTGTCATTGGTAGTTTTTAGATAATAACACAAGACTTCGATTTACTTAGATCATATTTTATTCTCGAAATCCCCCACCAGACTACCTGTGCAGATTGAGTCGGAGCGTGTATAACACGACTTACCACCGTCGTGGTTTTTGGCCGACTGAATAAAAATCTCTTTCTAATCTAAACCGGAAGAGGGTCTCCTCCACCGATTCTCACGGTATCCACCGGAAAGGATCAGGATGAGGTCAAGCCTTGTCACTCATCCTTCAAGGCCTTGGGCTGCAACTTATAACAGCCATTTTGATTTCTACACTACAGCACATAAATATTAGGAATCTAATAATTATGTAACAATAGTACCTGTTAAGGTCCCATCTATGGTTCAAATAGATCTATTTAAAAAAATCATTTGTATTCGATTGGACCGTGTTCTGTAACGTGGTAAGTGTCAAGAAGTACAAGATATACCGGAATTAGAGAATCATGGTAAACGTTTGTTGTGTCGCCTCAAAGGAATGTGTGTTGCGTGCTCGGCACGGCGGAAAAGATAATTAAAAAGCCATCAATCATCCCCTTTGATTCTCGTTATTTCTAACTACCTTATTCTAAATTTGACACCAAGACGTTTCTTTTTTTTTTAAGATCTTAAATATATTATTTTAAACATTTGATCCGGGGCACTATCCAACACCTAAAACCTACTTAGACTTAATTCAACCAGACTGTATTTATCTACTTCAAAAGGAGCTCCTTCATGAATGACCGCCAAATGTCTTGGATTTTTGTCATTTATTTTTATCCATTATTATTATTATTATTATTATTATTATTATTATCTAACTCCCCTATTCTAATTTTGAAACCAAGACGTACTTTTTTTTTAGATATATTATTTTAAACATTTGATCCGGTGCACTATCCACCACCTAAACCTACTTAGACTTAATTCAATCAAACTGTCTTTATCAACTTCAAAAGGAGCTCCTTTATGAATGACCGCCAAGTTGTCTTGGATTTTTGTCATTTATTTTTATCCATTATTATTATTATTATTATTATTATTATTATTATTATTATTATTATTATCTAACTCCCCTATTCTAATTTTGAAACCAAGACGTACTTTTTTTTTTAGATATATTATTTTTAAACATTTGATCCGGGGCACTATCCAGCATCTGAACCTACTTAAACTTAATTCAACCAGACTGTCTTTATCAACTTCAAAAGGAGCTCCTTCACGAATGACCGCCAAGTTGTCTTGGATTTTTGTCATTTATTTTTTATCCATTATTATTATTATTATTATTATTATTATTATTATTATTATTATTATCTAACTCCCCTATTCTAATTTTGAAACCAAGACGTACTTTTTTTTTAGATATATTATTTTAAACATTTGATCCGGAACCCTCATGTTCCACTTATTTTTTAGTTCTCTGATAAAGTCCAGGTATTTGTCTACCTTTTCGTTTTCTTTCATTTTTACTCTGCCTAGACGGCAAAATCCACCATATTACAAGTTCCTTTTTTTCTAACCCAGATATAGGTTAAATAGTACCACTAATGTTCTTCTATAAGGATGGTTTTGGCATTAGATAACCCATGAATGTTAATATGCCATTAAACAGAGAAATCTAAACCAATCCAAGAATAATTTTCAGTAGTATTCTTTATCATCTTTTGAGTTTTAATTGTTGTGGTATACTAAGAAACGGAAGCACCGGTTATACCATTGTTTGTATGAAACGGAAGTAGTGTTTCAGCCATCTTGTGTTGTTACAAATAAAAGGCGGAAGTGAGGTCTTCTCGCAGTTAACGTTAACTGGCTACACGTCTTATTATTCGCTAAGCGCGTTATAAAATTTTTTTTTTTTCAAGACACTCGGCTCGTTATGTTGCTCTATTACGTACACTTTCGGACCAATACTATTGACAAAGGCATGAACCCTCTCATCACCCACCAATGAATTAAATAGTACAAGTACTGTTCTTCTAAATGGACATCTTTGACACGAAGGTTGATATGTCATTAAATAAGAAACCAAAAATAACCAAACAAATTTTGTGTCGCACTTTTTTTTATCATCTTTTGAATTTTAGTTTCTTTTTATCGCACTACACTCGGGTCGTTATGTCAACGACAAATTCGTTTTTAATTATCTTCGCTGATATACGTTGTTTATTGGCTGAGTTGTGATTAAAAAAAACAACTAAGATTAAAATGATGGAAGAAAATACTAGTCAAAATTAATGATAATAATGATTAATTGCTCTTAATGTAAAAAATAAAAAAAGAGAATTATTATTTCTCTGAATGTTTGAGATGAGGCTTGAAGATTAGTATTATCTGCGTTATTCGGACTATTGTCCCCGGGAACCTTCTCAGTTCTAAGTGACAGTTATCTCTGGTACCCGAGTTCAATCCTGAGTGAAAGCAGTTAGAAAAATGATTAATTAACACAACTCCTACCCCAGTTATGGTTAGCGGAATGAGAACAGGATACCCCCGTGGAATAAATAAAGGGTTAGGTTCAAAGTTCCGTGATGGCTCCCGAATACGACAAGAAAATTCCCGAGTTCGAAAAGAAGGTTCCCGAGTCCGAGAAGGTTCCCGAGTCCGACAAGAAATACCTGAAGAAGGCCGGAGGGTATATCGGCCGAAACGTTGTACAAATAACAATGAAGATGAGGACAATAGTCCGAATAACGCAGATAATACTAAAGAGAATTATATTATATATTATATAGAAAAGATTCTATTAGAAGTACTAGCAAAAAATAAATAAATAAACACCTTCTGGGCAGTGTAAAATTCAATTTTTGAATATTGCCTGGGGAAGTTGGAGAGAGAGAGAGATTGTACCATAAGTAAGTAAGTAAAGTCGACGGGGAGGCCTAAAGTCGGTATCAGCCAGTCAGCAGGGAGTCTATCCCCTTTTCACTAGCGCTAAACCAAGGAGATTGTTTTAGCATCTGGGGTGGAGCGTCACACCTACCATCAGCTCCTTACTTTACCGCACAGATCCCTATGCTACTCATACGCTGAGTTGGCGAGAACCGGTATCGAACTAGGAACCTTGTGGTTTCTAGCCGAACGCTCTACCGACTGAGCTAACCCGGCCCCTGTAAGTAAGATCATCAAATCTATAAAAGGAGTAAAAAATAAAACAATTTGAAATAGAAACTTAGTTCTGATATCTTTAAATATATATTAGAATAAAACAGAAAATATATATGAATATATAATACCAAGCATGTATTTATTAAAACTTGTTTTTATAAATAAAAAAACAATGAGGACCATCAAAGGTTGCATGCTCAAATTTTGAGTGTATTTATATTGTGACGATTTTGAGTAAAGTGACGTAAGCAGTGACGTATTTTCGGTTACAGACAAATAGAGAACTAATTTCCATTATTGATAGATGTAAAAAAAAAGTAGGGATTGTGACATAATGGTTATCGTCGTTTGAAATGAACTTGGCGTATCTTTAAATCTTAGATGAGCTTGTCTGTACTTCATTTCGCGCTAATGCTCTTTTAAAAAAAATCCTGGGCTCCTCCTCTTGTAAATTAGGATCAGGGAATCAACCCCCGTTTAGGGATAGTGTACATTGTGGGAACAAGACAGCGAGAGAGAAGAAAGATCACCATGACACATGATTAGATGTACGATTTATCTGCTCCCACACAGTTTAAATCTAAAATATCGGTTTTGGTAGAAGCTGTAGGGGATTATCTTCCTTTTGCCGAAAGAGTTATCTTCTCGTTGTTGCTGTTTGTTCCCACTATGGGGACCTCTGGTATTTAAGCGCGTTCATTCAAACGCTTCTTCCTCTTTTAGCTGGATCTTCTCAAGAACTGCTATGGGCTAGAGTTTATCTACGTCCTTCTCGGTGGGGCCTTCCCCCCTTACATTACTGTAAGTCCTTTATACAGCATGGACTATCCTTTAGTTCCATGTCTGTAACATTTATATGTTAGGTACATTTGGGTATCTTGTTTATACCTAAATATTGTATATGTATTTACATGTTCTATTCTCCTGTACATTATGTATCTTATCGTTTCCATGTGCTGTTATATATATTAAATGTTTTGTCTCACAACGTGTCGGAATTCTATGTTCAATTATCAACCTTGAATCTTACAAAGCCATTAGCTCTCTCCTGCATTAAATAAAAGCATAGTTTGTTCTACTAACAATATGTCTTTCATTCATTATTCATTCATTATTTATATTTCTTATACGTTAAAAACGTAACAAAAGGCATTTATTATTTTAATTTTACACATATATTGAGGCGCGTGGCGTAATGGTTAGAGTCGTAGGAAATGGACTCGTCGACCCGAGTTTAAATCCTAGACAAGGCTGTTTGCATTTCCCATAGGGAAAGGTATGAATCCATATATTCTCCTTCCAGCTATGGGTAAAATAGTAGGACAGAATGGGCTCTTTAACCTTGGATAGGTAACCAGTCTAGGTGAAGGAAGACTCTGAATTTGAAAAACCTGAGGTCAGTCGTTGATTAAGTTTGTGTCATCCCTTGTGCACCAATTCTTTCCTATCGACTGTGGCAAAAAGTGGATGGTCCAACTCAAGCCTTACCACTATAAACAAAACACTGTGTAGGTTGTTCACTGGATTAACCCTAATGCGTCGAAATCGACGAGAGAGTCCGGTTTATTAAAATAAACACTTTTTTCATTTTAAGTTATAAGTCGTTATTATTCAAATAACCAAGCAGTATTCCCGTTCAGGTGCACCTCAGGCACCGAGCAATAAACACGGCCTTCGCCCTTTTTAGGCGAGAGTTAGGTGCTGCCTTGAGCGAAGTCCGCTGGAACCAAACGACTAGGCGTTGCCTCACACATTCGACGTGACTCTAGAGTCATTAGCTCTTGAAGACTTTTGTTGGCCACACTGGTGGGTTTTTTTTCAGCATAAGTAAGATGCTTATACCTTATTCATGCTAGATATTTTTCAAAACTTTCAGTTTATTTGTGATAACAAGCATAAGCGATTCTGTAATGGTGGTGAATATAAAAGCTTTGTTTTGCATATGCTTATGTAATATTGAAATGTTTAGTAAATGTAAACTATTTTATTATCAAAAGGGTTGAGAAAGGTTCGTCTTTCTTTCCAAGGATTTGTAAATATGGTACAGTCCATCTGATTTGTTTTTACATCAATATTACAGGTAAAGAGGAAAATAATTAGCAAAATCGGATAGAACTCAAGGGAACACAGAAAGAAATAAAGAAAGAAAGGACAAATATAAAAATATAAGAAAGAATTGAACAGAAGAAGAAGAAGAAGAAGAAGAAGAAGAAGAAGAAAGAAGAAGAAGAAGAAGAAGAAGCGAAATAAGAATAGAGTAATGGGAACAGTTAAGAGAGCGAGAGAGTAGGAGAGAGAGAAGGAGAGACAGACAGACAGACAGAGATAGAAGACAGAGACAGAAGAGAAGAAGAAGGAAGAAGAAGAAGAAGAAGAAGAAGAAGAAGAAGAAGAAGAAGAAAAGAAGAAGAAGAAAGAAATAAAGGATAGAGAGAGTGCAGGGAGGGAGAGAGAGAGGGGGGGAGAAAATGTGTGAAACAATACAAGAAAGTTTGAAACAGAAAGAGAAGGACGAGCAGCAAAAATTGTTGAAAAAAAGAAAGAAAGAAAAGAAAGAAGAAAGAATAGGATAAGAAGATAAAAGAAAGAAAGAATGGGATAAGAGGCTGATGAAAGAAAGAAAGAAAGAAAGAAGAAAGAAAAAAGAAAAAAGAAAGGCTGATGAAAGAAAGAAAGAAAGAAAGAAAGAAAGAAAGGAACGAAGAAAGAAATAAAGAATAGGATAAAAGATGATGAAAGAAAAAAGAAAAAAAGAAAGGATAAAAGGCTGATGAAAGAAAGAAAGAAAGAATGAATGACCGAAAGAAAGAAAGAAAGAAAAAAGAAAGAAAGAAAGAAAGAAAGAAAGGGAGGAAGAAAAGAAAGAATTTAAAAAAGACAGAATAGAACAAGTGGATGATGGAATAATCAAAGAAACAAACAATAAATAAAGAGGAGAAAGAAAGAAAGAAAGAAAGAAAGAAAGAAAGAAAGAAAGAAAGAAAGAACTAATAGGACCAGACGCTGATGACAGAAAAAGAAATAAATAAAGAAAAACCAAAAGATAAAGAAAGAAAAAGAAGAGATGCTGAATGAGGAGTAAGAGAGGAAGAATCACGGAGCTCAACTACAAACTAAACTGAGTAAAAAAAGGAAAAGACCAAGATGTTCATAGAGCTGTGTGTACGTTAAAAATGATGATGATGATGATGTCAAGTTAGAAATGTATCAAATGACATCTAACGTTTCTAATCAAAGATCCGCATCAAAAGTATTGCGTTCACTGGGTTTGGGGAATGGAAGATGAGTGTTTTTCTTGTAATGCCTATTTCTATTTTGGAAGAAGCTTATGCCAGGCTGTCATCTATGGGTTACGATACAAGGCTGACAATTGGTATTTATGTAAACTAGCAAATATATGCACCCTCCGGGTGCAAGTATTTAGGTTTTAATGTAATAAAATATTGTATTAAATTAGAAAGGCTAATGAAACTAAATAAGAATACAGATAAAAAGATTTGAAACAGAGGGAGTATAATAAAAGATTTGAAACAGAGGGGGTATAATAAAAAATGGAACAACTGAAACTTACTCTTCCATCACTCTCGTCTTTCATTGTTATTTTTTCTAATTTAAGTATTTAGTTAAAAGAGGAAGTGAAGAATAAAATGACAGTTATTTTATCTTGTTAATGGATTTCATTTAAGATTCATTGAAGAGATTTTTGCTTATATTCATTAAAATAAAACCAAACAGTTAGAAATCAATAATACTAAGCACATATTTATTAAATTCAATTTTTTTATATCAATATGCAAATTAGCCTTCCCGTTCACACTGTTAACCGCCATTTTGTTGTATATATAAACATAATTGTATCTTGTTAGTATGTAGATATGGTTAACAGTATTAATAATGTAAAACAATTTTATTAATAATAGAGGTTAAAATAAAAATAAAATCATTGAGTATGTGATGTCAATAACTAAGGGAATTGTAACTTGAGTAGTGATATAGTTTCGGTTACAGACAAAAAAGCACACAATCTCCATTATAATAAGATATGTATGTTGTAAGTTACGTGGGTTGATAAGTATGTTGTTTGGCCTAGATACAACTAGTTGACTGGTTTTTATAGATAATAAGTAAAGTAAAGTCGTCGGGGCGGCCTAATGTCGATACAGTGAGTATATTTGTCGCATACCCCACTTGTATGGACTGGGCACAAGGCCTCGTTTTAACGTGGGCCGACCCACAAGCCGAAGCTCAAGGGTGGGAAAGAACAAAAATTGCATCGATCCCTTCGGCATTCCCCCACAAGAAGGGGGATAGACCCCTGGGATCGACGCTATTATTAAACTCCAGCGGCCGAAGCTTGCCGGACCCCCGGCGTTAACCGGAAAACCGAATGTGCAATGAGTTTATAAAAAAATGATGAGCCATACAGCGAGGGAGTCTATCCCCTTTTCACTAGCGCTAGACCAAGGAGATTGTTTTTTTCTGTGTCTGGGATGGAGCGCTACACCTGCCATCAGCTCCTTACTTTACTGCACATTTCCTCTGTGCTACTCATACGCTAGGTTGGTGAGGGCCGGTATCGAACTAGGAACCTATCGACTGCCATAACTCTTTTTTAAACACATTTTTAAAACTAATTTTTTATCTATTTAAACCATACTAGGATTGGTTTGTTGGTTGGGTTTTACGGCATGTCAACCCATTGGGTTATTTTATGCCGATGACGTTTTGTTTTATTGGTATTTATTACGTATCCCACTTATGCGAGTCAGACACAAGGTCCTATTAATGTGGGATCACGCATGTGATGGCTGGCACAAAAAATGCGTGGATCCCCTCAGCATTCCCCATCGAGGGAGCACCTCAGACACTGATCAATAAACCCAGCCCCGCTCCTTTAAATCAAGTCGGCAGATGTTGCCTGAGGGAACGGTCCACATGGATCACGCCGTTTATTTTATTCATTCTTGATGGGTACTCAATTTGTTTTAAACACATTTTTTCTCTCTAACTCATAAATGGGACCCTAACAGGTACTACCACTCCGGGTCAGAGTGAACCTGGAAGCAATGGCGATAAAAGGCCGGTTCACATAACCCAGACCTCCAGAACTGGAACCTCACAATCAAATGTAACGTCGTTCCCAGGACATGAATACCCTCAGCCACCGCTCCCATATGATATAGCACCATAAAGAGGTCGAGGTTGCCACAAGAGTAATAGATTTGGGACAATCATACAGGTGCTAGAGCTTGATGCGACCGGCCGATTTATCGTAGGATGCATCTCCAGCCGCCCTAGCCTAAGTAAGGACCAAACTAGAGTGTTGTATGTCATGGACTGTCGAGCCACTCTTCCCTTTAGCATCAAAGATCACGACCCACGTGCCACCGCACACGGCCAACAATTAGCCCCATTGGAGCGGTCGTACCCCTGCATACTGGTACTCAACAAAAGATGCTCTGCATACTGATACTCGGGAAAATATGCTCCTTAAAATGTGCCCATTGTTTACGGCCCACATTGTTCCTCGCCGGGAACTTAGGATCCTCCCACAGATTCTGAGCCCCCGCAGCAACGACCACCTGATGATGCCATGGACATCCACGGTAACCTTAATGTAGCATCGCTTGGGGTGCGACCACCAATAACCTTGACCACAACGCGGACGATCATGAATACTTGGGTGCATGCAGGCCAAGATGACCACGTCGGTTCAACCCATGCTCACAGGAGGGGGCATGTCTAATTAGAATGGAGTGGTCTGCCCCTGTGTCTTAGCTGAACAGGGTGATCTACCTTTGGCCAGATACTATAAATGAATTTACATCATAATCTGGACTTCCGAAAGAAACGGTAACCAGGTCTTTCGTACTTTATAGTGGCAATTGCAAAAAGGGTGTGCTTCCTGTCGGAATTCCCCTTTTGAGGCACCTCAGGCACCGGGCAATAAACCCAGCCCTGTCCCTTTTAGAGGAGGGTCAGTTGCTGCCGGGAGGATGACACCCGTGGGATCACTCGATTAATTTTACCTCACTCACCGGTTCAGAAACCGAAGTAGGGAGGATAATTTACAATCTATTTATTAGCCATCTGATGGAGTCAAATATTTTTCTTAGATTAAAATACTTGTTCCTAAGTGGTCACCCATCTCAGAATTGGGTGATCTACGGCGTGACTTCAATCGAAGAGATAATACCTTGGAGAGAAAGAGAAATTGAAAAAGAAAGAAAAAATAAAATGAAGAAAAGTGAGAAGACTAAAGTATGTAAACTCATAGTGACTGAAGAAAGAGATAAAAGAAATTGAAAGAAAGGGGAAGCGTGATATCAAGTAGTGTAGTCTACCTATATATTACCAGTAAAAGACCATATTTGAATTGTACCAAAACAACATGATTTCTCATTACTCTGTAGTGAGACCAAGTTTGCGTCACCGTTTTACATACATATATATAAGACTTTTGAATGTTCGTTTTTTTAGAAGCATTGTTGAATAAAGTATATATTATATTTTTTGCTTGAAGGCAATTACAATGCATGTATCGCATAAATTCGATACTTAAAAAAAAGTATCGAATTTTATGCGATACATGCATTGTAATTGCCTTCAAGCAAAAAAATAATATATATATATATATATATATATATATAATGGTGACACCAATATATATATATATATAGTGTGTGTGTGTGTGTATGTGTGTGTGTATGTGTGTGTGGGTGCGTGCGTGCATCTGTATTGTATGTACACCAACATATTTTATAAAAAGTTCATCGTCTTCTAAACCAAAGATACTATTATCTTTAGTGGAACCTTATACTATCAAAATAAAAAAAAACTATTATATGCACACCTAACGACTATTTAACGTGTTCAAAAGTTTATACTTATTCTAATAAAAAAGTAATCATCTATTAACCGGAAGATACTTTCTACATATTTGGATAAGCATTCCTTGATACTCATTCCCCCCTCTCTCTCTCTCTCTCTCTCTCTCTCTCTCATCCAAAGGACATTTAATATAAATATATATACAACTAGCAAAATTACCCGGTCCATGACCGGACGAAAAGATTTTAGGAAAAAAATAAAAATTTTTAAAAAATCACTGAAAATTTATGTATTACAGTGTTTATTTTAGGGATTTTTTTAAAACATTGAACATATTTTTTTATATCTAATCCTCAATCTTTTAGTGTTTGGAAATAATTTTATGTCATAATATTAACATTTTTTTAGGTAGAATTCAGAATACATTTTTTTTTATAATAAAAAAAAATCCCGTATGGAAACTTCAAAAAATCTTTTGATATAATTATTCAGACTATTATTTTTATTGAAAAAAATAAAATAAAAAATCGTTTTTTATCAGTTTATTTTTTTTTCCAGATTTCATAAAATAAGCGGGGTGGGGGAGACCTCGTAAAAATATTTCCCCTAACTTATTTTATGAAAGAAAACCCTATTTCAGACATATTTTCATTTGGCTGAACTTGTACAACGGTCGGAAAATTAAAACGGAAAGTTTGTTGGTGGTCCCCATGATAGTTTAACTACAGTCTATGAATTAACTTTTTGCGAATTGGGTTACGGTCTAGGGGATTAAGGTTGTTTTTAATTACATATTCCTTAAAATAAAAAAAAACAAATTACTATACATTTAATGTTAATTTGTTTTTTGTTGTTTATTTTTTAAGCAATACGTAATTAAAAACAACCTTAATCCCTTAAAACCGTAACCCAATTCGCATGATAAATATCATTATTTCTACATTTCGAATTTTAGTAAGCTAAAAGAAGCAACTACCACCTCTGTCCTATAGAAGATGTTTATATATATATAATATATATATATATATATATATATATATATATATATATATATATATTTGGTACAAGAAAATTTATATAATATATTTATTAAGGATATCATGTATAGTAATCTACACTATGATAATGAATGGGGGACAGAAAGGAGGGATAGAGTGAGGAAAGTTGTTTTAATGATATAAAACTAGGGCCCTTTCGTCCGGTGCTTTTTCAAGTTTTACAACCGGAGAACGATTAAAAGTCACAATAGTAAATTAAATTAAATCGATTTAATTTACTATTGTGACTATTATTCATTATCATAGTGTAGATATCATAGTGTGATATCCTTAATAAACATATATATATATATATATATATATAGGGTCATCCACAGACACGTGTTTCGACTTATCAAGTATCTTCAGTGTGGCTAGACATTTTGTAAGCTACCTACAGCCGGAATTGAACACCGGTCGGTTGGGTATCAGTCCGGCACCTTAACCATAAGGCTGTCTTCACTTACAGAATGGGAAGGGGATTTTAACTGTTTTAATACACACATCGCTTTGTGTGTAAAGGCCGTCACAGAGTGCTCCATTCACAGAAGAGCGTTGCGTTTTCGCTTGAGTTGGCGGCCCTCAGCGAGATCCCCCCAGAGTGCTCAACCCAAGGGGATGGGGAGCATATATAGGGTCATCCACACACACACACACACACACACACACACACATATATATATATATTATATATATATATATATATATATATATATTTACCAACCCCTCCGCACGAGCAGGATGCGACACAAGGTCAATTTCTTAAGCGGAGTTTAACAGGTTTGAATTCAGAGTTTTCCTTCTCCTAAACTGGTTACCAAGCCATGGTTAAAGAGTCCAGTTTGCCCTGCTATTTACCCATAGTTGGAGGGAGAATTTGATTCATACCTTTCCCAAGGGTTTTAGCGCTATGTGAAATGCCATCAGCTTCGTCCATATATATATATATATATATATATATATATATATATGTGTATGTGTGTGTGTGTGTGTGTGTGTGTGTGTGTGTAAGTTAGGGTAGCGTAGACATACACTCAACGGCGCTTGAATTTTTTAATATTAATATCTTTAAGTATAATATCTTTTTAATAGCGAGAAGAATCAACTACAGCATCTTAATTTTCTTCTTGACGAAAGATACCAGGATTTTATCATTTCTCATCACAATAAATATTATTGTTTGGTTGGTTGTTTGGTTGGATTTTACGGCATGTCAACCCAGTTGCCGAAGACGTTTTTGTTTTATTCATTCTTGGGTATTCAATTTTTTTATTCAATTATTTTTCTTTCTTTTTTTCTTCTTTTTTTTCTTTCTCTTTAACCCATAAATGAGATACTATCAGGCACTACCATTGTGGGTCAGAGTGGACTTGGGAATAATGCCAATGAACGGTTGATCCCCACTCCCCAGAGCTGCTGCATGGGAAACTAGCTACTAGATGCAATTTAATGTCATATCCTGAACACTAAGACCCTCAGCCACCACCTTCTAGCACATATATGCTAAAAAAGGTTTGGGGGTTATCATAAGAGCAATAGGGTCGGGACAATCAAATAGGTTCTAAGGCTTGACCTGACCAGCATATTGATCGGAGGGGGCTTCTCTGATCGCCCAACTAGCCCAATTTAAGCAACATAGTGTAGTGCTGCAATGTCATGGACTACTCAGCCACTAAGAATCCGTCCTTACAATTCATGGGTCGCCACCTACGGCCAACAGGTGACCCCATTGGGTTTTCTGACTCCTTTGCAAAGGTATGTCGGCGTATTCTACTCGATGGCTAAAATTTAAATAAAACAACTGGTTTCGGTATTGAATAACCCGACAAGGTTTGACATGCTTAGAATTTGAAGGTGAAGCTTTGAAAAATCTGAATCAGTATTTATCAGCCACGGGAGGGCGGACAGAAACTAAAAGCGGCTACCCGGCGTCGCCTAGTAAGAGATTGTGAGTGTGTGGGTTAAAAAAAAGGAGTTTCGCAAATTCATTATTGTTGAATCGCGAGTTGGACCCTTGCAGGGTACCCCATTAAAATCCCTGCATAAAAAAGACCTTGAATTGATACAGACACTCTAAAAAGAAAAATTAATGTCACCTATTCAAAATACGAAATGCAAAAAAAAAAAAAATCATGCTGTTATCATTTAAATTTTATTTTTAATTATTAGGTATCACCAATTTGACCCTGTGCAATTTACACCACCCCTACATTTAACACAATGAAACTTCTAGTAAAATTAATATTTTCTTGAAAATTTTTTTCCATTCGAAAGAAAAAACATTAAATAAACTCCTCATGATTTTTTTACATTTTTTATCAGCTTACGAAAATAATGAAAATTATGATTGAAAAACAATGTTTTCATTTTTGCACTGTTAAATCAACTGAAATTTAACGTAGCTAAAAACAAGTTACGATAAGAGTTCTTGTCCCCTCTTGGATACCGACGTTGGCGCACCATTGAATAGAGTACACCTGGTCAGTGAGGATTAAAGGGTGTACCTGTTCCAAACAGTAGGCTTGGCTAGTTTTGGGTTTATTTAAATTATTTTTTTGAGTTTTGTCTTTAACATTGTGGGACAAAAATTGTTTAAAAAAAGAATAGAAAGAATGAATGAAGTCTTCCTTTCTTTTGGGTAAACTGTTACGGAAATTGCTGTAATGCTTCAAGAAGCTTTGAAAGATGTTTTAGGGAAAACACAGGTGCACGAGTGGAATTCATGTTTCAAACGTGTTGAAATGTTACCTGAAGATCAAAAAGCGATCTGGCTGACCTTCAAAATTCGTGACTCGTTTATTCACGAAGAATAAGTAAATAACAATTGTTTGAATGTAAACCCCCAGGATTTTGAGGGAACAAATTCGAAATGACCTACAGGTTCTTTCCAAAGTTGTCATCGGAGATAGGTTAATAATTCCTGTGATGTTTTGGTACTTAAGACATTATTTATAGATAAGAAATAGGGTTTAATCTATTAATAATGGAGATTAGCTTCCGGTTTTTGTCTGTAACAAAAACTACGTCACTGTTTACGTCACTATACCCGTCATAAATCGTCATAACAGAATAAACACACTCAAAATTTGAGCATGCAACATTAGACAGTCCTCATTGTTTTTTTAAAACAAGTTTTAATAGATACATCCCCGGTATCATATATCTATATATAGTTTGTTTTATTCTAATAGATATTCAAAGTTAATAGAACTTAATTTCGATTTCAAATTGTTTTATTTTTTTACTCTTTTAATAAATTTGATGCTTTCATGATTTATGGTTCAAACTCTCCGACATTTAATTTTTAACTTCCACCTCCTCAAGCAATATCTTTCAAAAATTTATTTTTACATCGCCCGGAGGGTGTTTTTTATTTTACTAGTAATAATAATGAAGATTGCGTGTATTTCTGTCTGTAACAAAAACTACGTCACAGCTCTACGTCACAGCTTACGTCACAATATTTTTGTGTTATATACACTCAAAATTTGAGTAAGCAATTTAAAAAAATGTTTTTTTTTACTCTCGTCCTTTTTTTTTCAGTAACAAGTTAACTAAAAAAAGTTTACAAATAGATAAATACTTACACATTTTGTGGAAAATTTATATGGAAAATATTCAAAATAATTGTTTCATTAAGATACACGCAACATTTTATTTAAGGGGGGCAGGACTAAGTTTCCATTTCCAGGATCTGTTTAAAGGCTGCACACAACATCCTCGTGCAGCACCCAACTAGGTTATTACCCAAGCGCTTTGTTAGGGTCCATGTAGTGCTGCCATACAGTAGCACTGATACGGCTACGGCTTGGAACAATTCTCGCTTTATCTAATCAGTGAGATCAGATTTACATATGATTCATAATCTAACCATGCAACGCGTGCTTTGGCATCACTTTCAATAGATGTGATATTACTACCTAGGTCTGTGAACTGGTTTACTGATTTTAGGGTTTTACCATCCAATATAGAGATGTCTCCATTTTGCTTAAAAAACACATCAATTTTTATTGTCTGAGTTTACATAGAGGCCAATGCCCCTTTCCAACCTCTCTTGTCTATGCAGCAGTGAAGATTGTGGTGATGATATTTGATTCTAATTATTATCATTATTCAAAATAAATCTCACGGCTCAGTCGGTAGAGCGTTCGATACCGACCCTCGCCAACTCAGAGTATGAGTAGCACAGGGATCTGTGTGGTAAAGTGAGGAGCTGATGGTAGGTGTGGCGTTCCACCTCATCTCCAAAAACAATCTCCTTGGCCTAGCACTAGTGAAAAGGGGATAGACTCCCTCGCTGTCTGGCTGATACTGACAATAGGCCATCCCGACAACTTTACTTTAATTACTTATTTAACTCTTTATTTACCAAATTCTCCCTACGGCTGTACCAAATTTCCCTATTGCAAAGGGATAAATTATCAGAGTCAGTCCCAGGCTGATATCTTATCTTATTATAATGGAGATTGTGGGTTTGTCTGTCTGTAACCGAAACTATATTACTATACAAGTCACAATTCCTTTAGTTATTGACATCATATTCTCCATGATTTTATTTTTATTTAAACCTCAATTATTAATAAAATTGTTTTACATTACTTACACTGTTGACCATATCTATATACTAATAACATGCAATTGTATTTATATATACAACAAAATATAGATTTACAGTATGAATGGGAAGGCTAATTTGCATATTGATCTTAAAAAATTGATTTTAATAAATATATGCTTAGTATTATTGATTTCTAATTGTTTGGTTTTATCTTATTGAATATGAGCAAAAATCTCTTCAATAAATCTTAAAAAGAAATCCCCTAACAAGAAGAACTAACTGTAATATTATTTTTTACTTCCTATTTTAACTAAACAGTTTAATTAGGAAAATTTACCAATGAAAGACGGGAGTAACGGAAAATGATGGAAGAGTTAGTTTCAAAGTTGTTCTATTTTTCAATCATACCCCCTCTGTTCAAAATCTTTTTATCTACATTCTTATTCAGTTTCATTAGCCTTTCTAATCTAATATCATATTTTATTATAAAATTTAACTAAAATACTTGCACCCGGAGGGTGCATATATTTGTTAGTATATATAAATATATAAATATATTAATTTTTTTTTTTTTATTTACTTAAATTTCTGTAATCTTGTATATATTGTGAAATAACTGGAATTCTTTTCTTTTTTTCTCTTTCTTTTAAAATTAGACAACGATAACAGAATACGTAGATATAGCACATTTAAAATTATTTACTATGTTACTAAGCTTAATAAGAAAGCGTGTATTTATCTTGTTATTTATTTTACTTTTATTCCCTCATTAATGTTTTAAATTCATTGTTTGTTTTACAAATTTATAAAGTATTTATAAGATTCTTATTTTCGAAGTTGCGTAAATATAAACAATTACTTAACTAGATTTCTTTACTCATATTTTACGTTTGAATTCAATTCTATTAGTTGCGTCTTGATTTTTTTAAACGTTATTTTTTTTCTTCTTTCTTTTAACGTCATTTTCTAACCGGTTAATATATATATATATATATATATATATATATATATATATATATATATATATAAACCGCTAGGGTTATCTAAAGCTAAAATGTAAAACGTGCTCAATACCTAAGTAGAGCAACTTAAGTAGGCTTATATATATATATATATATATATATATATATATATATATATATATATACCCTTTCTAGAAGACTTACAATGCACATTACAGACAATAGCTCAATAGCCCAACACCTAAAATCACACTCATGTCCCAACAATAAATTCCGGAAAATACTTAATGATAACACTACCATTATAGAAACACAATCATGTAAACAACGATTAAAAATCTTAGAAGCACTTCATATTAGACACAAAAATCCAAAACTAAACAAAATAAACTTTGATAATAGCACCAACATTCTAAAATGCCTATAATTACTATAAAATTATAATAGCAAAAATAATAATAATAATGACAATAATAATAAAAACTAATAATAACAACAACAACAACAATAATAAACACAACCTATATAAATGGTAAATGGAATATCCCATTGTTGTACGGTTAAAAATACCTTGAAGATGGCCCACGATAGGGCAGAAAGTACTCGGTCTATGACATATGGCGAATACATCAGCCAATTCTCGCCAGATATTAAAACAATAATCCGGCAATATGAAAAAACAAAGGATAAGACTTGCAGACAGAAAATGGCTGCATTATTTAACAATATATGCCTACAATATATATATATATATATATATATATATATATATATATATATATATATATATATATATATATATATTAAGTTTAATGTTCATGTTTAATAGAAATAAAGCAAAAAAACTTTTGAATTTTAATTTTAATTTAATCTAGTTAAAAAAACAATCATCAGTGAAGATTGTGGAAAAACATTTGTTATCTAAGTGTATTTTGTGATTTGTTGAACTAATACAAATTAACAGTTTAAAAAACTGCTTAGATGAATAAATATTATTGTGTACATGTATTTGTTTATATTTATTTAAAAATAATGTTTATGTTACAATAAAAAAATTGTTGAATGTTGTTAATGTCTTGCGGCTCTCTAACATCTCCAGTTTATCCGATGTGACTGTAAGTGTGGCCACCCAATGATATTTCCTGTATTATTAACTCTTTGCCAAGCAAATTTATCCCTACGGCTGTACCAAATTTTCTTGGTATTTTTTACCCGTATGATGTTACATTTCAAAGTTCACTATCTATTCACCTCAGAACTCACTTATTCAAATACAGTCCTATTATTATTGTAATCTGAGTCCTTCTGCTCAGTAAACAAGTGACATGTGTGAGATCCGTTGCTAGTTGGTTACCAAAGGGCTGTACCAAATTTTTTTTACCTGTATGATGGGATATTTCAAAGTTCAATATCTATTCCGCCTTGTCGGCTTGGGCGTTAGAATGCACCGACTGCACCTCTGCAGAGGGGTAAGACTCCCCCAATGGGGCCACCTGTTGGCCGTGGGTGGCGACCCGTGATGCTTAAGGATAGAGCCCAGGAGGATGAGCAGTTCGTGACATGCAATACTCCACATGGCAAAGAGTGCCAACTTTAAACCGCTCACAGCTGCTCACCCACCACACCAAAGTACAAAAATTGATGGTTAGTTCATAATTAAACAGAAGGACTCAGAATATTCACGGGAAATAAAATAATTCCCAGTTCAATATGCAATCAAATGATTTTTATCGAACATCCTTTTTTATTAGAGCAATATACTTAACTCTTTTCCCCAATGCTGTACCAATCCGCACGAAGTAAATAGGCCTTACAAAGTGACACGAAAGAGACGCTGTTTTTGTTCTTCCGCTTAAGAAAAAAAGTGCGCCGCTATCTTGCTCATATATGCATCTAAATGTGTCACAGCGTATATATATATATCTTATTATAATGGAGATTGTGGGTTTGTCTGTCTGTAACCGAAACTATATTACTATACAAGTCACAATTCCCTTTGTTATTTACATCACATTCTCCATGATTTTATTTTTTATTTAAACCTCAATTATTAGTAAAATTGTTTTACATCATTAAGACTGTTAACAATAACATACTACATACTAATAACATGCAATTATATTTATATATTCAACGAAATAGCGGTTTACAGTGTGAATAGGAAGGCTAATTTGCATATTGATCTTAAAAAATTTGATTTTAATAAATATATGCTTAGTATTATTGATTTCTAATTGTTTGGTTTTATCTTAATAAATATGATCAAAAATCTCGGGGATAAATCTTAACAGAAATCCTTTAACATAAAGAAATAACTGTAATTTTATTCTTTTCTTCCTATTTTAACTAAATAGTTAAATTAGGGAAATTTACCACTGAAAGACGGGAGTAAGGGAAAATGGTGGAACAGTTAGTTTCAAAGTTGTTCTATTTTCCGATTATACCCCCTCTGTTCCAAATATTTTTATCTGGATTCTTATTCAGTTTCATTAGCCTTTCTAATTTAACATGATATTTTATTATATTAAAACTTAAAAACTTGCACCCAGAGGGTGCATATATTTGCTAGTATATATAAGAAATGCTGATTATTTCTTTCAGTACAATACAATCTGAATAAAATTGTATAACGATCGAGTTTCATTTTCTATGGCATTATTTTTGTCTTCGATATCTATATGTAGTTGTGTAAATATTTCTTCAGGCATCGTAGAGTTTGGCGAACGGAAGGAATATGTTGTCTGTTAGACAGGTGACGTTTTTAGAAAGGGTTGATCAATGGATGTCAAAGTAGCGAAGTCGGTATATCATAGGTATCACCAAAATAGGTCACATGATATTCAAATAAAGGTGGCGGTGGTGTTCACGTAGTGATTTTTCAGTGTGAACAAGTGATATGTGCAAGAGCCACTGCCAGCGGTTTCCGTTAGGATCGCAGTGGTGGGAGAACCTCTGTGAACGGTTTAAAGTAGGCAAAGACTTAAAACGAAGGTCAATTACGATTCGCCGGGGTCATGGATGCAGGACGCTAGCGATAGGGTAAAAACTGTGAATATCTCTTTCTAGTCTCCCCCAACAAACCTTCTTCTGCCTTTTCTCATATTCAACGCATAAAAAGCAAAACGATACTTTTTAATCTAATCTATATATTAATACTCGTGTTCCTTAAAAGTACGACCGTTATCATCTTGTAACACCCTCTGGTTAACAATGAGACCGTGCAAATCGTCCAAGATTAAATGCACATTTAGTAAAGCCTGATTATCTGGTATTGCTTATCCGCCGAATTCTTATTTCTTATGAGTGTCATCACCTCAGCTAAATAATGTACCATTCCGTTTTTATTATAAAAAAGAAAGGGAAGAAAAAGGACAAACTGCACAGAAAAAATACAAAAAAAAAGAGGGATAAAAAGGAGAGTATGGGAAAGATAGAGAGACGGGTAAGTGCCCAGAAGCGATAACGCTAACCTGTTTCAATCGAGCATAATGAAAAGATGAAAAGAAGGAAAGAAAGAAAGAAAAAGAGTGAGTGAGAGAGAGAGAGAGAGAGAGAGAGAGAGAGAGAGTTAAATTAAGATTGATATACTTTTTACATATTGAATTATATATGCAATAGTTCTTAAGTAAACATATCAAACGTTATAATGATTAAATTATCATATTCTGATATATCCACAGGTCCTGCTAGTACAGTATTTTATTACATTAAAAGTTGAATACTTGCACCCGGAGGATGCATGTTTTTGCGAGTAATGAGAATTATAGTAACGTATAGATACTATAAATGACATGTGCCTGTACTAGTACAAACCACGTTAGATTCATAGTGATTACTCATCAGCTAGTAAGCCCTTAGTATTGTAAGTGTCATTTCTCTTGTATCTGATATCTTTACATACCACGCACAACCAAATACCCAGATCTTATTTTTCCTATTCCTTCTGCTGTTACAATAGTTGTCCGCGATTATACACATTCCATACAGTAGAGAGAGAAAGAGAAAGAAAGAAAGGAAGGAAGGATGTTCAGAGAGAGAGAGAGAGAGAGAGAGAGAGAGAGAGAGAGAGAGAGAGAGAGATCGTTTGTACATTGTCTTGCAGACCGTACTGGCTGCCTTATACGGCGGTTCAGTATCGTCGTCTTTTAACAGATGGTATGTTGCTTCTTATCTGTTTTTATTTCTTCTCTTTCTTTTTCTCCGTTCTTTCTTTCTTTCTTTCTTTCTTTCTTCTTTCTTTCTTTCTTTCTTTCTTTTCTTCTTTCTTCTTTTCTCTTCTTTCTTTCTTTCTTTCTTTCTTTCTTTTTCTCCGATTCTTTTTTCTTTCCTTCTTTCTTTCTTTCTTTCTTTCTCTCCGATTCTTCTTTCTTTCTTCTTTTTCTCTTCTTTCTTTCTTTCTTTCTTTCTTTCTTTTTCTCTTCTTTCTTTCTTTCTTTCTTCTTTCTTTTTCTTTCTTTCTTTTTTCTTTCTTTTTTCTTTCTTTCTTTCTTTGTATTATCTTCTTTCAGTATTTTCTTACTTACTTTTTTTGGTCTTGTGGGTTTCTTTCTTTCTTTTCTTTCTTTCTTTCTTTCTTCCTTCCTTAATCTTGTTTTCTTTTCTTTCTCTTCTTTCTTTTCTTTCTTTCTTTCTTTCATCGTCTGATCTGCATTTTCTTTTCTTTTTTTTCATCTTGTCTTTTTTTTCCTTTCTTTCTTTCTTTCTTTCTTTCTCTTTCTTTTTTTTTGGTCATGTGGTTTTTCGTTTTTTCTTTCTTTCTTCTTTCTTTCTTTCTTTCTTTCTCCGTCTTATCTGCTTTTCTTTCTCACTTTCTCTTCTTGTAAATTTTCTTTTTTCTTTATCACGTGTTTCTTCTCTCTCTCTCTCTCTCTCTCTCTCTCTCTCTCTCTCTCTCTCTCTCTCTCTCTCTCTCTTCACCTTTATTTCTCTTCCTCCTTTTTTCTGGCTTCATTTTTTTCCATTTTCTTCACCCTGTCCCAAATTTCTTTCTACCCTCTCACTCTCCCTTCCCCCCCCTCTCTCTCTCTCTCTCTCTCTCTCTCTCTCACTCTCTCTCTCTCTCTCGCTCTCCCCTCTCTCCTTCACAATATCGTTCTTTCTTACGTCCTTGTCGTTTTGGCACGGGCTCGGGTATCTCACGAATCCACCGTGCAAAGTGATTTCTCTCTTTTTTCTCCACCCCCCCCCCACCCCGATCCTTTCATTCGTAGTAAACTCACACCTTTCTGCGCATGCGTCACTACAGGAGTATATAAACCAGTCGCCCGCAGCCAATATGTTCACTTATAAGCTCATTCATTTCATAGAACACTTGTTATTTTCTCAAAGGTTTGGGGCATTATGGATCGGGCCATGTCGAGCAACTTTTTTGAGAAATTCTTCCTCGTATCACCAGTGCCCCTCCCCACCTTCCAGCTGTTAAAGACGATAGCGTAGTGTCCATTTTTAACTGCATCTGCGCGAGTGGCTGAACAGGCCAATTTTTGAATGGCAATCTCTGTTGCAGTGACTGCAAACGAACAGTGAATTTGCTGGAGTTGCTGTTGTCTCTCCTTGTTTCTGGCTCTCTTTTCTGTGGCGGCTTCTTTCCTCTCTTTTTCACTCCTTTCCGTCTCTTGTCTGACAAGGGGTGCCAGGCCGCTCGGTTTTCTGTACCAACCTCCCATGTGTTAGTATCTCCATGTCCTTCTTGCAGACGTTTTTAAAGCATAGGCGTGGTCTCCCTACCGGTCGGGTGCGTTCCGCTAATTCTACAGTAGGTCTTTGGGGATTTTTGTTCCTGTACATGTAAAGTTATCATAGTCAATATTTAACTACATTCTATAGTGTAAGGTACATGGTCAGTTTAATGAGGGGGGTTAGATAGGACAAAAAATGCACGGGGTCACACAGGCGTCAACCTCGGAATCAGACACGCTTAGTTTATTTGCTGAGTTCTGTCCAAAGACCAAAATAAGCCCAACCCGACACCAGAATGGACTCGCCTACTTGGCACTAGACAGTCCATTAAATCCAGTTTAACGTCATACCCAGGATACAGTACATTCAGATATCAATCGATGAATATCATTTTTAGTACTTTAGTTGTAGAAGGTCTATGCGAGAGGTTGTGAGTTCTTTCCCACAAGCAAGGTCTCCATATATTTAAGAAAATAATCGGGAGATAGACGAGTTGCAGAGCCGGGAAGTGGTGATTGTGCTGACGTATCCATTTTCGGATGGTTTGAGTAGTACAAAGCAACTACATCTGGTAGACAGACGGTCAAAATATAACAACTGTTTCTCCTGAAACACAAATTGGGCTAACAAGCGCCATTTTACAAAAAATAATCGGCAATTTCATAGCATAAAGTATGTAAAGGCGTCGGGGTGGTCTAAAGTCAGTATCAGCCAGAGCGAGGGAGTCTATCCACTTTCACTAGCGCTTTGACCAAGGAGATTGTTTCTGCGTCTGGGATGGAGCGCCACGCCTACCATCAGCTCCTTTACCGCACAGATCCCTGTGCTACACATACGCTGAGGTGGCGAGGGCCGGTATCGAACAGTAAAACTGTGTTGAACTGTAGATGTTTAGATATGTATAAGCCTTATCATTAACACGTAATCAATCTATGTACTTGTAAGGTATCCGAGATTTAGACGGGTGGGTAATCTTCTATAAAGGTAGATCAAGGGGGTTTTCCCGGTTTTTAATCATTTAGGAGTTCACAGGATTCTCTCTGTGTAATGTTCTCCATATGGTGGTGTTCGAAGGTCTTAACTCTTCTTCAAATCCCCAATGTTGTTGGTCAGCTTCTCTACCTGACATTCTAAAACGTCATAATCGACAACTGAATGTCTTTATGGGCTTTATATAAAGAGATAGGTCATTGCCCTCAAAATGCTGAAACCAATCTGGGGCTGTACACTCAGATACTGTTTCATTGTATGTATTTACCCAACCCCTTTACCACTAACAGGATGTGGCACTGGTTACCTTACCAAGTCTAAAGGGCTAAGACTGTCCTACTATTTACCCATAGATGGGATGAACAGCTGGATTCATTCATATCTTTCCCAATGGCATTAGAGCGAAGTGAAGCCCATCCAGGATTTGAACTCAGGTCGCCGATTGAATTTTTTCTTAGGATAACCGTTACGCTGAGCGCATCTCAAATATTTTCTCATTGTATTCCAATTCCTGAATTCTGAGAGAAGCTTCAGTATCTTTAGGGCTCAGGTTAATTAATTTCCAGAGTCCTAATACGTGTATCCACCATTATAACATCTGTAATAAGAGATATGGCTGAATGATATTAATGAGGTTATATATATATATATATATATATATATATAATATATATATATAATATCGTAGTTCCCGTCACATGTGACCTAATTATTTAAGTAGGCATCTACACTTCTTTTTGCCTATACGTGCGAGATTGTGATAAGTCTTAATGGTGGGTTGATATTGCATGAGCATCGATCGCCTGAAGTCCTTTCGAATCCTTTCAGTAAACAGAAGGAAGGAACGAACGAACAAACGAAAGAAGGAAGGAAGGAAGGAAGGAAGAAAGGAGAAAGAAAGAAGAAAAAGAAAGAAAAAAAAAGAAAGAAAGAAAGGAGAATTAAAGCAAAAATAAGACCACGAACTAACGCAGAAAAGGTATAGGATTAAAGGGTCACACGTAAGCAGGTGTGACACAAGGGACCACTCACGAGCCGAAGCTCATGGGGCGGTGGGTGCAAAAATGCGTTGATCACGTCGGCATCCCCCCTCAACAGTGGGTGGCTTCTCAGGCACTGGGCAATAAACCTATCCCTGTCCCTTTAAATCAAACGGGTCAAGTATTACCTGGGGGGATAGCCCCCTGGGATCTACGCCATTTAATTACTTAACCGGTTCAAGGCCGAAGCCAAGGATTAAAGTATAGAATGTGATAGCACGATAAGAAAAAAAAAAGAAGAAACTGAAAAAGCGCTAGTTTTGTTTGTTTGTGTGTTTGTGTTCAGAAACATGTGTGTGTGTGTGTGTGTGTTTATTGGTGTGCGTAGGTAGATACAATCACTCACGCATATACATACGCACGTTATGTCTGCGTATATGTTGGCATGTATTTTCATTACATATACACGTTGATACATTTACTTCCTGTTCTGGTGTCTAGCCGAGAAGGAGGCCTTAGTCTAGCTCCTTTGTGACATAAAGAGAAAGATAGAGACAGACAAGCACATAGACAGAGGAGAGTCAGGGAGAGAGAGAGAGAGAGAGGGGGGCAGAGTCAGAGAGAAAGAGGGAGAGAGATTAAGTAGTGTAGTCAATCTAATTATTACCCATCAAAGAATTCCGTTTTTATTATAAAGAAAGAAAAGGAAGAAAAAGGACATGTTACACAGAAAAATATCTGGATGTCATTTCATCATTTATTAGAATAGGAATACAATAACATGACAACGGAATTTCTGATTCCCCAGTCAATGAGACCGGGTTTTTGTGGCTAATTTTATATATATATATATATATATATATATATATATATATATATATATATATGAAGTAGTCAAAGCACTGCCCTGTCTATAGCTCTGCTGATGAGGCCTAATGGGCTGAAATGTACATACAGATGACTTTTTCTCGATTTGTTTACGCTTTACATTTAAACCGATATGCACACCTAATTCATTTAGTTATAATTAATTAATTAACAAAATTAGGTATGGCTTTAATTAAGCACATAATCTCCCCCCCCCCACACACACACATATATATATATATAATATATATATAGTGGTGTGTGTTGGTGGTGTATGTGTGTGTGTGTGTGTGTGTGTGTGTGTTTACTAATCTCTCTGCATTAGGAGGATGAGATCAATTTCTTAAACAGGTTTGAATTCAGAGTTTTCATTCTCTTACTGATTGCCTTACTGAAATATATATATATATATATATATATATATATATATATATATATATATATATATATATATAATGAGTCAGACGAACCTTCAGGGCTAAGATTTGACTCTTAGTCAGATCTTAGCCCTCAAGAGCATTAAGCGAAACTTTTAGTAGGTTCGTCTGGCTCATTAGATTTATCTTTATTATTTGCTCTACTTAGATATTGAGCACTTTTTACTTATTAGCTTAAGTCTTCTGGCGGTTTTGTATGAATATATATATATCTTATATATATATATATGCATATAAATTGTTTTTTTTCTTTGGCCAAAATATTGTACTAATAGATTATTTTTTGTTGGTACGATTATCTTGGTCTTTTCTTTTTTACAAAAAATTTGTTCTTCCCGGTGATGTTTGGTAGTATATTTTTACAATCAAACTATTTGCTGTTTTTTTTTTTTCTCACCGCGAGGATTTACCAATAAGTTTGGTATATATATATATATATATATATATATATATATATATATATATATATATATATCATAGTCACATTGTATCTTATATGCAAGTATACAGTATTAAAAATATTAAGGAATTAAAGATAATCTTTAGATATGTACATGAAATAAGCTTTGGAATAAAGGTCTGAAAAAACGAATATGTTTTTGATACACTTCAATTATATAATGTATTTCGGTTGACCTGAAATTCAGACTCGGGTACTTTTTTACGATTCATGTACCTGTAAAATTCACAATAATGGTGGTATATTAACATATTTCTACATGTGAACAATCTGCTTTATTGATTGATTTTAACGGCATGTCAACCTGCCTAGGGTTATTTCATGCCTTGAAGTTAGGGAATCACGTTCATTGTACGTTCATATTTATATTCTTCTGTTGTTGTATCTTAAGTGTTCGTCTTAATTGTGCTCTGTCCTATCGAATACGAATAATTTTAAAACAGAACTCTTTGACTCCTAGATAGAAGAGGATGTTTTCATTTTACATAGAGCTGATACCTTTGGGAAAGATATGCATCCAACTATTCTGACTTCAGCTATGGGTAAATAGTAGGGCAGGCTGAGCTCTTTAACCTTGGTTAGGCAACCAGTCGAGAAGGAAAACTCTGAATTTAAACCTGTTAGATTCTGCTTAATAAATTGACCTTCTGTCACATCCTGCTCTTGCGGAGGTGTTATATATATATATATATATATATATATATATATATATATATATATTATATATATAACATTTATACACACACGCGCAACCACACATACAAAACACCTAAAAAAATGCACAATGCCTTTTTTCGATACACACACTCACACACTCTCATACTCACACCGTAAAAGAAAATATTTGACGTCATATTTCAAACCGTCCACTTTTTTCAGCGTCCTTTTTTCAGACTTCAAATTTTAAACAGACTGATAAACAAGGACTATCACTTGCTTTTCTCGTTATTCTGTGATAAAAATTTTGATCACTTCCATATACCAACAAATGCCCTGAAGATGAACTAATCAATAGATCGAAACACTGCAGTGTCGGCCAATAAACTTACCACTTAACTCATTTAAACCTGTGTTTTTTCAATTTTTCTTAATATACTACATACCGTCGGATTCACTTCCTTCACACACACACACACACACACACACACACACACATACATATATATATATATATATTATATATAGTGTATTTTGGCAGCGTTTTTTCTTTTATACAAGTTTTGTTGAACTGTACAGACAATTCCTGTCGGACAAGTTTTTCGTTGATCCGTTCCAATTTTCGGGCCATCTTTCTGGTGTCGGGGTGTAACTACATGAAGAAAAAAAAAAAAAAAAAAAAACTTCAAATAATCGAAGCTTTATATATCAAACAAAAAAACCTACCTTAAACAAAATAAACTTTGAAATAAGTCAACATATTCTCAAATGTTTATAATTTTCCGCCTATCCTCCTTTCACTATACCCCTCCCCTTCTCACAACTTGTGCCCCCCTCCCACATAAAATCACTACTGCAACGCTCGCTCAAACCACTACCATTCCTACAACCTCCTACTACCAATGGTTATTACCTCACACTTCTAATTCCTTGCTACTACTCGTTCTCGTTAAAAACGAGAGACGAAATCGTCTTGTAACCTTTGGGGGACTGTTATACCAGTTACACCCCGACACCAGAAAGATGGCCCGAAAATTGGAACGGATCAACGAAAAACTTGTCCGACAGGAATTGTCTGTACAGTTCAACAAAACTTGTATATATATATATATATATATATATATATATATATATATTTGACACCTAGATGATACCCTAACAGGTACTAACATTACGGACCAGAGTGAACCTGAGCGTAAGCGCAATTAAGGGGTACAACACACTGCTTAGATCTCCAGAACTATCACTATCAGATAGTTTAGTGTAATACACAAAACATCTTTTTGGAGAGGGTGATCTTACCCCCTCTGCTGGGGGGATTCAGTAAGTGTTTTCTAAGCCCTACCAACAGAGCGTACGGTGTGGAGAGTACAATGTAAGTGTCTAGAGACTTTAGGCAACTATTTCGATAATGTTTTTTTTTTTGCGGGGGGGTATAAAATCCACAACCTTGAAGTGCAACAAATAGTTTAGTGGTTAGTTATGTAGATTATCGCTGAAATTCCGATTGCATAATTCCAGTTCTTTTACGCAAGTTTCCGTTGAATTATGTAACATTATGAATACTAGAAAATATATGCACCCTCCGTAGGGTACAAGTATTTAAGTTTTAATGTAATAAAATATTGTGTTAAATTAGAAAGGCTAATGAAACTAAATAAGAATACAGATAAAAAGATTTGAAACAGAGGGAGTATAATAAAAGATTTGAAACAGAGGGAGTATAATAAAAATGGAACAACTGAAACTTACTCTTCCATCACTCTTGTCTTTCATTGTTATTTTTTCTAATTTAAGTATTTAGTTAAAAGAGGAAGTAAAGAATAAAATGACAGTTATTTTATCTTGTTAATGGATTTCATTTAAGATTCATTGAAGAGGTTTTTGCTTATATTCATTAAAATAAAACCAAACAGTTAGAAATCAATAATACTAAGCACATATTTATTAAATTCGATTTTTTAATATTAATATGCAAATTAGCCTTCCCGTTCACACTGTAAACCGCTATTTTGTTGTATATATAAATACAATTGCATGTTGTCAGTATGTAAACATAGTTAACAGTATTAATAATGTAAGACAATTTTATTAATAATTAAGGTTTAGATAAAGATAAAATCATGGAGAATGTGATGTCAATAACTAAGAGAATTGTGACTTGAGTAGGAGTATAGTTTCGGTTACAGACAGAAAAACACAAAATCTCCATTATAATAAGATGTAGCAGTACCAAAATAAGTACACCTTTTATATATACAAGTACAAAATTTAAAAAAAGCACCCTCCGGGCGATGTAAAAATAGATTTTTGAAACATATTGCCCGAGGAGTGGGAGTAAAGAATTCAATGTTACCGAGTTTGTGCCCTAAGTAAGTAAAATCATCAAATTCATTAAAGGATTAAAAAATAAAACAATTCAAAATGTAAACTTTAAATATGTATTAAAATAAAACAATCTATATATAGATATATAATACCAGTCATGTATTTATTAAAACTTGTTTTTTAAAAACTGCCTAATTTTGCATGTTCAAATTTTGAGTGTATTTATTCTATGTTATGACGATTTGGGGTAATGTGACGTATGCAGTGACGTAATTTTTGTTACAGTCAAAAACCAGAATCTCCATTATATATATATATATATATATATATATATATATACCGTTTATAATATGCATATAATATACACCGTCTATATATATGTGTGTTGTGTATATATATATATACACCGTTATATATATATATAAATATATACACCGTTTATATATGTATATACACCATTTATATATATACACCGTTTATATATATATATATATATATATATATATATAATATCATAATCTTTACAGATCATTGCCGTCCCTCACAAGTACCTACAAGAGCCAGACACTATCTACGTAGGATTCACCTGAACGGTTCTTCAAGATAATTCTAACTTTGAACCATTCGGGTGAAACCTAGGTAGATAGTGTCTGACTCTTGTAGGTCCTTATAATTATATTCTACTTAACGTATTGAGTACTTATTACATATGTAAGTTAGAAAACTCCTTCCGTGTCTTTTTCTTTTGGCCACTTCATGCGATACTGATAATCATTTTCAGAAAGTACTTGTTTGTTGGTCATGTCAGAAAATTATTTTATTTTGGAAATTGAGTTATATATATATATATATATATATATATATATATATAACTCAATTTCCAAAATAAAATAATTTTCTAACATGACCAACAAACAAGTACTTTCTGAAAATGATTATCAGTATCGAATGAAGTGGCCAAAAGAAAAAGACACGGAAGGAGTTTTCTAACTTACATAAAAATCACAATAAGAACAATGACGACAAATAGTGATGCCGTTGAATGATGAAAGCGAAATGCACGAGCTATTAACGGAACGCGTGGATACGTGCCGGGAGTTTAAAACTGTCCAAATTTTTTTCAAAAGTCAAACGCCTCTGAAGATGAATAACACCAAAAAAAGTGTTATTCAGAAACCAATGGTAGGAGCAACTTTGTAATTATAAATAAATAAATATATATATATATATATATATATATATATATATATATGAGTGATATATATATATATAATATATATATATATATATATGTGTGAAATTTGAAGAAGAAACGCTAGAAAGGTAGACGGTTTGAAATGACGCTGCAGTGTTTCGATCTGTTAAGTAGATCTTCTTCAGGGTTTTTGTTGATATAAGGAAGAGTACAAAATTTTTATCACAGAATAATGAGAAAAACTGTAATAGTACTTGTTTATCAATCTGTTCAAAATTTGAAATTTGAAGAAGTTTCTTCTTCAAGTTCAAGCTCCAAATCTGCGATAAAAAATTTTTTACTCTTCCTTATATCAACAAAAACCCTGGAGAAGATCTACTTAACAGATCGAAACACTGCAGTGTCATTTCATATATACATATATATATATATATATATATATATATATATATCGTCGGGTGGCCTAAAGTCGGTATCATCCAATCAGCGAGGGAGTCTATCCCCTTTTTACTAGCGCTAGACCAAGGAGATTGTTTTTGCGTCTGAGGTGGAGCACCACACCTACCATCAGCTCCTTAATTTATCGCACAAATTCCTGTGTTACTCATACGCTATTACATTAAATATCCTTTAGTGAGAGAGACTGGAAAGTAGATAATACCTAATAATATCCGTTTTTACTGTATACTGTTCCACGATAAATTCTTAAATCCTTGTATCCATGGCTTAAAATAAAATTAACTGTATATGAAAAATTGATCAGCGTGTACTTATTTATGTGTTACATAATCTATGCGGTTGCATAAGATTATTGTCAATCCCCTGTAATTCTGAGGGGATGACCCTTTTCATATCATGGCCGGGTCCTTCCATGGAAAATTACAGAAGCCCGCCAAATATGTGAAGTCACGTGGGACCTTTTTCAGAGTCCCCAGTTACAGTTGGACGTCAGGCAGAGCGGTCGGCCATTTTATGCTCTGTCTAAACTGTAACTCACGCCCGCTATGTTAGTTAGCAGATTGGGGATTGAAAATAAAGTAGCATCAAAATAAATCGAAGTCTTGAGTTTATTATCTAAAAACTAACAATGACACAGGGCTTCTGATAGAGAGAAATCCCTAACAGAAAACTAGACCGAAGTCACCAAGAGAAGTACAGACCTTAGAAGATTCCAGACTAAGTCAAGATGAAGAAATACCAAGACGATCAGAATAGCAAAGACGGACAGCAAAGAGATAGATGTCCCAGAAGTAAAAAAGAGGTATGCAACATTATAATTATTTAGTGCCAGTGAAGAAGGCGCTATAATATTCAAAGTAGCGTATTTCCCTTCTCCCTATCAGATATGACAAGTGAGTTTTTTTCTTCTTTTTTTTCTTCTTTTCCAAGATGCACTTAACATCTACTTAAATATCAGGTTGGAGGTGCGTGGTGTAATGGTTAGAGTTGTAGGGAATGGACTCATTGACCAGAGTTCAAATCTTGCACCACTCACATAGCGCTAATACCCTTGGGAAAGGTATGAATTATTAGAAATATTATTTAAGCAATTATCTCCCTTTGTCTATAGTAACAGGGCCCTAGTGACTTAGCCATAAACTGATGAGAAAACTCATGCGATTGGCTAAGGGCCTTTGTCGGTGACCAATCAGAGCACACGTTACGAGGCTCAGTTTGGACCGCCAATTTTGATAGTTGGAAACTGCTATCACCCTCTTGCCGCTAGGACTCTGGTCAAGCACGACGTGTTTTTATACAGCAGACGTCGGGAAGATTGAGTCAATGGAACAGCAAAGGCATGGGCCGCTGCCGCGTAAAAAGCGACTAATGAACTCGCAAAACATTCTACCTGGAAACCAGACCGAAGACCCCAAGTCAACTCCAGACGCAAGATCTTAGAAGATGCCAGACCAAGTCAAGATGATAGAAGAAATACCAAGACGATCAGAATAGCAAAGACGGCCAGCAAAGAGATAGATGTCCAAGAAGTAAGAAAGAGGTATATAACATTATAATTATTTAGTGCCAGTGAAGAAGGCGCTATGCAACATATGGGTGATATTGTATATTTTGTACATTAAATGTCCTTCGGTGAGAGAGACTAGAAAATGTCCTTTGAATATGAGAGAGAGAGAGAGAGAGAGAGAGAGAGAGAGAGAGAGAGAGAGAGAGAGAGAGAGAGAGAGTATCTAGGAATGTTCATCCAAATATGTAGAAAGTATCTTCCGGTTAACAGATAATTACCTTTTGATTAGAATACGTATAAACATTTCAATAAGTTGATATATCGTTTGGCGTACATATGATATTTACTATGTAGGTGTTCTTTGAGATATGAAAGTTATTTCAAGGTTTTCTCCCACCCACAAGTATCAAGAAAGAGCGATTTCGTTTAATATTTGTAAATTTGCATCAGTTAAACTACTTCTGTACTTCACACTCTCTAGATCTTCAGAACCAGAGCCTCACCATCAAATGCAGTTTAGTATCTGTTGTGAGGTTTTAAAGGGTCAAATAAGAACAAAACGACGGGTAACAAATGTAGGAAAATGTATTAACAAAAGAGTAGACAAATACAATACAGATAAGTGGAAATTACGTCCGACAAATAGTTATTGGCTTACTCGCATTGGCATATTGCCAAGCCACAATTGTCCCTGTTACTTATAGTAACCCGTCGGCGCATTCCATTGGTCAATAGGGTATATCACCTATAACAGTGTCATACCCCGGACATTCCATTTTGGGGGCATCTTATCATGGTGTAATGGTTAGCAAGCTAGTCCCACTCATCCATTACTACTGAAAAGCAAGTTTGATTCTCAATGGAAGCCCCAGACTTGTTACCTTGTGTCAATCTGTGTGTATCTGTAGAAAACCCATGACACTGTTTCTTTTTTAATACCCGGATGTTTTCATATTAACGAAATGTCTATTGTTTGAATCTAAAAAAAAAAGTAAAGTCGTCGGGGCGGCCTAAAGTCGGTATCAGCTGATCAGCGAGGGAGTCTATCCCCTTTTCACTAGCGCTAGACCAAGGAGATTGTTTTTGCGTCTGAGGTGGAGTGCCACACCTATCATCAGCTCCTTACTTTACTGCTACTCATACGCTGAGTTGACGAGGGCTGGTATCGAACTAGGAACCTTGTGGTTTCTAGCCGAACGCTCTACCGACTGTGCTAAAAGCCCAAATTACAAATACGATTTTGCAACTCGGTTTGAAGTTCAATTAAGAATTTAATTAAGAAAATGTTTTAAATTAATTACTAAAATAATTAATTAAGATACTAAATCATTTTCGCCCTGTCGGCTGGAGTGTTAGAATGCACCGACTGCACCTCTGCAGAGGGGTAAGACTCCCCCAATGGGGCCATCTGTTGGCCGTGGGTGGCGACCCGTGATGCTTAAGGATAGAGCCCAGGTGGATGAGCAGTTCATGACATGCAATACTCCACTTTGGCCCTATCTTGGGCTAGACGGGCGGTCGGAGAGGCCCCCTCCGATCAATCGGCTGGTCACGTCAAGCCCTAGCATCTATATGATTTTACCAACCCTATTGCCCTTATGACAAGCCCCAACCCCTTTTTATCAAATGGGTGCTAGAAGGCGGTGGCTGTGGTTGTATTATCCATTTAAGAATTGATTTATTTCAAAACTTTCTTGGCATTAAATGACCCACTGAGGTTGATATGCCGTAAAACAAAACAAACCAAACAAAACCTAAAATAATTAATTAAGATATTAAATCATTTTACAGTTACACCCAATTCTTGTAACTCTTGGAACGAGAATAATGCCAAGCTGTACAGAGCGTTGTCCTTCCCTTGGTATGAGCATCTGCCTCTCTTTCATAAAAATCTTGCCCGTGGCTTCTTTCCGAGACCGGGACATTGATCTATAGTCTCGTGAGACTGACAGATGTCTTATTATAAGACCCCAATGGGGCCACCTGTTGGCCATGGGTGGCGACCCGTGATGCTTAAGGATAGGACCCAGGTTGCTGAGCAGTCCATGACTTGCAATATTCCACTTTAGGCTTTTCTTGGGTTAGACGGGCGGTCGGAGAGGCCCCCTCCGATCAATCGGCTCGCCACGTCAAGCTCTAGCACCTATATGATTGCCCCAACCCTATTGCCCTTATGGCAAGCTCCAACCCCTTTTTATCATATGGGTGCTAGAAGGCGGTGGCTGCGGGTCTACATGTCCTGGGAATGGCGTTAAACTCTATCTGATGGTGAGGTTCCAGTTTTGGAGGTTTGGGGAATGTGGAGCACCCCTTCATCCCCATTGCTCCCTGGTCCACTCTGACCCGGAGTGGTAGTACCTGTTAGGGTCCCATCTATGGGTTGAATAGAAAAACATGAGTTTATAAACAAAATTGTATTATGCATTAAGAATGAATTTATTTCACAACTTTGTCGGCATTAAATGACCCACCGAGGTTGATATGCCGTAAAAACAAAACCAACCAACCAACCAATTAAACCATACTATAAGATGTACAAAACGTACAACTATGTATTGCTATGAGGTGCTGAATCTTTGATATTATCACGAAAATCTACGCCATCGAAATATCAGTAAACAAAACAAAACTATTTGATTCTACGTTCTATGCATTTGTGAACTTTTTAAATAAACGTATTAAAATGCTCACCTGTCAGATCAAGATATACAGATACATATCTGTAGAGGCACACTTAGTGTAATGGCTATCGTCGTATAAAATGGAATGTACGAGGCTCTTTGCGTTTCACTTATCACAAATGCCCTTGGAAAAGGCATAAATCCATCAGTTCTTCCCACTCAGCTATAGATAAATAAATCGACGGAGTGACCTATTGTTGGTATCAGCCATACAGCGAGGGAGTCTAACCCCTTTTCATTAGTGATAGACCAAGGAGATTCTTTTTGCGTCTGGGGTGGAGAGCTACACCTCCCACTTTACCGCACATATCCATGTGCTACTCATACGTTGAGTTGGTGAGGGCCGGTATCGAACTAGAAACCTTGTAGAGTCTATCCTCTTTTCACTAGCGCTAGACCAAGGATACTGTTTTGCGTCAGCTCCTTACTTTACCGCAAAGATCAGTGCTACTCATACGCTGAGTTGGCGAGGGCCGGTATTTAACCCGGAACCTTGTGGTTACAAACCAGATGCCCTATCGGCTGGGCTAAGCCGGCCTTGCTTTAGCATTCGTTTAGCAACCAGTCTAAGAGAAGGAAAACTGAATTGAGATCAGCTTTGATCCGATCAAGAATTAACCTTGTGTCGCATCTTGTCCGTGAGCAAATCCTAGAAGCAACACCCACAAAAGCAGCTGTATGGCCACTTACCTCCTATCACACAAACTATCCAAGTAAGACGAAGAAGACACGCTGGACACTGCTGGAGTAGTAAGAAGAGGGCACACCAGTAAATACTTTCATTGATCAGCACTAGGGCCGGGTTAGCTCAGTCGGTAGAGCGTTCGGCTAGAAACTACAAGGTTTCTCAAGGGGGCGCCTCAGGCGCTGGGCAATAAACCCAGCCCTGCCCCAAAGGAGGCAGGTATTGCCTGGAGGGAAAGCCCCCTGGGATCGACGCTATTATTTGTACTTTACCTGTCCAGTGGCCGAAGCACACTGGACCCCCGAATGTCAGGCAAGTATATATAACCACCGTGCCACAGGGAACTCCCTTACAATATCTGAGTCCAACATATTAGCCACTACGCCACGGGGACTCCCCCAACTATTATTCTTGAAATAGGAACTGTTATTTGACACTTTTTATTAGGGTGTGTCATTTGCACTCGAGTTTCTTTTATTTTATTTTTATCTTTCTTCTCCGGTGGTTACGTTTAGAAATGGCGAAAATCATTGAAAAAAATCAACCTTATGTCTTTCACTCATCTTGATATGGCCTTTTTCCAAGACATTTACACATCCATACGATTCCCTGTAGACAATCTTATGTTATCTAAGCTATTAAAGATAGCGAATGGAGAGTCCCCGTGGCACTGTGGCTAACGGGCTGGACTGCGACATCGTAGTAAGCGAGTTCGAAGTGTGTTTTTATCAGCATTTCTTTCACTTTCTTTTAATTTTACACTTGCACCGCTCAAATGAAGAGGCTGGATTGTCCAAACAATAACTGAAATATTAAAGACCATTCTCAATGTTATATATATATATATATATATATATATATATATATATATATATATATATATAAGCCATATCAAAACACATTGTTTGTTTGTTTACATCCCATACTGTCGTGTAGTAAAGTCACCATAAGTGGAATATAACCAAATTCAAGACATACGAAAAATCTGGGAAAAACCAGCTAGTGTAATGGTTAGAGTCCCTGCCTGCCAGCTTGACAGTCAGGGTTCGAATCACACTCAAAGGGGTCTTCCTGTCTATAGCTCTGCTGATGAGGCCTAATAGGCCGAAATGTACATACAGAGATTGATTTTTCTCGATTTGTTTAGCCTTACATTTGAATAGGTATGCCCGCCTAATTCATTAATCATTAATTAATTAATTTTCAAAATTAGGTACGACTTCAATTAAGCACATATTCTCCCAAAAATGGTCGGCTAAATAAGCCATATCAAAACACATTGGTTGTTTGTTTACTTCTCATATATATATATGAGTAAGAAATATAACATAAGATTTAGATTTTTAGCATTTAGCCTTTCCAATTATCAGATTGGAAAGGCTAGACATTTGCTCTAAGCTTCCTGCAAAAGGCTATAATGCAAAAATGTAAATCTATTATCATTCTTACTTATATAATTTTGCTCTGTGACTCTGACAGTAAGCTCTGCAAACTACGATACCTTTTTAAAAATATTCTATGTCGTAAGGAAGATTTATTCTCCGGATTTTTGGATTATATATATATATATATATATATATATATATATATATATATATATATATATGTTCGACCCTAGCCAAAGATAGCTGTGTCTAGCCACACTGAAGAGGCGTGAAACGCCGAAACACGTGTCTGTGGATGACTTATTAAGATATGCTCCCATAAATTTGGTAGAGCTCTGTAATTGGTAATCTAAATTAACTCTCACTACTAAGCATATAAGCAATGATCGTTTCCCCAGAAATTTGATCTCTCAGTGACCGTAAAATACATAAACAAATATATGTACTTAATAGTTTAAAAACACCCGTCTCCACTACGGTTGTCAGTGGACGAGGGGATAAGATACCGGGCTACCATACGGTCAGTCTGAGTTCGAAGATAATTGTGTCTAGTGTGAGTGTCAAAATGTATCTAGATTTTCGGTACTTTTTGACACATCTTGTATTCTGAAAAACTATCGTTCCATTCATTCTTAATTTCTATCTTGGTAAATGCACAGTCAAAATCTGTACTTTTTGACACACCTTGTATTCTGAAAAAAAATTAACGTTATATCTATTTTTATTCCTGTCTTGGTAAATACAGCTTCAATCTAGATACACTTATGACACAATATATATATATATATATATATATATATATATATATATATATATATATTGCTCTGTGTCTGTGACAATAAGAGCACCGATATATCTATTTACAAACCCCTCCGCACGAGCAGGATGTGACACAAGGTCAATTTCTTAAGCGGAGTTCAACAGGTTTGAATTTAGAGTTTTCCTTCTCCTAGACTGGTTACCTAGCCATGATTAAAGAACCCAGTCTGCCCTGCTATTTACCCATAGCTGGAGGGATAGTAGGATTCATACCTTGCCTAAGGGTATTAGCACTAACTGAAATCCAATTACCATGTCCAGGATTTGAACTCAGGGCGACGAGTCCATTTCCCATGACTTTAACCATTACACCACGCGCTTCCTACTAAGAGCACCGATATAGAGGAATAATCTGACGTGATGCAAAAAGAGAGAAGACTGAAGTGTAGTATCTGTTCAGAGATAATTGTTGCTATTGATGATGCTGACTCCATTAATGTAAGGACTCACACAGACACCAGATAGAGTCCAAATTAATGGTCTTAAGTTGACTTTTGATTGGTCGAAAATATCCATTGTGTCTTTCTATATTTTGATTACCTCTTCAAATCTTAGCGATCCTACAATTAAATAATGCCAGACCAAAACAATTAATATTCCTTAAAGTAAATTTTACACATAATCCTGTTTTGTTTTTTTCTCTGTGTTTTATTTTTTATTTTTCCCTTTTTTTTTATTTATTTAAAAAAATTATTTTAGAGAGTAATGAAAAGAAAGGGAATTAAAATTATATAAAAGAGCGTTCCTTCGAGGTGCCGTTAAACTGCATCTAGTGGTGAAGTTCCAATTCTGGAGTTCTAAAGAGTGTGGAGTATATAGAATACAATTCTATATTTTAAAATAAATACACGTACACATTTCTTTTCCCAAACTTAAGGAAAATAATTAAAACAAACACACAACACAATCCTTTTCCCAAACTTAAGGAAAAGTGATTAAAGCAAACACACGAACATAAATCCTTTTCCTAAATTTAAGGAAAAGTGATTAAAACAAATGTTTACACAAAAATCAGAATCGATTGGCTATATTAGCATTGCTCACTACTACATCCGTGCGTTTGCGCCAAAAATTAATTACTCTTCGATCCCATCTTATAATTATAAAAGACGGAGGAGAAATCAACAATGACACACAGACTTCACCTCACACTCAAACCGGACACACCCGGCGACCACAAACAAACGCACAGATCTCGTCTCGCTGCCAGATAGAACACGACCAAGAAACAGGTGTCAGACCCAACGATTCCACCGCCTCAACACAATTACTACTATTACCATTCAATCGTACCACCGCAGTCAACACCAGGAATCCGTTTCAGCAGGTCATATATACAAACTTGATTCTCATTTCTGTCCACATCTAAACGAACTTTTCCTAACTTAACATACGAACTTTTACATTTTACATTACACATATTAATTACACTATTCCTTTTGAACATGTCACATATTATTGCAAATTTATTCTCTAAATACATTTATTTGTTATTTTATAATTATATGCATTTGTTTTATCATTTCTCCGTATTCTCTACCTAAGCTGTGTCATATTTTTATTCGTCATTCCTAATATTATTGAACATATTCTCATAACCCTCTACAAGTACCTCTTCATTGTCATTACTCCTAGGTCTACCCTGACCCGGAGTGACAATGCTTGGCTTGACAGGGTCTCATCTAGGAGTTGAATAGAAGAAAATAGAACAAAAAATGTGTTTAAAAACTGAGTTTTAATTTTTTCAGTAATCAACAAGAATGAATAAAACAAATCGATTATTTAAGGTCAAATTTTTAAGTCGAAAAGTAGAGACATTATGAGCATCAGTAAAAATAGCAGAATAATATTACATATGTACCTTGTGTAGGGATGTGCAAAACACGATCTTTTAATACGCGCGAAGATTGTTAAAAGATATTTTAAAACGTCAATAAAAAAATTGAAAATTAACTTTTTAATGTTTTCTTTTACGTTTAATATAAAGAACAATTCCAAGTTTATGTGTTATAAAAAAGAAAAAAAAAATTTCTCTTACATAAAACCTAAATTTTTGCATTTTAAATTAAATTTCCCTAAATTCCCGTAAATTCTTAATCTTTGTTGACACAGTTATCGCATCTTGACGTGTGCACTATTTTTTATATGGATGATCGTAAGTATAACAATTTCTTTTCTGAAGCAAAAACAAATTACTAATTTAGCATTTTCTTGATGTCTCACGATTTAACTTATGTACTTCAACGACCCAGCGCTGCAACAAAAAACAACAACAACAACTACAAGCGGATATTATTTCCGTTAGATCCATCCATTAATAAGAATGACGACAATTTGTAATTCAAACATTATTTTCAAATTAAAAAAAAATAAAAACCGAAATATGTTCTGACATTATTTTTAGCTAGATATTTTTCATACAATATTTTCTTTGATTAATAAATACGATTTTGATATTCGCTAAACAAAAGTATTTATTTTACATATTATAATTTTTTAAAAATCCCTGAAAAAACCCCAAAAAACAAGTTGACTATAGGAACTTTTAATATAAAATTCTTTAGAAAATAATCTAACAATTTAGAAAAAAAAAAAAAAAAGAAAAAAAGATACATATTTTTTCTTGTTTACAAGATTTAAGTTTCAATGTTTAAGATGCCCTATTACCAAAACCGAATTAGTTGCGATTTTTTTTCATATGTTCCGTCGTTAAATTATCTTTCCAAAAATGTAAAAATTATTTATACCCCCCCCAAAAAAAAAAATCTTTGAACGGGAGATCAATACGCGAAACAAAAACTAACGAAAAAAAAATTAGCCTTTTCAATTTAGTAAACATTTATTTACAATAAACGTTCGACGTTTATTACTTCATATACCGAAAGTTTTATTAAAATCGGATTGTTAGTTTATTTTATATGATTTTTAGAAAAATTTCCTGAGATCACCCTTTTTTAGAGCCAGCGTTAAATTGCACATCTCTTTACCTTGTGTTTCATTACCAGAAGCTACTCTTCGACTTGGCTGCTGTGGACACGATGAAATCCCATATATTTAGCATCTTTAAAAAAAAGCACTGACCTGATGCTCTTAGTCATTGCACAATCGCGTGATTCCCAGGGGTCCGTCGTCTCAGTCAACACCTGCCCCTCGATTTAAAGGGGCAGGGCTGGTTTTATTGCCCGGTGCGCATCGGCCCTGGTTATTTCACTAAATTTGCATTCTTGAATCACACACACACACACACACACACACACACACACACACACACACACACAAAATGTAAAAAATAATAAATAATTTATTTTTTGGTTATTTCTTTTTTACTCATTTCGATGATTATTTAATTGGTTATTATTTTATAAAAGAAAAAAAATTATACATCGATGTTTTTTCTGCTTAAAAAGGGGAGGGGGTACATTTTCAATCGAGTTTTTCTTCAAAACTTATTACTTTTTGCGCCTAAAATAAAGTTTGCATTAAGTAGATATTTATTTTTAGAATCTAAAAATATAACATTTTAAACTTAAAATCCGAATACTTTTATTTTAAATGAATTTTATATATTAATTTTTCATAGCAAAAATACTAAATTCAAGTTTTGAAATAAAATAACGTCGAAATTGACCAAAACAAATAGTTTTAAATCTATCAAAAATAAACAGCATATGTAATGATATTTTTCTTTTTTTAATGATGGTTATTATGTTATTACTTATCGATTTAGACAAAGTTTGACGTTAAATAATAGATTTAATTATTTTAATTCGCTTTTTAAAATCCCTGGCAGATGACAAAAATGCCTATCCCTAGTGTATATTATAAAGATATATTGTTTGTGAAATATGCACCTTTCTGTTATTGAATGTTCATTTCAAGCGTAGGTATTTACCTAACCCGTTCGCCACGGGTAGAATGTGACCCAATGTCACAAGTATGGAGCATTCAGCGAGATTCAAACTAACTATTCAGTTGTAATGGATTCGCGAGACATTTTTGCTAACCATTGCATCACGATGGATAGTTTATGCCGAAATTAGTTTCAATGTTACATAACCCCACCGATATTTTGCGTCCCCAAAAATAAGGGGTGGGGGTCAAAGTTAAGTGACCTGAAAAAAAAACTGATGCCTTATAAAATGCATTCATTGACAAATCAACTCTAAAAATATCATTAAAATCGGATAATTCCCTGATTTTGGATAATTCTTTTCAATCAGGGGAGTTGAATTGATTTTGTAAAATACGCGAGACACCATTTGTTGATATCTTGCTAATATCAAAATAAATTACGTCAAAGAAATTTGCATAAAATTCAAATATATTATTTTTAGTTATTTTTTTTTCTAAATGTTTAAAAAATATATCTAATTAAAAAAGAAATAATTTTTGAAATGTTTAAAAAAATAATCTAAATTAAAAAAAAATAAATAAAGTGTAACTCTTTTGTATTTAAAGTCAGAATTGGCTTTCATTCAGTTTCTTTGAACCAGACGTCGTCATTGGTCAAGTTGCGTTGTGCCTTGTCAATAAACATTCAGACATCATTTCAGAAGCGCCTTCTTTAAAAGAAAAAAGAAAATACAATTATTCTTTTACAAAATTCAGGTAATTTTTTGTTTAAATTCAAGAAAGGTTGCTTTTATTTACATCACAAAGTTTTATTGAATTAAACTTAATGAAATTTTTATTCAGTTAATAATTATTTTGAAGGGAAATTTATTTGGGATAATGTTCTGGTTATATTTCATTTCATTTTATTTTATTTTTATATTCTAAAATTTTTGTATAAGATTTTTTTACATTTTTCTCGACATCGAACACGTTTTTTTATTCTTAAAAGCATTTTTTTTTCCCTTTGAAAATTAAATAATTTTCTAGAATTTCAGGTGGTATTATGCAATTATTTTACCTCTAAAAAATCTGACAAAACTTTCGGACTACCTTGTTAGATAGTCCGAAAGTTTTTTCAGATTTTTTAGAGGTAAAATAATTGCATAATACCACCTGAAATTCTAGAAAATTATTTAATTTTCAAAGATTTTTTTGAGAGGTAACAAAAAATAACGAAAGTCAAACAATATATAAGGATGACAAGACTTTCGGTCGACACAGTATGGTCCGAAAGTCTTGTCACCCCTACATATTTTTTATAGGTGAAATGATTAGCTAATTATCAAAACAATGTTCGCCTATAAAAAAAATATGTAAGTATGGCAAGACTTTCGGACTATGCTGTATATATACAGGCTGGTCCGAAAGTTTTGTCACCCCTACATATTTTTTTTTAAACAAAAAAATTATGAAAGTTAAAACAATATGTAAAGTTGACAAGACTTTCGGACCAGCCTGTATATTTCAAAGATATTTATAACTAACACGTTATTTTATTTTATTTTGTTTTATTTATTTTTTATTTTTGTAAATTCATTTATTTTTTAGTCCTTCACCCAAATTACCCGTTCTGTCCCACCCGGAATAGATTATATTTTGTGCAAAAACTATAAAATAATAATTTGAATGAAATTACGACTAAACCATAATTTTTTTTCTTTGTAATGAATTTAATACGAGAATTTCATCGTATTTTAAAAATTGATATTTAAAGAAATGAAAGTTGAAACTAAGTACTTTAGGTACCACCAATTTTACCCGGTGAAATTTACCCCCCCCCCTAACACAATGAAACTTGCAGAAAAATTGATATTTTCTTGGAAAGATTTTTCCATTCGAAAGAAAAAACATTAAATAAACTCCTGATGATTTTTTAATAATTTTTTCAGCTTACGGAAATAATGAAAATTATGATTGCAAAACAATATTTTCATTTTTGCACTGTTAAATCAACTGAAATTTAACTAGCTAAAAAACAAGTTACGATAAGAGTTTTTTTTTAAAATTCTATAAAAATCAATTAATAATCTGATTTTCACGAAAATTCCATAAATGTTTACCATTGGATGTAAATACATCTGAAATAGTTTTTTTCTAAAATATATTAGGGGAAATATTTTTTACGAGGTCTATCACCCCCCCCCATTTCATTTTATGAGATAAAAAAAAATGACGCGTCAGAAAAAATTTTGTACTTTTTTTCTATAAAGATAAGAGTCTGAATAACTATAACAATGAAATTGTATAACGTACCGAGCTGTAGTTTTTTTTTGGAAAAATTAATGAAATCGGAAATAAAAAGTGCAAAAAAATGTCATAATATTAATATTTGAAAACTCTTTTTTGCTTTTGTAATTGATATGTACTAGCCACTGGCCTTTTTGTCGTCTGCTAGGAGTTTTAAAAGCGAATTAAAAATAATTAAATCTATTATTTAAGGTCAGACTTTGTTTAAATCGATAAGTAGTAACATAATGACCATCATTAAAAAAGAAAAATATTATTACAATATGCAATTTATTTTTAATCCATTTTATACATTAAAAATCGTCCGAATTTCAACAAAAAGTTACGTTGAATTTTTTTGATTTATCGTGTTCAATAATGGCTTTAAAATATTTTTAAAATACTTATAAACATTTCTTTTTAGAAATAAGTAAAGCGTTACTTTAAATACATATTCATTAAATGTTACTGAAATTTTTCACATCCGTTTTTTGTATGTAAAAAAATCAAAAATATATTTAGTTTCATTGAAATAAAATTTGCGTATTATTTACGTTTCGTGTATGGTATTCCATAATTTCCATAATATTTTTTTGTGTTGTTTGATTGACGTAAAACCGGTTTTGACAAAATGAATTTAGCACCGTCTCCTAAAAATAAAGAACTTTTAGAATTTTTTTTTTTAAATCTGATTGGTGTGCAATCGATAATAATCCATTGAAGGAAAAAAACAAAATTTAAAAACAAAAATTTTAGATGTTTCCAGATAGTCCTGTCCGGCCTGACATGACAAGAATTTAGAATTGCATTTTTTTTTTATTTAGTTAAAAAAAAAAAAAGTTAATTTAAAGATAAAAAGTGAGAAAACATCAATTAGAATTGAATATTTTTAATTAAAAGAATAATTGAATTAAAAATTAATAATGAAATGAACTTACCATAACTTATTAGATATTGAATCTTTCGGTTAAATTACTGACACAAACGATAACTCTCCTGAATAGAGAGGAAAATATTTTATGTTTTTAAAACATAAAAATTTGGCCTTCCATAGAATTATTGGTCAAACATTGTTTTTTTTATTGAAAATCAATTCAATTGTTTTAAAATATGTGGCCTTGATATAAGTTTAAAATGTTATATTTTTAGTTTCTAGAAATAAATATCTATTTAATGCAAACCTACTTTATACCCTCGAGTTAATAAGTTTTGAAGAAAAATTCTATTTTCGCAGAAAAAATATAATATATATTTTTTTTTAATAAGATAATAGTCAATTAAATAATTATGGAAATGAGTAAAAAAGAAATCTCCTAAAAAAATTATTTTATATTTTTTTACATTTAATTTTTCGATACTTCTCATAGGAGCTCCACCGTAAAAAAATTTTTTTTGTTTCTATTCATAACTTCGGTCTTTTATCTCTTTATTTATACTGTAATTAGTATCAAGTTAGGACCAACTTGAAGCAATGTTACGCCCCTAACATAAGGGTGTCAAAATTAAGCGACCTGAAAAAAATGAGAAAGTTTTAAAATAAAATAAATAATGCATTATAAAGATCATTCATTGATACATAAACACTGAAAATTTCATTAAAATCCGATAATTCCCTGATTTTTGGTAAATTATTTTCTGTAGGGGGGCTAAAGTCATTTTGTCAAAAAAGAATTTTAGCCTCTGTTTGCTAGTCCCTAATATGTACTATATTCTATTAAATTGTCAAAAAAAAACAAACTTTTTTTAAGAAATTAATTTTAAGAGATTTTCAATCTTTTGTGTGATTAAATATTTTTATTTTCTGCATGAAATAAATTTTTTTTTTTCTGCGTCAAAAAATCGAATTTTTCACGGATATTTAAAAATATGAATTTTAGAATTCAGGTGAACTAAAAATTGGTCCGATCCGAGCTCGATTAATATTTTAAAAAGAATTTGTAATTTTTATTATTGAATAGTAATGTGTGATTCTTAGAATATATGGAAGAGCAAAACTGACATTTGTTTTGTTTTTATACAAAGAGACGAGACGCTTCTCAGTAACCAAAGTTTGTTTTTCTTAGCGTAAAAATTATTTTATTTAACTTTTTCGACCAATTAGAAAAAAAAGTAAGTATATATTGATTATTTTATCAGTTTTTCTCTTAAAAAAAATATTCAAATTTTCATTTGATTTTCGATTTTAAAAATTAATACTAAAACCGAAGACATTTTTTTAAACTTCAATTTCACTGTGAAATTTTAATATTAAATTTTTTCAAGTTTTTATTCATTTTAATAGTAAATTTTAATATTAAAGTTTTTAAAGATTTTATTCATTTTAATAGTAAATTTTGGCTAAAAAAAATGTCCGTTACATCCAGCCATATGTAGATAAATAATCGTAAGAGAATAATAATATGTATTTTTTTCTGTCTAAATTGCGGCCTGAAATTTACCCTTTCGCATGTAATACGGATAGGTTTATTTATTTTTTAAGATATTTTTCCCAATCAGATAGTTTGATCTTTGAATTAACTGTTTTTTCTTTGTAACAACCCTGTACGATCTTTAATTGTTTTTCATGAGATTTTTGATAAACAAAGTTCGGAAATATTTATTTCCGTTTTATTCAAGATTGCCTAAACTGATCACGTGACCGAATTGGTGGTCCCTAAAGTACTTACTAAGATTTCTTTGAAAAAAAATCTTGACAATTCAATTAAAAAGTAAGTAAAAGCTTGAAAAAGAATAATAATATGACATTTTTAGCAGAATTCATGTTTTTTTGTTTTTACTAAAATAAATAACATTGTATAGAAACTTAGAAAAATCTTCTGAAATAATTATTCAGATTCTTATCTTCATAAAAAAATTTGTACTCTTTGTGGAGTTCTGTCCCAGCGTTCTGCCTCAAAAACCGCTAGCCGGTGGCTGCTGGGAAAAAAAAAAACACCAGCTACGATTGAAGTCCGTAGCCAAAGCGGTATCACTTAAACAAAAAACAACCAACTTAGGATGTTTTTCCCGAAAACCCACCCCTAAACCTAACTCTAACCCCCCCCTAGTTAAAATTAACTGTTTTATTACAAAATTTGTGGGTTCTGTTTTTTCTGGGTCACCCTAATTTCCAATAGACTCTAACTAGAAAGTCTAAACCAATACTTTTATCCTGTAGGCAAGTGTCCCTGAAGAAGGATGGAGAGTATAGAGACTGAAACATTGTGAATATAACAGCCTATCTGAGACATGTAAATAGTAACAACTTCTCATTTTGGAAATTTAGACAAAAATACTTATATATTCTTTTTAAATCTATGATTGAAATCTTCCAGGGATTGAACTCCCTTATTCCCAATAGATTCTAACTAGAAAGTCTAAACCAATGCTTTTATCCTCTAGGCAAGTTTCCCTGAAGAAGGATGGAGAGTATGGAGACTGAAACATTGTGAAAATCTGAGAATAGTAACAACTTTTTATGTTGGAAGTTTAGACAGAAATACTTGTATATTCTTTATAAATTTGTGGTTGAAATCTTCCAGGAATTGAACTCCCTAATTCCCAATAGACTCTAACTGGAAACTCTAAACCAATCCTCTAGGCAAGTGCTACTGAAGACGGATGGAAAGTATAGAGACTGAAACATTGTGGACATAACGGTGTATCTGAAACATGTAAATAGTTACTTCTCACTGCCCTGTTGGTGGGGGCGTTAGAATGCACCGACTGCACCTCTGCAGAGGGGTAAGACTCCCCCAACGGGGCCACCTGTTGGCCGTGGGTGGCGACCCGTTATGCTTAAGGATAGAACCCAGGTGGCTGAGCAGTCCATGACTTGCAATTCTCCAATTTGGCCCTATCTTGGGCTAGTCTGGCAGTCGGAGGGGCCCCCTCTGATCAATCAGCTGGTCATGTCAAGCCCTAGCACCTATATGATTTTCCCAACCCATTGCCCTTATGGCAAGCCCCAGCCCTTTTTATCATATGGGTGCTAGAAGGCGGTGACTGCAGGTCTTCATGTCCTGGGAATGACGTTAAACTCTATCTGATGGTGAAGTTCCAGTTCTCGAAGTTTGGGGAATGTGGATCACCCCTTCATCACCATTGCTCCCTGGTCCACTCTGATCCGGAGTAGTAGTACCTGTTAGGGTCCCATCTATGAGTTAAATAGAAAAACATGAGTTAATAAACAAAATTGTATTATCCATTAAGAATTGATTTATTTCAAAACTTTATCGGCATTAAATGACCCACTGAGGTTGATATGCTGTAAAACAAAACCAAACCAAACAACTTCTCATTTTGGAAGTTTAGACAAAAATACTTATATTATTTTGAGATTTATGATTGAAATTTTCCATGGATTAAACTCCCAATTCCTGATAGACTCCAACTTGAAACTCTAAACCAATGCTTTTTATTCTCTAGGCGAGTTTCCTTGAATAAGGATGGAAAGTATAGAGACTGAAACATTGTAAATATAACAGCCTGCAAATAGCAACAACTTTTCATGTTGGAAGTTTAGACAGAAATACTTTTATATTCTTTATAAATTTGTGGTTGAAATCTTCCAGGCATTCAACTCCCTAAATCCCAATAGACTCCAACTAGAAACTCTAAACCAATGCTTTTATCCCCTAGGCAAGTGTTCCTGAAGAAGGATAGAGAATATATAGACTGAAACATTGTGAAAATCTGATACATGTAAATAGTAACAGCTTTTCATCTCAGAAGTTTAGACAAAAATACTTTGTATACTTGATTGAAATCTTCCAGGAATTGAACTCCCTAATTTCCAATAGACTCTAACTAGAAAGTCTAAACCAATACTTTTATCCTCTAGGCAAGTTTCCCTGAAGAAGGATAGAGAGTATACAGACTGAAACATTGTGAATATAACAGCCTATCTGAGACATGTAAGTCATCGGGGTGGCCTAATGTCGGTATCAGCCAGACAGCGAGGGTGTGTATCCCCTTTTCAATAGCGCTAGACCAAGGAGATTATTTAAGCATCTGAGGTGGAATGCCACACCTACCATCAGCTCCTCACTTTACCGCACAGATCCCTGTGCTACTCATTCGCTGAGTTGGCTAGGGCCAGTATCGAACTAGGAACCATGTGGTTTCTTGCCGAACGCTCTACCGACTGAGCTAACCTGGAACTTCTCATTTTGGAAATTTATACAAAAATACTTATATATTCTTTTTAAATCTATGATTATGAAATCTTCCAGGGATTGAACTCCCTAATTTCTAATAGATTCCACCTAGAAACTCTAAACCAATGCTTTTATCCCCTAGGCAAGTGTCCTGAAGAAGGATAGAGAATATATTGACTGAAACATTGTGAAAATCTGATACATGTAAAATAGTAACAGCTTTTCATCTCAGAAGTTTAAACAAAAATACTTTTTAAATTTGATTGGAATCTTCCAGGAATTGAACTCCCTAATTTCCAATAGACTCTAACTAGAAAGTCTAAACCAATACTTTTATCCTCTAGCCAATGTTCCTGAAGAAGGATGGAGAGTATAGAGACTGAAACATTGTGAAAATCTGAGAATAGTAACAACTTTTCATTTTGGAAGTTTAGACAGAAATACTTGTATATTCTTTATAAATTTATGATTGAAATCTTCCAGGGATTGAACTCCCTAATTCCTGATAGACTCTAACTGGAAACTCTTAACCAATCCTCTAGGTAAGTGCTCCTGAAGACGGATGGAGAGTATAGAGACTGAAACATTGTGAACATAACGGTGTATTTGAGACATGTAAATAGTTATGAACTCCCAAATTCCCAATAGATTCCGACTAGAGACTCTAAACCAATGCTTTTATCCTCTTGGCCAATGTTCCTGAAGAAGGATGGGGAGTATATAGACTGAAACATTGAACATAACAATCTATCTGAGAACTGTAAACAGTATACACCTTTTCATCTCGGAAGTTTACACAAAAATACTTTTATATTCTTTATATAAATTTATTATTGAAATCTTCTTAGTATATTTTTCTCAATAATTTATCCTATTTCTCGCAAACTCCTTATTTGGGAAACTTGAGTATTACATTGATAATAGAGAAAGTTCACTTCAGAGCCGCATGCATATTTCTCAGAATAAATGCATAGAGAGTAAGAGAGATTCAGTCTTATACAGCAGATTATATTAATAGCATCTAACACTCCTGTCAGGATGGTATTTCTCTTCTTAGTCTCTAAATTACAGGCTATGTCTGCTTATGTATCAGACGATCAGTTCTATAATTCCAAAATAGTTACTGTTAGAAATATAAAACTTAAGCAAACAGAATCCTAAGAATGTATTCTTACCTTTGATTATTTTTTTTTTTCTCCAAATTTCAATTTGTAGAATTTGATATTCCTTTGAATACACTTGTGAAGAATTGGGGCCTGTTCAAGAATGCATAGAAATTCAAACTACGAAGTATGATATCACACGTGTTATATTTTTTATTAGTAACTGGGTCTAAAATTTTTTTTTTTAATTCACAATTTGGAAAATAATGCCCTAGTTATAAGTTTAACCTAGTAGTTGCAGTCTACCTGGAATTAGGGAGTTCAATCCCTGGATCCAGTCCTCACCCTAACAACAAAACCTAAAAAGTAAAAAAAAGAAGAAAAAATTTTAAATTTCAAAGTATGATATCACTTATGTATTATATTCTGTTTGTAACTGGGTCTAAAAATATTTTTTTTAAATTCACAATTTGGAAAATAATGCCCTAGTTTTAAGTTAACAGACTCGGATCCAATCCTAATCCTAACAACAAAACCTTAAAAAAAATAAACTAAGTATGATATCACATTATATTATATATCAAATATATATTATATTTTTTTGTAATTGAGTCTAAAAAATTCAATTTGGAAAATTCTGCCCTAACCTAGTAGTTGCAGTCTACCTGGAATTAGGGAGTTCAATCCCTGGATCCAGTCCTAACTCTAACAACAAAACCTAAAAAGTAAAAAAAAGAAGAAAAATAATTTAAACATCAAAGTATATCACTTATGTATTATATTCTGGTTAGTAACTGGGTTTAAAATTAAAAAAAAAAAAATTCCCAATTTGGAAATTACTGCCTTAGTTTAAACTTAACAGACTCGGATCCAATCTTAACTCTAACAAAAAAAAAATTTTTAAATAAAATAAAAAAGAAAAAATATTAAACATCAAAGTATATCACTTATGTATTATATTTCGTTAGTAAACTAGTCTAAAAATGTTTTTTTTTTTTTTTTTTTTAATTCACAAAAATATTGCCCTAGTTAATGTACTCAGATCCAATCCTAACTCTAACAACGAAATAAAAAAAAGAACTAATCATGAAAATATAATATCACACATGTATTATATTTTGTTAGTAACTGGGTCTAAAAGATCTTTTAAAACATTCACAATTTGATTGCCCTTGTTTAAAGTTAAGATTCAGATCCAGTCCTAACTCTAACAACAACTCTAAAAAAAACCCAAAAAACTAAGTATGATATCACACATGTATTATATTTTTTTAGTTACTGTGTCTAAAAATGTTATTTGGAAAATTTTGCCCTAGTTATAAGTTGCCCTAGTTATAAGTTGACATAGTAGTTGGAGTCTACCTGGAATTAAGGAGTTCAATCCCTGGACTCCCTCCTAAACCTAACAAAAAAATCTAAAAAGTAAAAAAAATAATTTAATCATCAAAGCAAGATATCACATATGTATTATATTCTGTTAGTAACCGAGTCTAAAAATATTTTTTTTTAAAATTCACAATTTGAAAAATACTGCCCTAGTTATTAGTTAATTATAAGTTAATGCAGGGGCTGGGTTAGCTCAGTCGGTAGAGCGTTCGGCTAGAAACCACAAGGTTCCTAGTTCGATACCGGTCCTTGACAACTCAGCGTATGAGTAGCACAGGGATCTGTGTGGTAAAGTAAGGAGCTGATGGTAGGTGTGGCACTCCACCTCTGATGCCAAAAAACAATCTCCTTGGTCTAGTGCTAGTAAAAAGGGGATAGACTCCCTCACTGACTGGCTGATACTGACTTTAGGCTGCCCCTACGACTTTACTTTTACTTATAAGTTAATGTAGTAGTTAGAGTCCACTTGAAATTCGGAAGTTAAATCCCTGGACCCATTCCTAACCCTACCTACAAAACCTAAAATAATGAAAAAAATAAATTTAATCATGAAAATATGATATCATACATGTATTATATTTTCTTAGTAACTGGGTCTAAAAAATTTTTTTTAATTTCCAATTTGGAAAATACTACCTTAGTTTAAAGATAACAGACTCGGATCCAATCCTAACACTAACAAAAAAAACTAAAAAAGGAAATATAAACAAACTATGATATTCTATATGTATTATATTTTATTAGTAACTGGGTCTAAAAATGTTTCAACATTCAATTTCGAAAATAAATATCCTAGTTTTAAGTTAACTGACTGATCCAAACCTAACCGTAACAACAAAATATAATAATATATAAATTTTGTATGTACATATATTGTGTATGTATGTGTTATATATATATATAAATATATAACGCATACATACACAATATATGTTTTGTAAGGGATTATTTTGTGGCAAATTTTTTTTATAAAAAAAAATTCTTAGGGTATGAGATTACAGCAATCTACTTTGCTTTTCAGATGCGTTCCTGTAAGTGGTTCTGGTGGAAATATTTCATATCAGATTCATAATTTTTGATATATTTTTATTTCTCACAAGGAAGAATAAAATGGTATCTATGTTAATATTTTCAAACAAATCATATATTGTTATCATATTTTGATGTTTAAATTTCTTTTTTAAAGAAAAAAGAAATTTAAACATCAAAGTATAATATCACATATGTATTATATTTTGTTAGATCTAGCAGAAACAGTGCTTTCAATATATATATATTTACCAGCCCCTCCGCATGAGCAGGATGCGACACAAGGTCAATTTCTTAAGCCGAGTTCAACAGGTTTGAATTCAGAGTTTTCCTTCTCCTAGACCGGTTGCCTAACCAAGGTTAAAGAGCTCAGTCTGCCCTACTATTTACCCATAGCTGGGGAGGGGGAGTAGGATTCATACCTTTCCCAAAGGTATTAGCACTAAGTGAAATAATTGCCACGTCCAGGATTTGAACTCGGGTCGACGAGTCCATTTCCCATGACTTTAACCATTACACCACGCGCTTCCTACGCTTTCAATATAAGTCATACCCAAAACACGAAGATCCTCAGCTACCACCTTCTAAAATATACATGATAAAAAGGGTTGGGGGTTTGCCATAAGAGCAATACAGTCGGAAAAATCATGTAGGTGCCAGGGCTTCACGTGACCAGCATATTGATCATAGGGGCCCTCTCCAACCACCTGTCTAGCCCAAGGAACAGTCAGAGTGGAGTGTTGCATGTCATGGACTGCTCAGATACTGGTGTCAACTCAGGGTGAGTGACAGTGAGTTCAGTTGAAAGCTTGGCTTTTATTGGACAAGTTAAAGGATTGGGTTGGTCAGCTCAAAGTTATTTTTTTTTTTTAGAAATAAACATTCATTTTTTTTTTTTTTTTTCATACAGTAAGCAGCTGTCTGGAAGTTCAAAATTAAACTCACGTTGACGTGAGTAGGGTGGGAGTGGAGGGTGTGTAATCTGTATTTTAAAACTTTTTGTTAATTATTGAATTCTATCGCTTAATTATTAAAAATCAAAACCCAAATTTTGCATGTTTCTTAGTTATAAGCATATCAAGTAGTATGCAAGATTTCAAATCTGAATGATCTCTTGTTTCTGAGTTATAAGTCAACACGTACATACCAAACTTCCTTTATATATATATAGATATAAACAAGTGTAATCTCAAATGTAAGGTCTCCAAAGCATTGGGGATGAAGGGAAACTTTTTGTGTAGCTATTGGCAACTCTGTTGTGTTTGTTATCCTTGCACCTGCAGTGCTTTGCTGCTATGCTCAGTCATGGCTTGGCAGTTGTTTCTAGTGTCAAATTGGTGTAGCTATTCAATTTTAGAACACAACAGTCATTGAATGATTTAACTAATCCTAAAAGTTTAAAAGTTAGATTGTAACTTTAATTAGTCATCAGTGAAACTGCAGAGCAAGTGGTTGTCTATTTTTCCATCTATGGTCCTGGTTGGCTCCTGACTTGCGCACAACAGTAAGATGTATAAGAAAATTATGGCTTGGATTTGTTTGAAAATATTAACATAGATACCATTTTATTCTTCCTTTGGAGAAATAAAAATATATCGAAAATTATGAATCTGATATGAAATATTTCCACCAGAACCACTTAC
>CM042175.1:13003778-13057200 GCA_023376005.1 Doryteuthis pealeii
TATCTCTTATTATAATGGAGATTATGTGTTTGTCTGTCTGTAACCGAAACCATATTACTACTCGAGTCACAATTCCCTTAGTTATTTACCTCACATTCTCCATGATTTTATTTTTATTTAAACCTCAATTATTAATAAAATTGTTTAACATAATACTGTTGACCATATCTACATACTAATAACATGCAATTGTATTTATATATACAACAAAATAGCAGTTTACAGTGTGAACGGGAAGGCTAATTTGCATATTGATTTTTAAAATTTAATTTTAATAGATATGTGCTTGGTATTATTGATTTCTAATTGTTTGGTTTTATCTTTATGAATATGATAAAAAATCTCGGGATAAATCCTCAAAGAAATCCATTAACAACAAGAAATAACAGTAATTTTATTCTTTGCATCTTCTTTTAACTAAATAGTTAAATTAGCAATAAACAACGGGAGTAAATGTCAGTAAATATTCTTCGATTATAACCCCCTCTGTTTCAAATCTTTTTATCTGCATTTTTATTTAGTTTCATAAACCTTTCTAATTTAAGATAATATTTTATTACATTAAAAACATAAATATTGCACCCAGAGGGTGCATATATTTGCTAGTATATATATATATATATATATATATATAAGTAAAAAGTAATTGAGGTGGCCTAAAGTCGGTATCAACCAGACAATGAAGGAATCTATCCTCTTTTCACTTAGCATCTGAGGTGAAGCGTCACACCTACTATAAGCTCATTACTTTATTGCACAGATCTCTGTACTCATATGCTGAGTTGGTGAGGGCTGGTATCGAACCAGAAACCTTGTGGTTCCTAGCCGGATGCTCTACCGACTGAGCTAAACCTGATGTTGAATAGAGAAGGTTCACTGTGTCGGCACTCTCTCTCTCTCTCTCCTCATTCTCTCCCTCCCTCCCTTAGTTTTCTTTTTCTCACTTCTTTCTCAATGGAGAAGGGGTGAGTGGGGTATTTATCAGTTGAAATTGTTTATTAATCAGTTACGTAATGAAGATATCTTTTCCTGTATCAAATGCAAATATCTTTTTAAAAAAATGTGATAAATCTTTTTTTTTTTTTTAGTAAATATATATATGGATTATGTATAAATATACATTAGTAAAATTCTCATTATGTTTGTATCTTTACATATACATATTTACCAACCTTTCCATACAAACAGGATGTGCCCATGTTGGAAGGGTTGGGTAGATACTTTACAAGGGTTGGATTAAAAGTTCATAGGCTGACCAAAATATTCTCATGGAATGTAACCAAATGAGGTTTATTTTTCAACATGTCCATACACTTCTTCTGTGAGTCTTCCAGTGCTTAGATCCTCTTGATCAAAAAAGTCATCAACAGCAGTCATGATGTCATATGAACTCTTCAGCCCACACTTGTGTGTACGTGTATATATATATATATATATATATATATATATATATATTTATACATGTAGAATTAAACAGAAGACACATCTCCTGTTTAACAATTTCATTTTTGATCTTTTCAAGTTTTCTGTCCAACTTTTTAATGTTTGGGTGGAATTCGTAGATAAGTCCACCAAAGTTCAGGTCCCGAGTACTTTCGGCACTTCAAAGTGCCATCCAGTTTTTTAAAAATTATACACATCACCCCTGATGATGGCACTTCGAAGTGCCAAAAGTTCTCGGGACCTGAACTTTGGTGGACTTATCCACGAATTCCACCTAAACATTAAAAAGTTGGACAGAAAACTTGAAAAGATCAAAAATAAAATTGTTAAACAGGAGATGTGTCTTCTGTTTAATTCTACACATATAAATGAAAGAATGCTGCTCAAATACACGTATATATATATATATATATATATATATATATATTTGAAAGGAAGGAAAAACTCAACACCGTTATTCCATAATAAATTTATTTCGACCAAAATTGGGGCCTTTATAAATCTAAGTTGATTTAACAAAGTTCCCCAAAATTAATTCTCATCAGATGGATAATCATCAATAATTTGAATTGCATAAAAGAAAAAAAGAAAAGATTATTATACATTGAGCTCTCTGTAGTGATTTAAAGATTCACTGTATTTATACATACTAGATCATACAATAATAATACAAACAAATTTTTGGTACAGCTAAATTTGTATAATATTTAAAAAAATAGGGACATACTTTATTGATCAGCAAAAAATTAAAAAAAAATTTTCCGAAAGAGAAAAGGTAAGAAAAAGAAACTTAAGGGCCCTTTCGACTGGTGCTTTATCAAAAGAAACTACTGGTAGATCGTTTAAAAGTCACAATGTAAATGGGTAAAAAAGAGATTGAATCAAGCAAATAGTGGGGTAACATGAAGGAAAAAAAAAAAAAATTTTTTGTAAATACCTTCAGGTTATCCCCACTTCATCAATAACATCCCCAGCAAAAATTACCAGGGAGTGCTTAAGATGTCTCTGTCTGCACAAGGACGGGCAGTAAATAAGCATGTAGACTGCCTCGAGGACATTGAGGTGGTGGTTAGTCCTAGCCTTGTGTAGAATAGTAAATTGCTGATCACTGTAGTTTGTTTTACAGCTATTTAAATTACAAAGGTGGTAATGGCTGTGTAATATTATTATAATAGAAAAGTTGCAGAAACACACACAACCTATCAAATATCGGACATATTCTACCAAAATAATAACTCAATGCCTGAAGAAGACAACAGATCAGAAACACGTGTCGCATATGTAAGATAAAAAGAATTAAAAAATTTTTTCTGAGAACATAATACATTTTGCGGACCTTCTTTTTTATAATATATATATATATATATATATATATATATACACACACTATTGTCATTAGTATTTAGACATACCTTGGTTTCATATATTAAAACCTCTGCAACCCCTCTCCACAAGGAAGGTGTGATCCAAGGACAATTTCTTAGGTGGAGTTTAACAGGTTTAAATTCAGTTTTCCTTCTCCTAGACTAGTTGCCATACCAAAGAGTCTGGTCTGTCCTACTATTTACCCATAGCTAGAGGGAGAATAGTTGAATGCATATCTTTCCCAAGGGCATTAGCATATTATTAATTTGCAATCCACACAATTGATTGGTTTTGATGGCATGTTAACCTGTCTAGGGTTATTTTATGCCTTGAAGTTAAGGAATCACATTCATTGTACAATCATATTTACATTTTTTGTGTTGTTTCTTTAGAGTTTTATCTTTTTTTTTTTTGCATGTGGTCCTATCAAATATGAATAATTTTTAAACAGATCTATTTGACCCATAGATGGAATCATAACAGGTACTACTACTTTGAATCAGAATGGACTTGGGAGAAATGACAATGAAAGAGTACTCCCCCACCCCACTAAAACTCTGTTTTTTCTGGGTCACCCTGTATACAGGTGACCCAGAAAAAACAGAATCCACAAATTTTGTATTAAAACTGTTCATTTTAACTAGGGGGGTTTAGGGTTTGGGTTGGGTTTTTGGGGAAATCGTCCTAAGCTGGTTGTTTTTTGTTTTTTTTGGCAAGTGACACCGCTTCGACTATGGACTTCAATCGTAGCTGGTGTTTTTTTTTCAGCAGCCACCGGGTAGCGATTTTTGAGGAAGGAGGCTGGGACGGTTCTCTGCGAAGAGTACTGAAATTTGAATACAAGAATTCCTCCCAATATTTAAACCTGTGAGCAGGAGGAATTAAATACTTATCTGTTAGCCTCATTTAAATAACCTGGAGCATCTGTCAGTCCAAGTTCTCCTTACTAAATTAGTTTTAAGCCTTGACAGATTAGTGGTAGGAAGAGCTTCCTGTGGTGTGCATATATATATATATATATATATACACATATGTGTGTGTGTTCATTTATTTATTTATTTGTGAGAAAAAAAAGTGGGGGAAAAATGTGTGGAAAGGAGGTTATAACAATTGCAGATTATGTCTGGAAGAAAAAGATATATATTCTGGAATACACTAAACCTAATAAATAGCTGTACCAAAAAAATTTTAAAAAATGAATTGATTTCTAAGTGCAGACATATGAACAAATTTCTTGTATGTCCACTGACCACCTGATTGATCTGAAAATGTATTTTCCCAATATTCTTATTTATTTTGGATTGTTGTTACGTACTGAGGTTTTCACAGAACCAAATTGATATAATGTTGTATACCCTTTCTTTACTTCTTTACTTCTTACTTGCTTCTATATCTTGGACATCTATTCTTCTGGCCGGTTTGCTATTCTGATTGTCTATCATCTTGGTCTGGTCTAGCGTCTGGTGTTGACTTGGGGATTTCGGTCTGGTTTTCTGTTAGGGATTTCTCTTTATCAGAAGCCCTGTGTCATTGTTAGTTTTTAGGTAATAAACACAAGACTTCGATTTACTTTGATGTTCTTTATTTTCAATCCCCAACCCAGACATTCTGCGCAGTGAGACTTACATCGTACGAGCTTGGCTTCTAACTTCTAACTGACTGAGTTACTTCTATCCTTAAACCGGAAGACAGGGTCTTCTATGCCTTCCGGTTCTCACGATTTATCCCTGGAAGGCAAGGTGAGAGTGAGGTCAAGTGCCGTCACTCACTCTCAAGGCCATCAGCTGCACTAATCGCCATTATGATTTCTACACTATTGCCATAATTATTAGGTATCTAATAATTATGTAACAATGTTAAGATTGTAAAAATCAATAAATAAGTATTTTTTTGTGTGTGCATAAACGTCTGGAGCCTGAATATCATGCCACATAAAATTTTCATACTTTATATTATGGTTACCTTGCTGCTTTTTCTTGTCTTTCCGTCTGATGATTGTGTACACCACATGAAACTCTAAGTAACGCACACAATGAATACATAATTTTGATATTTTAGGTTTTAAACCTTTTAGAGCTGGTTTGCTCAGTCGGTAGATTGTTCGGATAGGAATCACAAGGTCCTTGGTTCAATACTGGCCCTTGCTAACTCAGTGTATGAGTAGCACAGGGATCTGTGCGGTAAAGTGAGGAGCTGGTGGTAGGTGTGGCACTCCACCCCAGATGCTAAAAATAATCTCCTTGGTCTAGCTCAAGTGAAAAGGGGGTAGACTCCCTTGCTGTCGGGCAGATAATGACTTTACTTACTCTTACAAGAAATTTACAATGTGCCATTTTTTGTTTTTGTTTTATGGTAATATGCAATTAAATATCTGATTAGGGCTGATTTAACTCAGTCAGTAGAGCGTTTGTCTAGGAATCACAAGGTCCCTGGTTCAATACCGGCTCTTTGCTAACTCAGTGTATGAGTAGCACAAGGATCTGTGCGGTAAAGTGAGAAGCTGATGGTAGGTGTGGCACTCCACCTCAAATGCTAAAATAATCTCCTTGGTCTAGCGCAAGTAAAAAGAGGATAGACTCCCTTGGTGTCGGGCAGATACTGACATTAGGCAGCCCCAATGACTTTACTTACTCTTACAAGAAATTTACAATGTGCCATTTTTTTTTTGTATTATGGTAATATGCAATTAAATATCTGATTAGGGCTGATTTAGCTCCGTCAGTAGAGCGTTTGTCTAGGAATCACAAGGTCCCTGGTTCAATACCGGCACTTTGCTAACTCAGTGTATGAGTAGCACAAGGATATGTGCAGTAAAGTGAGAAGTTGATAGTTGGTGTTGATAGACTCCCTCGCTGTCTGGCTGATACTGACATTAGGTCGCCCTGATGACTTTGCTTTTTACTATAGCATTGAGAACAGTTTATGCAATTCTTCTATATTTGCATTTTATTCAAATCGTGGATGAAGGTGTTTGCTTTTCAACATAGCACTAATACCTTTGGAAAAGTATGCATTCAACTATTCTCCCTTCAGCTAAGGGTGAATAGTAGAGCAGATTGGGTATGGCAACCGGTCTAGGAGAAGGAAAACTGAATTCAATTCTGTCAAACGTCGTCCAGATAACAATAAAGATGAGGACAATAGTCTGAATAATCCAAATATCAAACCTCATCTCAAAAATTCTGAGATGAAGTTTATTTGTTTTTTAATGAGTGCAAATAGATAGCAATAAGTTTGGTGTTGGACATTCACCTCTTAAATTTGAAAATACTCAATTAAAAAAAAAAATTCATGAAGGTTTTGAACTTATTAGATATAGTGCAAGACTATATCAACTTGTTATAAACAACAGTTTGAATATTATTTCTCTGAATGTTTGAGATGAGGCTTGAAGATTAGTATTATCTGCGTTATTCGGACTATTGTCCCCATCTTCATTGTTATTTGTACAACGTTTCGGCCGATATGCTGTTAGAGGCAGTTAGAAAAATAATTAACACAACTCCTACCCCAGCTATGGTTAGCGGAATGAGAACAGGATACCCCCGTGGACTAAATAAAGGGTTAGGTTCAAAGTTCCATGATGGCTCCCAAGTTCAAAAAGAAGGTTCCTGAGTTCAACAAGAAATACCTGAAGAAGGCCGGAGGGCATATCGGCCGAAACGTTGTACAAATAACAATGAAGATGGGGACAATAGTCCGAATAACGCAGATAATACTAGTTTGAATATTATTTTTTTTAGTTTAAGAGATTCTACAAAAGTTTTTTTTTTTTTTTAATAAGCACTGATATATATACAAATATATGCAAACATTTTGACTCCCCTAGTACTTATGCATAAAAAAATTTTGACTCCCCCTCATACTTGCATCATAAAAATTTTGACTCCCCTAGTACTTATGCCTAAAATTTTTGACTCCCTAGTACTTATGCATAAAAAATTTTGACTCCCCCTAGTACTTATGCATAAAATTTTTTGACTCCCCCTAGTACTTATGCATAAAAAATTTGACTGTACTTATGCATAAAAATTTTGACTCCCCCTAGTACTTATGCATAAAAAATTTTGACTCCCCTAGTACTTATGCATAAAAAATTTTGACTCCCCCTAGTACTTATGCATAAAATTTTTTACTCCCCCTTGTACTTATGCATAACATTTTTTGACTCCCCCTTGTACTTATGCATAAAAAATTTTGACTCCCCCTAGTACTTATGCATAAAAAATTTTGACTCCCCCTATACTTATGCATAAAAAATTTTGACTCCCCCTAGTACTTATGCATAAAAAATTTTGACTCCCCCTATACTTATGCATAAAAAATTTTGACTCCCCCTAGTACTTATGCATAAAAAATTTTGACTCCCCCTAGTAGTACTTATGCATAAAAAATTTTGACTCCCCTCATACTATGCCTGCATAAAAAATTTTGACTCCCCTAGTACTTATGCATAAAAAAATTTTGACTCCCCCTAGTACTTATGCATAAAAAATTTTGACTCCCCCTAGTACTTATGCATAAAATTTTTTGACTCCCCCTTGTACTTATGCATAACATTTTTGACTCCCCTACTTATGTCCCCTAGTACTTATGCATAAAAAATTTTGACTCCCCCCTAGTACTTATGCATAAAAAATTTTGACTACGCCTAGTACTTATGCATAAAATTTTTTGACTCCCCTTGTACTTATGCATAACATTTTTTGACTCCCCCTTGTACTTATGCATAAAAAATTTTGACTCCCCCTAGTACTTATGCATAAAAAATTTTGACTCCCCCTAGTACTTATGCATAAAAATTTTGACTACGCCTAGTACTTATGCATAAAAAATTTTGACTACGCCTAGTACTTATGCATAAAAGATTAAAAAAAATTTCATGAAGGTTTTGAACTTATCAGATATAGTGCAAGAAAGGGGCCAGGGTAGCTCAGTCAGTAGATCGTTCGGCTAGAAACCACAAAGTTCCTATTTCGATACTGGTCCTCGCCAAATCAGCGTATGAGTAGCACAGGGATCTGTGCGGTAAAGTAAGGAGCTGATGGTAGGTGTGGCTCTCCACCTCAGATGCCAAAACAATCTCCTTTGTCTAGCGCTATTGAAAAGGGGATAGACTCCCTCGCTGACTGGCTGATACCGACTTTAGGCCCCCCTCGACGACTTTACTTTTACTATATATATACTTGTTCTAAATAATAGTTTGAATATTATTTTATTAGCTTTAAGAGTTTCTACAAAAGTTTAAAAAAAATTTTTTTTTAATAAGCACTGATATATACAAATATATGCAAACATTTTGACTCCCCCCTAGTACTTATGTATAAAGAATTTAAAAGAAATTTCATGAAGGTTTTGAACTTATCAGATATAGTGCAAGACTATATAAACTTGTTATAAACAACAGTTTGAATATTATTTTATTATATATATTAATATCTATATTTTTGCTTGAAGGCAATTACAATGCGAATATCGCATAAATTCGATAATTATAGAAGATAATAATGACAAGTGAATTTCGCAAAGAATTACTCAGTGTGTAGAATATCGTACAGACTGTTTCAACTTTATTAAGTCTCATCAGCGATATATACTAACGATTTCCCTCCGACAGAAATCGAAACCGGGACTTCAGCAGGATAGTTAGAAACTATACTGTTTCGGCCACGATACAGCACCGAGAAATTCCTGCGAAATTAACCTGTCAATGATACTGGGACGTCTCTACCATATGAGGCAAGGGAGGCGCTGAGTGAATAATAACAAACACATCCGGGGCCTTATGCTCTTCGGCGAAGGAAATAAGATTTTTTTTCAACAATGCTTCTAAAAAAATAAACAAATATCCAAAAAAATCTTATTTTATTAGTTTAAAGAGTTTCTACAAAAGTTTAAAAAAAATTTTTTTTTTAATAAGCACTGATATATACAAATATATTGCAAACATTTTTACTTACCCTACTACTTATTCAAGGTAAGCATTTTTGAACATAAACTATTGGTTTAACTGATCTTAGAATTGAATTATAAACTTTGTAATCTTATCTTCAATTTCTCCACTACTGTGCTATACCCCCTGAATAATTAATGACACTGTTTTAGTAGATTTTCTATCTTCCATCTATCTAGTTGCCACATAGCAATTAACATTTGTTAGACATCAGATTTAATGAGAAATGCAGTTGCAAAACTCACTTCTTTGATCTCACAGCTTAGTAACTGAGGTATGTGTAAAGGTAATATTTACTTTCAGTGTTAAGAAAACTGGAAATCCTGTGTTCCTTTTGAAGTTTATGTTCACATAGAGAGAATGAAACTTGTACTGGTTTGTGTGGAAACAAAATTTTGATTGTTAAGCATCATCTATCTTCCTTAGTTTACAGAAAATACTTTAGTACTAATAAGACAGTATTTAACTTCATGACCTTCATTGTAGTATGTAGGTAAGTGAAGTCATCGGGGTGGCCAAAAGTTGGTATCAGCCAGACAGTGAGAGAGTCTATCCCCTTTTTACTAGCACTAGACAAAGGAGATTGTTTTTTGCAGCTGAGGTAGATATCAAACTATCTTTTTGGTACAAATATTGTTCAATATATATAAAATAATAATAGAAAACATTTTTGGTGGCCAAAAGTTGGTATCAGCCAGACAGTGAGGGAGTCTATCCCCTTTTTACTAGCACTAGACCAAGGAGATTGTTTTTGCACCTGAGGTAGATATCAAACTATCTTTTATCTATAAAATAATGTTCAATATATATAAAATAATAATGGAAAACATTTTTGGTGGCCAAAAGTTGGTATCAGCCAGACAGTGAGGGAGTCTATCCTCTTTTTACTAGCACTAGACTAAGGTGATTGTTTTTTGCATCTGAGGTAGATATCAAACTATCTTTTTGGTACAAATAATGTTCAATATATATAAAAATAATAATGGAAAACATTTTTGGTGGCCAAAAGTTGGTATCAGCCAGACAGTGAGGGAGTCTATCCCCTTTTTACTAGCACTAGACCAAGGAGATTGTTTTTTGCACTGAGGTAGATATCAAACTATCTTTTATCTATAAAATAATGTTCAATATATATAAAATATAATGGAAAATTTTTGTGGCCAAAAGTTGGTATCAGCCAGACAGTGAGGGAGTCTATCCCTTTTTACTAGCACTAGACCAAGGAGATTGTTTTTTGCACCTGAGGTAGATATCAAACTATCTTTTATCTATAAAATAATGTTCAATATATATAAATAATAATGGAAAACATTTTTTGGTAAAAGTTGGTATCAGCCAGACAGTGAGGGAGTCTATCCCCTTTTTACTTGCACTAGACCAAGGAGATTGTTTTTTGCACCTGAGGTAGATATCAAACTATCTTTTATCTATAAAATAATGTTCAATATATATAAATAATAATGGAAAACATTTTTGGTGGCCAAAAGTTGGTATCAGCCAGACAATGAGGAAGTCTATCCTCTTTTTATTAGCACTAAACCAAGGAGATTGTTTTTTGCATCTGAGGTAGATATCAAACTATCTTTTATCTATAAAATAATGTTCAATATATATAAAATAATAATGGAAAACATTTTTAGTGGCCAAAAGTTGGTATCAGCCAGAGAGTCAGGGAGTCTATCCTCTTTTTACTAGCACTAGACCTAGGAGATTGTTTTTTTTTTTGCTTCTGAGTAGATATCAAACTATTTTTTGGTACAAATAATGTTCAATATATAAATAATAATGGAAAACATTTTGGTGGCCAAAAGTTGGTATCAGCCAGACAGTGAGGGAGTCTATCCTCTTTTTACTAGCACTAGACCAAGGAGATTGTTTTTTTTTGCATCTGAGGTAGATATCAAACTATCTTTTTGGTACAAATAATGTTCAATATATATAAAATAATAATGGAAAACATTTTTGGTGGCCAAAAGTCAGCCAGACAGTGAGGGAGTCTATCCTCTTTTTACTAGCACTAGACCAAGGAGATTTTTTTGCATCTGAGGTATATCAAACTATCTTTTGGTACAAATATATATATAATAATGGAAAACATTTTTGGTGGCAAAAGTTGGTATCAGCCAGACAGTGAGGGAGTCTATCCTCTTTTTACTAGCACTAGACCAAGGTGATTGTTTTTTGCATCTGAGGTAGATATCAAACTATCTTTTTGGTACAAATAATGTTCAATATATATAAAATAATAATGGAAAATTTTTTTGTCATAGATGCACATCCATCCACGTTGGGATATTGATCTTGCTAGGAAAAAATCAGAAATCATCAATAACTTAAAATTTGTTGACTTTAAAACTTTATTGATAGCATTTTTGGATTTCATGCGTAAAAATGCTTTTATAAACCAATTCTCGGACTCATTTTACAGACAAAAATAGATTACAAAAAGTCGCCATTTTTCGCCAACCTCACTAAATTTGGAGAACTAAAAATGAATATAACTCTGCCAATTTTTGGAATTGGAAGCTCAAATTTTGGTGATTGTATAATATTAACATAGTTGACACCTGGAAAAAAATTTAGGAAAAATTGCAGGGGTAGGGTGAAAATTCTACCTTTTTCTGGATGATGTGACATGGAATTACTCATATTCTTGCTCGTCCAAATAATGATGACATTGTTTTTGCATGCCCATCAATCTGAGAAGTGTCACGATCATTAAAATATAAAGAATAAAAAATTATATTGTTTATTGGTATTTCTAGTATAGTCCAAAGCATAAAATTCAACATCAGTTATTCTTTGATATTTGTTTTTTGTTAAATGTTGCTTTTTTATATACCACAATAAAGATGAAGACAATAGTCTGAATAATCCAAATATCAAAACTCATCTAAAAAATTCAGAGATAAAGTTTATTTGTTTTTTAATGAGTGCAAATAGATAGCAATAAGTTTGGTGTTGGACATGCACTTCTTAAATTTGAAAATACTCAATTAAAAAAAAAAAATTCCTGAATGTTTTGAACTTATCAGATATAGTGCAAGAGTATATATAAACTTGTTATAAACAACAGTTTGAATATTATTTTATTGGTTTTAAGAGTTTCTACAAAAGTTTTTTTTTTTTTTTAAGCACTGATATATACAATATATTGCAAACATTTTGACTCTCCCTAGTACTTATGCATAAAAATTTAAAAAAAAATTGGAAGCTCAAAAAAAAAAAAAAATTCATATCAAATGTAAAAAAAAATCCAGACAAATAAATATAAATATTCTAAGATTAATTTTTTTCTTTCTTTTCAGAGATAGAAATATCATTTACTGGAAAAGAAAAGGATTTTAAACATTAAACATAGTATTTTGAGTTATTTCTATCCATACTGTTAAAATTTGAGATAATTTGAATGAGAATTAGTCAAGTTATTAGATTACAAAATCATAAAAATTTTTTTGAAACAGCATTTGTAGAAACAACAGAAAATTCAATGTTTAATATTTAAACACCTTTTCTTTTTCAGTAAATGGCATTCCTATACCTGAAAAGAAAAAACATAAAAACATTAAACATAGAAGTTTTATTTGTTTCTGAACATGCTGTTAAAATTTGAGATCATTTGAACGAGAATTAGCTAAGTTATTAGATTATGAAATGATATCAAATTTTCTGAAACAACACATACATAAACAATGTAAAATTCTGTTTAATGTTTTAGGATTGTTTTACTTTTCAGGAATAGAAATCTCATTTAATGGGGAAGAAGAAATTTAAACATTAATCATAGAATTTAAAATTGTTTCTACTTGTGGTGTTAAAATTTGAGATCATTTGAATGAGAATCGGTCAAGTTATTAGATTACTTAATCATATCAGTTTTTCTGAAAGACCCTGTATATTTGGAATTTATGAATTTAAAAAATTAAAATCAATTTAGATATTGGTTAGGAGGTTGATTTAGAAGGCTATCACAATGCAGGTGTAAAGAAAAAAATAATAATACGGTAACAATGGCGGTAACTGCTTCAGTTCCAGTGATCTTTTGAAAAAGAGATTTTATCTCGAAAATTCAAGAATTAAATACAGGTTAACACACAACACCATTGTTACTGTATTATTATTTTTTTCTTTACACCTGCATTGTGATAGCCTAAATCAACCTCCTAATCAATATATACACAATGCTTCAAGCAAATTATAAAACTCTCTTATCAATTTAGATATATTTTAAAAAAGTAGCTTAATGTTAAAATACTTAATTTTAATCAGCTGATTTTTTCTTTTCCCATATAGAAATGCCATTCCTGGAGAAGAAAAGGCATTTAAACATTAAACATAGAATTTTGAGTCCTACACATGCTGTTAAAATTTTAAATCATTTGGTAATTTGCTGGAAGCATTGTTAAGTATGTTATAATATATTAATAATTTGAAAGCAATTACAATGCACATAAAAAATAAAAACAAAAAGATGTTATTTTTTGTCTTATCGATTTCAAAGTATAACTTTATCTTCAGAGATGAATTCCAGAAATGGACGCGTTTTTTTTTTTTGTGTCGTTATTTTTTTTTTTATGTTATAAACACACGTGGTGTTTTTTTTTTCATTACATATATCAAATGAATAATACATAAATATATAAATAGATGAAAATAATAAAATTGAAATTGAATGAACGGCTAAATGACTATTACGGCTTTCCGCGTGGCGTTTAAAAAAAAAGAACACCACGAGACGCGTGTTTATAACATAAAAAAAAAAATAACGACATAAAAAAAAGCGTCCATTTCTGGAATTCGTCTCTGAAGATAAAGTTATACTTTGAAATCGATAAGACAAAAAATAACGTCTTTTTTGTTTCTATTTTTTATGTGCATTATAATTGCTTTCAAATTATTAATATATTGAAATCATTTGAATGGAAATTGCTCAAGTTATTAGATTACTAAATGATACCAGTTTTTCTGAAACTCCCTGTGCATCTCAAATGATATCAAATTTTTGAAACAACCTATATAGTCTCCGAGTAAACCTTGAACTCTCTATTACTTCAAAGAAACCTAATTAAACACACCAGCTGCTCTACCCAACTAATCTACAAAGAACCATTGAGTTGCAGAAGCTCAAATCAAACCTATAAACTCATCCCTTCTCCTGTTAATCAATCTTGTACCATGATTGTTTTTCATTACACTTGTCTAGCTTATTCTCTAAATGTGTTGTTAGAGTTCAAGTGGTGCAGACATACAATAGCACTGATACAGCTATGGCTTGGAAGAATTTTTGCTTTATCTTATCAGTGAGATCAGATTTCCATACGACATAGATTTTTGGGGGGTTCGTAGGGGGTCTGTGTTTGTGCTTGCTCTGATCAATGTAATTTTTCAAGGGAGACATAGAATCTAATGCTGATCTTTAAGTTTATTTGGTAATTTATGAGGAAGTCCGTCCCGGTCTCCTGCCTCAGAAATTGCTACCCGGTGACTATTAAAATAATGTCCCCAGCTATGTCGTCTCGACGGTGTTAGTTGAAAGAAAACAACCAACTTAGGGCGTTAAATGTATTTTAGAGGGAGGGGGCTTCTCTTTTTTGTCGTAATTCTTGTTCATTTATAGAAATTTGTCGTAATTCTTGTTTATTTATTGTATTTGTCGTAATTCTTGTTTATTTATAGAAATTTGTCGTAATTCTTGTTTATTATAGAAATTTGTCGTAATTCTTGTTTAGATATGAAGATGGATATATAGTTTGGAATAGACTGAGATAGATAGATAACAAAATAATATAGATAGATATGAACAAATGGAGACGACATAGCTGGGGATGTTATTTTAATAGTCACCGGGTAGCAATTTCTGAGGCAAGAGACCGGGACGCACTTCCTCATAAATTAGCGTTCATTTTGATAATTCAAGTGGGGAGGGAAACATTTTTTACGATCTTTATTTTTAATTTTCAAGAACTTAAAATATTTTTTTTTTTTTTTTTTTGCTCAGAGGTTTTATTGGTTGGTGTATGTCACATGATCGTTGTTGTGTATTCATGCTAAAGTATGAATGGAAAATTAATACACTCGGCTGTTAATTACACAAGACTGGCTTTTCTCTTGGCCTCCTCTTCAAACTGTTGCTTCCACTGCTTTCGTCAACAAGATTAATTGCCCAGACATTCCAGAAACCATTTTGCTTTTCTATTAATAATATTTTCTAAAAAGGTTAACTGGCATTGCCTGGGATAAAGTAGCCTTTAACAACATAATTAGCCTTTATGACTAATTCTCTTTTGGTATTAGGAAGAGTATAGAATGATAAGCAATGGTAATTGAGGAATCATGGATAAAAGTCAAAAGGCTAAGAATGTTTCAGTAACAAGATAAAGAATCTGTGTCTATTGATGGTTTTGGTTTCTTTGTTTAATGGTATATCAACCTTCAAGGGTTATTTAATGCCAAGACCATCCTTGTAGAACAGTAGTAGTACTATTCAACCTATAACTGGGGACATTAGGGGGTTCATATCTTTCCCAAGGGTATTAGCACTAAGTGAAATGCAATTACCATGTCCAGGATTTGAACTTGGGGCGACGAGGCTGCAGACCAACTTTAAGGAAGTCTAGAAAGGAACAAGTCATTATGTCCCGATTATGCATTGGTCATACAAAACTAACACACTCTTATATACTCAAACAAGAACAACAACCACAATGTGAAACATGTCAAACACCCCTGACAGTCAAACACTTATTGATGGAATGCAGATTTTTTGCTCACATCAGAAAACATTATTTTAAAGCAAACAATATGAAGGACCTATTTGAAAATGTTAACATAGAGGATATTTTCTCCTTTTTGAGGGAAATAAAATTATACCATAGAATATAGACATGAAACAAATCAATGTCATAGAGTATGATTCCCAATAATGCTAACACATTGTTAAAACCAATTACTAAATGTATATATATGAATACACAATATGTATAACAACCCAACCGCTAGGCATGATATAACCCTGGACGGGTTGATATGCCGTTAAAATTAATAAACCAACATCCATTTCCCATGACTTTAACCATTACACCACGCGTTTCTTTGAAGTATAGATGTATTAAGGAAGCACTTGCCCCCCCCTAACACACAAATCATCTAAGTGTGACAAACAAGACATGCTGGACACTGCTGGACACATCCTCCTGTGGAAACCTGCACATGGACATTTTAATGCAGGCCATCCAGCAAGCACCTACATTGACCAGCTCTGCATGGATACTGGATGCTGCGCAGAGGCCACTTGTTTCCTATCACACAATCCATCTGAGTCAGATAAACAAAACATGCTGGACACTGCTGGAGAAGCAGGGACAAACTCATAAGCGACCATCCTGTGGAAACCAGCACATGTACATACCAATGCAGGCTGTCCAGCAAGGACCTACATTGACCAGCTCTGTGCAGATACTGGATCCTGCATAGAGAACCTTCTGAGGACAATGAATAATAGAAAAGTTTGGCGAGATTGTCGTGGATATCTGGGCTAAATTGCGCAACATGATGATGAGGATATTTATCATTTTACTATAGAAATATATTGAAATGAAGATTTCTTTTCAGTTTAAAAGTGGAAAAAAAACCTTCATTTTCATTAGGAAGCACAGTGGTGTACTGGTTAGAGTTGCAGGACCCGAGTTCAATTCCTGGACGAAGCCACAGTTCACATAGCACTAATAACTTTGGAAAAGGTATGAATCCAACTATTCTCCCTCCAGCTATGGTAAATAGTAGGGCAGATTGGGCTCTTTAACCTTGGTTAGGCAACCAGTCTAGGAGAAGGAAAACTCTGAATTCAAACCTGGTCACTACTAGAATAGGTTCAGGCCTACTTAGTCATCTATTTCAATTTAAAAAAAAAATTTCATGGCTTTTTTTTTTTGGTAGGATTTTGAAACTTTTATAAGATACTGTATGCTGCAGAGATTAACAGATGCTAATGCTCAGTTCTTCTTTGAAGTGTTGACATTACCATTTTCTTTTTGTTTTTGTTTTTTTGTTTTTCAATCCTGGGAGGCATTCAGTTGTTTTTGCTTTAGTACCTATAAGCAACTAGATACTTATAGTGTAGGTATAGATCTTATAGTGTAGGTTACTGCACATGTGCTTTAAGATCTCCACTGCTATATAGTTCTTTCTTTCTTTCTTTCTTTTTTATTTTTCGTTTAAACAAAAAGTTAAAATAATCGTCTATATACTTATACTTCTGTTTTTATTTTGGATTTATTTTTGAGGATGTTTTAAAGTTTATACCCTTTGAAATGATACTTGTTTTTATCAGCTGATTTTACTCTGAATGTTTGTGATGAGGCTTGATAATTAGTATTATCCCGAGTCCGAGAAGGTTCCCGAGTCCGACAAGAAATATCTGAAGAAGGCCAGAGGGCATATCGGCCGAAACGTTGTACTTTAATAATCTATTTCAATTTTTAAAAAAAAATAAATAAAAATGTTCATGGCGTTTTCAAACTTTTATAAGATACTGTATACTGCAGAGATTAACACATGCTAATGCTCAGTTCTTCTTTGAAGTGTTGACATTTTCTTGTTTTTTTTTTTTGTTTTTTTGTTTTTCAATCATGGGAGGCATTCAGTTGTTTTTGCTTTTGTACCTATAAGCAACTAGATACTTCTTTTCTGTATCGTGTTTTGTTAGTTTCAGGTATGCAGCCTCTTTTATCCTTCACACCAAAACTACATGAAACCCTCCTCACAAAGGTCAAACAATCTTGTGAGGAAAGCATAACAAAAGTATAATATCTAAAAATATTAACATGATACATACATGTAAAAACTACATGAAACCCTCCTCACAAAGGTCAAACAATCTTGTGAGGAAAGCATAACAAAGTATAATATCTAAAATATTAACATGATACATACATGTAAAAACTACATGAAACCCTCCTCACAAAGGTCAAACAATCTTGTGAGGAAAGCATAACAAAAGTATAATATCTAAAAATATTAACATGATACATACATGTAAAAACTACATGAAACCCTCCTCACAAAGGTCAAACAATCTTGTGAGGAAAGCATAACAAAAGTATAATATCTAAAAATTAACATGATACATACATGTAAAAACTACATGAAACCCTCCTCACAAAGGTCAAAACAATCTTGTGAGGAAAGCATAACAAAAGTATAATATCTAAAAATATTAACATGATACATACATGTAAAAACTACATGAAACCTCCTCACAAAGGTCAAACAATCTTGTGAGGAAAGCATAACAAAGTATAATATCTAAAAATATTAACATGATACATACATGTAAAAACTACATGAAACCCTCCTCACAAAGGTCAAACATCTTGTGAGGAAAGCATAACAAAAGTATAATATCTAAAATATTAACATGATACATACATGTAAAAACTACATGAAACCCTCCTCACAAAGGTCAAAACAATCTTGTGAGGAAAGCATAACAAAAGTATAATATCTAAAAATATTAACATGATACATACATGTAAAAACTACATGAAACCCTCCTCACAAAGGTCAAAACAATCTTGTGAGGAAAGCATAACAAAAGTATAATATCTAAAAATATTAACATGATACATACATGTAAAAACTACATGAAACCCTCCTCACAAAGGTCAAAGGGTCCTCACAAAGGTCAAAACAATCTTGTGAGGAAAGCATAACAAAAGTATAATATCTAAAAATATTAACATGATACATACATGTAAAAACTACATGAAACCCTCCTCACAAAGGTCAAAAAATCTTGTGAGGAAAGCATAACAAAAGTATAATATCTAAAATATTAACATGATACATACATGTAAAAACTACATGAAACCCTCCTCACAAAGGTCAAACAATCTTGTGAGGAAAGCATAACAAAAGTATAATATCTCATCTTATTATAATTGGTTCCCCCTCAGCAGGAGCTTGTTGATTTGAATGTCTATTTCGCCCCATATATTTCCCCCCCTATTTCTATCTTTCTTCCTTTTGAACAGCAGGCTGATTTCAGTTGTCCATTGCTAAATGGATTGGTAATCACTTTAAGGGACAAGTTTATAGGCTAAAGTTTAAGTTTATTATTATATTTTTGGTATAATCTTATTTCTTACAGAAAGAACAAACTTATCTATATTGACATTTTCAAATGTATCTCTTGTATTTGTGTTGTAAAAACATTATCAAATAAGCAAAATCACAACATTCTACTAGAATGCATTTAACAGTAAAGAGTGTTTAACATGCTATGCTTTCCATCTGGTTTTCTTGTTTAAGTAAGAAGTGTGTAACTTTTGTTAGACCTATACATAATCAGGATATAGTGACTGGTTCCTCTCTGGACTTTCTGAAGTCTGGTTTCCATTCTCCAGGCTTCAGAAATTAAACTTTGGTTGAAATCGGGCAAAAAATAACAGAACCTTAGCTATGAAAAGTGACAGATAGATGTTAGGTTAATCTTATTATAATGGAGATTGTGGGTTTGTCTGTCTGTAACCGAAACTATATTACTATACAAGTCACAATTCCCTTTAGTTATTTACATCACATTCTCCATGATTTTATTTTTAATTTAAACTTCAATTATTAATAAAATCGTTATGCATCATTAAGACTGCTGACCATATCTACACACTAATAACATGCAATTGTATTTATATATACAACAAAATAGCGGTTTACAGTGTGAACGGGAAGGCTAATTTACATATTGATCTTAAAAATTTGATTTTTATAAATATGTGCTTAGTATTATTGATTTCTAATTTTTTTGTTTTATCTTATTGATATGAGCAAAAATCTCGGGGATAAATCTTAAAAGAAACCCATTAACAAGAGGAAATAACTGTAAATTTATTCTTTACTTCCTATTTTAACTAAAGAGTTAAATTAGGAAAATTTACCAATGAAAGACAGGAGTAATGGAAAATGATGGAAAAGTTGGTTTCAAAGTTGTTCTATTTTTCGATTATACCTCCTCTGTTCCAAATATCTTTATCTGCATTCTTATTCAGTTTCATTAGCCTTTCTAATTTAATATATTTCATTATATTAAAACTTAAATACTTGCACCTGGAGGGTGCATATATTTGCTAGTTCACTTAAAGTAGAGAATCTGAGAGAGAGAGAAACCCTAAAAACCCAATTTGTAAAATAACAAGAATCTATAATCTGAGGTAATACCAATAAGTTAGTCATGCAACCTATGGACAAGAGGGGTTAATCGCATTCTTGTGAATGGGGTCACTATAATAGTGAACTTCACTTGAGGGTACATATGATGAGCCCCCTCCGATCAATCGGCTGGTCACGTCAAGCCCTAGCACCTATATGATTTTCCCAACCCTATTGCCCTTATGGCAAGCCCCAAACCCTTTTTATCATATGGGTGCTAGAAGGCGGTGGCTGCAGGTCTACATGTCCTGGGAATGACGTTAAACTCTATCTGATGGTGAGGTTCCAGTTCTGGAGGTTTGGGGAATGTGGAGCACCCCTTTATCACCATTGCTCCCTGGTCCACTCTGACCCGGAGTGGTAGTACCTGTTAGGGTCCCATCTATGGGTTAAATAGAAAAAATGTATTTATAAAAAAATTGTATTATCCATTAAGAATTGATTTTTTTCAAAACTTTATTGGCATTAAATGACCCACTGAGGTTGATATGCCATAAAACCAAACCAAACCAAAATAAGTTAATCATGCAACCTATGGACAAGAGGGGTTAATCACATTCCTGTGAATGGGGTCACTATAATAGTGAACTTCACTTGAGGGTACAAATGATGAGGAAAACTGATACTGGCTATGTGGATACCTATGTTCAGTAATGCAAAAACAACCACAAGGGCCTTCTGTAATCTAAAAAAAAAAAAAAAAAATAGAATAAAATAAAAAATAGTATCTATGTGTTGCAAATGTACTAAGATTGAGGTAAACAGTACATGTTAACAGATTTTTTCAAGCTGACTCATGTTGTATTACCAAAGCTTGCAGAAAGGTTTGATGCCTAAATCTAGGACTATATATAAAAGAAAGAAAAAAAAAAACTATTAGATGAATTATACTCAGGAGAAAAGTAAACGAACATAGTTTTTTCCTTTTTTTTTTTTTTTTTTTTTAATCAAAAAGCTAAAATAATCTTTTATATATACAGCAATCTTTTTTTTTGTATTTATTTTTGAGGAAGTGATAAACTTTATACCCTTTGAAATAATACTTGTTTTTATCAGATGATTTTATATCTCGTAGATTTTAACCCTTACAGCTCAAGCAGACAGTATTTGTGCCATAAGCTAAAAGCACATACCTGGTGGCTAGGGAAATACCTATTTTTATATTACTATTGCTTAGAAAATTTTATAATCTTACTTAAAAGTTTGTAATCTTATAGTGTAGGTTACTGCACATATCTCATAGATTTTAACCCTTACAGCTCAAGCAGACAGTATTTGTGCCATAAGCTAAAAGCACATACCTGGTGGCTAGGGAAATACCTATTTTTATATTACTATTGCTTAGAAAATTTTATAATCTTACTTAAAAGTCTGTAATCTTATAGTGTAGGTTACTGCACATGTGCTTTAAGATCTCCACTGCTATATAGTTAAAATAATGGTTTATATACTTATGTTTTTATTTTGGATTTATTTTTGAGGATGTTTTAAAGTTTATACCCTTTGAAATAATACTTGTTTTTATCAGTTGATTTTACTCTGAATGTTTGGGATGAGGCTTGATAATTAGTATTATCTGCATTATTATTTCCCGAGTCCGACAAGAAATACCTGAAGAAGGCCGGAGGGCATATCGGCCGAAACGTTGTACAAATAACAATGAAGATGGGGACAATAGTCCGAATAATGCAGATAATACCAGCTGATTTTATATCTTATAGTTTTTATAATCTTACTTAAAATCTGTAATCTTATAGTGTTGGTTACTGCACATGTGCTTTAAGATCTTCACTGCTATATAGTTCTTTCTTTCTTTCTTTTTTTTTTTTTTTTGTTTAAACAAAAAGTTAAAATAATCGTTTATATACTTATATTTCTGTTTTTATTTTGGATTTATTTTTGAGGATGTTTTAAAGTTTATACCCTTTGAAATGATACTTGTTTTTATCAGCTGATTTTACTCTGAATGTTTGGGATGAGGCTTGATAATTAGTATTATCTGCGTTATTATTTCCTGAGTCCGACATGAAATACCTGAAGAAGGCCGGAGGGCATATCGGCCGAAATGTTGTACAAATAACAATGAAGATGGGGACAATAGTTCGAATAATGCAGATGATACCAGCTGATTTTATATCTTATAGTTTTTAACCCTTACAATCCAAAAATCCAGTATTTATACCATTAACTAAAAGTACATTTTTATTCATACTAGAAATTTTATTTAACAGCCTGTAATCTCATAGTGTAGGTTATTGCACATGTGCTAGATGTGCTTTAACATCTCCCCTCCTATACAGTTCTTTCCTTTTTTTTTTTGTTTAATTAAAAAGTTTAAATAATCATCTATTTACTTATACAATTTTTTATTTTTTTTTATTTTTGAGGAAGTGATAAACTTTATACCCTTTGAAATAATACTTGTTTTTATCAGATGATTTTATATCTCATAGATTTTTGTAAAAGTTATCCTCCAGATATAGAAACAATATGATACTCACCGTCGCAGTGGGGTTCTAACTACCGCCGAGTTAGTAGACGAGAACAACAGGCAAGCTGTAACTTAAATACAGTCCTTGCATGTTGTTCTCGTCTACTAACTCGACGGTAGTTAGAACGGTGAGTATCATATTGTTTCTATATCTGGAGGATAACTTCTACAATTTTAACCCTTACAACCGAAGCAACCAGTATTTGTGCCATTAGCTAAAAGCATATGTACCTGGTAGCTAGGGAATACCTATTTCTATATTACTATTGCTTAGAAAATTTTATAATTCTATTTAACAGCCTGTAATCTTATAGTATAGATTATTGCACATGTGGTAGATGTGCTTTAAAATCTCCACTTCTACACAGTTGCCCTCCCCCTTTTTTTTGTTTAATCAAAAAGTTAGAATAATCATCTATATACTTATACATCAAGGTTTTTTGGGGAGTGGGTTGTATTTATTTTTGTTGGAAGTGTAGGGACCCAATTGTTTGGTGAGTGTGTAGTTGAAGATTGAAGATCCGTGTTTTGATCGCCACAATTTAAATGTATAAGACTATGGAAATGAAGTTTCCATAGAAAACAAAAGAAGACAAAATTGATAAAGGAAACAAACTTTATATACATTAATTTACAATTGGTATATTCTATTGTCATCTGTACCACTTTCGTCTTATAACGGTCCACTCATATACACACATCGCTCTTGATGAAGACCACTTCAATAAAGGGTCGAAACAGATTTTTGTCGGCGAATTTTAACATCATGTGTTTGTTTTTTCTAAATATTAATTTCATATTGTCGGATTCACTTCCATTCACTTTTTTCATATATATATATATATATATATATATATATATATGTATGTGTGTGTGTGTGTGTTCAAACAAATTTTGTTGAAAACAACAGAATCTAAACCTTTTTTGAATTTTTTTTTTTTTTCAATCTTAAGAATTTTCCTTATAGTGTCATCTTAAAAAAGAATTTGTAAAAAATCTGAAAGCGTTATCATTCCAAATACTTTTGGTTTTCCTCTGAACCATTATCAACGGTGTTTAAACAGGTTATCATTTGTCTAAATTTGATCTAGGTTATCATTGTTTGTGTTGCTAACATTTATTTTGGAAGATTTAAATTACAATTTTAAAATATATGTAACATATGAAAACATGATGTAGAATAACAATATATATATATATATATATATATATATATATGTGTGCGTGTGAGAGAGTAACTACTGGGGCTTGAAAAGTAAATTGTCAAAAGCCTTATCACTATAAGAAAATATTTTTGATAGAAATATTCTGATAATGGAGGTGTGTGAAAAAACTTTACAAAAATTTACATAATTTTTACTCAGTTTTTTATACAAGAAAAAACAAATTAAAAAGGATGTTTGTTTTTTTATATTAAACACACGTGCACAATCTTTACTCTTACAGCAAATATGAGATGACTGAAGCATTAATTAAAGGCAGGATTTCTACTACCTTTATCACCTGTTATCAAACATAAGTTGTAGGAGTATCTATGGCATGTAGACTGTATTATTATTATATACTCAGGTTAAAAGGAGCTCAGGTGGATGAACAGTTCATGACATGCAATACTCCACTTTGGCCCTATCTTGGGCTAGACAGGCGGTCGGAGAGGCCCCCTCCGATCAATCAGCTGGTCACGTCAAGCCCTAGCACCTATATGATTTTCCCAACCCTATTGCCCTTATGACAAGCCCCAACCACTTTTTATCATATGGGTGCTAGAAGGCGGTGGCTGCGGGTCTACATGTCCTGGGAATGACGTTAAATTCTATCTGATGGTGAGGTTCCAGTTTTGGAGGTTTGGGGAATGTGGAGCACCCCTTCATCACCATTGCTCCCTGGTCCACTCTGACCCGGAGTGGTAGTACCTGTTAGGGTCCCATCTATGGGTTAAATAGAAAAATGTATTTATAAAAAAATTGTATTATCCATTAAGAATTGATTTATTTCAAAACTTTATCAGCATTAAATGACCCACTGAGGTTGATATGCCGTAAAACAAAACAAACCAAACCAAACAAACAAGATGGTGACCACTCCACACCAGACGGTAAGCTTCAAAATTAGAAAACCAGTTCACATCCCTTGTTAGTAATATCTCATCTACAGAAAGCTATGTTAATATACGCATAAGAAAGGCATGGACTATTATAAACAGATTATTGAGCATATGGAAATCTGATCTCTCTGATAAGATTAAGTGAAAATTCTTTCAAGCTGTAGCCATGTCAGTGCTACTGTATGACGGCACCAACTGGAAACTAATGAGACACTTCAAAGCTAGGGAACCATACAAGGATGCTGCATGCTGTCTTAAACAAATCCTGAAAGCAACACCCCCACAAAAGAGCAGCTGTATGACCACTTACCTCCTATCACACAAATCATCTGGGTAAGATGAACTAGACATTCTGGACAAGCAAGTACCAGCTCATAAGTAACGTTTTCCTATGGGCTCATACACACAAGTGTTGGTCAGCTAGCATAAACCTATATCGATCAGTTCTGCATGGATACTGGATGTTGTGCAGAGGACCTTCCAAGAGCAATGGTTAATAGGGACTAGCATCAAGAAAGAGTCTGTGCTCTTGACATGATTTAATGATGGTATATATATATATATATATATGTAAGTAAAAAAAATGGAAGCAAATCCTGCAAATATGTTGAAAGATGAATGGAAAGAAAATGTTATTTCTCTGAATGTTTGAGATGAGGCTTGAAGATTAGTATTATTAGCGTTATTCGGACAATTGTCCCCATCTTCATTATTATTTGTACAATGATTCGGCCGATATACCCTCCGGCCTTCTTCAAGTATTTCTTGTCGGACTCGGGAACCTTCTTTTCAAAGTTCCGTGATGGCTCCAGTATACGACAAGAAAGTTCCCGAGTTCGAAAAGAAGGTTCCGAGTCCGACAAGAAATACTTGAAGAAGGCCGGGGGGTATATCGGCTGAAACGTACAAATAACAATGAAGATGGGGACAATAGTCCGAATAATGCTAATAATACTAAAGAAAATGTTGTATGGATAAAAATTATTCATTGAAGTGCTGACATGTTTCGACTAAGAGTTTGTCCTTGTATACATTGTATTCTATCAAATATCTTGCCCTGAAGTAGACCGCTTTTTTGTATACTTAAATTTTATTTTTCACTATTATCATTATATTTTATTTTGTATTTAAAATAATAATAAATAGTCGAAACATGTGTTAGCACTTCAATAAATAATTTTTATCCCAACAACATTTTCTTTCCATTTATCTTTCAACATATATATATATATATATATATATATGTAAGAATGGAAAGGGAATTGAATCCGACAATATGAGGAAAAATGAGTAAAGAAAAGAAATGTAGATGGACATTTTGATAAACGGACCGAAACATGTGTAAGTGATATCGATTAAATTCATTTTTATCCATCTACATTTCTTTTCTTTACTCATTTTCCTCATATATATATATATATATATATATATATATATATGTACACACACACACACACACACACACACACCAACAGACGGAGGTCCTAGATACATTTCCTACATTCAAGCCTGACCATATATGTATTATGTATGGCAGGGCTTGCCTGCCACGGGCTGGTCTTTTGAGTCATATGCGATATCATAGTAACAGACAACCACATGGAAAACGTGCGTATGAGTGAAAATTGGGGGTCTCACGTGTATTTTATGCGGCAGGACGTGTAAAAGAAAAGCTAGACTTCTGAGCCATTTGCGTGCTCACAACCAAACTTTGTAGAAGTGGCCCTCTTCTGTGAAGAAGTGGCAATCACCATATATATATATATATATATATATATATATATATAAAGTAATTGGTAATTTGCTTGAAGCATTGTTAAGTATGTGATAATATATTAATGATTTGAAGGCAATTACAATGTGTATAAAAAATAAAAACAAAAAGATGTTATTTTTGTCTTATCGATTTCAAAGTAGAAACTTTATCTTCAGAGATGAATATGAGAAATGTACGTGCTTAAGTTTTTTTTGTGTGGTTATATTTTTTTCCTCTTATTTTTTTTTTCTTTCTTCTCCTTTCTTTTTTCTTTGTTATATTTATGTTATATATATATATATATATATATATATATACCAACAGTCTTTGATTTTAATAACCTTTGGTAGAGATTTATTTGGCATGTGTTTATGTATAGAATGTAAACAAGTCTCAAAAATAGACTTATCAGATTAGATATACAGACGAGGAATTTGTAATGGGTTCATATTTATCTAGCGAGGAATTCTTAGCTTCAATGCAACCGATTTACGTTCAACATTTGAATTTTTCAAAGGATTCTGGAAAATATGGATTATTAATGATTTTTACTTGTAATTTCTTTTACCATTTGATTTTTAGTTGCTCTTTTGTGTTTTTAAAAAAAAATTTTTATCACCATTCTCTTAGGTGAATCTATGACCCTGGTGAACCTGGGCTGTGGAGTCAGTCAGAAGCCATTAAGGGTCACTGGTTCAAAGTCCGTATAGTTTTACCGACTGACACCTTTAAAGAAATTCAACTTAACTTCTTTTTTAAAGTCATTTTAATTTTTTGTAGTTATTTTGTATTTTGTAAAGCTATATATGTAAAAAAAAACAAACTTACATTATAGAATTTTTATTTTTGTTACATCCTATAAAAATTATATTACAACTTCTGTTATTTATTTTCGTTCTGTAGTTATTTCTTATTTGCAAAGAAATAAATGTAAAAAGTCTTACATTATAACATTTTTATTGTTGAAATAACAATAAAAAATATAGAATATCATTTCAATAACAATAAGAATATACAATATCAATAAAATATACAATATCCTTTCAATAACAATAAAAATATACAATATCCTTTCAATAACAAAAATATATAATATCATTCAATCATTCAATAACAATAAAATATAGCATGTCCTTTCGATAACAATAAAAATATAGCATTCCTTTCAATAACAATAAAATATACATGTCCGCAATAAAAATGTCCTTTCAAAACAATAAAAAATACCATATCCTTTCAATAACAATAAAAATATACCTTTCAATAACAATAAAAAACTTTCAATAACAATAAAAATATACCATGTCCTTTCAATAACAATAAAAATATAAATTATTTTCAATAACAATAAAAATATACAATATGCTTTCAAAATTTAGTTTCTAATAATACATAAAGAGAAATTGTGGTCAGAGGTGCCTAAAATAGAGAAATCTGAGTTGAAGGTTTTGTTCCAACTCCACATCCCAGTAGGGAACAGTGCAGACTGGATTTGAATCAGAAAACAAAAGTCTTTATTTACAACAAAAAAATAGGCTCAATGATTTGCAACAGGGGTCTCAAACTCAAGGAATTAAAAAGACCATTAAATACTGGAAGGAGATTTGTTTGTTTTGTTTTACGGAATATCAACCTCAGTGGGTCATTTAATGCCGATAAAATGTTGAAATAAATCAATTCTTAATGGATAATACATTTTTTTATAAATACATTTTTCTATTTAACCCATAGATGGGACCCTAACAGGTACTACCACTCCGGGTCAGAGTGGACCAGGGAGCAATGGTGATGAATGGGTGCTCCACATTCCCCAAACCTCCAGAACTGGAACCTCACCATCAGATAGAGTTTAACGTCATTCCCAGGACATGTAGACCTGCAGACACCACCTTCTAGCACCCATATGATAAAAAGGGGTTGGGGCTTGCCATGAGGGCAATAGAGTTGGGAAAATCATATAGGTGCTAGGGCTTGACATGACCAGCCGATTGATTGACCGCCCGTCTAGCCCAAGATAGGGCCAAAGTGGAGTATTGCATGTCATGAACTGCTCATCCACCTGGGTTCCATCCTTAAGCATCACGGGTCACCACCCACGGCCAATAGGTGACCCCATTGGGGGAGTCTTACCCCTCTGCAGAGGTGCAGTCGGTGCATTCTAACGCCCCACCACAGGGCGGCTGGAAGGAAAGGCACAGTGGACCAAAAGTGGAAGTGGTGTGATTTTAAATAGTTATAATACTAATCTGCAATACAGCTGATAGGCTGTTATTTATTTTTCTTTTATCAAAATAAATACGCTTATGATAGCACGTGGGATATGTGAATTAATACAAAATGTAAAGTAAAAAGTCATCGGTCGGCCTAAAGTCAGTATCGGCCAGTTCAAGGAGATTGTTTTTGGTATGTGAGGCGCTGTGCCACACCTACCATCAGCTCCTCACTTTACCATACAGATCCCTGTGCTACTCATACGCTGAGTTGGCAAGGGCCAGTATCGAACCGGAACCTTGTGGTTCCTAATCGAATGCTCTATTGACTGAGCTAAACCGAGGGGGAGGCAGATTTTTCTAAATCCAGTTTTTATTTTTGGTAAATTCACTTTTTCCCTTTTCACTTTCTTCTTCCAGCTATGAGTAAATAGCAGGGCAGACTGGGCTCTTTACTCTTGGTATGGCAACCAGTTTAGGAGAATGAAAAGTCTGAATTCAAACTGTTAAACTCTGCTTAAAAAAAAATCATCTATGTCACATCTATAACAACATGTGCTGGGGCACGGTCTCAATGTATGTATGTTATGTATGAGAACGATGCTCCAGCTCAGTATTACAGTCGTCGAAACTGCCCGTTCCAACCTCCCGTTCTTATGTTGTCTATTGATTTACAGGAAGACTGAAAAAGAGCTGGTTTCGTTCCTTTAACCAACTCGGCTGAAATAGGATTAAATAACCAAAAGCTGTCAACGGATCAACAAAACAATTGAACACAACGCTTTTTGATGCTTATGTACAAAATATATACATTTATTTTACAAAGGAGCGAGGTGATTTCTTTGTCAGTTGATTGGCGATCTACAGCTAGTTCTTGGTTAAATTATCAGTTTTGTTACCGAGTGGCAAGACGTCAGAGTGTAGTATGGACGGTAAAGTTGTATCAAGGGCCCCAAGCTATGGCAAGCTCCCTGGTTTCGGAGTGTCTGACTCCGCTTCTCTCTCTTATTCTGTTCTTCTGTCTCTCTCTATTCTCTTCCTCTAGTTTCGGTCTGTTATTTATGGGATCCAGACCTCCCCACCCTAACATATGTCTCTGATTGGCCAGCCACTCGATAACATTGCCTACGTGTCTAAATGGCCTTGTGCCAGCCTAGCTTATATCTTTCCATTTGGGTTTTTCCAACTCTAACAAATCAAGGCCAACCATTGTTTTATTTATCTAAGTTTTTGAAATTGTTGACCAACTTTTCAAAAACTGGAATCTTATTTATTAAGTTATCATTTTATTTTGGCAAAATTTAAAATTCCTATCATCTAACTCAAATTCCATAATTTAAGGAATTTCTATAATTTCTATTTTTAATATAAATAATTATTATTATTATTATTATTATTATTATTGTTTTTCTTATTTTTACTTTTAATTTTAACAAACCACCATAATTAATGACCAGGGTAGTTTTAATCAAATAGTAATTAATTAATAGATCGCCAATCAACCCATAACACTTTTAATAGTGTTACACATCCTGCTTGTGCAAAGGGGTTGATAAATACATCTATTAAATTTGTTATTGTGTTTAAAATGAATCTGTTGCTGTTCTTATAATATGAATGGTGGTGTAATGGTTATCGTCATATGAAATGGACATGGCGACTCAAGTTCAAGTCCTGGATGAGTCCAGCTGCATTTGACATGAGGAAAAATATGTTTGCAACTATTCTCCCCCTAGCTATGGGTAAATAGTAGGTTTGACTGGGCTCTTTAACCTTGGTATGGCAACTGGTCTAAGAGAAGGGAAAGTCTGAATTCAAACCTGTTGAAATCCACTTAAAAAATGACCTTATGTCAGATGCTGCTTGTATGGAGGAATTGTTAAATACATTTATTAAATTATCTATTATGTTTAAGATGAATCTGTAACTGTTCTTATCTATTAATAATGGAGATTGGGTGTATTTCTGTCTGTAACCAAAACTATGTCACAGCTTACGTCATAATATTCTTGTGTTATATACACTCAAAATGTGAGTAAGCAATTTTAAAAATTATTTTTTACTCTCGTCCATTTTTTTTCAGTAACAAGTTAACTAAAAAGTTTACAAATAAATAAATACCTCCAATTTTGTGGAAAATATATGTGGAAAATATTCAAAATAATTGTTTAATTAATAATTAATAGATGCATGCAACATTTTGAGGCAGACAGGACTAAATTTCTATTTCAAATTGTTTTTTTTTTTTTTCCTCCTTTAATAAATATGAGGATTTTGCTTACTTATGATTCAAACCCTTTGATATTGAATTTTTTACTCCCACCCACTCAAGCAATTTAAAAAAAATTAATTTTTAGGTAATTTATGAGGAAGTGCGTCCCGGTCTCCTGCCTCAAAAACCGCTACCCGGTGACTATCAAAATAACAACCCCAGCTCGTCGTAATTCTTGTTTATTTATCGTAATTCTTGTTTAGTTATGAAGATGGATATATAGTTTTGAATAGACTGACATAGATAGATAAACAAACAAAATAATATAGATACGAACAAATGGAAATAGATAGATATTTTCGACAAGTAAATGTATTTGGGGGGGGTCGCTTCTTTTTTTGTCGTAATTCTTGTTTATTTAAACTAAAAACAAGACATTAAACAAACATGAATAAAAAAAAAATCTTAGTATTTAAAGTAATATAGATAAATATGAACAAATTGAGATAGCTAGATAGATGGATAGTTTTGAATAGACTGAGCTGGGTTGTTATTTTAATAGTCACCGGGCAGCAACTCTTGAGGCAGGAGATCGGGACGCACTTCCTCATAAATTACCAATTTTTACACTGCCCAGAGGGCATATTTTTGTTGCTAGTAATATGAATGAGAATTTCAATTCATAAGAAAAACATCCACTTTTTATAATCAAAATGAAAAATGATTTATTATAATATTTCATTTTCAGATAATTTCTCAGTTATTTTGTTTATCTATCTCAGTCTATTCCAAACTATATATCCATCTTCATATCTAAACAAGAATTACGACAAATTACGATAAATAACATAAGAATTACGCCAAAAAAGAGATGTATTTTAGAGGGGGGCTCTAAAATACATTTAACGCCCTAAGTTGGTTGTTTTCAAGTAACACCAACATAGCTGGGGACGTTATTTTAATAGTCACCGGGTAGCAATTTCTGAGGCAGGAGACCGGGACGTACTTCCTCATAAATTACTGAATTTTTTACTCCCACCCACCCACTCAAGCAATTTTTTTTTAATTAATTTTTACACTGCCCAGAGGGCATATTTTTGTTGCTAGTAATACGAATGAGAATTTCAATTTATAAGAAAAAACATCCACTTTTTATAATCAAAATGAAAAATAATTTATTATAATACTTCATTTTCAGATAATTTCTCAGTTTGAAAATTTTTCTCATTAAATAATTTTTTTCTTTTTCTTTTTCTTTTTAGTGTCAGCCATGGATGAAGTTTTTGTAACCGATGGTCATGCACATCACGGTTTCATGTGGACAGTTAAATGCCCAAAAGCAGAAGATGCTAATTTCAATACTGCTTCGTCAACCTGTATAGCCTGCCTTGTGGAACTGCTTGAGGACCCACTACTGCTAATTGTGAAGAAGAGAATAGTTTTGACAGAATTCCTCAGATTGATCCAAAATTCAACTGAGTTGCCTGTTCTAATTACACATAATTTAGATGTGATCAAACACATTCTCCTTGTCATTACAGGTTAGATAATTTTCTTATATATTATCTTATTTCTCTGAATGTTTGAGATGAGGCTTGAAGATTAGTATTATCTGCGTTATTCGGACTATTGTCCCCATCTTCATTGTTATTTGTACAACGTTTCAGCCGATATGCCCTCCGGCCTTCTTCAGGTATTTCTTGTCGGACTCGGGAACCTTCTTTTCGAACTCGGGAACCTTCTTTTCGAACTCGGGAACTTTCTTGTCGTATTTGGGAGCCATCACGGAACTTTGAACCTAACCCTTTATTTATTCCACGGGGGTATCCTGTTCTCATTCCGCTAACCATAGCTGGGGTAGGAGTTGTATTAATTAATTATACCGGAGGGTATATCGGCCGAAACGTTGTACAAATAACAATGAAGATGGGGACAATAGTCCGAATAACGCAGATAATACTAATATATTATCTTATATATTATAATTCACTAAATATCTATCAGTTTGTACACCTAATTAATATGACAAAGGTGTGTCAAAAAGTAATGCCATTTTGTTTAGTACAGGTATAATTACCAACACAGGAACATGTTTAATTAATAGATGCATGCAACCTTTTATTTGAGGCAGACAGGGCTAAATTTCCATTTCAAATTGTTTTTTTTTCTCCTTTAATAAATATGAGGATTTTGCTTACTTATGATTCAAACCCTCTGATATTGAATTTTTTACTCCCACCCACTCAAGCAATTTTTTAGATAATTTCTTATATATTATCTTATATATTATAATTCACTAAATATCTGTCAGTTTGTACACCTAAGTAATATTACAAAGGTGTGTCAAAAAGTAATGCCATTTTGTTTAGTACAGGTATAATTACCAACACAGGAACATGTATCATACATCAAAATAAAGCTGGTCCACTGTAAATCACATCCCTATTTCTCCACTTAGTCATTGTTTCTCTCAATAGCAATGTTCCACCTTCAAATGAGAGCATGTATCCCTGCCCCATAAAATTCTGTTGACTGTTCTTTTAGCCACTTCTTTACTACAGAGTTCAATTCCTCATCACTGGAATAAGCACTGTCATCTCTTCGGCTTCATGAAAAAGCGTTTGAGAGACAAAAATTATTCCAGTGATGAGGAACTTGGGAACCTTCATGCTTGTGTCACATCCTGGGGTTGGTAGCGTTTGAAGCACGTGGTGTAATGGTTAAAGTCATGGGAAATCAACTCGTCGCACAGAGTTCAAATCCTGGATGTGGTAATTGCATTTCACTTAGCGCTAATACCCTTGGGAAAGGTATGAATCCTACTCTTCCTCCAGCTATAAAAAGTAGGGCAGACTGGGCTCTTTAACCTTGGTTAGGCAACCGGTCTAGGAGAAGAAAAACTCTGAATTCAAACCTGTTGAACTCCGCTTAAGAAATTGACCTTGTGTTGCATCCTGCTCGTGCAGAGGGGTTGGTAAAATATATATATTTTGCTAGTACATAGAAAATAATCATTTAACTTAGTTTATGTTTGGTTACAACTTAGTTGAAAGGGCTCATTTGTTTGATCTATTTTTAATGGTGAGGGCAATGACATATATTGGCATTTGTTTTTATCTAATATTTTCACTTCTAATTTGGTTTCAAAATATTCTTTGATATTGATGCACAAGTTATTTTGATTGCTTTTCCAATTTCAAGTGCATGTGTATTTACCTAACCCCTCTGTACGAGGAGGATGTATTTACCTAACCCCTCTGTACAAGGAGGATGTATTTACCTAACCCCTCTGTACGAGGAGGATGTATTTACCTAACCCCTCTGTACGGGGATTTTACCTAACCCCTCTGTACGAGGAGGATGTATTTACCTAACCCCTCTGTATGAGGAGGATGTATTTACCTAACCCCTCTGTACGAGGAGGATGTATTTACCTAACCCCTCTGTACGAGGAGGATGTATTTACCTAACCCCTCTGTACGGGGAGGATGTATTTACCTAATCCCTCTGTACGAGGAGGATGAAATAAAAGAAGACATGGAAGAAATCAAATTTCCATAGTAAAAGACAAAAAGTTTTATCAATTGTTAGAATCCTGTCTGGAAATGTTATAACCTACCATAACTGTAAAGAATTCTGAGGTAGGGGTTATCGTCCTTGTCTACGAGCCTCTCTATCGAACCAACCAATCACGAGCCAGCATACTTTGGCGGCAAAACCAAAGAGACAAATTCTTTCCCCGTTCTTTCTGAATGACCAGCAACGGAGACAGACCTCAAAAAAGGGTCTTTCTCATATCCAGCAGAACTATCAGATGGCCGTAGCTAAGGGACTTCGATAACTAACCCTACAAACAAAAATTGATTACAAAAAGTCGCCATTTTTTGTACTGCCCTAAAAATTGACATAACTTTGCCAATTTTTGGAAATGGAAGCTCAAATTTTGGGGAATTTCCAACTTTAACATAGTCTACAAAAAGGGACCAGGTTAGCTCAGTCGGTAGAGCGTTCGGCTAGTAACCACAAGGTTCCTAGTTCGATACCGGTCCCCGCCAACTCAGCGTATGAGTAGCACAGGGATCTGTGCGGTAAAGTAAGGAGCTGATGGTAGGTGTGGCACTCCACTTCAGATGCTAAAACAATCTCCTTGGTCTAGCGCTATTGAAAAGGGGATAGACTCCCTTGCTGATTGGCTGATACCGACTTTAGGCCGCCCCGACGACTTTACTTTTTTACAACTGGATAAAATATAAGAAAGATTGAAGGGGGTGAGTGACATGGCCTGGATGATTTGACATGGAATTACCCATACAACTACAGTGTAATGGTGGAATTTTACTTTTTTCTGGATGATTTGACCTGAAATTACCGGTATCATAAAATATTTGTGTTTCAGAATGTTTTCATCTCTTACAATAACCTTTAATTCATATAAGTTGTGTTTTTGTGTATATTTCAGATCTACTCACAGCAAGTGAAGAGCATTTCTTAAGTCTATCAATTGAAGGTAATGTACTTGTATTATTTAATTCATTTTTTACTTCATTCAAAAAATAAAACTACAAATAGTTGTATCTTTATAAATCAAGCATTGTATTTCCTGTATATATTTTGAAATGACCAAAAATAGGAGATTTAGAGAACAAATCATGTTGTAGGGACACAGAGATGATTGTCTCCCCTGGGATTGTTGGCAGGGATTCCAACATCATGTGACCATTGGTCATGTGACAATTCAATACTTTAATACCTTGATTGTCCAGACTGTATTGCTTTTATGACAAACCCCCTACCCTTTTTATCATATATGTGCTAGAAGGTGGTGGCTGTGTTGTGAGGGTCTTAGTATCCTGGGTATGATATTAAAATTCAAAATGGACATTTATAGAGTTTAAGTTTCAGTGGATGCTAGTCCTCCCAATATGTCTTAAATTAAATAAGAGGCGTGTGGTGTAATAGTTAGTCATAAGAAATGGACTCGTCGACGCAAGTTCAAATCCTGGATAAGGCTGTTTGCATTTCACATAGCACTAATACCTTTAGGAAAGGTATGAATCCAACTACTCTCCCACCAGCTATGGAAGTTATCCTCCAGATATAGAAACAATATGATACTCACCGTCACAGTGGGGTTCTAACTACTGTCGAGTTAGCAGACGAGAACAACAGGCAAGCTGTAACTTAAATACAGTCCTTGCATGCTGCTGGCATAATACAAAGTGATGGCTGAAGAGTGGGTACTTATCCATGTTCTTAATCACCCTGAAATCCAACAGCCAATCAGAACTCAGGAAATGAACTTGCCTGAGTTCATAATGGAACAATCCAAAGCTCCATATAAGCCACCTACCAAACTCTAGTTTTAGTTTTGCATTCATCTTGTAACAGAGTTGAATACTTTACACAAAATCCAACAGTTAGAGCCATAAGAAATGGACTCGTTGACGCAAGTTCAAATCCTGGATGTGGCTGTTTGCATTTCCCATAGTGCTAATACCCTTAGGAAAGGTATGAATCCAACTACTCTCCCGCCAGCTATGGGTAAATAAATAGTAGGCCAGACTAGGCTCTTAAACCGTGGCTGTGTAACCAGTCTAAGAGAAGGAAAACTCTGAATTTAAACCTGTTAAACTCCACTTAAGAAATTGACCTTGTGTCACATCCTGCACATGCGGAGGGTTTGGCAATATACAGCTTTTTTTTCCCATTTTTTATGTCCAATATTCATTTATTTGTGACAGGGTATCACACGTTAAAAAAGACAAAAAAAAAACACATCTAAATGAATTAGTATTTTGATTAGGGGTCCATTTACCAAAATTTGAAATAGATATTTATAGGATTTCTCTGAATTTTTGAGATGAGGCTTGATAATTTGTATTATTTGTATTATTCAGACTATTGTCCTCGTCTTTATTGTTATCTGTACAACGTTTCAGACGATGTGTTCTCATTCAACTAACCATAACTGGGCACAAGATTACCCCTGTAGATTGAATAAAGGGTTGTGTTCAAAGTTCCATGATGGCTCCCGATTACAAGAAGGTTCTCGAATTCGAGAAGGCTCCTGAGTCCGACAAGAAATGCCTGAAGGAGGCCGGAGGGCACATCAGCCGAAAACGTACAGATAACAATAAAGTTGAGGACAATAGTCCGAATAATACAGACATTTATAGGGTTTGACTATGTTTCAGTGGGTGCTAGTCCTCCCAAAATGTCTTAAATTCCTACATCTTACATGCCAGAAAATATAGTATTTTAAATCTAAAAAATCTGCATGGAATGCTTTCTTAGAAATTTTCTGGGTGAAATACTAAGATAAATATTTCTCTGTCCATAAGATCTTGATAAAACATTTCTTTTCTCTTATCTGTTTTTTTTTCTGAGCAATGCCAGATATATCTACTAGTATGGAGTGAATGAACATACGGTTGTAAAACAAAACAAATTATTTCCGATGTAAACATGAGCATCTGTGAGAGATTTGTTGAGGAAACTCAAATATGATACAGCATCAAAGTCAAATTTTGGCATGACCTCAGGTCAGTAAATACAATCATAATATAGACACATCTGGAACTTAGAAAGTATCAAAGATGAATTCGAATAGGTTAATGAATGTTTGTACGTATTTATAGTGGCTGCTTCTTTCGAATAAGCAAAAAAATTGAACTTCATTCAAAGTATTATTTGGACAATTGAATTTTTTGGTTTTTGTTGTATACAGCTGGTTCTGGTATTAAGTCACAGTACCAAATTAGCTGTTAGTTACATATAGGTATGCTTATCTTATTTTATCATCTTCTTATCTCTGCTACTGCTGGATATTTGGGTAACTGGGTTAGCATTCTCTCTGTTCTCCGGATCTGGAACCACTTGGGATCTTCATGAGTTCTTTTTGTCCTTGTGTGCATTGTTAGTTTTTAATTAACAAACACAAGACTTGATGGTGTTTTTTTCAGAGCTCTTTTAGTTGTGGTTTGACGTCAAAGTGACAGTTATGGTTAACAAACTTATCTCTAGGTTATCTTTGATACAACAAAATGTTTCTGCTTTTTATCAGTCACACTTACACTAATATATACACACACACACACACACATTATATATATAGGCCCCATCCGTACCCTAGGCCTCGGAAAGCAAAAAGAGGCCGATCTTGTTCTTTGTTGTTCCATGTCACCCCGTGACTTCCGGTTCCGGTGAACACCCGAAACTTCCTGTTGGCTTTCAATTCTCCATTCAGTGGGTCACGCCCCGGTCAAATTCTGGACAAACTGTTTAGTGTTCATTGTTTTTTTTAACCCTTTACTATCTCTTATTTCTTTTTCCTCCTTTTCTAATAGTAGTCCTCGCAAAACTCAGGATATTCACTATCTCGCTACAATCATTCACACATCGAACTAATTCTGGATTTTTTTTCCATTTGCATAATACATCCAGCTGACTCTCTCCGTCGATCTTCTTCGGACACCTCAACTAGACTCCCAAACTTTCTCACTATCTCATTCACTCTTCACACTGTTGTCCTGGCTTGGCCAATCAAAATTTTTATCAGAGGCATTTTATTAAAAAAAGAAAATGAAATCGCTATTTTCTTTAATCATTTTAAGTTTGTAAAAGACAATATACAGTTTATTTTTAATCTATAAGGAAACAAGAGTTCTTCAGAATTTACTGGTAAAGAAAAATGTAGCATAGTCTCTTATGATTGCTATATCAGGGATGGCTGTTCTTCTGATTGGAGAGAGGAGGCACAAAAATTCAACTGGCCTCAAATGTAGGATCTTTTGTTATTTTATTCCCGTCAATCAGTTTCTTAGACCATAGAAATATATATTTAACTAAACCGTCTACCATGAGCAAGATGTGACATAAGGTCAATTTTTAAGTAGATTTCTGGCTTGAGTTTAGAGTTTTCTCCTAGACTGGTTGCTTTATCAAGGCTAAAGAACCCTGCCTTAACTTCTATTTACACATACTTTCGGAAAGAAGAAATTATGTTATCACTCACACATCAAACTAATTCTGGATTTTTTTTTTTCCAATTTTTTTTTATACTTGCATAATACATCAACCTACTGCTGACATCACACACTAACTTCCACATTCATTATTATTTTACATTCTTCCTTCTATTCTTAAATTAATCTTCTCCCAATTTTGGAATTTTATTTTCCTACACTTTTCTTTACCCGAATTTTAAATTTAAAAAAAAAAATAATTGAATAAATTTTTATTTTCCTTTTATCTTTTGGATATGTTAAGCCGAGATAAACACTGGCATAAAAAAAAGCACATCTGTAAAAGTCTAAGAATATTTGTACCAGTTTTTCTTTTAATTTATTTGTCTTCCAAAACCTTGTTGACTGGAACATTATCTTCCTTTTTCTTGGAATCTCTCTCTCAAAAAAATTATTTTAAAATATTTCTGTTTGGATTTTCTCTAAAAAGTTATATCAATAGTGAGAAATGCATTTTTTTCCCCTTCAAATTGTTGCTGATATACATTTGTACCTGACATTTCATCTTAGTATTTCTTTTTTTTTTTTCTTTCTTATTATTATGCTGAAACATCTTTTACTTGTCTACTCTCATGAAACCCAATAATTTTCTATTAATGGTTTGGATTTCTCTCACATAAGATCTGACACCATTTAAATAGTAGGTCTGATTGGGCCTGGCATGACAACCGATCTAGAAGAAGGAAAACTCTGAATTCAAACCTGTTAAACTTTACTTAGAAATAGACCTTGTGTCACATCCTGCTTGTGTAAATACATACACATGCTATGTGGAGGAGTGCGTGGTGTAACAGTTATCATCATAGGAAATGGCACAGTCACCCAAGTTCAAATCTGGGACCAGGCTGGTTGCATTTCACATAGCACTAATTCCATTAGGGCATGGTATGAACCAAATTACCCTTCTTACAGCTATGGGTAATATGGCAAATTGGACTTTTAACCTTAGTATGGCAACCTGCCTAGAAGAAAGTCTGATTTCAAACCTATTAAATTTTATTAAAAAATATGTGAAATTAGATATATACATATTTACCAACCCCTCCACATGAGCAGGATGTGACACAAGGTCAGTTTCTTAAGCGGAGTTTAACACGTTTGAATTTAGAGTTTTTTTTCTAGACTGGTTGCCTAACCTACGTTAAAGAGCCCAGTCTGCCCTACTATTCATCCATAACTGGAGGGAGAATTCATACCTTTACCAAGAGTATTAGCACTATGCGAAATGTAGCCTAGATATATAACTGATTTTTAAAGGTTTTTAAAATCAATATGTAAATATCACTGGTAAATTTTGTCATTAGTTAGATGTTCGTTAGGTGGGCAGAGTCTTGTGTTTTAGTAGCCGATAGCGGGTTGGTATCATGTATCAGTTGGCGTAGTCTTGTTGTAGGATGTTTGCCACTTTAACTTGCCGGTCCGTCAGAGTAGGGGTTAGGCGATAGAAGTAAGTCCGCCGCCTGGTGATGTATGTTTCGTTCTGCGAGGTCGGCCCTCATTGATGTGCTCAGCACTGATGCCAGGATATCTCTGTCTTGTCGGCTTTTCAAAGCCGATTTATATAGGTTGTCGGGATCCAAAATCAGATCAACTGAAATCTTTTTCATTTCACCTGGGAACTGTTTGGATTGGATGAAAATGCTAATTTTATTTACAATATTATTTTTTATCATTGTTTAGGAATTCTTGTTTTCCAGCCGGAAGTTCTGCTGGAGCCTATGCGTAGAACCATGTTATTTTGGTCACTTCATTAACATAAATAATTTTTACACTGGATTTTTTCTGTTATAAATTATGATTGTTTAATTTTTTCTTTACAGTTTGTCTGAAGCTGTTGCATTTGGCCAAATCTGATGACTTGATTACAATTGTCTTGGATACAATTGCTAAGCAGGTAATATACACACACAATAGACTTGGTCTTTTTCTTTGAATTTTTTAGATGAGGCTTGATTATTTGGATTATTCAGACTATTGTCCTCATCTGTATTGTTATTTACACTATTTCTCTCCGCCCTGTTGGCTGGGGCGTTAGAATGCACCGACTGCACCTCTGCAGAGGGGTAAGACTCCCCCAATGGGGCCACCTGTTGGCCGTGGGTGGCGACCCGTGATGCTTAAGGATAGAGCCCAGGTGTATGAGCAGTTCATGACATGCAATACTCCACTTTGGCCCTATCTTGGGCTAGACGGGCGGTCGGAGAGGCCCCCTCCGATCAATCGGCTGGTCACGTCAAGCCCTAGCACCTATATGATTTTCCCAACCCTATTGCCCTTATGGCAAGCCCCAACCCCTTTTTATCATATGGGTGCTAGAAGGCGGTGACTGAGGGTCTACATGTCCTGGGAATGACGTTAAACTCTATCTGATGGTGAGGTTCCAGTTCTGGAGGTTTGGGGAATGTGGAGCACCCCTTCATCACCATTGCTCCCTGGTCCACTCTGACCCGGAGTGGTAGTACCTGTTAGGGTCCCATCTATGGGTTAAATAGAAAAATGTATTTATAAAAAAATTGTATTATCCATTAAGAATTGATTTATTTGAAAACTTTATCGGCATTAAATGACCCACAGAGGTTGATATGCCGTAAAACAAAACAAACAAACAAACTATTTCTCTGAATTTTTGAGATGAGGCTTGATAATTTGGATTATTTGGATTCATTCAGACTATTGTCCTCATCTGTATTGTTATCTACACTATTTCTCTGAATTTTTGAGATGAGGCTTGATAATTTGGATTATTCAGACTATTGTCCTCATCTGTATTGTTATCTACACTATTTCTCTGAATTTTTGAGATGAGGCTTGATAATTTGGATTATTCGGACTATTGTCCTCATCTTTATTGTTATCTACACTATTTGTCTGAATTTTTGAGATGAGGCTTGATAATTTGGATTATTCGGACTATTGTCCTCATCTTTATTGTTATCTACACTATTTGTCTGAATTTTTGAGATGAGGCTTGATAATTTGGATTATTCAGACTATTGTCCTCATTTTTATTGTTATCTACACTATTTGTCTGAATTTTTGAGATGAGGCTTGATAATTTGTATTATTTGTATTATTCGGACTATTGTCCTCATCTTTATTGTTATCTACACTATTTGTCTGAATTTTTGAGATGAGGCTTGATAATTTGTATTATTTGTATTATTCGGACTATTGTCCTCATCTTTATTGTTATCTACACTATTTGTCTGAATTTTTGAGATGAGGCTTGATAATTTGTATTATTTGTATTATTCGGACTATTGTCCTCATCTTTATTGTTATCTACACTATTTGTCTGAATTTTTGAGATGAGGCTTGATAATTTGTATTATTTGTATTATTCGGACTATTGTCCTCATCTTTATTGTTATCTACACTATTTGTCTGAATTTTTGAGATGAGGCTTGATAATTTGTATTATTTGTATTATTCGGACTATTGTCCTCATCTTTATTGTTATCTACACTATTTGTCTGAATTTTTGAGATGAGGCTTGATAATTTGTATTATTTGTATTATTCGGACTATTGTCCTCATCTTTATTGTTATCTACACTATTTGTCTGAATTTTTGAGATGAGGCTTGATAATTAGTATTATTTGGATTATTCGGACTATTGTCCTCATCTTCATTGTTATCCACACTATTTGTCTGAATTTTTGAGATGAGGCTTGATAATTTGGATTATTTAGACTATTGTCCTCATCTGTATTGTTATCTGTACAACATTACAGCCGATGTGCCCTCTGGCCTTCTTCAGCTATTTCTTGTCGGAAACCTTCTTTTCGTAATCTGGAGCCTTCAAAGAAAGTTCCCAAGTTCAAAGAGGCTCCCGAGTCCGATAAGAAATACTCGACTGTTTCTATTACTACCCCTGGCAAAAATTATAGAATTAGCACACTTATAATTGCTTTAAAAAAATAATATGTGAATAGGCCATGTTACCTACTCCCTTCAATTTTTCTGAAATTATGTTAGAGTAAGACAATTGCCAAAATTCCAAAAATTGGCTGAGTTATGCCGATTTTTAGCTCTGGGTTATTCCATGTCAAAACACCAGCAAAAAGTTGAAATCTGCACCCACCGACACCGAATTACCTGATAGTTGGATATTTGGAGTCTACAGTCCTTATTTGCCTTACATACCAAATTTCAGAAATATTGAATATATGAAGGTATTTTAAAAATTAAAAAAAAAAACACAGATTTTGTGACACCGCACGGCCTTAATTTTGAGGCAAAATAGGAAAATTATATCCCCCCCCTCTAAAATTAGAACGGTAAGGTTTAAGACAAAATAATTTGGCACACTTTCCTAACTCCTGAAAGGGAACATTTGTGCCAAATTTCAGGTAATTCGGTGTCGGTGGATGTAACGCCCTGGTGAAATGACATGGAATGACCCTCTCCAAATTTGTGGAGGTGCGCAAAAAATGGCGACTTTTTGTAATCTATTTTTGTCTATAGAATGAGTTCTAGAGCTTCCGTGCTCCTAAGAATTGGTTTATAAAAGCTTTTTGACTCAAGGAATTCAAAAATATTATAAAAAATGTTTGAAAGTTAATCAATTTTAATTTATTAATGATTACTGATTTTTTTCATAGCAAATGTGGGACTGCATCAATGAAAACAATTTTTTTCTATTATTATTCTACATATATTGAACATGTCTGACTTTGGCATTAAATAACTATTATAGCATTAATTCGAACAATTCAATCTAGTTTGTTTAACTTTTTGCCTATCAAATTTCCCCCATGGCTGTACCAAAATTTTCTAGGTATTTTTTACTTGTATGATGGGATATTTCAAATTTTACTGTCTATTCACCTCAGAACTCATTCTATTTAAATAAAGTGATTTCTCAGTGTAAACAAGCGATACATGCGAGAGCTGCTTACGGTAGGATCCCAGTGGTGGAAGAGTTGCTGTGAGTGGCTTAAAGTAGGTGAAGAATAATTAAAGTTCCAATTACCGTCGAACTGGGAAGACAAGGCAACAAACGGTTGTAACTTAAATACAAACCCGAATGTCACAAAGTCTACTGCAGAATGACAGGATATATATAAGACTCCACAATGTCATTCAAATCAAGCAGTCAATCAGAACTCAAGGAATGGAATGACCCAAATCACCCAAATTCATGAATGGGTCATTCTTGATTTTTATATATATCAACTGTCTTGGACACTGCTTAAGTTGTACTTAGTTAGCTGCTGTTATTCAAACCAGCAGTAGACTTACTGAATTCAATATGGCGCTGCGAACTAAGCTAAACCAACCCCTGTTATACTCTTGTATAGTCATTACTGACTTCAATAGTAGGCAAAGAGTTATGGAATATTTTATGAAGCCAGAATGTTTAGCTATAAAAGAAAAATGATTTGCATATTAACTGTTATTAGTTTATTTACTGCTAAATAAAAAATTAAAAAAAACTTGGTGAACATCCTCTAAGTGTGCTGATTCAATTCTATAATTTTTGCCTGGGTTAGTAGTAACATTTAATTCCTGACACTTATTTTAACTGCATAACATATGTTGCATACCCTTCTCATTACTTATATTCTTCTTCTGACATCTTAAGTTCTTCTAGGTCTCTTCTAACGTCTGGACTTCTCTCGGGGACTTCGTGTCTGGTCTTCCATTGGGGATTTCTCTTTATCAGAAGCCCTGTGTCATTGTTAGTTTTTAGATAATAACACAAGACTTCAATTTACTTTGTTCATATTTTATTTTCGAAATCCCCCACCAGACTACCTGTGCAGATCGAGTCGGCCGCGTGTATAACACGACTCACCACCGTCGTGGTTTCTCTCCGACTGACTAAAATCTATTTCTAATCTAAACCGGAAGAGGGTCTTCTCCACCTATTCTCACGGTATCCACCGGAAGGAAGGACCAGGACAGGTCAAGCCTTGTCATTCAATCCTTCAAGGCTATGGGCTGCAGCTTATAACGGCCATTTTAATTTCTACACTATTGCATACAAATATTAGGTATCTAATAATTATGTAACACATACACATTGTGCTAAAATTGTGCCCAAACAAATTATTAGTAAAAAAAATCTGCTCAGTTTGGTGTTTAATTTTTACATTTTTTTATCCACCAGTGATATTTAGTTTGTGCAAAAAATGATTAAAGAAAATTGGGAATGGGCCACAATAAAAGCTGAAACTGTCTCTACATATTCCAGTTTCTAATGTAGTCATTGCTATAATAAAATCATAGTTACATTATCTACACTACTTGCTGGTCACCATCTGACTGATTGGCTGATTTTAATGGCATCTCAATCTGTCTGTGGTTATTTTGTGCCTAGAGGTTAAGAAAACATGTTCATTGTAGATTCATATTTACATTTCTTGTATAGATATTTCTTAAGAGGTATTTCTTTGCATACTGTCTTATTGAATTATGAATCATTTTTAAACTGATATACTTGACCCATAGGTGGGACCCCAACAGCTACTACCACTACTGTTGAAACTTTAAAATAATGTGAACATAGTTGGGTAATAAACAAATGTTTTTGTGATTTCTAAATATTTTGGTGACCTTACATTTGTACATATCATCACTTCTGCTCTTCATATATATATATATATATATATATATTGGTTAGGAGGTTGATTTAGAAGGCTATCACAATGCAGGTGTAAAGAAAAAATAAAAATACGGTAACAATGATGTGTGTTATCCTGTATTTAATTCTTGAACTAACTAGACTGCTTCAGTTCCAGTGATCTTTTGAAAAAGAGATATTATCTCGAAAATTCAAGAATTAAATACAGGATAACACACAACATCATTGTTACCGTATTATTATTTTTTCTTTACACCTGCATTGTGATAGCCTTCTAAATCAACCTCCTAAACAATATATACACAATGCTTCAAGCAAATTATAAAACTCTCTTATATATATATATATGTTTATATGATAGACCTATTAATATATTAATATTTATTAAAAAAAAGAATTAAAATCACATTCATACCCCCCCTCTAATTACCGGAAAATTCTAAATGAATACACACACATATTGCACAAAGAAAAAGAACAGACAAAAACTTCAAATACTCAAACCCTATACATTAAAAAAAACAAAAAACATCTTAAACAAGATTAACTTTGAATCCAGCAACCACTTTCCCAAATGCCTGCCAATTCTCCTACACCCATTCGCCATAATATTTCTTATAATAGTGAGTCCCTCCTCCTACTTACTCCAACCGCTACTCTATTTAAAAAGAACCACAAAAAGATCTCAGTACTTACACCTGATGATGGCACTCGGTAGTGCCGAAAGTACTCTTGAAAGAACCTTCAGTGGATTCATTTACCAATTCAACCCAGACAAATTCTGGCCGCCTTGTCGGCTGGGGCGTTAGAATGCAGCAACTGCACCTCTGCAGAGGGGTAAGACTCCCCCAATGGGGCCACCTGTTGGCCGTGGGTGGTGACGCGTGATTGTTAAGGGCGTAATCCTGGTGGATGAGCAGTTCATGACATGCAATACTCCACTTTGGCCCTATCTTGGGCTAGACAGGTGGTTGGAGAGGCCCCCCCCCCGATCAATCGGCTGGTCACGTCAAGCCCTAGCACCTATATGATTTTCTCAACCCTATTGCCCTTATGGCAAGCCCCAACCCCTTTTTATCATATGGGTGCTAGAAGGCGGTGACAGGGTCTACATGTCCTGGGAATGACGTTAAACTCTATCTGATGGTGAGGTTCCAGTTTTGGAGGTTTGGGGAATGTGGAGCACCCCTTCATCACCATTGCTCCCTGGTCCACTCTGACTCAGAGTGGTAGTCCCTGTTAGGGTCCCATCTATGGGTTAAATAGAAAAATGTATTTATAAAAAAATTGTATTATCCATTAAGAATTGATTTATTTCAAAACTTTATCGGCATTAAATGACCCACTGAGGTTGATATGCTGTAAAACAAACCAAACCAAATTTCCCCCATGGCTGTACCAAAATTTTCTAGCTATTTTTTACTTGTATGATGGGATATTTCAAATTTTACTGTCTATTCACCTCAGAACTCATTCTATTTAAATAAAGTGATTTTTTTTTGTAAACAAGTGATACATGCGAGAGCTGCTTACGGTAGGATCCCAGTGGTGGAAGAGCTGCTGTGAGTGGCTTCAAGTAGGCAAAGAGTTAAGAAATATTTTATGAAGCCAGAATGTTTAGCTATAAAAGAAAAATGATTTGCATATTAACTGTTATTAGTTTATTTACTGCTAAATAAAAAATAAAAAAAACCTTGGTGAACATCCTCTAAGTGTGCTGATTCAATTCCATAATTTTTGCCTGGGTTAGTAGTAACATTTAATTCCTGACACTTATTTTCCTGCATAACATACACATTGTGCTAAAATTGTGCCCAAACAAATTATTAGTAAAAAAATCTGCTCAGTTTTATTGAAGTCAGTCAGTCAACAATTGGTTTGAACAATGTGACTGGCCAAGCACAACTGAACCAGTGTCAAGACAACTGGTATTTATGGGAATTTAGAACAGTCCACTCATGCATTTGGGTGATTCCATTCCCTGAGTCCTGAAATGCGGCCAAAATATACTTATTATAAAAAAAAAAAAAGTATCTACATTTTTTAGTCCGACTTTATCATTTAAAACATCCATTTGGTATTTATGAGTAGATATTTTTGACATCACGCATATAAAGTTCCTTTTCTTCTATTTTATTTTATTATTTTATTTTTTTTGAAATCCGCGTTTTACTGATAAGAAAAGTAAATATGATCATCATAAGAACATTTTGTTATGAATACAAATCAGAAAATAATTTATTTCTCTATCATTTAGTGATTTACTTTTCTTTACAGCTACACAAGTAGATAACTAGATATCTCAAAATAGTCGACTATTTATTCATTAACTCATATTTATACAGATAATTAAATAAGATAATAGTGTTCAAGCATAAATAGAAACTAAGAATAGACAAAAAAGAGACATAAATAGTGAGGTTAATGAATACATAGAAAAATGATGGGGGGAAAAAAAAACAACAACCAAAGTTACAGAAGGAAATGGGAAACAGATAATCAAACAAGTAGTGGGGAGTGAGACTAAGTTAAAACCATGCCTGAGGGTTATTTACCTTACCTCCCCTGATATAAGCAGATTTTGACACAAGGTCATATTTTTTTTTTTTTTTTTTTTTCAAAAGGTGGAGATTCTTCCCACGTATGGTTGCCTAAGGACATAAAAAAAAAAAGAGATAAAAAGATATAGGGTTGGTTTAGTTTAATCGGTAGAGCATCCACTTAGGAACCACAAGGTTTCTAGTTTGATACTGGCCCTCGCTAACTCTGCATATGAGTAGCACAGGGATCTATGCAGTAAAAGTAAGGAGCTAATGGTAGGTGTGGCACTCTAGATATAGGGCTGGTTTAGTTTAATTGGTAGAGCGTCCGCTTAGGAACCACAAGGTTTCTAGTTTGATACTGGCCCTCGCCAACTCAGCATATGAGTAGTACAGGGATCTATGCAGTAAAAGTAAGGAGCTAATGGTAGGTGTGGCACTCTAGATATAGGGCTGGTTTAGTTTAATCGGTAGAGCGTCCGCTTAGGAACCACAAGGTTCCTAGTTTGATACTGGTCCTAGCCAACTCAGCATATGAGTAGTACAGGGATCTATGCAGTAAAAGTAAGGAGCTAATGGTAGGTGTGGCACTCTTAGACACCAAAACACTTTCTAGTGCTAGTGAAAAAGGGATAGACTCCCTCACTGTCTGGCTGATATAGACTTTTGGCCACCCCTACAACTTTTTACTTTAAATATGAACACAGTGGAAGTGATTGACCACAGCAAACACCTTCCCCTTCACTCCTCATGTGCACTTTAGGGGGCACACTTAGCATGACGGTTATCATCATAGTGTTGTATACCCTTTCTTTCCTTACTTTTATTCTTCTGCTCATCTTTGGTATCCTACGTTCATCTTCTAGCATCTGGACTTCGTCTTGGTGGTCGGTCGTACTTAATTCATTTCTTCTTCTACATCAGTCTTGTTGCCAAGACATTCATCAACCACAAAACCATATTATTTATGTAAACTTTTATTTACTTAACTAAACATAGCGCGCGTATGCAGTGAGTCCAGCTAAGGCAGAAAGACCTTATATGCCTGACGTCCAAGCTGAAACTGAAGAGCCAACCAGGTCCCACGTGACTTCACATATTTTGCGGGCTTTCTGTAATATGATTGCACTAAGCTACAACTGCTTGTTGCCCCGTCCTCCCAGTTCGACGGTAATTGGAACCTTAATTATTCTTCAATAATAAGGTATTAAACTTATTTTATCAATTACTTTTTATCTCTATCTCCTTTTTTCCATTATTTTCAATGTATTTCTACAGATGGTGAGAGTCATGACAATCTAATACTGTGAGCATGAACTTATCCTATATTTATAACTACCGCTTGAACCTTTGGTAATCATCTTCCTATCTTCAATGCAAAATTTACAATACTTATATATATGACCATATGCAGATGTTTGGGGGGCCGGAGTCCTTCTTTTGCATTCTCATATTCCTGAATTAACGATAATCCTTTATTTTTCTTTGTTAAATCTTAACATGAGAATGTTAGTACAATTATTTATACTAGAAAATGTACCCTCCGGGTGCAAGTATTAAAAATATAATGTAATAAAACATATAAATTAGAAAAACTAATGAAACTAAATAAGAATGCAGATAAAAAGATTTGAAACGGGGGTATAATAAAAAAAATAGAACAACTGAAACTTACTCTTTAATCACTCTTGTCTTTGCTAAATTTTCCTAATTTAACTGTGTAGTTAAAATAGAAATAAAGAATAAGATTACAGTTATTTCTTCTTTTTAATGGATTTCTTTTTAAGATTTATCCCTGAAATTTTTGCTCATATTCATATATCACAATGGTTGATGAAGAAAATAGATAAGTAAGTAAACATTTGGCCAAACTATTCTTTCATGACTACTTTATTTGCCCAAACAGTAGCATCAAAAGCTGTTACTTTCATAGTCACCCTTGACAGAATTCAATTATTTTATGTATCTACATATATATATATATAGTGTCTTAGGTACCTCAAGTGGTGTAATGGTTACCTAGCTGCACTAGTAGACCATTACTAATCGGTTTGAATCACCTGGTTCTCTGTACTTCTAGCATTTTGCTGCAACTAAGCTAGGCTTAGTAAATAACTATATATAAGTACCTTTATGCATGCATGAATATATTTTTTTACATATATCAAAATATAGTGCGTGGTGTAGTGGTTAAAGTCATGGGAAATGGACTCGTCGCCCGAGTTCAAATCCTGGACTTGGTAATTGCATTTCACTTAGCGCTAATACCATTGGGAAAGGTATGAATCCTACTATCCTTCCAGCTATGGATAAATAGTAGGGCAGACTGGGCTCTTTAACCTTGGTTAGGCAACCGGTCTAGGAGAAGGAAAACTCTGAATTCAAAACCTGTTGAACTTAAGAAATTGGCCTTGTGTCACATCCTGCTCGTGCGGAGGGGTTGGTAAATATATATATATATATATATATATATATATATATATAAATATAGCAATATCTGTACATGCACATCTAGAATTTATTTAGATTTATATTAACAGTGACGTGAGCAAACAAAAAAAAAAGGAAAAAATAAGATATAATTTTTAAAAAGAAAACTTTCAAAGTACCAGCATCAAACTAAAATGAAGCATTATTCCGCATCTGTGAATGTTGCTGGTTTTTTTTTTTTTTTTAAATTTTTTTTATCTTTCTTGGAATGGATATCAAGTTTTCAGCTCTCTGAATTTTGCACTTTGAAATCGTCAGATTTTTCCTGCTCGATTGTTTTGACAAGAACATGAAAATAATTTGTTCAAACAAAATATTTCTACTTTTATTCAATAAACTATTCCATCATGAAATACCGTTTTATATATATATATATATATAAGATTTTTGGATGTTTGTTTTTTAGAAGCATTGTTGAATAAATATATATTATATTTTTGCTGAAGGCAATTACAATGCATGTATCGCATAAAATTCGATACTTTAAAAAAAAAAAAATTTTTTATTTTTTTTTTATTTTTTATTTTATTTAAAAAAAACTTCTTTTTTAAAAAAAAAAAAGTATCGAATTTTATGCGATACATGCATTATAATTGCCTTCAAGCAAAAATATAATATATATATATATATATAATTTCACCAACCCTCCTCATGAGCAGGACGCAGCACAAGGTAAATTTCTTAAGTGGAGTTTAACAGGTTTGAATTCAAAGTTTTTCTTCTTCTCGAATGGTTACCTAGCCAGGGTTAAAGAACCCTGTCTGCCATGATATTTACCCATAGGTGGAGGGAGAATTGGATTTATACCTTTCTCAAGGGTATTAGCACCATGTGAAATGCAAACAGCTTCATCCAGTAATTGAACTCGGGTTGACGAGTCCATTTCCTATGACTCTAACCATTACACCACGTGCCTCTCTCTCTCTCTCTCTCTCTCTCTATATATATATATATATATATATATATATATATATATATTATATATATTAAATTATATATATAAAAGCATATTCATTTCTGAAAAAAAAAATGTTCACTAATGGCTCTTTCAGAAAAACATTTTCATAAGATGAACCAAGAGGAAGACTGCAGAAAGTCTGACACATTATAGAACAAAAAATGAATTGAGGGGGGAGAGATTTACAAATTTTTTTCTATATAGTTATAAAAAAAAAAAAAAAGATCTTTTTCTGAAAATGAATTTGCTTTTAAGTGCAATTTTAAAATTTTGTACACACAGTAAATTATATATACTAGCTAATATATGCACCCTCCGGGTGCACGTATTTAAGTTTTCATGCAATAAAATACTATATTAAATTAGAAAGAGTAATGAAACTAAATAAGATTGCAGATAAAACTATTTGAAACATTGGGGGCTATAATAAAATAAACAGAACAAGTGAAACTTACTCTTCAATCACTCCAGCCTTTGCTAAATTTTCATATTTAACTATTTAGTTAAAATAAGATGTAAAGAATAAAATCACAGTTAATTCTTCTCGTTAATAAATTTCTTTTAAGATTTATTGAAGAGATCTTAGCTCATATTCATTAAGATAAAACCAAACAATTAGAAATCAATAATACTAAGCACATATATATTAAAATCAAATGTTTAAAATCAATATGCAAATTAGCCTTCCCGTTCACACTGTAAACCTATATTTTGTTGTATATATAAATACAACTGCATGTTATTAGTTTGTAGATATGGTCAACCGTATTGATTATGTAAAACAATTTTATTAATATCTAAGTTTTAAAAAGAAATTAAATCATGGAAAATGTTACGTAAATAACTAAGGGAATTGTGATTTGTGTAGTTATATAGTTTCGGTTACAGACAGACAAACACACAATCTCCATTATAATAAGATATATATATATATATATATATATATAATGCTACAGTTGTCTGTTTTTCTCTTTGGTTTTTCCTCACTTTCCGTATCTACCACAAATTCCAAGGCCAATCCCAATTATGAATCAACATGCTCTATGAATGGTTTCTAGTGCAAAAGATTGGGAACTAGAAAGGTTACTTGGTGTTGCCTGGGAACTAAATTTGGCATGAGTCTTTTTTTTTTTACACTATTTGTGTAATGGTTATTGTTGTGGGGTTTTAAGGGGTCAAATAAGAACAAAACGACGGGTAACAAATGTAGGAAAATGTATTAACAAAAGAGTAGACAATTACAGTACAGAGAAGTGGGAATTACGTCCGACAAATAGAGTTATGAGCTGACTCGCATTGGCTTACTCTCCAAGCCATAATTGTCCCTGTTACTTATAGTAACTATTAAAGTCAGTCAGTTAGACAGTCAACAATTGGTTTGACTGGCCAAGCCTAACATGAAGTTACTAGTTCTCTAATGAACCCACTATAACAGCTTAAATAATTCCTGCCACTGCTGCCAGGAAGAGTCCATTAAGCTGAGGAGGTGTTTGACTGTTCTACTGTCCAATAGTTAACAATCTGTAACAGTCATTTCCAGACTGCAGGTTCAATCCCGGCCAAGGGCGAAAGTAACACAGAATAACAATTATCAGTATTCTACAGTAACCATCGGCGCATTCCATTAGTCTATAGGGTATATCACCTATAACAGTTATTATCACTGGAAATGTGATTAGTATCTTAATAATGATTAAAAAAATACAGCATTTATTTTACTCAATAGATTATTCCTTTCTTGTCAGTCTCATTGTTGACAATGTTTCTGCCCTTGAGCGAGGGTCCAGTGGCTTCGGCCCTGGGCCACAGAAGTTAACGTTGATCCCAGGGGGCCATCCCACCAGGTAACACCTGTCCCCTCGATTTAAAGGAGCAGGACTGGATTTATTGCACAGTGCCTGAGGCACCCTCCCTTGAGGGGAAATGCTGATGGAATCAACATATTTTTTGCACTCGCCTCCCATGTGCTGTTGGTTTATTGTGTCGTCCACATTATATAGGTCTTCTGTGCCTGACCGTACACATGGGCGTGTATGCGGGGTATAAATAATCACAATCAAGTATTGACTTACAGGTGTGTCC
>CM042175.1:13057300-13167300 GCA_023376005.1 Doryteuthis pealeii
CGGATAGAACAATTTATCAACGCCTTTAAAAAGTAAATTAAATACATGTTTGGGAGTTTTTGAGTGGCCGATTCAGCTGTTTTGGAACAGTTTATAAATATAAGACGTGATCTTCAGCACATCTTATACCCAAAAATACAGGAAGCGCATGGTGTAATGGTTAAAGTCATCTTAAACTATACAGATCACTAATCCGTTCCCAACTTGACTATGCTTGCTTTGTATATGGATCTGCTAGGAGGTCTTACCTCAAAGAGCTCAACTCAGTACACCATGAAGGCTTAAGGCAAGTCATAGGGGCCTTCAGAACTTCTCCAGTTGACAGCCTATATGTAGAGGCTTATGAGGCACCCCTACAGCTAAGATGCGAAAAACTAGCCTTGCAATACTACACAAAACTCAAATCCTGCCCATCCAACCCAGCTTATGACTGCACCTTCAACCAAGGATACAAAGAATGTTTTGAAAAAAAAGAAAAATCAATAAAACCTTTTGGTCTCCGGATGGAACCTATCCTCAAAGAATCTAGAATTCCTCTCACAAATATCCATAAAACCATCATACCAAAACACCACCTTGGATCATTAAAAAACCCAAAGTGATCCTTGAGCTAAGTGAACTTCCTAAAACAAAACCCATCCTAGCACTTACCAAGACAAATTCCACAATGTTCTAGAACGCTACCCCAACCACCTCCACATCTTTACAGATGGTTCTAAGGACAATGACAAAGGCATGTGCAGCTATTTTAAAATAAAAAAATTGTAAGAAAAGCCCTTCCAAACGAAAGTTCCATTTTTTCAGCTGAAACCCGTGCAATAGATATAGCACTTGACATCATCTCTGAAAATAAACACACAAAATATATCATCTTTTCAGACTTGCTCACAGTCCTACTATCATTAAGAAATAAAAAAACTGGAAGACTCTCTCATCATTAAGCTCCTGAATAGATTAGACCCAATGTCTAACTCTAAGGAGATTATTATATGCTGGATACCAAGTCATATAGGAGTGAGGGGGAATGAAAGAGCTTACTCTGCAGCTAAATCGGCTCTAGATTTAATCCCTGACAAGTTCCAGATACCATATACTGACTTGAAACCTAAAATTAATAGATTCCTTCATACAAAATGGCAGCAACACTGGAATAATTGTATCCACAATAAACTCTTCCTAATCAAACCAACTTTGGGAGGCTGCAGACCAACTTTAAGGAAGTCTAGAAAGGAACAAGTCATTATGTCCCGATTATGCATTGGTCATACAAAACTAACACACTCTTATATACTCAAACAAGAACAACAACCACAATGTGAAACATGTCAAACACCCCTGACAGTCAAACACTTATTGATGGAATGCAGATTTTTTGCTCACATCAGAAAACATTATTTTAAAGCAAACAATATGAAGGACCTATTTGAAAATGTTAACATAGAGGATATTTTCTCCTTTTTGAGGGAAATAAAATTATACCATAGAATATAGACATGAAACAAATCAATGGCATACAGTATGATTCCCAATAATGCTAACACATTGTTAAAACCAATTACTAAATGTATATATATGAATACACAATATGTATAACAACCCAACCGCTAGGCATGATATAACCCTGGACGGGTTGATATGCCGTTAAAATTAATAAACCAACCAACCAACCGAGTTCAAATCCTGGACGTGGTAATTGCATTTCACTTAGCGCTAATACCCTTGGGAAAGGTATGAATCCTAATCTCCCTCCAGCTATGGGTAAATAGTAGGGCAGACTGGGCTCTTTAACCTTGGTTAGGCAACCGGTTCAGGAAAAGGAAAACTCTGAATTCAAACCAGTTAAACTCCGCTTAAGAAATTGGCCTAGTGTCACATCCTGTTCGTGTGGAGAGGTTGGTAGAAATATATATATATATATATATATATATATATATATATATACACTCAAAATTTGAGTATGCCAATTTAAACGGTTCTTATTATTTCTTGAACCAAGTTTGAGTAAACACATGCCCGCTATTATATATTTTAAGAAATTGACCTTGTGTCGCATCCTGCTCGTGCGAAGGGGTTGGTAAATATATATATACCCAAAAATGCACCAATATTATTGAAATAATTTCTTAGAAGCTGATGAGAAAAAAAAACATTTACCTAAATTGTTCACCACAGGTAGGATTTGTCACAAGTATGGTGCATCCAGCGAGGATTGAACTCACTTTTTCCTAATAACAGATCTGTAAGATTAGATTGCTAACCATTACACCATAATGGGATGCCTGGAAACTGAAGGGAAATAATTTCCGTGAGGTCACTTCATAAAGAAAAGAAGTGACGAAACGACAATGCTCCAAGGTTTGAAGTATGGAGTTAACCACGAGTGTGGCAGACAGGTTGAGAGTTAAAGAAATAAAACGAACAACAGAAATATGAATAAAAGACGTGTATTATAGAATAACAAAAGGATTGCAAGCTTTAGTTCGTCAGCACAAATATAATTTGTAATAAACTTATCTGAGTGTATCCTGAGATATGGGGTGTTAACGGAGACCTTGCTACGGCCCTCTGTTCTGTTCGGATATGATGGACTTCTGTTTTGCGTCCGACTCCGATTCTGGTTGTTGAGGAAGAGATGGAGCAACCCTTTTTTAGGTCTGTCCCCAGTGCTAGCTGGATCAAAAGAGAACGAGTCTGCTTATTCGGTTTTGCCGCCAAAGTATGCTGGCTCGTGATTGGTTGGGGACCTTGCTACGGCCTCTGTTCTGTTCGGATATGATGGACTTCTGTTTTGCGTCCGACTGATTCTGGTTGTTGAGGAAGAGATGGAGCGACCCTTTTTTTAGGTCTGTCCCAGTGCTAGGTGGATCAAAAGAGAGCGAGTCTGCTTATTCGGCTTTGCCACCAAAGTATGCTGGCTCGTGATTGGTTGGATTGAAACAGAGGCTCGCAGATAAAGGACGATAACCCCTGTACCCCAGAATTCTCAATAACTTAGACTTAAGAATAAAAACTGATTCTTCCACTTAAAAATCACTTGAAAGTACTTTTGTGTTAATTGCTGTGCTGTTAGTAGTTGCTGTTTTTTTAATATATTTTTTTTCATAAAATAAACAGAAGTGTACTTGACAATAACACTATTATATAAGCAGTAGACAAACTATAAAAGTGACTGTTCAGATGTGCTGCCCACAAAGGGAAGAAAAATAAAACAAAAATGTGTTAATATCTATAATGGTTGTGTTGATTTGGTCAGACACTAGTTATCTGGACGGATTATATCATCTTTAAGAAAAGTAAGGAAGAAAGAGTAAGCACAGAAAATCTTGACAATGTTTGCTTGTCTTCATTGGTAAATTCTTTTCAGATAAAGAAAGATAATTTTTATGCCATCTTTGTTTTGTTTTGTGAAGATGTCAAAAATGTAAAGATTAGTAAGTGTAGGTTTTACAGAAAAATAAATATTTGCTCTCATTATGTTTGTTTACTTTTGTTTTAAATAATAAATACTGCTGAGTTTGTTTTGTAATTATAAACCAGACCAATAGGCTTTCCTTTGATTATTCAAATATTTTCACAATTTGTCATGTCTGCAAATGTAAATATTTATGATAGAAGTTTTTATACACAAAGAAAAATATGAGAAATATTTTTATCAAACTTTCTTGTTTTGTATCTTTTTTCCCCAGATATATTACTACATTCATATTTTTTCAAAACTTTCTTTATTTTTTCATATTTTATTTTTTTCATATTTTATTCTTTTCATATTTTATTCTTTACGTATTTTATTTTTTTTTATATTTATTTATTTTTTTTGATATCTTATTTTTTTATATTTTATTTTTTTTATATTTTATTTTTAATATTTTATTTTTTTTTTATATTTTTTTTTAATATTTTATTTTTTTTAATATTTTTTTTTTAATATTTTATTTTTTGAAAAAATTTTTAAAATTTTTTTATATTTTATTTTTTTTTATATTTTATTTTTTTTTATATTTTATTTTTTTGATATTTCATTTTTTTAATATTTTTTTGTTATCTTATTCTTTACATATTTGTTTTCTTATTTTATTTTTTCATATTTTTAAAAACTTTCTTGTTTTGTATCTCTTTTTTCCCCAGATATATTACTACATTCATATTTTAGTATATATTAGTAATATATTATTTTAATATTTTAGTATATATTACTACATTCATTTTAATATTTTATCTAAAACTGGCGTAAAAGACAGCAATTAAGCCAGTTCCTGAAATTATGGATTTCCAAGTCAGTAATTAATACTGACATTGTTTTTGGTGAAATATTTTGTGACAAATTTTTTTGTACTATAACAATTTTTATAACTTGGAAATACATTTGGGATTAATCAAAATTAAATGCAAATTCCAGTGAAAGTCTTCCATAAAATAGAAATAATTGCTTGTACAGAAAGTAAAGATCTATGTATCTATAATGGTTGTGTTGACTGGTCAGGCATTAGTTCTTTCTTATTTCATCCCCACCCCCCAGATATATTCCTACATTCATTTTAATATTTCATCTAAAACCTGCATGTCAGGCAGCAATTAAGCTAGCTCCTGAAATTATGGATTCTAATTACTGCCAATTTTTTTGGTGATTTTTTAAAAAATTTTTATTTTTCTTGTGACAAATTTGTTTGTACTATAACAATCTTTTTAACATGGAAATACATTTGGGATTAATCAAAATTAAATGTGAAATCCAGTGAAAGTCTTCCATGAAATTGAAATAATTGTTTGTACAGAAAGTAAAGACCTATGTACATCAAATTGTCTCCAAATCCTGATGAATTTGTTTGGTAATTATAAACCAGACCAATAGACTTTCTTTTGATCATTCAGATATTTTCACAATTTGTCATGTCTGCAAATGTAAATATTTATTATAGAAGATTTTATACACAAAGAAAAATATGAGAAATATTTTTATCAAACTTTCTTGTTTTGTATCTCTTTTTCCCCAGATATATTATACATTCATATTTTTTAAAACTTTATTCTTTACATATTTTATTCTTTACATATTTTATTTTTTTTTTATATTTTATTTTTTTTGGGATATTTTATTTTTGGATATTTTGTTTTTTTTTATATATATATTTTTAATATTTTATTTTTATTTTTTTTAATATTTTTTTTTTTGATATTTAATTTTTTTTTGATATTTAATTTTTTTCATATTTGTTTTCATATTTTATTTTTTCATATTTTTAAAAACATTCTTGTTTTGTATCTCTTTTTTCCCCAGATATATTACTACATTCATATTTTAGTATATATTAGTAATATATTATTTTAATATTTTAGTATATATTACTACATTCATTTTAATATTTTATCTAAAACTAGCGTAAAAGCCTCCATGTTAGGCAGCAATTAAGCCAGAATACTCAGAAGAGTCCTGGAGACCTGAGGAGACTTGCTGTCACTCAAACTCTATGATATGAGAAATATTTTTATCAAATTTTCTTGTTTTGTATCTCTTTTTTTCCCCAGATATATTACTACATTCATATTTTTTCATTTTTTAAAAACTTTCTTTATTTATGATAGAAGTTTTCATATGTGAAGAAAAATATAGGGAATATTTTTATCAATCTTTCTTATTTTGTACCCCCCCCCAATGTATTATTACATTCATTTTAATATGTTAACCTGGGGATTTGATCCTTATCTAAAAACTAGCTTATAAGTCACCATATCAGGCAGCAATTAAGCTATATTAGAAGTTATCCTCCAAGAAACAATATGATACTCACCGTCGCAGTGGGGTTCTAACTACCGTCGAGTTAGTAGACGAAAACAACAGGCAAGCTGTAACTTAAATACAGTCCTTGCATGCTGCTGGCATAATGCAAAGTGATGGCTGAAGAGTGGGTACTTATCCATGTTCTTACTCACCCTGAAATCCAACAGCCAATCAGAACTCAGGAAATTAACTTGCCTGAGTTCATAATGGAACAATCCAAAGCTCCATATAAGCCACCTACCAAACTCTAGTTTTAGTCTTGCATTCATCTTGTAACAGAGTTGAATAATTTACACAAAATCCAAAAATAAAATTATGGATTCCCAAATTTTAATTACTGTGATTGTTTTTGGTGCTTTTTTGTGACAAATTTTTTAGTACTATAAAAATCTTTATAACCTGAGTTCAAATACTGGACCAGTCTATTTGTATTTCACTTTTCAGTAATGCCATTGGGAAAGGCATAAATTCATCTGTTCTCCTCAAGATATAGCTAAATAATATGGTAGCCTGGGTTCTTTTCTTTTATTTTTGTAATTTTACGACGTGTCAACAATCTAGCGATATTTTATGCCTTGAGGTTATGGAATTACGTACATTGTAGATTTATATTTACGTCTATTGGGTAGCTGTTTTTTAAAAGGAATATATATATATATATATATATATATATATATATATTTATATATGTGTGTGTGAGTGTATATATATATAATATATATATATATATATATATATATTAAGACATTTAAACTAGCTTTACTCCACTTAAAAATTGACCTTAAGTCACACTCTGTGGGAGGAATTGGGTAAATACATAACATTGTATTATTCATAATTTGATGGTTAGGCAACCAGTCTAGGAGAAGGAAAACTCAGAATTCAAACCACCTGTACTTCCCTTAAAAATTGAACTTGTGTCACATTCTATCCATGGTGGAGGGTTTGGATAAATACATAAAGATATTTTTGTTAAAATATATAAAATAATTAAGAATATTTTTAGTTAATTTTTTTTTTTTCAACTGGGCTTACAGCCTTTTTATTTACATTTAATAGAAACTAGAATGAAAATCCTGAATTTAAACTAGCTTTACTCTGTTGTATTGTCCTCGCCCGGAAGATGGAACTTCCGGCTGAGGGACAAAGAGAAAGATAAAAATATATATTTAAAAAGAAAGAGAAAGCGGAACAGATAGTTTCCGGTCAAGGAAGCAGGGTGAAGATAAAGAGATATATAACAAAGGTCCGTTATCAGATCAAAAAGATAAAAATGTGTAGGCATGTTGTCAATACAAAAAGCCAGAGGGTCAAGCCGACAGGATCAGACGCCGGCCTGGCAGCGGAAAGGACACTTCACGTCTCCCGTCAATAAAACACCCCTCGGGCACTCATTGTGAACACTGCGCTCTTGGCTAGCCACTGGCATTTTCATTGTAAGCTCTGTGCCTTCACCACTCACACACCGAAGAAAATAAAGAAGAGTCCTCTTTTGTATATGCGTATCTGTTGTTATTGAAGTCCAGTAGCTGACAACTAACATACATCGCTTTTGGTACTGGGAATATACCCGCTACTAACATATACGAATTTAGCGTTGTGAATTCGAAGCCAGTATATAACAACTCCACTTAAAAAATTACCTTAAGTCACACTCTGTGGGAGGAATTGGGTAAATACATAACATTGTATTATTCATAATTTGATGGTTAGGCAACCAGTCTAGGAGAAGGAAAACTCAGAATTTAAACCACCTGTACTTCACTTAAAAATTGACCTTGTGTCACATTCTATCCATGGTGGAGGGTTTAGATAAATACATAAAGATATTTTTGTTAAAATATATAAAATAATTAAGAATATTTAAAAAAAAATTTTTTTTTTCAACTGGGCTTACGGCCTTTTTATTTACATTTAATAGAAACTACAGAACAATGCTGCCGGGTTAGCTCAGTCGGTAGAGCGTTCGGCTAGAAACACAAGATTCCTAGTTCGATACTGGTCCTCGCCAACTCAGCATATGAGTAGCACAGGGATCTGTGCGTAAAGTAAGGAGCTGATGGTAGGTGTGCGCTTCACCTCAGATGCTAAAACAACTCCCTGGTCTAGCGCTATTGAAAAGGGGATAAACTCCCTTGCTGACTGGCTGATACCGACTTTAGGCCGCCCCGTCGTCGACAGAACAATGCAGGAAGATCTATTGTCTTGAATAATAGTTATGTCCTTTGCTTTTATATACTTAATGTCAGTATCAGCCAGACAGCAAGGGAGTCTATCCCCTTTTCACTAGTGGGTATTTGCCTCATACCCCACTTGTATGGGCTGGGCACAAGGCCTCGTGTGCCCACCCACAAGCCGAAGCTCATGGGTGGAAAAGAATAAAAATTGCGTCGATCCCTTCAGCATTACCCCTCAAGGCGCTGGGCAATAAACCCAGCCCTGCCCCTTTAAATCAAGGCGGCAAGTATTGCCTGGGAGATAGCCACCTGGGACTGACGTTATTAATTCAAACACACCGGTCCAGTGGCTGAAGCACACCGGACCCCCGTCCCGAAGGACGGGTTATTAATGTGTTTCACTAGTGCTGGGCAATAAACCCAGCCCTGCCCCTTTAAATCAAGGCGGCAGGTATTGCCTGGGAGATAGCCCCCTGGGACCGAAGCTATTAATTCAAACACACCGGTCCAGTGGCCGAAGCACACCGGACCCCCGTCCTGAAGGACGGGTTATTAATGTGTTTCACTAGTGCTAGACCAAGGAGATTGTTTTAGCATCTGGGGTGGAGTGCCATACCTGAGATGAGGCTAGATATGGATATTTTGATTTTTCAAATTGTTGTCCTCATCTTTACTGTATATAAAGTAAAAAAGTAAAGTCATCGGGAAGGCCTAAAGTCGGTATCAGCCAGTTGGTAGAGCGTTCGGCTAGAAACCACAAGGTTCCTAGTTCGATACCGGTCCTCGCCAACTCAACGTATGTGTAGCACAGGGATCTGTGTGGTAAAGGAGCTGACGGTAGGTGTGGCGCTCCACCTCAGATGCTAAAATAATCTCCTTGGTCTAGCACAAGTGAAAAGGGGATAGACTCCCTCGCTGATTGGCTGATACCGACTTTAAGCTGCCCCGACGACTTTACTTTACTTATCATCATAAAAATAGACTAAATAATGTGAATATCAGTATAATTTTAAAAGTTGTTGTTCAGTACAATTTTTGGTATCTTCAGTTATAGAAGACAGATGTAATGATACATTCACACATCACAGTTGGCATTGAATAAGTGTGAATGCTGATAAGAAATAATTTTGAAGGCAATAAAAATGCCAAACATTAAATTGAGATCTAGTTACATTATCTGAGATAATATAAACCTTTTTTTTTATTTCATGGATAAACAACAGAAATTTAAAATTGATATTTAATATCTTTATCATTTTAATTTGTTTTAAGTTATTTTCAATTGTATTACAGAAATTAATAAAGTACTAGACAACATAATAGGTTTCTGTTTTAACAGCTGTCCATGATGATACTGTTACTTCTATTTAAGAGGGAGTGAAGCATTTTATAATTGATAGTGATTCATGATGATACTTTTGCTTCTATTTAGGAGGGAGTGAAGCATTTCACAGTTGACAGTGGTCCATGATGATATTGATGCTTCTATTTAGTAAGGAGTAAATTTCATGCTTAACTGTCTATGATGATTTCTATTTCTCTGAATGTTTGAGATGAGGCTTGACGATTAGTATTATCTGCGTTATTCGGACTATTGTCCCCATCTTCATTGTTATTTGTACAACGTTTCGGCCGATATACAAGAAAGTTCCCGAGTTCGAAAAAGAAGGTTCCCGAGTCCGAGAAGAAATACATGAAGAAGGCCGGAGGGTATATCGGCCAAAACGTTGTACAAATAACAATGAAAATGGGGACAATAGTCCGAATAACGCAGATAATGTCTATGATGATGTTAATACTTTTATTTATGAATGAATGAAGGATTCTAATCAGAATTTCATAGTTAACAGATGTCTATGGTGGAATTGATGCTTCTATTTAGGAAGGAATGAAGGATTATAATTTGCATTCATGGTTAACTGTGGTCCATGATGATACTGATGCTTCTAGTTAGGAAGGAGTTGAATTAACATTTTGTAGTTATCTCCATTATATCAAAAATTTTGATGAGCAAAAAAATTACATCCAGCACAAATACAAACTCATAAATTTTCTTGCCAAATGAACTGGAAGTTCCTTTATTCTCAAAGTTAGCATTTTAAACTGTCAGTAACCAGGTATTGACTCAATGTCCATGCTACCTTAATTAAAATATAAACGCTTTAACAATGATATTGAGCTCTATCTGTTTAGAAATATAGCATCCATATTATCTACAATTTATATATATATATACACACACACCAACATACTTAGAATTTATATATATATATATATATATATATACATATAAACATAATTAGAATGTTTTATATATATATATATATATATATATATACATATAAACATAATTAGAATGTTTTATATATATATATATATATACATATAAACATAATTAGAATGTTTTATATATATATATATATATATATATATATATAAAAACATACTTAGAATATTATATATATATATAAGTTGTTGAGGGGTTCTAAAGTCAGTATCTGCCAGACAGCGAGAGTCTATCCCCTTTTTTCTAGCGCTAGACATAGGAGACTGTTTTACTGCACAGATCCCTGTGCTACTCATACACTGAGTTGGCAAGAGCTGGTATCAAACTGAAAACCTTGTGGTTCCTAGTAGGATGCTTTAACTGACTGAACTTAACCGGCCCTAGAGAGACATAATTAGAATTTATATATATATATATATATATATATATATATATATATATATATACACAGAAAGATATAATAAGAATTTTATATATAATATATATATATGTACACACACACACACACACACACAGAGTTAGAATTTTAGATATTCCTATAATTTTAATTTGTTTTAAGTTATTTTCAATTGCGGTTCAAATTTAGTAAATTATTTGTTTTAAAATTTTTGTCATAGGTTCTAAAAATGGAGCCTTAAAGAGTTAAGGGTAAATTAATGAGGAAGTGCGTCCCAGTCTCCTGCCTCATAAATTGCTATCCGGTGACTATTAAAATAACGACCCCAGCTATGGTGTTACTTGAAAGAAAACAACCAACTTAGGGCGTTAAATGTATTTTAGGGGGAGGGGGGCTTCTTTTTTTTGTCGTAATTCTTGTTTATTTATCATACTTTGTCGTAATTCTTGTTTATTTATCATAATTTGTCGTAATTCTTGTTTATTTATTGTAATTTGTCATAATTCTTGTTTAAATTTAGTAAATTATTTGTTTTAAAATTTTTGTCATAGGTTCTAAAAATGGAGCCTTAAAGAGTTAGGGGTAATTCATGAGGAAGTGCGTCCCAGTCTCCTGCCTCATAAATTGCTATCCAGTGACTATTAAAATAACGACCCCAGCTATGGTGTTACTTGAAAGAAAACAACCAACTTAGGGCGTTAAATGTATTTTAGGGGGAGGGGGCTTCTCTTTTTTTGTCGTAATTCTTGTTTATTTATCATACTTTGTCGTAATTCTTGTTTATTTATCGTAATTTGTCGTAATTCTTGTTTATTTATTGTAATTTGTCATAATTCTTGTTTAGATATGAAGATGGATATATAGTTTGGAATAGACTGAGATAGATAGATAAACAAACAAAATGATATAGATAGATATGAACAAATGGAGATAAATAGATAGATAGATAGATACTTTCGACAAGTAAATGTATTTGGTGGGTGTCGCTTCTTTTTTGTTGTAATTCTTGTTTATTTAAACGAAAAACAAGACATTAAACAAACATGAATAAAAGAAATTACGATAAATAAACAAGAATTATGACAAATTTCTATAAATAAATAAGAATTACAACAAATTACGATAAATAAATAAGAATTACGACAAAAAAGAGAAGCCTCCCCCCTAAAATACATTTAACGCCCTAAGTTGGTTGCTTTCTTTCAAGTAACACTGTAGCTGGGGTCATTATTTTAATAGTCACCGGGTAGCAATTTATGAGGCTGGAGACCGGGACACACTTCCTCATAAATTACCGAGTTAGGTTTTGAGCATGTCAACAAGTGCAATGGTAAGTGATTTTTCACAGATAATTATTTAGACAGTTGGAGAGACCTTCTCCGGTTAATCAGCTGGTCATGTCAAGCCCTAGCATCTATGTAATTGCCCCAACAGCAAATCCCTAAACCTTTTTTATCATATATATATATATATATATATATATATATATTTACCAACTCCTCCGCACAAGCAGGATACGACACAAGGTCAATTTCTTAAGCGGAGTTCAACAGGTTTGAATTCAGAGTTTTCCTTCTCCTAGACTGGTTACCTAGCCATGGTTAAAGAACCAAGTCTGCCCAGCTATTTACCCATAGCTGGAGGGAGAGTCGGATTCATACCTTTCCCAAGGGTATTAGCGCTAAGTGAAATGCAATTAAAACATCCAGGATTTGAACTCTGAGCGACGAGTCCATTTCCCATGATTTTAACCATTACACCACGCGCTTCCTTTTTATCATATATGTGCTAGAATGCTGTGGCTGAGTCTTAGTGTACTGGGTATTACATGTTTGTGCATGTGTTATTTGACTGTATGGTCAAACTTCATTTGTGAAGAATAATTAAAGTTCCAATTACCGTCGAACTGGGAAGACAAGGCAACAAACGGTTGTAACTTAAATACAAACCCGAATGTCACAAAGTCCACTGCAGAATGACAGGATATATATAAGACTCCACAATGTCATTCAAATCAAGCAGTCAATCAGAACTCAAGGAATGGAATGACCCAAATCACCCAAATTCATGAATGGGTCATTCTTGATTTCTATATATACCAACTGTCTTGGACACTGCTTAAGTTGTACTTAGTTAGCTGCTGTTATTCAAACCAACAGTAGACTTACTGACTTCAATAGAAACTTTTGTACGCAATACATTTTTGAACATTTTCTTTTCCTTATTTGGATTATTCAGACTATTATCCTTATCTTTATTGTTATCAAAGTTGGTTTAGCTCAGTCGATAGAGCGGCCATCTAGGAATCACAAGGTTCTAGGTTTGATACCAACCCTTGTCAATTCAGCGTATGAGTACCACAGGGATCTGTGCAGTAAAGTAACAAGCTGATAGTAGGTGTGGCACTCCACCTAAGAGTAGTAGAGATGGCCTGCCTTCGGTTGTATATGGAGGCACATAGTGTAATGGTTACCATTATAGGAAATGGACATAAGACAAGTTCAAATCCTAGAAGAGGCTGTTTGGATTTCACATAGCCCTAATACCCTTGGGAAAACTAAGAATCTAACCAGGTCAGCTCAGTCCGTAGAGCGTTCGGCTAGAAACCACAAGGCTCCTAGTTCGATACCGGTCCTCGCCAACTCAGCGTATGAGTAGCACAGGGATCTGTGCGGTAAAGTAAGGAGCTGATGGTAGGTGTGGTGCTCCACCTCAGATGCCAAAACAATCTCCTTGGACTAGCGCTAGTGAAAAGGGGATAGACTCCCTCGCTGATAGGCTGATACCGACTTTAGGCTACCCCGTCGACTTTACTTTTTTATGGATAAATAGTAGGGCAAACTGGGGTCTTTAACCTTAGTTAGGCAATCAATCTAGGAGAAGGAAAACCCTGTATGGAAACCTGTTAAACTCTGTCACCTCATACTCATGTAGAGTGATAGGTAAATATGTATATAGAAAAAAAATCTAGATTTATCTCAAGGAAGGGGCAAGTGCTTCTTCTGTTGTGGGGTGATCATCTGCATAGAAGTTAGAAAAGGAATGCTATGAATCTCTTTTCTCACAAGATATAGAAGTTTTTATAATTTGTGTTTTCTTATCTTTCAAGTCTATGGAGATGGTGTAATTTTAGTCAGTCATTTTAATTCAACTGGGTTAGAGATTCTTCCTCTCTCTCTCCACATCCCTTCAATCTCAACCAGACTTCATCTCCAAATCTACTTTCTGACTGACTCTTCATATATATCCTATGACCTTCCTTAACTTAATTTGATTATGTGAATTTGAGAATATTTCTTATGAAATTATCAATATTTTTGAAATTTTAATAACATGTTAAATTTCAAACCAATATGGTTTGAAATTTATCATGTTATTAAAATCCAGAGTATTCTCGGTGTATATATATATATATATATATATATATGTGTGTGTATGTGTATATATACAGAATTGAAGGAAAAAATAAAATAAAAATCTAAGTTTATTTGTTTTATTTCTAATTATGCCAAAAACGGTTTCATTTACATTTCTCACAACATTAGATTTGTAAAGTGAAACTTTATTTTATAGAAGTTATTAAAAGTTATCTTTTTCCCAGTATCCGTTTCAATTTGGAATTTTTAACACAATACAGAAATAAACTAGTGAAAATGTATTTTTGAAAATATTAACTAAAACGCACAACAATTGCTAAAAAAAACACTCACAGACTACTTGAGACTTATAGAAAACAGGAAATTATTGGTGAACAAAGCGTCTTGGGCTAGTAAATTTAATTTCAGTGATAGAACCCAAATACTTGGGATAATCAGGGAAGAGGTTAACTTGTCCCTCAAAGACATATTTATAATCTCAACTTCCCAGACAGTTAATGCAATGACAATATTAATTGCCCTTATGTTACACTCACTAGGAGGGTGCCTGACATGTAATGGTTATGGTCGTGGGAAATGGACATGTCAATCCAAGTTCAAAAGGTATTAATCCAACTATTCTCCCTTTAGCAATGGGTAAATAGTTGATACTGAAAAGATGACTATTTCTTGTTTGTAAATAATTTTCTTGTAAAACTATACGTTAGATAACTTTAGATATATACTAAAATAAACAAATTATATATAAATATATAATACCGGTCATATGTTAATTCAAACTTGGTTAAGAAACAATGAGAACCGTTTAAATGGGCATACTCAAATTTTGAGTGTATAATATATGTATATATATATATTTCTACCAGCCTCTCCACACGAACAGGATGTGACACTAGGTCAATTTCTTAAGTGGAGTTTAACTGGTTTGAATTCAGAGTTTTTCTTTTCCTAGACTGGTTGCCTAACCAAGGTTAAAGAGTCCAGTTAGCCCTATTATTTATCCATAGTTGGAGGGAGAGTAGTTGGATGTATACCTTTCCCAAGAGTATTAGTGCTATCCGAACTGTAGCTTCATCTATGTAAAATGCAAACAGCCTCATGTAGGATTTGAACTCAGGTGGAGGAGTTCATTTCCTAGAAATCTAACCCTTACACCACGCACCTTCAAGTGTATATAGTATAATATAAGGTTGTTCTTTATTCTATTTATTGATGATTTTGGGTAATGTGACATAAGCAGTGATGTAGTTTCGGTTACAGACAAATAGAGACTGAATCTCCATTATTAATAGATATAGGATGTTTAAGAGATTTTAGATTGAAGTGAAAAATCTGTAGCCTCCATTACATTTCTCTACTGTTGAGTCATATTCATAAAAGTGCAATCCTCAGACGATTTAGGAAAATTCTTACACGAAAAAAAAAAATTGACTCAGATGTGAGCAGCTGAGAGATTCGTAAGTAGTTTAACAAGACCTAAATGCATTGCATAGTGTAGAGGTTTGTCTCCAGATAGGGAGTGTTTATGTAAACTGTGGGATACTTTTTTTTATATAAAAAGGCAATCTCTGTGGCCAAGTCATTACGGAAGGTCAGTCCAAGATTCATACATTGGCTGCTGGTTAACAAGGACAGATGCAAGAATGTAGAAATAAAAATGGGAGGGGGGGGAAATAGTTTAGTTTTGAGTAGGATACAAAAATTGCACTGTACTAAAACTATAACATAGTCTGAAGTAACAATATAAAGAATTCTTTGTTTTATTTTTTGGAATGGCTGAAAATAGTAATGCAGAAAAATGGCATAGAAAGAGTACAAGATCAGGCACAATCGAGTGGTGAAGATGATCCACTAGGAACTGTGCAAATAACCAAATTATTATTTTTGACTGTTGTCCTCATCTTTATTCTTATATACACAACATTTCAGCAGATGTGCCCTCCTGCCTTCTTCAGGTGTTTGTTGTGGAACTCAGGAGCCTTCATTGAACTTTGAAATAAATCTGTTTTTTCATCTATTGGTGTACATTATTCTTATTGTGTAGATTCTCGCTGCCCAGCTAATATGGACACTGAACCACTCTGCTGACTTTTTTACTTTTATACCAAACCAACCCAAATTTGTAAGATAAGCCTCACTTAATTATAGCTGAAATAGTTTTATATTATCTGCTAGTGACAGTTTGGTGTTTGAGGTTAAGTAAAAGCTAGTATATTGAATTTTGATATTTAAGGCAGGCCATCTCTACTATTGAAGTCAGTAAGTCTACTGTTAGTTTGAATAATAGCAGCTAAGTACAACTTAAGCAGTGTCCAAGACAGTTGGTATATATAGAAATCCAGAATGACCCATTCATGAATTTGGGTGATTTGGGTCATTCCATTCCTTGAGTTCTGATTGACTGCTTGACTTGAATGACATTATGGTGTCTTATATATATCCTGTCATTCTGCAGTAGACTTTGTAACTATTTGGGTTTGTATTTAAGTTACAACCGTTTGTAGCCTTGTCTTCCCAGTTCGATGGTAATTGGAACTTTAATTATTCTTCATCTACTTAGACAGCTGGGGCTTTAGAATACACTGACTGCACTTCTGCAGAGGGGTCAGACTCTCCTAATGGGGCCACCTGTGATACTTAAGGATGGCACCCTGGTGGCTGAGCAGTCTATAATATGCAACAGTTCACTTTGGCCCTTACTTTGCCCTTATGACACCTCCAAACCCTTTTTATCATATATATGCTAGAAGGCAGTGACTGAGGGTCTTATTGTCCTGGGTATGATGTTAAACTATTTGATGGTGAGGTTCCAGTTTTGGAGGTCTGGCGAATGTGGAGCACCCCTTCATCACCATTGCTCCCAAGTTCACTTTGACCCGGAGAGGTAGTACCTGTTAGGGTCCCATCTATGGGTTAAATAGAAAACATAACAGATAGCAAAAAGAGCGCCGTTGCATAGGGAAAGTTTTCAGCTACAACACATTTGCATTTTCGCTAGCATTGAAAAAGAGCCAGCAAGCTGCACTCATGACAGAGACGCCGTGTCGGCAAGGCTTAAAATACGCTTACCCCCCTGCAGAGAGATAAGACCCCCTCCCCCGAAATAGTATTCTGGGCATAAAACAAAACTGCATCTGATGGTGAGGCTCTAGTTCAGGAAATCTGGGGAGTTGGCTTCATAAAAGATATCTCAAACAACTAGTTTGATTTATTCAACTCCAAATTTCCTATTGCCCTTATGGCAAGCCCCAACCCCTTTTTATCATATGGGTGCTAGAAGGCGGTGGCTGCGGGTCTACATGTCCTGGGAATGATGTTAAACTCTATCTGATGGTGAGGTTCCAGTTTTGGAGGTTTGGGGAATGTGGAGCACTCCATTCATCACCATTGCTCCCTGGTCCACTCTGACCCGGAGTGGTAGTACATGTTAGGGTCCCATCTATGGGTTAAATAGAAAAATGTATTTATAAAAAAATTGTATTATCCATTAAGAATTGATTTATTTCAAAACTTTATTGGCATTAAATGACCCACTGAGGTTGATATGCCGTAAAACAAAACAAACCAAACCAATCAACTCCAAATTTCCCCCACGGCTGTACCAAATGTTCTTGTTTTTCTTCTTTTTACTATAGGTTTGCTAAAAGTAAAATGTGTTTCAAACAAATTGAGTAACTATCAAGAATGAATAAAACAAAAACATTTTTGGCATAAAATAACCCAACAGGGGTTGACATGCCGTAAAACCCAACTAACCAAGAAATTTAGTACAAAATAACATCTTTCTAACACTATGTGCTGTACTAGGTTAAGCTTCATAAACATTAATAACTACAGTATTGTAAATAGGCGTGCCACTAATATATTGAATGTTGATTTTTAAGGCAGGCCATCTCTACTTAGAAATATTTGGCATAAAATGACACAATGGGTTGACATACTGTAAAACCCAACTAACCAACTTTTAGAAATTTAGTATAAAACAACATCTTTCTAACCCTATTCTAAATTTGGCTGTGTGTTGTATTAGGTTAAGCTTCATAAACATTAATAACTACAGTATTGTAAGTAGGTGTGCCACTAGTATATTGAATGTTGATTTTTAAGGCAGGCCATCTCTACTTTGAAATTTTTGACATAAAATGACACAATGGGTTGACATACTGTAAAACCTAACTAACCAACTTTTAGAAATTTAGTATAAAAACATCTTTCTAACCCTATTCTAAATTTGGCTGTGTGTTGCATTAGGTTAAGCTTAGTAAACATTAATAAGTACAGTATTGTAAGTGGGTGTGCCACTAATTGCAAGAACAAAGAAAAGTATTATCAAAGTTACGAAATCAGATAAAAAAGTAATTTTCTTAGTGTAAGATCTTTGTAACAGTTAATAGTTACCTCCTTTGTATTAGAGGTCATAGAGTTTGTAGTTTATTCCTCATTACTAGGCTGATGAGATTTATTAACCAATGACTCAGTGAAGTCAAAATAAACACAAACTTTTAATGAGACCAGACAACCTGTGAACCCGTTGGTTTCTGCTTGTAACTTTAGTCCATGATGATATTGGTGTTTTCTTGAGGAACAAGAGAAGATTTGGTTTAGATTCTCTGTTTAATGGCATATAAATCTACATGGGTGATTTAATGCCAAAGCCATACTTGCAGAAGAACAATAGTGGTTTGGTTTGGATTGGATTGTTTGTTTAATGGCATATGAACCTTTGTGAGTTATTCAATGCCAAAGCCAACATTTTATATAATGTTTTAGAGAGTCTGGGTATATTTCTTCCAATACAACCAAAAATGTTTCCCAGCATCCATCTATAGAGAAATATACATGGACTCCCTAACACATTATATATAATGTGTGTGTGTCTATATATATATATATAGAGAGAGAGAGAGAGAGTGAGAATGTTGGCTTTGGCATTAAAGGTTGATATGTCATTAAATAAAGAATCCAAAATAAACCATATTCTTAAGATAATGGAGATAGGCTCTGAAATGCTGATTAGAATACTTCTCTTATTCCTCAAGGAAACAAAAGTTGGTTATTTAATGCCAAAGTCAACATTTTATATATAATGTGTTAGGGAGTTCATACATGTTTCATTATAGATATGTAATTGATGTTGGGAAACTTTTGGGGTTGTATTGGAAGCATGGAAAAATATAAGGAATTCTAACCAATATTCAAAATGATAAATGTGTTATTTTTTATCTTACTTAATCCTTATATTTCAGGAAGAGCCCTACCATTTGTCATCCTACTGCTCTTCCTTGAAATATTAGGAGCCCTGTTGGCTGGGGCGTTAGAATGCACCGACTGCACCTCTGCAGAGGGGTAAGACTCCCCCAATGGGGCCACCTGTTGGCCGTGGGTGGCGACCCGTGATGCTTAGGGATAGAACCCAGGTGGATGAGCAGTCCATGACTTGCAATACTCCACGTTGGCCCTATCTTGGGCTAGATGGGCGTTTGGAGAGGCCCCCTCTGATCAATCGGCTGGCCACGTCAAGCCCTAGCACCTATATGATTTTCCCAACCCTATTGCCCTTATGGTGAGCCCCAGCCTCTTTTTATCATATGGGTGCTAGAAGGCGGTGACTGAGGGTCTACATGTCCTGGGAATGCTTTTAAACTCTATCTGATGGTGAGGTTCCAGTTTTGGAGGTTTGGGGAATGTGGAGCACCCCTTCATCACCATTGCTCTCTGGTCCACTCTGAACCGGAGTGGTAGTACCTGTTAGGGTCCCATTTATGGGTTAAATAGAAAAACATGAGTTGATAAACAAAATTGTATTATGTATTAAGAATGAATTTATTTCACAACTTTATCGGCATTAAATAACCCACTGAGGTTGATATGCCGTAAAAAAAACAAACCAAACCAAATCAAAACCAAATATTAGGATTAATAAATAAGATTAAAAACAACATAATATTCATCACTTTGAATTTTGGTTATTATTCCCTATATATATATATATATATATATATATATATATATATTATAAAATAATAAAATTCGAAGGCAATACAATGCGTAAAAAATAAAGACAAAAAGATGTTTTATATGTCTAATCGATTTCAAAGCAAAGCTTTATCATCAGAGTTTTTTTCAGAAAAAAACTCTGATGATAAAGCTTTGCTTTGAAATCGATTAGACATATAAAACATCTTTTTGTCTTTATTTTTTACGCATTGTATTGCCTTCGAATTTTATTATTTTATAAAATACTTAACAATGCTTCAAGCAAATTACCAATTACTTTTATATATATATATATATATATATATGTTTATGTGTGTGTTAGCATAGACATTTGTCAACAGTGCTGATGAGTGTCAGTTTTTTGCTTATGTGATCATTGGTCCAATGATTGCATCAGTGCAAAACTGAGTCAATAAGCGCTTGTCTGACTTTTATATATATATATATATATATATATATATATAAAAGCTTTGAACAGTTTTTGTACAACCTTGATCTATGTCTGTAGTATCTTATGTGCCAGCAAGAAAACTTAATGAAAAGCTGAATAAACAATCTTAGACTGTCATGTTTAATAAAACATGCTTAAAAGAACATCTGCTGCCTAAATACAAATCATATATATATATATATATATATATATATATATATATTATACCCTTGAAAATAACTAATAATGGTTAGCTCTGTCGGCTGGGGCTTTAGACTTCACAGACTACACCTCTGCAGAGAGGTATGATCCCCCTCTAATGGGACCACCTGTTGGCAGAAGAATAGAGAAGAATAAATGCTGAAATAGCTTATAACAAGAACATAAATTTGTCAAGTCGCACAAAAATTTGTTGGATCACACAGCCATATCTCAACACCAAAAAAAGATGTTCTACCTGAGAGAACTTGCCTCAGCATTTATTCTTCTCTGCAGCCAAATCATTTCAGCAAAAGGGGTGACAGCAATCCCACCACTTGCGATCAGGAGGTTGTGAGTTCAATCTCCACTACAAGGACTTTAAATTTTTAATGTTAAAAAAAAACTGCATTAAATGACCGAAAAAGTGTTCATATGCCGTAAAACAACAAACCTTACTTTTCCAGCTTTGTCAAGCATGTCTTGCTTATCTTAGCAGGATGGTTTGAGAGATGGGAGATAAGAAGCCATACAGTTGCTGTTTTGTATAGTGTTGCTTCTAGGGTTTGTTCAAAACAGGATACAGCATCCTTGTGTAGTTCTTATCTTGCTGAGTGTCTTTATGTCCTGGGAATGATGTTAAACTCTGACCCCTCCGATCAATCGGCTGGTCATGTCAAGCTCTAGCACCTATATGATTGCCCCAACCCTATTGCCTTTATGGCAACCCCCAAACCTTCTTATCATATGGGTGCTAGCAGCCGGTGGCTGAGGGTCTACACCCCTTCATCACCATTGCTCCCTGGTCCACTCTGACCCGGAGTGGTAGTACCTGTTAGGGTCCCATCTATGGCTTAAATAGAAAACATCAGTTTATAAACAAAATTGTATTATCCATTAAAAATGAAATTATTTCAAAACTTTTTCAGCATTAAACATTTTTTTTACCAATAGAAGTATTTCGGCATAAAATGACCCAAGGGGTTGACATGCTGTAAAACCCAACCAACTAAATAAACCAAACTCTATCTGATGATGAAGTTCCAATTTTGGAGATCTGGGGAATGTGGAGCACCCTTTCATCACCTTTGCTCCCAAGTCCACTCTGACCCAGCTCAGTAGTACCTGTTAGGATCCCATCTATGGGTTAAATAGAAAATTTGTTTACAAAAAGAAGTTGAGTTTAAAAATTTTTCTTCCTAACTTTCAAAACTTTGCCAGCATTAAATGACCCATCGAGGTAGATATGCTGTCAAACAAAACAAAACAAATCTTCATTAGATTATTCTGTGAGTCAGGTATGTTTTTAGGGATAAAGCATCATTACCGCTAATCCAGAGCACCCCAGCACTATCTTACAATACCGCCAGACTTTGGTAGTTTTTTTCATTGTGTGAATGCAATATAAAAATCCAGTTTAATGTAATATTTTGACACATGACAATTTCCAAGCAGAGAAAGAACAGAACTGTTTTTAGAGTAGTTATTTACTACGCATCCTACGTATGCGTATGAGAAACAAAGTATTTTTAATATAAGACCACTCATAAACTCATGGAATGGTGTGTGCAAAAAATGCGTAGATCCCATCTATCTATACATATATAAAGGGCAGTTGTGTGTATGTATGTCCGAATGTAATCTATATGTATGGGTGCTAGAAGACGGTGACTGAGGGTCTACATGTCCTGGGAATGCCGTTAAACTATATCTGATGGTGAGGTTCCAGTTTTGGAGGTTTGGGGAATGTGGAGCACCCCTTCATCACCATTGCTCCCTGGTCCACTCTGAACCGGAGTGGTAGTACCTGTTAGGGTCCCATATATGGGTTAAATAGAAAAACATGAGTTGATAAACAAAATTGTATTATGTATTAAGAATGAATTTATTTCACAACTTTATCGGCATTAAATAACCCACTGAGGTTGATATGCCGTAAAACAAAAAAAACAAAAAACAAAGCAAACCAAAACCAAATATTAGGATTAATAAATAAGATTAAAAACAACATAAAAATTCATCACTTTGAATTTTGGTTATTATTCCCTATATATATATATATATATATTATGTACAATGCGTGTGTTAGTATAGACACGTATTTTGTCAACAGTGCTGATGATTGTCAGTTTTTTGCTTATGTGATCATTGGTCCAATGATTGCATCAGTGCAAAACTGAGTCAATAAGCGCTTGTCTGACTTATATATATATATATATATATATATATATATATAAAGCTTTGAACAGTTTTTGTACAACCTTGATCTATGTCTGTAGTATCTTATGTGCCAGCAAGAAAACTTAATGAAAAGCTGAATAAACAATCTTAGACTGTCATGTTTAATAAAACATGCTTAAAAGAACATCTGCTGCCTAAATACAAATCATATATATATATATATATATATATATATATATATATATTATACCCTTGAAAATAACTAATAATGGTTAGCTCTGTCGGCTGGGGCTTTAGACTTCACAGACTACACCTCTGCAGAGAGGTATGATCCCCCTCTAATGGGACCACCTGTTGGCAGTGGGTGGCAACCCATGATGCTTAAGGATGGAATCCAGGTGGCTGAGTGGTCCATGACAGGCCACAGTCCACTTTGGTCCTTACTTAGGCTAGACAGGCAGTCTAGTGACGCAGAGGTTGTATTTTTGTCTCTGTGAAAGTAAGCTTGTGGATATCAGATAAAAGATAAATCTATTTCTTCTTTTCCACCTCCCTTCTTTTGTGTAGAGTACAAACTTCTCTAACTGTGACGGAGAACGAGTACCACCGTACTCATTTGGAAAAAGAGTGAGAGTGTCTTGCCTGCTGGAGTCGAACCCGCGCCCTCCAGAATGCAAAGAAATGAGATTTAGCCGCTGGATGGACGCGAGGTGCAATTCAGGTGCCCGGATGTTGGGGCCTACACACATCCATCCGAATGCACGAGAATTGTGCACGGGCGCGAGGTCTGACTGATGTGCCCGGATGATAAGGGGAAACGGCAGTATAAGTAGAAGTGGGGTGACAGCAGTAAGAGTGTTGCGACTTCAGCTGCTAGTAGACGACAGTGTTGTAGCCTGCGAATAAGGCGTTTGACTCGCTTCTTTTTGCCCCCCCCCTCAACAAAGAACATTTACTTGAAACCCCATAATTGCGCAAAGAATCCAAACCAATACTCACTGAGGTATGTAGAATAATACTAAGTCCAATTACCGTTGAATTGGCAAAACAAGACAGCAAGCAGTCGTAACTGAAATATGATTCTGGTTTGCTGCAAGACTACTGCAGAATGGCAGGATTTATGCAGCCTCAGAGGATCCTACAAACCAAGCAGCCAATCAGGACTCAGGGAATGGAATCACCCAAATGCATGAGTGGACTATTCTGAATTCCCATAAGTACCAGTTTTCTTGACACTGGTTCAGTTGTGCTTGGCCAGTCACATTGCTCAAACCAATAGTAGACTGACTGACTTCAATAAGGTAGATATGCCATAAAACAAAACAAAACATTCTTATCTTGCTTTTTCTCTAAACCTTTTGTTAAAGTTTAAGTGGTGCAGCTATACAATAGTACTGACACAGCTTGGAAGAATTCCCATTATACTTTGTCAGAGAGAAAGATTTCTTGATTTAATGCCAGTTTTCTTTCTCCTCTAAGAACTTCCAGTTATCTCTAGCCATAATGTTTAATTGCAAGATGCTAAATTTATACTAATCACTTAGGAATGCTAAAATTAAACTTACCTTCTATAAATAATCTGTATATTTCAAGTTTAAATACAGATACCAGGGTTTTAGACATTAAACACTATCTGGTGGAAAAGTTCCAGTTCTGGAAGTCTGGGTAATGTGGAGCACCCCTTCATCACCATTGCTTCCAGGTCCACTCTGACCCAGCATGGTAGTACTTGTTAGGGTCCCATCTATTGATTAAATAAAAAATTTGTTTACAAAAAAAATTGACTTTAAAAATGTTTCTTCCAAACTATTCCTACAAATCTTTCAAAAATTTGCTGGCATTAAATGACTCACTGAGGTAAAAAGTCGTCGGGGCGGCCTAAAGTCGGTATCAGCCAGTCAGCGAGGGTGTCTATCCCCTTTTCAATAGCGCTAAAACCAAGGAGATTGTTTTGGCATCTGAGGTGGAGTACCACACCTACCATCAGCTCCTTACTTTACCGCACAGATCCCCGTGCTACTCATACGCTGAGTTGGCGAGGATCGGTATTGAACTAGGAACCTTGTGGTTTCTAGCCGAACGCTCTACCGACTGAGCTAACCTGGCCCCTCACTGAGGTAGATATGCCATAAAACAAAACAAACATTCTGATCTTGCTTTTTCTCCAGACTTTTTATTAAAGTTCAAGTGGTGTAGTTATATAATAGTACTGACACAGCTTGGAAGAATTCCCATTATATTTTATCAGAGAGAACAGATTTCTTGATTTAATGCCAGTTTTCTTTCTTTCTACTCTAAGAAAGAACTTTATACGTTTCAGTTATCTCTAGCTGTAATGTTTAATTGCAAAAAGCTAAATTTATACTAATCACTTACTAATGCTATTTTTATTGTACTAAAACCAAACTCACATTCTATAAATAATCCGTATACTTCAAATTTAAATACAGATATCAGGGTTCTAGACATCTATTGAAGTCAGTAAGTCTACTGTTGGTTTGAATAACAGCAGCTAACTAAGTACAACTTAAGCAGTGTCCAAGACGGTTGGTATATATAGAAATCAAGAATGACCCATTCATGAATTTGGGTGATTTGGGTCATTCCATTCCTTGAGTTCTGATTGGCTGCTTGACTGCTTGACATTGTGGAGTCTTATATATATCCTGTCATTCTGCAGTAGACTTTGTGACATTCGGGTTTGTATTTAAGTTACAACCGTTTGTTGCCTTGTCTTCCCAGTTCGACGGTAATTGGAACTTTAATTATTCTTCAACATCAAACTCTGGTGGTGAAGTTCTAGTTCTAGGGAATGTAGAGCACCCCTTCATCACCATTGCTTCCAGGTCCACTCTGACCCGGAGTGGTAGTAATTGACTTTAAAAGATTTTCTTCAAAACTATTGCTACAAATCTTTCAAAACTTTGCTGGCATTAAATTACCCACTGAGGTAGATATGCTGTAAAAGAAAACGATCTTATCTTGCTTTTTCTCCAGACTTTTTGTTTAAGTTCAAGTGGTGCAACTATACAATAGTACTGACACAGCTTGAAAGAATTCCCATTATATTTTATCAGAGAACAGACATCTTGATTTAATGTCAGTTTTCTTTCTTTCTTCTCAGTTATTTATCTCTAGCTGTAATGCTTGATTGCAAAAAAACTAAATTTATACTAATCACTTACTAATACTATTTTCATTGTACTAAAACTAAACTTACATTCTATAAATAATCAGTATACTTCAAGTTTAAATACAGATATCAGGGTTTTAGACATTCTAGTTTTGAAAGTCTGGAGAATGTGTAGCATCTCTTCATCACCATTGCTTCCAGGTCCACTCTGACTCGGAGTGGTAGTAATTGAGTTTTAAAATTTTCTTTGAAAGTATTACTTTGGATCTTTCAAAACTTTTGAATAATGAAATTTATTGTGTACAGTGCTCAGGTGAACCACAACTCATCAAAGTCTCATGTCAAGTACACAGAATAGTATATTAGTGTCAGGAACATGAACAGTTTACAGTAGTAATATGTATGTGTGCGCGTGTGTATGTGTGAAGAGTGGCATCAGGTATAGTGTCAGCGGACTACAGGAAGCATGGAGGCTTTCAAAAGACTCAGTGCTACAACAGACGCGGGCAGTTTATTCCATGTCTCTGCAACTCTGAGCGTGAAAAAATGTTTCCGAAAGTCACGTGAGCAGTGCTGTTTTCTGACTTTGTAGGCATGCCCACGTGTGTTAGAAAGATGAAGATCAAAAAGGTGCTCAAGGTTGCTGTTGTTAAGATGATTAATGACCTTATGAGCGTTTACCAGGTCAGTTGCCAGACGCCGAAGTTTCAGCGAATCCATTCCCTGGGCAGCGAGACGTTCAGAGTATGGTTGATGTAGGCCCCCCGATTTTCCGTTTCAAATTTTTCTAAATTCCGTTTCCACTTTTAGTCAATTCCGTTTTTTTCAGTTTCCACTTTTGGTAATTCCCATTTTTATTGTATTTTGTGAAAAAAATTGAAATAAATTTGTTATAATTATTAAAACTGAAAACAAAAGCATAACTCAAAGTTTTATTACATATAAAGAAATAGCAAATGTCAACAATTCTTTTTGAAATTGTGAAATGAAGGTCCAAAAATGAATTATATGTAAAAATAAATATGTAACATGACTAAACAATAAAATATGAAATGTTGCAGTGCATAATTATCTTTGAGGTAGAACTTTTTTTTAGGTAAAAACTTTTGCTCTTAATTCTTTTTCGGATCTTAAAAGGAAAAATAACTCGTATTTGTAAAATCAATTTTAAAGGAAATAACTAGGTTATGTTATGTTCTATTTATTAAAATGTTTAACAAAAAATCGGAGAGATAGTCAAATTTTGAAAGAATTAAAACGAAAATTTGAAAACCCAAAAATCAATTTATCATTGAAAATTTCATTAAAAATCTCAGATTCCGTTTCAGATTAACGGTTCCGCGATTCCGTCCGTGATTCCGTGATCGTCGAAAATTGGTCCCCCTATTGATGCCTGATGGAGGGTATTCGTTTGGTTGCACGTCTCTGTACATTTCTGGCATTAAATGGCCCACCGAGGTTGATATGCTGTAAAAACAAAACGAACAAACTTATCTTTCTTTCTACTCTAAGAAAGAACTTTATACCTTTCAGTTACTTATCTCTAAAATGTTTAATTACAAGAAGCTAAATTTATACTAATCACTTACTAATTCTATTTTCATTGTACTATAACTCAACTTACATTCTTTAAATAATCCGTATACTTTAAGTTTAAATCCAGATATCAGGGTTTTCCTTGTTGTTTTTAATCCAGGGTCTTTTTCTTTGTGTATATTTGTAACCATGTAGTTATTTGAAGTTACTATTATCTTATAAGCATTCTTTTTATGTTTTATTTTATATTGGTCTATCTAAGTGATTGCTTTATTTCTTTATTTTGGTTAGTGAAGCAGAGGTTGTATTTTTGTCTCTGTGAAAATAAGCTGGTGGATATCAGATAAAAGATAAATCTTTTTTCTTCTTTTCCACTTCTCTTCTCTATGAGTATAAACTCCTCTAACATTGTATTTCCACAGAGATACTCTACTATTTTTCCCTTTAATTTTAAGTAGTTTTCTTTTCTTTTTTCCCCTCCCTGCTTAAAAAAAAAATTATTTTCTTTCTCCTTGTGTATATATCATCTTTCCCTGCACTCTTTACATCGTAACTGCATATCAGCCCTGTCGGTTGGGGCTTTAGAATATACCAACTGCATCTCTGCAGAAGGGTAAATCCCCCCCCCCAAACAATGAGATCCCCTGTTGGCCATGGGTGACGACCCATGATGCTTAATGATGGAATCCAAGTGACTGAGCAGTCCATGACATACAACACTCCACTAAGGCCCTTACTTGGGCTAGACGGGCAGTTGGAGAGGCCCCCTCTGATCAATTGGCTCATCACATCAAGCCCTAGTACCTATATGATAGTCCCAACCCTATTGCCTTTATGGCAAGCCTCACCCCTTTTTTATATGTCCTAGAAGGCAGTGGCTGAGGATGTTAGTGTCCTGGGTATGGCGTTAACCTCTACTTGATGGTGAAGTTCCAATTCTGGAGTACATCTTCATCACCATTACTCCTACGTCCACTCTGACCTGGAGTGGTAGTACCTGTTCGGGTCCCATCTATGCATTGAATAGTAAAAAATTTAAAAAAATCATTCATATATGATAGGACCATGTGCAAAAAAAGAAAAGAACCTTTTAAGAAACAACTAAACAAAAAATGTAAATATAAATGTACAATGAACAAGGCTATTGGCATTTCACTTCATGCTAATGCGCTTGGGAAATATTGGTTTTGATTTGGTTTGGTTTGTTTTACGGCATATCAACCTCAGTGGGTTATTTAATGCCGATAAAATTTTGAAATAAATCAATTCTTAATGGATAATACAATTTTGTTTATCAACTCATGTTTTTCTATTTAACCCATAGATGGGACCCTAACAGGTACTACCACTCCGGGTCAGAGTGGACCAGCGAGCAATGGTGATGATGGGGTGCTCCACATTTCCCAAACCTCCAAAACTGGAACCTTACCATCAGATAGAATTTAATGTCATTCCCAGGACATGTAGACCCTCAGCCACCGCCTTCTAGCACCCATATAATGAGGGTTGGTGCTTGCCATAAGGGCAATAGGGTTGGGAAAATCATATAGGTGCTAGGGCTTGAAAAAGACCAGCCGATTGATCGGAGGGGGCCTCCCCGACCGCCCGTCTAGCCCAAGATAGGGCCAAAGTGGAGTATTGCAGGTCATAAACTGCTCAGCCACCCGGGTTCTATCCTTAAGCATCACGGGTTGCCACCCACAGCCAACAGGGGGGCAGTCGGTGCATTCTAATGCCCCCAGACGACAGGGCGGTATTGGTTTTGATTGCTCTATGATAAATATTAAATCCTTATAGAATGAAATGTATGTGTGTGGTGTAATGATTATCATCCTACAAAATGGACTTGATGACGTGAGTTCAAACCTGGACGAGGTTGTTTGCATTTCATATAGTGCTAATACCCTTGAGAAAGGTATGAGTCCAATTATTCTCCCCGCCAGCTATGGGTAAATAATAGGGCAGACTTGGTTCTTTAGTCTTTTTTAGGCAACCAGTCTATGAGAAGGAACTCTCTGAATTCAAGCCAGTCGTACTTCATTTAAAAAATAAAATTGACCTTGTGTCACATCCTGCCTGTAGCAGAGAGGTTGGGTAAATATATACAATGATAAGTATTCATTCTATGAATTGTAGAACTAGATGTTCTCATTACTGAAGGAGGCTGGAGAATGAATAGGAACTACAGACAGGTTTACATGGTGACATTGAAATTGAATGATTGCTTTTAAGCAAAAAAAGAAATTGACGTTGGAATTAAATAACCCAACAAGAGTTGACATGCTGTAAAACTTAGCAACCAAGGTAGTTGTTTCTTGAAAGCTTCTTTTTTTTTGCACATGGTCCTATTGTATATGAAGAATTTTTAAACAAATCTATTTAACCCACAGAGAGTACCTTAACATGTACTACCACTTCTGGTTAGAGAGAACCTAAGAGTAATAGCAATGAAGTGTGACTTCCCAGTTATGATATTGTAGGGACTAGAACTCTCCTGTGCCTTCGGAGACAGGAAGTTGAAAAGGTAACGTCCCTTGTCAGGCTGGGGAAAGAATTCTCTTTACGGTTTTGGGACCAACGTGTGAGCCTTGTAAATGAGCTCTTGTTTCAGTCTCTTGTGGCTGAAGGAACTTTCCCCTCAGTGAGGGAGCAACAACTGTAGACCCAACCTGACACCCCCCTCAACGAGGGAGATATATGAACTGTAAGTACTGCCCCTAAGTACTTTGTTATATTGACTGTTGTTGAGTTTATATGTGAATAAATAAAGGTTAGAAGTACATGTGCTTTCTATTTCGTCTTTACGTTCTGTGAACATATCTTTTTCCTCATAGACTGTAGGCAGTTAATCCTACAATATGATTTCTTGTGTATGTATATTTGCACACACACACATACACACACATATAGGGAGGCGCATGGTCTAAAGGTTAGAGTCGTAGGAAATGGACTCGTCAACGCGAGTTCAATTCCTGGACGAAGCTGTTGGCATTTCACATAGCGCTAATACCCTTGGGAAAGGTATGAATACTACTCTCCCTCCAGCTATGGATAAATAGCAGGGCAGACTGGACTCTTTAACCATGGCTAGATAACCAGTCTAAACTCTGCTTAAGAAATTGATCTTGTGTCGCATCCTGCTTGTGCGGAGGGGTTGGTAAATATATATATATATATATATATATATATATATATATATAAGTAAAAGTAAAGAATGCTTATATGAATGACTGTTAAACAAAGATATATTCTCGACCAGTAGGAAGACCACGTCTGCGCTTTAGGGATGTCTGTAAGAGAAACATGAAGACATGCTACATTAACACCAGCACATGGGAGGCTTGGGGAGAGTCTTCTCCCCAAGCCTCCTATGTGCTGGTACTACCTGACAACTCCTCGTCAGACAAGGAACAAAAAGGAGTGAAAAAGAAGAAGCCGCCATGGAAGAACCAAAAAGAAGGAGAGACAACAGCAACTCCAGCAAGCATCACTGTTTGTTTGCAGTCACTGCTCCAGAGACTGTAATTCAAGAATTGGTCTGTTCAGCCACTCACGCAGTTGTAGATAATTTAAAAAAAATAAAAATAAAAAAATAAAAAATGGACACTACACCATCGTCTTCATTAGATGGATACCAACAACAAATTCTTTTTAAGTAATAGTAAACAAAAACAGTCTGACTAAAAAAAGTTCATATAGTCAGACTGTTATTGTTTACTATTACTTAAAAATAATCTTTATTTAACAGTCATTCATATAAGCTTTCTTTATATAACTTTTCCTTTCTTTATTTTAATTCTTTTTCTTCTGTTACCTGGTATCATTTAAAAAAAAAAAAATTTTATGTACACATTTAATTTTCTGACTTATTTACTTTTCTATTTGTTTTATCTTTTAAAACTATTTTTCTTCTTTCTGACATTATTCTGAATCATCCATGTTTAATTTAAATCCCCCCCCACTCTCTCTCTCTCTCACTCTCTCTCTTCTTTGTTTTTCTCTTTGACAGCTGTCTATCCTTTAATATCAGGGTGTGTCAAAAATAATTTTGTTTTTATACAGCTCCAAAGCTTATTTCCTGTACACACCTAAAGACTATCTATGATTCTATTATTGTTATGTTCACTCCTGTGAGTTTTTCACACCACCGTTAGCTGATGGTTTTTTGCTGGAGTCTGAGTGATAACAAGTCTCCTCATGTCTCCAGGACTCTCCTGAGTATTCTAGCTGATTGCAGCAATGCAGTAGTCTGGATAGTCTCAACTCTTCCTTATTATTATTATTTTTTGTATTAGGTTAAATAAAAAATATTTTCTTCTTCATAAACCTTTATTCCAAATCTTATATCCTGTACATACCTCAGGATTATCTATGTCACATTATACATATCTATGTACACACACACACACACATATAAGTTAAAAGAAAGGAAATGAATCCGACAGTATGAGTATGAAAAGGTGGAATGAAAACAATTTATAATATAATCATAGCTGATATTGATCAATATTTCGATTTTATAAAAATCATCATCAGAGCTCATTTACTCCGTGGTGTTTGTGATTGGAGATAAATGTCAAATCAAAAACAAAAAACCTTAATTTTGCAAAAAAGAACGAAAGTTGTTTTGCAAAATTAAGGTTTTTTGTTTTTGATCAGTCACCAATCTGTGCATTGGCCGGATGGACTAATAAAATACCCTGTGCTCCCTGGAATTACCTGTAAATGTGGGAAGATGTGCAAGACTTTGGCAGGACTAAAGAGCCACTTTCGTGCAGCTCATTGTTGAACTTTTTGAAGCTCACCATTATATTCTTTGAACTGTTGAACTTTTTAAAATTTTTTATATCAAGCAATGGCAATACTTGAACACGAGTTTGCTGCCATTATATATATATATATATATATATATATATGAGTATGAAAAGGTGGAATGAAAATGTCACACAATGCTGTTAAAGTGAAAACAATTTATAATATAATCATAGCTGATACTGATCAATATTTTGATTTTACAAAAATCATCATCAGAGCTCATTAACTCCATGGTGTTTGGGTCGGAGAAAAATGTCAAATCAGTTCACAAAAAACATTTTTCTCTGACCCAAACACCACAGAGTTAATGAGCTCTGATGATGATTTTTGTAAAATCAAAATATTGATCAGTATCAGCTATGATTATATTATAAATTGTTTTCTCTTTAACAGCATTGTGTGACGTTTTCATTCCACCTTTTCATACTCATACTGTCGGATTCATTTCCTTTCTTTTAACTTATATATATATATATATAAAAACATGTATCAAAATTACTTTCATTTTGGCAGACATTTTCTTCAAAGCTTATTTCATGTACACATCTAAAGATTATCAATGACTCCATTAAACTATTAGTATTATTAGACCATATCAAAAGCATTTTCATCTTTTACAAATTTTTACTCTAAAAGTTATTTCAGTACACATATAAAAATTATGTCTTACTCCAATATATTATCATCATATATTAGGATCTACCAAAAGTATTTGTGTCCAATTGGTGGATGCTTAAAATATGCTGACTGCATCTCTTGCTGAGGGATAAGAACCCCCCTCCTCGTCCAAAAATGGTGTCCTGGGTATGAACACTTAAACGAACCCGGTGGTGAGGCTCCAGTTCTGGATATCTGGAAAGTGTGGAGTACAACTTCGTTACCATTACTCCCAGGTCCACCCGGAGTGGTAGTGCCTGTTAGATCTGTTTAAAATTATTTGTATTTAATGTATTTTAGTGTGCAAAATTATTTGTATTTAATGTATTTTAGTGTGCAAAATTATTTGTATTTAATGTATTTTAGTGTGCAAAAAAAACAAAAGATCTTAAAGAAACAAAAACTATGTGTGAAGGTACAATGAATGCGATTTTCCTAACCTCTAGGTATAAAATAACCTGACCTGGGTTGACCTGCTATGACAGGTTTGATTTCGCAGGATTTCTCGGTGCTGTATCGTGGCCGAAACAGTATAGTTTCTAACTATCCTGCTGAAGTCCGGTTTTGATTTCTGTCGGAGGGAAATCGTTAGTATATTCGCTGATGAGACTTATTAAAGTTGAAACATTCTGTACGATATTCTACACACCGAGTAATTCTTTGTGAAATTCACTTGTCATTATTATCTTCTATAATTATCGAATTTATGCGATATGCGCATTGTAATTGCCTCCAAGCAAAATATAGATATTAATATATATACTTTATTCAACAATGCTTCTAAAAAATAAACAAACATCCAAAAATCTTATTTCCTTCGCCGAAGAGCATAAGCCCCGGATGTGTTTGTTATTATTCACTCAGGCCTCCCTTGCCTCATATGGTAGAGACGTTTCAGTATCATTGACAGGTTGATTTCGCAGGAATTTCTCGGTACTGTATCGTGGCCGAAACAGTATAGTTTCTAACTATCCTGCTGAAGTCCCGGTTTCGATTTCTGTCGGAGGGAAATCGTTAGTATATATCGCTGATGAGACTCAATAAAGTTGAAACAGTCTGTACGATATTCTACACACCGAGTAATTATACCGGTCCCCGCCAACTCAGCGTATGAGTAGCACAGGGATCTGTGCGGTAAAGTAAGGAGCTGATGGTAGGTGTGGCGCTCACCTCAGATGCTAAAACAATCTCCTTGGTCTAGCGCTATTGAAAAGGGGATAGACTCCTCGCTGACTGGCTGATACCGACTTAGGCCGCCCCGTCGACTTTACTTTTTTTATATATACATATATAATATATATATCACATTTATACATAATATCATTCCTAAATAGTACAATCTCTTCTACATTGCCTGAAAAAGTTAATTTTCTTTGAAAAAATAGATATCAAGCTTTTATTTCTTTTTACCTGGATAGAAAGTTATGGGTTTATGGCTTTCCCAAGGTCATTTGTCTGAGTGAACACAGACTACCTCAACTGGAATTTGAACTCAGCTTGCCAATTTCATTTTATGTGATGATAACTGTTGCTACAGCTGCACATTCTTTTTTTTGTTTTGATATTTATTTACCTTATATATATTCTCTGCTTTTTTATATCCTTTTTTTTTCCTTCCTTTATCTTTTTCCCCTCCTTGCTCTTCTGACAGAAATTCAATCCGCAGTATCTACCTTTTCTTATGTTTCCGTTTATATAAACATTGTACCAAATGATTTTTCAATTCCATCTTCTATAAATTACTTCTTTCATAGGTGATAAACTGACTGTTACTACAGAACATTGACTATATGTTTCCAGTATCCTAAGTTAGATATATATGCTCTATCACTGACATTTATTGAAGTCAGTAAGTCTACTGTTGGTTTGAATAACAGCAGCTAACTAGGTACAACTTAAGCAGTGTCCAAGACAGTTGGTATATATAGAAATCAAGATGAGCACTTTCATGAATTTGGGTGATTTGGGTCATTCCATTCCTTGAGTTCTGATTGGCTGCTTGACTGCTTGATTTGAATGACATTGTGGAGTCTTATATATAATCCTGTCATTCTGCAGTAGACTTTGTGACATTCGGGTTTGTATTTCAGTTACAACCGTTTGTTGCCTTGTCTTCCAGTTCGATGGTAATTGGAACTTTAATTATTCTTCATCCCCCTTCCTCCCTCACCCATTGCGCGGGGCGTAATGGGCCTTTGAGGGGGAATAGTTCCTCTTTCGACCCAGCCGATTACAGGGGAGTAATCTATTTATTTATAAACTAGAAGCCAGCTTCTCAGTGTCAACTAGGTAGTGGGGGGGGCAAAAAACCTGGTGTATTGATTGGTTTACATTGAGATTTACAAATGCTGGATATTTTTAAATAGAATTTCAATGTATTATTTGGATTATTCGGACTATTATTCTCATCTTTTATTGTTTTCTACACAATGTTTCAGCCAATGTACCCTCTGGCCTTCTTCAGGTATTTCTTGTCAGACTTGAGAGCCTTCTTGAATTCAGGAACCATCTTTCAAACTCAGGAGCTATAACAGAACTTTGAACAGGATATATAGCGTGGTGGATATAGCTTTGGTTTAATACAGTTCAAAGTGACAGTTATCTTTAAGCTCCGATTCAATCCTGGTCAAGGGCAACAGTAAGATAGAATAATAATTAACATAGCTTAACATGTGATGGCTCCCAATTACAACAAGAAGGTTCCCAAGTTCAACAAGACATACCTAAAGAAGGCTGGAAGGCACATTGACTGATAACAATAATGATGAGGACAATAGTCCAAATAAAAATTATCAAGCCTCCTCTCAAAAATTCAGAGAAATAGAATTTTCAATGTTTTTTTCACAGAAAAGCAAGAACTGGTGATATTTAATGTGTATATATATATTTATATAAAAATGTTGTTCTGGTTCCAACGGGAGAAAATTCAATATTTTATAAAAAAGAAAGGTTCGCAAATGTATTATGTTCTCAGAAAAATTAAAAAATTATTTTATCTTATATATGCGACATGTGTTTCTGATCTTGTTGTCTTTTCAGGCATTGAATTATTATTTTGGGCAGAATATGTCCAATTATTTGATAGGTTTGTGTGTTTCTGCAACTTTTCTATTATAATGGCTGTGTAATAAACAGTTGAACGCTAAGCTTATTTTTTTCAATCCTTGCGTGGCGATTTGCGAAAAAATAACGTAGCGTTCAACCGTTATTACACAACCATTATAATAGAAAAGTGCAGAAACACACACAACCTATCAAATATGGACATATTCTGCCAAAATAATAATTCAATGCCTGGAGAAGACACAGATCAGAAACACATGTCGGCATATGTAAGATAAAAAGAATAAAAAAAAATATTTCTGAGAAATAATACATTTGCGACCTTCTTTTTTATAAAATATATTTATATATAATATATTTACTTAGTCCATAATATTCTATTTTCATAGTTTCATCTGGAAATCACATACACACCAACCTGCCCTTTATATATGTACTAGAATCTGCTACCAGTGTTGCCTGGGTAGAGAGGGTATATAAAAAGTTAGTCTCACACAGATCCATTGATTGTTTTGGTATCACATAATTGATTTATGTTTAATCAAAATTACGCACACCAATATTTCCCTCTTTCTTTCCTAACTATTCAAATCCTAATTTTAAATATCTTTCAGAATAAATAAAATCCTCATTATTATTTTGCAACAAAAAGCTGCCTGGTGATAGTAAATATGTATATATATTTACATTGTCGTAATTGTTTTAATTTCATAGTTTCCCCCGGACATACAGAACACACATCTTCCCTTTATATATGTATAGATAGATAGGAGAAATGTGAGGAGGTTAATCCACAGTATGTGGAGAAAGGTAGACAAACACGGATGGTTATGGAAACTGGATGTTTAATCGTCGATGATGGCAACGTTTCGGTCTCTTATTAAATTAAATTTAATTAGACCATCTTCAGGACTTGGTATAGTGTATTGCTTCAATGATGGACATTCTCAAAATGCTGAAAACGAAGGGTCGTCAGTAGGGAGAGGGTGGTTGGGGTGGTTATGGATTCCACATAGATAGATAAAGCATTTTTATTATCTTTAATGTTCATATAGAATATCATTCATAAATTTCCAGACAAAGTTAATTTTGTATGAAAAAATGGATATCAGGATGTATTATTTCTATTTACTCATACCTGGAGTATGAAGTTATTAGTCCATGCCTTTCCCCGAAGGTCATTCGTCTGAAGTGAACAAGCTGCCTCAGCTGGAATTTGAACTGAGCTTGCCAATTTCATGTTATGTGCTGATAACTGTTGCTATAGCTGCACATATTTTTTTTTCTTTGATATTTATTGCCTTATTAATATATATATAATTTCTCAAGGCATGTGTTATGAACAATACAGAGTATTCTTTTTTCTTTTTTTTGTATAGATATTTTCCAGTCTCTGTTAATCCTTTTGGAATGTGGATCGAGTTGATTCATGATATTTGCATACTATATTTCCCGAGCGCTTTCGACTGTTTCGCCAGTCATCTTCAATGGGGTTACGTAAATTTGGTTTTAGTTAATTTTTTTAGTTCTGTTATCTATGCTTTATCATAATTCGGAGAGTCTATTATTTTAAGAGGGGGGTTATTAAGTGTTAGTTATTGAAGATATTTAATACGTTATCTCCAACTTAAATGCTATTTATTAATTATTAATTTAAAAAAAAATTAATTTATTAATTAAAAAAAAAAATTTATTAATTGAAAAAAAAAAAAAAAAAATATATATATATATATATATATATATATAGATATTCTTTGCTTTTTTATATCCTTTTAACTTTCTTTCTCTTCTGACAGAATTCAATCCTCAGTATCACCTTTACTTATGTTTTCCATTTATTGTACAAAATGATTTCTTATTTACCTTTTATAATTCTTTTCATAGGTGAGAAACTGACTGTTACTGAGCACCATTGACTAATATCTCCAGTATCCTAACTTAGATATACATGCCCATCACTGATATTGAGCACATCTTTAATTTATAAATATAGCAGTCTTTATTATCTTTACTATCAAATATATGCACCCTCCGGGTTCAGAATCTAATTTTAATATAATAAAATATCATATTAAATTAGAAAGGTTACTGAATAAGAATGCAGATAAAAAGATTGGAACAGAGGGTGTATGATGAAAAATGAACAACTTTGAAACTAACTCTTCATCATTTTCCAATTACTCCGTCTTCATTGGTAATTTTCTAATTTAATTATTTAGTTAAATTAGGAAGTAAAGAATAATATTACAGTTATTTCTTCTTGTTAATGGATTTCTTTTAAATTTATCTCCAAGATTTTTGTCATATTTCATTAAAATAAAATCAAACAATTAGAATCAATAATACTGAGCATATATTTATTAAATCAATTTTTAAGATCAATATGCAAATTAGCCTTCCCTTTCACACTGTAAACCACTATTTTGTTGTATATATAAATACAATTGCATGTTATTAATATGTAGATATGGTCAACAGTCTAATGATGTAAAACAATTTTATTAATAATTGAGGTTTAAATAAACATAATTCATGGAGAATGTGATGTAAATAACAAAGGGAATTAATGACTTGAGTAGTAATATAGTTTCGGTTACAGACAGAAAAATCCACAATCTCAATTATAATAAGATTATATTCACTTCATACACAATATCATTCATAAATTTTCAGAAAAGTTAATTTTGTTTGAAAAAAAAATGGATATCAGGATTATATTATTTTTTATTTACCTCATACCTGGAGTGTGAAGTTTATTAGTGCATACCTTTCCCCCAAGGTCATTCGTCTGAAGTGACGACTGCCTCAACTGGAATTTGAACCGAGCTTGCCAATTTCATTTTATGTGCTGATAACTGTTGCTATAGCTGCACATATTTTTCTTTGTTTTGATATTTATTTACCTGATACATATATAATATATATAATATATACACAATATACATATACATACACATACATATATATATATATATACATACACATACATATATATATATATATATATACATATACATATATATATACATACATATATATACATATATATATATATATATACATATATATAATTATACACATACATATATATATATATATATAATATACATACATATATATATATATAATATATATACATACATATACATATACATACTACATATATATATATATATATACATACATATACATATATATATATATATATATATATGTATAATATACTTTGCTTTTTTATCTTTTTTTAACTTCCCTTTTCACTTCCTTGCTCTTCTGACAGAAATTCAATCCGCAGTATCTACCTTTTCTATGTTTCCGTTTATATAAGCATTGTCACAATGATTTCTTATTCTACTTTCTATAAATTACTTTTCATTCTTCCTTTTTATTTTTTTTAATCTTTATATTACTTTTGTTTTCCTTTCTCCTCTTCTCCAACAGCTCTGCCTTTTTTTTTGGTGGTTTTAATCAGTTTTATTATAACAGCCATCAAGTGTATAGATATACATTCTCTCATACATTTATTTATTTTTCTATTTATCTCTTATTGAAATTAGTTTCATACTTTCTGGCTTTTTTTTTTTTTTTTTTTTTTTTTTTTTTTTTGACAAAAATCCAACTTTACGCTTTCCGCCATTTTTTTTTTTCTTATCTTTTATTTACGTCCATATACAAGATATTTTTCCTGTTTCTTCCCTTTATCACCCTTCCCTTTGACAAAGATCCAATACTCAGCATCATATTTTTTTCCCACAACACATTTTCCCCCACCATAGAGAAGAATGCAAATTATTTATCTTTAGTTAATGGCACCATAATGCCAAGAAGATCTAATTCCATGTTTTGGCTGGGCCAGGTCAGACCAAACACATACCATACTGCATAGTCAGACTCCCAACCGCCCTGACGTCATACCACTGAAGCAAATATCGACATGGTTAGCCTAAATGCCAGCTATCATTTTGAATACCTTGGTATATTATTCCTCCACATGTTCTTTAAGTGCATTAACATTGGTGGGCAAACTAAAGTTTTTTTGCCCTGTTCTCCATGGCACATTTACTGCTTCGAAGGATCCTCAGGGAGCTTTCTCCCGCTTGAAAACTCTTACGCAACGGAATTAAAAAAACATTCTTCAGCTAGGTCTTTGGCACAGCATTTCATGTTTGTGCCAAGCAGTAAAATGTTTCAATTTTCAATTCCCTATATTGATTATAGAGAAATTAGAACCTGCTTCATTCTTTTTATCATAATTTAAGAACAATATTCATATATGCCTCATAGTTTTGGGAAAAGGTATGATTCCAGTCATTCTCCCTCCAGCTGTAGGTAAATAGTAGGGCAGACTTGCCTCTTTAACCTTGTTGGTAACCAGTCTAGAGAGGAAAATCTGAATTCAGACTGCTTTAAATTTGCTTTAAAAACATTATACATCCTTCTCTCTCTCTCTCTCTCTCATCTTTATACCTGTTTTCTCAAGGCTCTGTATCTTGTCGCCCTACTCTCGTCTTTTTTGTGTCTATATCCACTTCTCTCTATATTTCTTCCCTCCCCTCTCTCCTCTCTCTCTCTCTCCTTTCTTCTTTCTTATATTTATAATTTTTTATACTCTGACTCTTTTCCGGAGATGATCCTTGATAATGTTTCTTTAAGTGACACCTTATTTCTTCTTTCTTTCTTTCGTCTTTTTCTTGCCCTCTCTCTCTCTCATCTCTCTCTCGTCAATCTTATATGACTCATGTAATGAACTACATTTTAATACCAAGTTTTTCATCTAAAAAAGACAATAGGTCCTTCATTACATAGTTTATATTTTTGAAACATTGAGCTTACCTTATTTCTAGGCCTAACTTGCCATATACTGATCCAAAGTTTTGTTTCACATAGCTTTGTACTCAACACAATGGTATTAGATAAGATAATATTGACTTTAACTTAATATTGTTTAATTTATAATAACGATCTGTTCATATAATACAGATACAACTAATATGAATTGTAAACAAAGTTATCAAAAACATCATATCTAAACTAAAAGCCTTTGTTTAGGCATTCTAGGCTTTCTCTCCACTTGCAAAAACTCTTACGCAACAGAAGTTAAAAAACATTCCTCAGCTTAGGATCTTGCACAGCGTTTCATTGTTTGTGCCCAGCAGTAAAGTTGTTCAATTTCATTCCTATATTTGATATTAGAGAAATTAGAACCTGCTTCATCTTTTTCAATATAATATTAAGACATATATCTCATATATCCTCATAGGGTCTAATATCCTTAGGAAATATTATGAATCCAATTATTCTCCATTTTCAGCTTTGGGTACATATTAAGGCACACTGGCTTTTTTAACCCTTAGTAGGCCAAATGATCTAGTTTAAGGAAAACTGAATTCAGAACTGTTAAACCTTCTCTGAATTTTGAGAATGGGGCTGAAGATTAAGTATTATTAGCGTTATTCGGACTATTTGTCCCCATCTTCATTTTCATTGTACCAACGTTTTGGCCGATTATACCCTCCGGCCTTCTTCAGGTATTTCTTGTCGGACTCGAATACAAAGTAGTTCTCGAGTATAAAGAAGGTTTCCCGAGTCCGAGAAGGTTCCCGACGTACCGACAAGAAATAACCTGAAGAAGCCGGAGGGGTATATTGGCTGAAACTTGTACAATAACTGAAGATTGGGGACAAAGTCCAATAACGCTAAATAATACTGTTTCAACTCTGCTTAAAAGAATATGTTGGACCTGCTCATAATGGATTTCATTCTCCTATTTGATTATTAAAGAAATTAGTAACGTGCTTAATCTTTTATTCAAGTATAAAGGCACATATTCATGTCTCATAGTGCTAATACCCTAGAAAGGTATGAATCCAGCTTTCTTCCCTCTGGCTTTGGGGTAGATATTATGAGCCAATCCTCTCCCAGTGTACAACTGGTTGAATTTCAGTTTTCTTCTCCAAAGACCAGTTGCTATATTAAGGTTAAAAAGCCTAGTTTTATCTCTAATATCTACCCAAAGCTTGAAGGAGAATAATTGGATTATACGCTTTTCCCAAGGATATTAGCACTATGAGGCATAATGATATGTGCATTATACTATGAATAAAAGATTAGCAGTAACTAATTTCTTTAATAATCAATATAGGAGAATGAATATCCCATATGAGCCGGGTCCAACATATTCTTTTAAGCAGAGTTTAAACAGTATTATTAGCGTTATTTTTGGGGAACTATTGTCCCCATCTTCATTGTTTATTTTGTACATACGTTTCAGCCAATATATCTCTCCGGCCTTCTTTTCAGGGTATTTTTTCTTCTTTTCTTGTCGGAACTCGGAACCTTCTCGGACTCGGTGACTCTTCTTTCGAATCGAGAACTTACTTGTTGTATTCGGAAGTCCGACAAGAAATACCTGAAAGAGGCCGGAGGGTATATCGGCCAAAACGTTGTAGCAAATAACAATGAAGATGGGGACAATAGTCCCGGCGATAACGCTAATATCTAATCTTCAAGCCCATCTCAAAATTCAGAGAAGAGTTTAACCAGGTTTGAATTCCAGTTTTCCTTAACTAGATTCATTTGCCATACTAAGGTTAAAAGCCCAGTGTGCCTAATATGTACCAAAGCTCGAAATGAGAAATATTGGATTCATCGCATTTCCTAAGGATATTAGCCCTATGAGGGCAATATATGAATATATGTCTTAATTATGATAAAAAGATGAAGGGCAGGTTCTAATTTCTCTAATAATCAAATCATAGGAGAATGGAAAAAAAAAAATTGAAAACATTTTACTGGCTTTGGCACACAATGAAACGCTGTGCACGATCCTAGTGAGGAATGTTTTTTAAACTTCTGTTGGCGTAAAGAGTTTTTCAAAGTGGGAGAAAGCCTAGCCTAATGCTAAAACAAAGGCTTTTAGTTTAGATTAATGATGTTTTTTACATAACTTGGTTTACAAATTCATTATTATTTGTATTTATTATATGAACAGATGTTTATTAATAATAACCAAATTAAGTAAAGTCAATATTATCTATCTAAATAGGCCATTGTTTAGGTACAAGCTAATGTGAAAAAAACTTGGATCAAGTTTATGGCAAGGTTGGCCTACGAAATAAGGTAAGCTTCAATGTTCAAAAAAATATAACTGCATGTAATGAAGGACCTATTGTTTTTTTAGATGAAAAACTTGGTATTAAAATGTAGATTCATTACATGAGTCATATAAGATGAGAGAAGAGAGAGAGAGAGAGAGAGGGCAGAAAAAGAATCGAAAGAAAGAAAGAAAGAAATGGTGTCAACTTAAAGAAACATTATCAAGGATCAGTCTCCGAAAAGAGTCAGAGTATTAAAATATAATATGAAAGAAAAAAAAGAATACGAGAAGAGAGAGAGAGAGAGAGAGAAGGGAGGGAGAAATATAGAGAGAAGTGGATATAGACACAAAGAAGAGAGAAGTAGGGCCGACAAAGATACCAGAGCCTTGAGAAACGAGTATAAAGATAAGAGAGAGAGAGAGCGAGAAGGATGTTGAAATGTTTTTAAGCGAAATTTAACAGGTTGAATTCAAGAGTTTTTCCTTCTGCCTAGACTGGTTACAGTACCAAGGTTAAAGAGGCAAGTCTGCGCTACTATTCCTACGCTGAGGGAGAAATGAACTGGAATCAATACTTTTTCCCAAACACTATGAGGCTATATGAATATATGTCGCTTAATATTATGATAAAAGATGAAAGCGGTTCTAATTTTCTCTAATAATCAACTATAGGAGATGAAATTGAAAACATTTTACTGCTTGGCAAGCAAACAATAAATGCTGTGCAAGATCCTAGCTGAAAGAATGTTTTTTAACTTCCGTTGCGTAAGAGTGTTTTCAAGCGGGAGAAAGCTCCCTAGGCATCCTCCGCGAAAAGTTAAAATTTGCCATGGAAACAGGGCAAAAACTTTAATTTGCACCAATGTTATGCACTTAAGAGAACATTGGGAGGATATATATACCTACAAGGTATCAAAATGCATAGCTGGCATTAGGCTAAACATGTGCGTATTGCTTCAGATGGTATGGACGTCAGGGCTGGTTGGGATCTGACATTGCCAGTGGTAATGTGGTTTGTCTGACCTGGCGCAGCCAAACATGGTAATATAGATCTTCTTGGCATTAATGGTAGATTACTAAAATAAATATTTTTGCATTCTTCTCTATGTGGGGGAAAAATTGTTGTGGGAAAAAAATTATGATGCTGAGTACTTGGATCTTTGTCCAAAGGAAGGTGATAAGGGAGAACAGGAAATATGCTTGTAATATGGACGTAAATTAAAAAGTAAGAAAAAAAAAATGGGGCGAAGCGTAAAGGTTGGGATTTTTTGTCAAAAAAAAAAAAAAAAAAAAAAAAAATAAGCCCGTAAAGTATGAAACTATTTCAATCAAGATAAATAGAAATAAAATAAATGTAGAGAGAACTGTATATCTATACATTGATTGGCTGTATAATAAAACTGATTAAAAAGCCACCAAAAAAAAAAAAGGCGAGAGTGTTGGGAGAAGAGGAGAAAGGAAACAAAGTAATATAAAAGATTAAAAAAATAAAAAGGAAGATGAAAAAGTAATTTATAGAAAGTGAAATTAAGAAATCATTTGGGTACAATGCTTATATAAAACGGAAACTATAAGGAAGTAGATAGCTGCGGATTGAATTTTTGTCAGAGAGAGCAAGGAAGTGAAAAGGAAGTTAAAAAAAGGATAAAAAGCAAAGTATATATACATATATATTATAATTATATGAGTATATATATTGTATATGTATTGTAATATATAATTATATATTGTATGTATGTATATGGTATATGTATTGTTATATATATATATATATTATATAGTATGTATATATATATATATATATATTATGGGTATCGTGTATATATATATATATGTATATACGTATATATATTCTATGTATATATATGTAATGTATAATATATATGATGTATATGTATATATATATATATATATATGTATGTGTATGTATATATATATATATATGTATGTGTATGTATATGTAATATGTGTGTATATATATATATATATATAATATGTTAGGTAAATAATATCAAACAAAGAAAAATATGTGGCAGCTATAGCAACAGTTATCAGCACATAAATGGAAATTGGCAAGCTCGTGTTCAAATTCCAAGTTGAGGCAGTCGTTCACTTCAGACGAATGACCTTGGGGGAAAGGTATAGCATATAACTTCAGCACTCCAGGTATGAACTAAATAAAAATAATATAATGCCTGATATCCATTTTTTTTTCAAACAAAATTAACTTTTTCTGAAATTTATGAATGATATTGTGTATGAATGTGAATATAATCTTTATTATAATGGAGAGTTGTGGATTTTTCTGTCTGTAACCGAAACTATAGTTACTACTCAAGTCATAAATTCCTTTGTTTATTTGCATTCACATTCTCTCGCCCTATTTATGTTTATTTAAACCTCAACTTATTACTAAAATTGTTTTACTCAATTCAAGACTGTGACCAATTATCAAATCATATTACTTAACATGCAATTGTATATTATATCATTACAACAAAATAGTGGTTTACAGTGTGAAAGGGAAAGGCTAATTTCTGCCTTATTGATCTTAAAAATTTTGATTTTAATAAATATATGCTCAGTTATTATTGTATTTTCTAATTGGTTTGATTTTATTTTAAATGAATTGACAAAATCTTGGGATAAATCTTAAAAGAAATCCATTAACTAAGAAGAAATAACTGTAATATTCATTCTTTATCTTCCTATTTAACTAAATAATTAACGAATTAGGAAAATTACCAAATGAAAGACGGAGTAATGGAAAATGATTGGAAGAAGTTTAGTTTCAAAAAGTTGTTCTATTTTTCAATCATACAGCCCTCGTTCCAAATTGCTTTTGTATCTGCATTCTATTCAGTACTTTTCTAATTTAAATATGATATTTTATTATATGTAAGAGACGTTAGTAGTTGGCTTGAACCCGAGTGGTGGCATATATTTGATTATGTTAAAGAGTATGTGAGTTAAAGACTGCATAGTTGTATAAATAAAAGAAGTGCTCCATTCAAGTGATGGAGCATGTATATCTAAGTTAGGATAACTGGATGATATTAAGTCAATGGTGCTGCAGTACAGTCAAGTTTCTCAGCTATGAATAAGTAATTTATAACGTAGAATTAAGAAATCATATGTTTGTACAATAAATGGAAACATAGTAAAGGTATGATCTGAGGCTTGAAATTTCCTGTCAGAAGAGAAAGAAAGTTAAAAAGGATATAAAAAACAAAGAATATTATATAATATATAATATATATATATATATAATTTTTTTTTTTTTTTTTTTCAAATTAATAAGTTTTTTTTTAATTTAATAAATTGATTTTTTTGTTTGTAAAGTTAATAATTAAGATAAAATAGCTTTAAAGTTGGAGATAATATTAAATATCTTAATAATAACATTAAACTAACCCCCCTCTTAAAATAATAGACTCTCGCGAATATGATAAAAGGCATAGATAACAGAACTAAGAACAAATTAACTAAAAACCAAATTACGCGTTAACGCCATGAACGATGACTGGCGAACAGTCGAAAGTGCGCTCGGAAGAGTTAGTATGCAAATATCATGAATAACTCGATCCACATTCCAAAGGATAACAGAAGACTGGAACAAAATATCTATACATAAAAATGAAAAAAGAATACTCTGTATTGTTTCAAATAACACATGCCTTGAAGAATATTTATATTATATATTAAGGCAAATAAATATCAAAGAAAAAAAAAAATATTGTGCAGCTAGGTAGCAACAGGTTTCAGGCACATAACATGAAATTGGCTAAGCTCAGTTCACATTCCATGGTCTGAGAGCAGTCTGTGTCACTTTCAGACGAATGACCTTCGGGGAAAGGCAATGCCTAATAACTTCCCTACTCCAGGTATAGTAAATTGACATATAGCCACTCATTCTGATATCGCATTTTATTAATATAGCAAAATTAACTTTGTCTGGAAATTTATGGAATGATATTCTATATGAACATAAAGATAATAAAATTGCTTTATCTATCTATGTGGAATCCTAACCACCCAACCACGCCCTCCTCCTACTGACGACCTTCCGTTTTAGCATTTTGAGAATGTCCGTCATTGAAGCGCAAATACTATTCCAAGTCCTGAAGATGGTCTAATTAAATTTTAAATTTAATTAAGAGACGCGAACGTTGCATCATCGACGATTAATTCCAGTTTCCTAAATCCCGTGTTTGTCTACCTTTCCTCCACATACTGTCGGATTAACCTCCCTCACATTCTCCTATCTATCTATTCATATATAAAGGGAGACATATATCGTGTGTCTTCGCTCATGTCCGGGGAAAGAATGAAATTAAAACAATTAACGACAATGTAAATATATATCATATTACTATCACCCGAGCTAGCTTTTTGTGCAAAAATAATGAGGATTTTATTTTATTCTGGAAACAGTATATTTAAAATTAGGATTTGAATAGTTAGGAAGGGAAATCATTGGTTGCGTTTGTGATAAACATAAATCCATTATGTGATACCAAACAATCATATGGATCTGTGAGACTAACTTTTTATTATACCTCTCTACCAGGCAACACTAGGGTAGCAGATTCTAGTACATATATAAAGGGCAGTCCTGGTGTCGTAATGTATTTCCAGATGAAAACTATGAAAATAGAATAATTATGATAAGTAAATGATATATATATAATATTATTTAATAAAAAAAGAAGGTCCGCAAATGTATTATGTTCTCGAAAAATTTTTTTTTCTTCCTTTTTATCTTCATATGCGACATGGTTTTGTTTCTGATCTGTTGTCTTTCTAGCATTGAATTATTATTTTGGCAGATATGTCAATATTTGATAGGTTTGTGTGTGGTTTCTGCAACTTTTTATTTAATGGTTGTGTAATACGGTGAACGCTCGTTATTTTTCGCAAATCGCACGCAAAGGATTGAAAAAAAGTAACGTAGCGTTCAACTTGTTTTAACAGCCATTATAAAAGTAAAGTTGCAGAAACACACACAACCTATCCAATATTGGACATATTCTGCCAAAATAATGAATTCAATGCCTGAAGAAGAAAACAGATCAGAAACAAGTGCTGTCGCATATATAAGGAGATAAAAATATTTTTTTTTATACTTTTTCTGAGAGTCATACTAGCATTTTGCGAACCATTTCTTTTTTATAAATATGAATTTNCCCCTGTGGCCATGGGTGACGACCATGATGCCTTAAATATGCGAATCCACATGTGACTGAGCAGTCCATGACATACAACACTCCACTTGAGGCCCTACTTGGCTAGACGGGCAGTTGAAGAGGCCCCCTCTGATCAATTGGCTCATCACATCAAGCCCTAGTACCTATATGATTGTCCCAACCCTATTGCCTTATGGGAAGCCTCAACCCTTTTTATCATATGAGTGCTAGAAGGTGGTGGCTGCGGGTCTACAGTGCCTGGGAATGACGGTTAAACTCTGGATGGTGAGGGTTCCAGTTTTGGGAGGTTTGGGGAATGTGGAGCAACCCCTTCATCACCCATTGCTCCCTGGTCCACTCTGACCCGGAGTGGTATAGTACCTGTTAGGGTCCCATCTATGGGTTAAATAGAAAAATGTATTTATAAAAAAATTGTATTATCCATTAAGAATTGATTTATTTCAAAACTTTATCGGCATTAAATGACCCACTGAGGTTGATATGCCGTAAAACAAAACAAACCAAGCCTTTTTATATGTCCTAGAAGGCAGCGGCTGAGGATGTTAGTGTCCTGGGTATGGTGTTAACCTCTACTTGATGGTGAAGTTCCAATTCTGGAGTATGTTTTCATCACCATTACTCCTAGGTCCACTCTGACCTGGAGTGGTAGTACCTGTTCGGGTCCCATCTATGCATTGAATAGTAAAAAATTTTTTAAAAATCATTCATATACGATAAGACCATGTGCAAAAAAAAGAAAAGAAACTTTTTGAAGAATAAGTTCCAATTACCATCGAACTGGGAAGAAAAGGTAGCAAGTGATTGTAACTTAAATACAAACTCGAGTGCTACAACGTCCACTGCAAAATGACAAAGTATATATAAGATTCCACAATGTCATTCAAATCAACCAGTCAAGCAACCAATCAGAACTCAAGGAATGGAATGACCCAAGTCACCCAGATTCATGGATGGATCATTCTTGATTCCTATTTATACCAGCTGTCTTGGACACTGCTTGAGTTCTACTTAGCTGCTGTTATTAAAACCAACAGTAGACTAACTGACTTCAATACTTTTAAGAAACAACTAAACAAAAAATATAAATGTACAATGAACAAGGCTATTGGCATTTCACTTCATGCTAATGCTCTACCACTGAGCTATATCCCCAACTGACGATTGTTTACATTTTATTACTTAAATTGTTCTAACTTACAAATTACGGAGCGTATATCTTAAACATTCTTGAAGTTCAATATATTTGTTTGATTGTTTTCTTTTACGGCATATCAACCCTTTTCGGGTCATTTGATGTTGAATTAGGTAATTTTGATAAGATGAACTGAAAAGGAAAGGGACTAACAAAGCCCTCCCCCCCCCCGGCGCGCACGCACGCGCGAGAGAGAGAGAGATGGACTGAGAAATTAACTGAAAAGTATGTGTGTGTGTGAGAGAGAGAGAGAATAAACAGAATAAGAGGGAGAGATAAACAGAGAGATAAACAGAAATAAGAGGGAGAGATAAACAGAATAAGAGGGAGAGATAAACAGGAATAAGAGAGAGAGATAAACAGAATAAGAGAGAAAGATAAACAGAGAGAGAGAGAGAGAGAGAGAGAGAGAGAGAGTGGAGAGAGAGAGAGAGAGAGAGAAAGATAAACAGAATAAGAGAGAGAGAGAGAGAGAGAGAAATATATAAAACAGAATAAGAGAGAGAGAGAGAGAGGAGAAATATATAAACAGAATGAGAGAGAGAGAGAGAGAAATATATAAACAGAATGAGAGAGAGAAATATATAAACAGAATGAGAGAGAGAGAGAGAAATATATAAACAGAATGAGAGAGAGAGAAAAATAATAAACAGAATGAGAGAGAGAGAGAGAGAGAGAGAGAGAGAGAATATATATAAAACAGAATAGAGAGAGAGAGAGAAATAGATAAACAGAATAGAGAGAAGAGAGAGAGAGAGAGAGAGAGAGAGAGAGAGAGGAAAATTAAATTCTATAGAATGAAATGTATGTGTGTGGTGTAAGATTATCATCCTACAAAATGGACTTGATGACGTGAGTTCAAACCTGGACGAGGTTGTTTGCATTTCATATAGTGCTAATACCCTTGAGAAAGGTATGAGTCCAATTATTCTCCTCGCCAGCTATGGGTAAATAATAGGACAGACTTGGTTCTTTAGTCTTTGTTAGGCAACCAGTCTATGAGAAGGAACTCTCTGAATTCAAACCAGTTGTACTTCATTTAAAAAAAAAAAATTGACCTTGTGTCACATTCTGCCTGTAACAGAGGGGTTGGGTAAATACATACAATGATAAGTATTCATTCTATGAATTGTAGAACTAGATGTTCTCATTACTGAAGAAGGCTGGAGAATGAATAGGAACTACAGACAGGTTTACATGGTGACATTGAAATTGAATGGTTGCTTTTAAGCAAAAAAAGAAATTGATGTTGGAATTAAATAACCCAACAAGAGTTGACATGCTGTAAAACTTAGCTACCAAGGTAGTTGTTTCTTAAAAGCTTCTTTTTTTTTGCACATGGTCCTATTGTATATGAATAATTTTTAAACAAATCTATTTAACCTACAGACAGTACCTTAACATGTACTACCACTTCTGGTCAGAGAGAACCAAAGAGTAATAGCAATGAAGTGTGACTTCACAGTTATGATATTGTAGGGACTAGAACTCTCCTGTGCCTTCGGGGACAGGAAGTAGAAAATGTAGCGTCCCTTGTTAGGTTGGGGAAAGAATTCTCTTTACGGTTTTGGGACCAACGTGTGAGCCTCGTAAACGAGCTCTTGTCTCAGTCTCTTGTGGCTGAAGGAACTTTCCCCTCAGTGAGGGAGCAACAACTGTAGACCCAACCTGACACCCCCATCAACGAGGGAGATATATGAACTGTAAGTACTGCCCCTAAGTACTTTTTTATATTGACTGTTGTTGAGTTTATATGTGAATAAATCAAGGAAGTACATGTGCTTTCTATTTCGTCTTTACGTTCTGTGAACATATCTTTTTCCTCATAGACTGTAGGCAGCTATTCCTACAATATGATTTCTTATGTATGTATATCTGCACACACACACACACACACATATAGGGAGGCGCATGGTCTAAAGGTTAGAGTCGTAGGAAATGGACTCGTCAACGCGAGTTCAATTCCTGGACGAAGCTGTTGGCATTTCACATAGCGCTAATATCCTTGGGAAAGGTATGAATACTACTCTCCCTCCAGCTATGGATAAATAGCAGGGCAGACTGGACTCTTTAACCATGGCTAGATAACCAGTCTAAACTCTGCTTAAGAAATTGATCTTGTGTCGCATCCTGCTTGTGCGGAGGGGTTGGTAAATATATATATATGTATATATATATATATATATATATATATATATATATATAAGTAAAAGTAAAGAATGCTTATATGAATGACTGTTAAACAAAGATATATTCTCGACCAGTAGGAAGACCACGTCTGCGCTTTAGGAATGTCTGTAAGAGAAACATGAAGACATGCTACATTAACACCAGCACATGGGAGGCTTGGGGAGAGTCTTCTCCCCAAGCCTCCTATGTGCTGGTACTACCTGACAACTCCTCGTCAGACAAGGAACAAAAAGGAGTGAAAAAGAAGAAGCTGCCATGGAAGAACCAAAAGGAAGGAGAGACAACAGCAACTCCAGCAAGCATCACTGTTTGTTTGCAGTCACTGCTCCAGAGACTGTAATTCAAGAATTGGTCTGTTCAGACACTCATGCAGTTGTAGATAATTAAAAAAAAAAAAAAAAAAAAAAAAAAAATGGACACTACGCCATCGTCTTCATTAGAAGAATGCCAACAACAAATTCTTTTTAAGTAATAGTAAACAAAAACAGTCTGACTAAAAAAAAGTTCATATAGTCAGACTGTTATTGTTTACTATTACTTAAAAATAATCTTTGTTTAACAGTCATTCATATAAGCTTTCTTTATATAACTTTTCCTTTCTTTATTTTAATTCTTTTTCTTCTGTTACCTGGTATCATTTAAAAAAAAAAAAATTTTATGTACACATTTAATTTTCTGACTTATTTACTTTTCTATTTGTTCTATCTTTTAAAACTATTTTTCTTCTTTCTGACATTATTCTGAATCATCCATGTTTAATTTAAATCTCTCCCCCACACCTCACACTCTCTTTCTCACACACTCTCTCTCACACACTCTCTCTCTTCTTTGTTTTTCTCTTTGACAGCTGTCTATCCTTTAATATCAGGGTGTGTCAAAAATAATTTTGTTTTTATACAGCTCCAAAGCTTATTTCCTGTACACACCTAAAGACTATCTATGATTCTATTATTGTTATGTTCACTCCTGTGAGTTTTTCACACCACCGTTAGCTGATGGTTTTTTGCTTGAGTCTGAGTGATAACAAGTCTCCTCATGTCTCCAGGACTCTCCTGAGTATTCTAGCTGATTGCAGCAATGCAGTAGTCTGGATAGTCTCAACTCTTCCTTATTATTATTATTTTTTGTATTAGGTTAAATAAAAAATATTTTCTTCTTCATAAACCTTTATTCCAAATCTTATATCCTGTACACACCTCAGGATTATCTATGTCACATTATACATATCTATGTACACACACACACACACACACATATAAGTTAAAAGAAAGGAAATGAATCCGACAGTATGAGTATGAAAAGGTGGAATGAAAACATTACACAATGCTGTTAAAGAGAAAACAATTTATAATATAATCATAGCTGATATTGATCAATATTTCGATTTTATAAAAATCATCATCAGAGCTCATTTACTCCGTGGTGTTTGTGATTGGAGATAAATGTCAAATCAAAAACAAAAAACCTTAATTTTGCAAAAAAGAACGAAAGTTGTTTTGCAAAATTAAGGTTTTTTGTTTTTGATCAGTCACCAATCTGTGCATCGGTGGGATGGACTAATAAAATACCCTGTGCTCCCTGGAATTACCTGTAAATGTGGGAAGATGTGCAAGACTTTGGCTGGACTAAAGAGCCACTTTCGTGCAGCTCATTGTTGAACTTTTTGAAGCTCACCATTATATTCTTTGAACTGTTGAACTTTTTAAAATTTTTTATATCAAGCAATGGCAATACTTGAACACGAGTTTGCTGCCATTATATATATATATATATATATATATATATATATGAGTATGAAAAGGTGGAATGAAAACGTCACACAATGCTGTTAAAGAGAAAACAATTTATAATATAATCATAGCTGATACTGATCAATATTTTGATTTTACAAAAATCATCATCAGAGCTCATTAACTCCATGGTGTTTGGGTCGGAGAAAAATGTCAAATCAGTTCACAAAAAACATTTTTCTCTGACCCAAACACCACAGAGTTAATGAGCTCTGATGATGATTTTTGTAAAATCAAAATATTGATCAGTATCAGCTATATTATAAATTGTTTTCTCTTTAACAGCATTGTGTGACGTTTTCATTCCACCTTTTCATACTCATACTGTCGGATTCATTTCCTTTCTTTTAACTTATATATATATATATATAAAAACATGTATCAAAATTACTTTCATTTTGGCAGACATTTTCTTCAAAGCTTATTTCATGTACACATCTAAAGATTATCAATGACTCCATTAAACTATTAGTATTATTATTATTAGACCATATCAAAAGCATTTTCATCTTTTACAAATTTTTACTCTAAAGTTATTTCATGTACGCATATAAATATTATGTCTTGCTCCAATATATTATCATCATATATTAGGATCAACCAAAAGTATTTGTGTCCAATTGGTGGATGCTTAAAATATGCTGACTGCATCTCTTGCTGAAGGATAAGAACCCCCCTCCTCGTCCAAAAAATGGTGTCCTGGGTATGACACTTAAACGAACCTGGTGGTGAGGCTCCAGTTCTGGATATCTGGAAAGTGTGGAGTACACCTTCGTTACCATTACTCCCAGGTCCACCCGGAGTGGTAGTGCCTATTAGATCTGTTTAAAAATTATTTGTATTTAATGGGACTGTGTGCAAAAAACAAAACAAAAGATCTTAAAGAAACAAAAACTAAGTGTGAAGGTACAATGAATGCAATTTTCCTAACCTCTACGTGACCTCTGAAATGGAGAATTTAATGTCAACCGGAAGTTTCGGGTGTTGACCAGAACCGGAAGTCACGTGGTGACGTGGAACGACAAAGAAAAATAACGGTCTCTTTTTGCTTTCCGACGTCGTAGGGTACGGATCGGACCTCTGGATCCCTTGTGTGGGATCACCGTAATTTAACAGTGTCCTCTCTCTCTTTCTCTCTGCCTTTCCTCCTCCGACACAACCCACGAGACGAGCCTAACCTGGAAATAAAAGCTTAAGCAGCTTGTGAAGATATATTTCTCGCGTTGTACTTTTTTATCAACAAGATGACCGCCACGTGCAGAACGCCTTTTTAGTACCGTGAATATATCACCACCGCCACATTATGTATATCAGCTTTGGGTATCGTGAATACAACAGATACTGCTACGTTACAGAAGTGTCCGTTCCTATACCACTCAATGAGATCATGGATGATACCACTTACATCAATGAAAAAGTATATATAGATGCCAAAAAGGAGGGATCAGCCATTCTATTCGTTCTGAAGAAGGGGAATAGCATCCTCGGAATATTTACGAAATAAAATGAAACTTAACATTCAAAAACTGCGTTTCTTTTATTTCACACCTAATGCTTCATACTAAATCCCAAATAATACATATTATAGACATATATATACACTCACACATATAATACACATATATATATATATATATATATATATATATATATTAAAAAAATATGAAGACCTACGTGAACAATGCATCAGAAACGGATGGATAAGAAATGTATTTCCCATTGAAGTCGGATGCCGGGGATTTATTACCAACTCAACCGCGGCATTTTTGTCTAAACTTGCACTTTCTCCACCAGACAAGAGGAAATACTTAAATAAGATCCAGGAGAAAGCTCTAACCGCATCAGCGTGGATATGGCAGTCCTATATTGTGACATCAAACTGACAAAGTCTGGTGGTATCTTGAGATACTGCTGGGGCGCTCTGGGTTAGTGGTAATGATGCTTCGGCCCCGAAACCATGCCTGAACCCAGAGTCATCATCTGATGAAGGTTTTGTTGGTTGCAATGCTACTGTGTAAATAGCAATCATTGTATGAAGATTATTATTCACATTCATACATAATATCATTCCTAAATAAGTACATCTCTTCTACATTCCCTGAAAAAGTTAATTTTCTTTGAAAAAATAGATATCGGGTTAGCTCAATCGGTAGAGCATTCGGCTAGAAACCACAAGGTTCCTAGTTCGATACCCACCCTCGCCAACTCAGCGTATGAGTAGCACAGTGATCTGTGCGGTAAAGTAAGGAGCTGATGGTAGGTGTGGCGTTCCACCTCAGACGCTAAAATAATCTCCTTGGTCTAGCGCTATTGAAAAGGGGATAGACTCCCTCGCTGTCTGGCTAATACCGACATTAGGCCACCCCGACGATGACATTACTTTACTTGGATGGGAAAGTTATGGGTTTATGGGTTTCCCAAGGTCATTAGTCTGAAGTGAACACAGACTACCTCGAATGGAATTTGAACTCGGCTTGCCAATTTCATTTTATGTGATGATAACTGTTGCTACAGCTGCACACCTTTTTTTTATTTTGATATTTATTTACCTTATATATATTCTCTGCTTTTTTATATCCTTTTTTTCCCCTTCCTTTATCTTTTTCCCCTCCTTGCTCTTCTGACAGAAATTCAATCTGCAGTATCTACCTTTTCTTATGTTTCCGTTTATATAAACATTGTACCAAATGATTTCTTAATTCTATCTTCTATAAATTACTTCTTTCATAGGTGATAAACTGACTGTTACTAAGCAACATTGACTATACTAGCAAATATATGCACCCTCCAGGTGCAAGTATTTTAGTTAAATTTTATAATAAAATATCATATTAAATTAGAAAGGCTAATGAAACTGAATAAGAATGTAGATAAAAAGATTTTGAACAGAGGGGGTATGACTGAAAAATAGAACAACTTTGAAACTAACTCTTCCATCATTTTCCATTACTCCCGTCTTCATTGGTAAATTTTCCTAATTAAACTGTTTAGTTAAAATAGGAAGTAAAGAATAATATTACAGTTATTTCTTCTTGTAAGGGATTTCTTTTAAGATTTATTGAAGAGATTTGCTCATATTCAATAAGATAAAACCAAGCAATTAGAAATCAATATACTAAGATATATTTATTAAAATCAATTTTTTTAAGATCAATATGCAAATTAGACTTCCCATTCACACTGTAAACCTCTATTTTGTTGTATATTAAATACAATTGTATGCTATTAGTATGTAGATATGGTCAACAGTGTAAGTGATGTAAAACAATTTTATTAATAATTGAGGTTTAAATAAAAATAAAATCATGGAGAATATGATGTAAATAACTAAAGGAATTGTGACTTGTACAGTAATATAGTTTCGGTTACAGACAGAAAAACCCACAATCTCCATTATAATAAGATGTTTCCAGTATCCAAAGTTAGATATATATGCTCTATCACTGACATTTATTGAAGTCAGTAAGTCAACTGTTGGTTTGAATAACATCAGCTAACTAAGTACAACTTAAGCAGTGTCCAAGATAGTTGGTATATATCGAAATCAAGAATGACCCATTCATGAATTTGGGTGATTTGGGTCATTCCATTCCTTGAGTTCTGATTGGCTGCTTGATTTGAATGACATTGTGGAGTCTTATATATATCCTGTCATTCTGCAGTAGACTTTGTGACATTCGGGTTTGTATTTAAGTTACAACCGTTTGTTGCCTTGTCTTGTCTTCCCAGTTCGATGGTAATTGGAGCTTTAATTATTCTTCATCTCCCCTCCCCCCCATTGCGCGGGCGTAGTGGCCTTTGAGGGGGAATTAGTACCTTTCGACCCAGCTGATTACAGGGGAGTAATCTATTTATTTATAAACTAGAAGCGGCTACTCAGTGTCAACTAGGTAGGTGGGGGGAGGCAAAAAACCTGGTGTATTGATTGGTTTAGTTTTGAGATTTACAAATGCTGGATATTTTTAAATAGAATTTCAATGTATTATTTGGATTATTCGGACTATTATTCTCATCTTTATTGTTTTCTACACAATGTTTCAGCCAATGTGCCCTCTGGCCTTCTTCAGGTATTTCTTGTCAGACTTGAGAGCCTTTTTGAATTCAGGAACCGTCTTTTCGAACTTAGGAGCTCTAACAGAACTTTGAACAGGATATATAGCGTAGTGGATATAGGCTTTGGTTTAATACAGTTCAAAGTGACAGTTATCTTTAAACTCCAGATTCAATCCTGGTCAAGGGCAACAGTAAGATAGAATAATAATTAACATAGCTTAACATGTGATGGCTCCCAATTACAACAAGAAGGTTCCCAAGTTCAACAAGACATACCTGGAGGCACATTGACTGATAACAATAATGATGAGGACAATAGTCCAAATAATACAAATTATCAAGCCTCCTCTCAAAAATTCAGAGAAATAGAATTTTCATGTTTTTTTCACAAAAAGCAAGAACTGGTGATATTTAATGTGTATATATATATTTATATAAAAAATGTTGTTCTGGTTCCAACGGAAGAAAATTCAATATTTTATAAACTATTTATACTAAGTAAATATATATATGAATATATTTTATAAAAAAGAAGGTCTGCAAAATGTATTATGTTCTCAGAAAAATTTTTTGATAGGTTGTGTGTGTTTCTGCAACTTTTCTATTATAATGGCTGTGTAATAACAGTTGAACGCTACGTTATTTTTTTCAATCCTTGCGTGCGATTTGCGCGTGAAAAAAAAATAACGTAGTGTTCAACGTTATTACACAAGCCATTATAATAGAAAAGTTGCAGAAACACACACAACCTATCAAATATTGGACATATTCTGCCAAAATAATAATTCAATGCCTGAAGAAGACAACAGATCAGAAACACATGTCGCATATGTAAGATAAAAAGAATAAAAAAAATTTTTTTCTGAGAACATAATACATTTTGCAGACCTTCTTTTTTATAAAATATATTTATATATATATATATTTACTTAGTCATTAATTATTCTATTTTCATAGTTTCATCTGGAAATACATACACACCAACTGCCCTTTATATATGTACTAGAATCTGCTACCCAGTGTTGCCTGGGTAGAGAGGGTATAATAAAAAGTTAGTCTCACAGATCCATTGATTGTTTTGGTATCACATAATTGATTTATGTTTTAATCACAAACGCAACCAATGATTTTCCCTTTCTCTAACTATTCAAATCCTAATTTTTAAATATCTTTCCAGATATAAATAAAATCCTCATTATTTTTGCGCAAAAAGCTAGCTCTGGTGATAGTAAATATGTATGTATATTTACATTGTCGTTAATTGTTTTAATTTCATAGTTTTCCCCGGACATACAGACACACATCTTCCCTTTATATATGTATAGATAGATAGGAGAAATGTGAGGAGGTTAATCCGACAGTATGTGGAGAAAGGTAGACAAACACGGGATGTTATGGAAACTGGATGTTTAATCGTCGATGATGCAACGTTTCGGTCTCTTAATTAAATTAATTAGACCATCTTCAGGACTTGGATATAGTAGTTGCTTCAATGATGGACATTCTCAAAATGCTGAAAACGGAAGGTCGTCAGTAGGGAGAGGGGTGGTTGGGGGTGGTTAGTGGATTCCACATAGATAGATAAAGCAATTTTTATTATCTTTATGTTCATATAGAATATCATTCATAAATTTCCAGACAAAGTTAATTTTGTATGAAAAAATGGATATCAGGATTGTATTATTTCTATTTACTCATACCTGGAGTATGAAGTTATTAGTCCATGCCTTTCCCCGAAGGTCATTCGTCTGAAGTGAACACAGACTGCCTCAGCTGGAATTTGAACTGAGCTTGCCAATTTCATGTTATGTGCTGATAACTGTTGCTATAGCTGCACATATTTTTTTTTTCTTTTGATATTTATTTGCCTTATATATATATATATATATATATATATTCTCAAGGCATGTGTTATTGAACAACACAGTATTCTTTTTTCATTTTTTTGTATAGATATTTTTTCCAGTCTTCTGGTTATCCTTTTGGAATGTGGATCGAGTTGATTCATGATATTTTGCATACTAATTTCCCGAGCGCTTTCGACTGTTTTGCCAGTCATCTTCATGGGGTTACGTAATTTGGTTTTTAGTTAATTTTTTTAGTTCTGTTATCTATGCTTTTATCAATTCGGAGAGTCTATTATTTTTAAGAGGGGGGTTAAGTGTTTAGTTATTGAAGATATTTAATACGTTATCTCCAACTTTAAATGCTATTATTATTAAAAAAATTAATTTATTAATTAAAAAAAAATTTATTAATTGAAAAAAAAAAAAAAAAAAAAAATATATATATATATATATATATATATATATATTCTTTGCTTTTTTATATCCTTTTTAACTTTCTTTCTCTTCTGACAGAAATTCAATCCTCAGTATCTACCTTTACTTATGTTTCCATTTATTGTACAAAATGATTTCTTAATTCTACCTTTTATAAATTACTTTTCATAGGTGAGAAACTGACTGTTACTGAGCACCATTGACTAATATCTCCAGTATCCTAACTTAGATATACATGCTCCATCACTGATATTGAGCACTCTTTATTTATAAATATAGCAGTCTTTATTATCTTTACTATCAAATATATGCACCCTCCGGGTTCAAGAATCTAAGTTTTAATATAATAAAATATCATATTAAATTAGAAAGGTTACTGAATAAGAATGCAGATAAAAAGATTTGGAACAGAGGGTGTATGATTGAAAAATAGAACAACTTTGAAACTAACTCTTCCATCATTTTCCATTACTCCCGTCTTTCATTGGTAAATTTTCCTAATTTAATTATTTAGTTAAATTAGGAAGTAAAGAATAATATTACAGTTATTTCTTCTTGTTAATGGATTTCTTTTAAGATTTATCTCCAAGATTTTTGTCATATTCATTAAAATAAAATCAAACAATTAGAAATCAATAATACTGAGCATATATTTATTAAAATCAAATTTTTAAGATCAATATGCAAATTAGCCTTCCCTTTCACACTGTAAACCACTATTTTGTTGTATATATAAATACAATTGCATGTTATTAATATGTAGATATGGTCAACAGTCTTAATGATGTAAAACAATTTTATTAATAATTGAGGTTTAAATAAACATAAATTCATGGAGAATGTGATGTAAATAACAAAGGGAATTATGACTTGAGTAGTAATATAGTTTCGGTTACAGACAGAAAAATCCACAATCTCCATTATAATAAGATTATATTCACATTCATACACAATATCATTCATAAATTTTCAGAAAAAGTTAATTTTGTTTGAAAAAAAAATGGATATCAGGATTATATTATTTTTATTTACTCATACCTGGAGTGTGAAGTTATTAGTGCATACCTTTCCCCCAAGGTCATTCGTCTGAAGTGACGACTGCCTCAACTGGAATTTGAACCGAGCTTGCCAATTTCATTTTATGTGCTGATAACTGTTGCTATAGCTGCACATATTTTTCTTTGTTTTGATATTTATTTACTGATACATATATATATATATATATATATATATATATATATATATATATATATATACATACATATACATATACATACATATACATACATACATATATATATATATATATATATATATATATATATACATATAATATATATATATATATATATATATATATATGTATATATACTTTGCTTTTTTATCTTTTTTTAACTTCCCTTTTCACTTCCTTGCTCTTCTGACAGAAATTCAATCCGCAGTATCTACCTTTTCTTATGTTTCCGTTTATATAAGCATTGTACCAAATGATTTCTTAATTCTACTTTCTATAAATTACTTTTCATTCTTCCTTTTTATTTTTTTAATCTTTTATATTACTTTTGTTTCCTTTCTCCTCTTCTCCAACAGCTCTCCCTTTTTTTTTGGTGGTTTTTAATCAGTTTTATTATACAGCCATCAAGTGTATAGATATACATTCTCTCATACATTTATTTATTTTCTATTTATCTCTTATTGAAATTAGTTTCATACTTTCTGGCTTTTTTTTTTTTTTTTTTTTTTTTTTTTTTGACAAAAATCCAACCTTTACGCTTTCCGCCATTTTTTTTTTTCTTACTTTTTATTTACGTCCATATACAAGATATTTTCCTGTTTCTTCCCTTTATCACCCTTCCCTTTGACAAAGATCCAATACTCAGCATCATATTTTTTTCCCACAACACATTTTCCCCCACCATAGAGAAGAATGCAAATATATTTATCTTTAGTTAATGCACCATAATGCCAAGAAGATCTATATTCCATGTTTTGGCTGGCCAGGTCAGACAAACCACATACCACTGGCAATGTCAGATCCCAACCAGCCCTGACGTCATACCATCTGAAGCAATACGCACATGGTTTAGCCTAATGCCAGCTATGCCATTTGATACCTGGTATATTTATCCTCCCAATGTTCTCTTAAGTGCATAACATTGGTGCAAAATAAAGTTTTTGCCCTGTTTCCATGGCAATTTACTGCTTCGGAGGATGCCTCAGGGAGCTTTCTCCCGCTTGAAAAACTCTTACGCAACGGAAGTTAAAAAACATTCCTCTGCTAGGATCTTGCACAGCATTTCATTGTTTGTGCCAAGCAGTAAAATGTTTTCAATTTCATTCTCCTATATTTGATTATTAGAGAAATTAGAACCTGCTTCATCTTTTTATCATAATATTAAGACATATATTCATATATGCCTCATAGTTTTGGGAAAAGGTATGATTCCAGTCATTCTCCCTCCAGCTGTAGGTAAATAGTAGGGCAGACTTGCCTCTTTAACCTTGGTATGGTAACCAGTCTAGGAGAAGGAAAACTCTGAATTCAGACCTGTTAAATTCGCTTAAAAACATTATCACATCTCTCTCTCTCTCTCTCTCTCTCTCTATCTTATACTCTGTTTCTCAAGGCTCTGTATCTTTGTCGGCCCTACTCTCTCTTTTTGTGTCTATATCCACTTCTCTCTATATTTCTCCCTCCTCTCTCTCTCTCTCTCTCTCTCTCTCTTTCTTTCTTTTCTTTATATTTATATTTTTATACTCCGACTATTTTCGGAGATGATCCTTGATAATGTTTCTTTAAGTTGACACCATTTCTTACTTTCTTTCTTTCTTTCTTTCTTTTTCTTGCCCTCTCTCTCTCTCTCTCTCTCTCTCATCTTATATGACTCATGTAATGAACTACATTTTAATACCAAGTTTTTCATCTAAAAAAACAATAGGTCCTTCATTGCATGAGTTATATTTTTGAAACATTGAAGCTTACCTTATTTCTAGGCCTAACCTTGCCATAACTTGATCCAAAGTTTTTTTCACATAGCTTGTACCTAAACAATGGCTATTAGATAAGATAATATTGACTTTACTTAATATTGTTTATTATTAATAACATCTGTTCATATAATAAATACAAATATTATGAATTGTAAACAAAGTTATGTAAAAACATCATTATCTAAACTAAAAGCCTTTGTTTAGGCATTAGCTAGGCTTTCTCCCACTTGAAAAACTCTTACGCAACAGAAGTTAAAAAACATTCCTCAGCTAGGATCTTGCACAGCGTTTCATTGTTTGTGCCAAGCAGTAAAATGTTTTCAATTTCATTCTCCTATATTTGATTATTAGAGAAATTAGAACCTGCTTCATCTTTTTATCATAATATTAAGACATATATTCATATATGCCTCATAGGCTAATATCCTTAGGAAATGTATAAATCCAATTATTCTCATTTCAGCTTTGGGTACATATTAGGGCACACTGGGCTTTTTAACCTTAGTATGGCAAATGATCTAGTTAAGGAAAACTGAATTTAAACCTGTTAAACTTTTTCTCTGAATGTTTGAGATGGGGCTTGAAGATTAGTATTATTAGCGTTATTCGGACTATTGTCCCCATCTTCATTGTTATTTGTACAACGTTTTGGCCGATATACCCTCCGGCCTTCTTCAGGTATTTCTTGTCGGACTCGAATACAACAAGTAAGTTCTCGAGTTCGAAAAGAAGGTTCCCGAGTCCGAGAAGAAATACCTGAAGAAGGCCGGAGGGTATATTGGCTGAAACATTGTACAAATAACAATGAAGATGGGGACAATAGTCTGAATAACGCTAATAATACTGTTAAACTCTGCTTAAAAAAATGTTGGACCCTGCTCATATGGATTTCATTCTCCTATATTTGATTATTAAAGAAATTAGTACCTGCTTAATCTTTTATTCATAGTATAAAGGCACATATTCATATGCCTCATAGTGCTAATATCCTTGGGAAAAGGTATGAATCCAATTATTCTCCTTCAAGCTTTGGGTAGATATTAGGATAAACTAGGCTTTTTAACCTTAATATAGCAACTGGTCTTGGAGAAGAAAACTGAATTCAAACCAGTTGTACACTTGGAGAGGGATTGGCTCATAATATCTACCCAAAGCCAGAGGAAGAATAACTGGATTCATACCTTTCCTAAGGGTATTAGCACTATGAGACATGAATATGTCTTTATAAACTAGAAGTGGCTACCCAGTATCAACTGGGTAGGTGGGGGTAAATAAACCTGGTGTGTTGATTTGTTTACTTTTGAGATTTACAAATGCTGGATATTTCTTAATGTTACATAATTATTAGATACCTAATATTTATGTGCAATAGTGTAGAAAACAAGATGGCGTTTTAAATGCAGCTGATGGCCTTGAAGATTGAGTGACAAGCTTGACCTCAGTCCTAACCCTATCTTCCGGGGATAGCCGTGAGAACCGGTAGAGAGGACCCTCTCTCTTCGGTTTAGATAGTAAGTTTCAATCAGTTAGAGACTAGCAGCCGAGCTCGACGGAAGGGTAAGTTGCGTTACACACGCTCCCGTCTTAATCTGCGCAGATGTCTGGTTGGGGATTTAAAAATAAAGTAAGATCAAAGCAAGTCGGAGTCTTGTGTTATTACCTCTAAAAACTATCAATGACACAGGGCTTCTGATAAAGAGAAATCCCCAATAGAAGACCAGACCGAAGTCCCCAAGAGAAGTCCAGACGCTAGCAAAGACGCTAGAAGAAGAACCTAAGATAGAAGATGAACAGAAGAAGGGTATGCAACATTAATAGAATTTTAATGCCATTTCCATGTATATTCTACATGTATTTACCAGCCCTCCATAACTATGTCATTTTTTAAGAGTAGTTTAACAGGTTTGAATTCAGCTTTCCTTCTACCAGATCACCTATAATTCGAGGGAGAATAGTTGGATTCATACCTTTTCCAAGGGTATTAGTGTGAAATGGAAATATTCTTGCACATAATTTTAACTCTGGGAGTCAAGTCAACTTCCTGTGATGATAATCATTGTGCAATAAACGCCTCCATATATACACACACACACACACACATACACACACACACTAATAAATAAGTCTTATGTCTGTGTGTTTGTAGTTTCCTGCTTATTGATGTAATTTTGGGCATGAAAAAATACAAATCCTTCACTTGTGACATACGAGGGTCAGCTGAAAAGTTCATAGACTGAACAAGATACTCTCATGGAATGTGACCAAATGAGGTTTATTTTTCAACATAGTTCCTGTTCCAGTCCACACATTTCTTTTATCGGTGTTGCAATGCTTGGATTCTATTGGTCAATAAAGTCATCAACAGCAGGTATGACGTCATTGTATGAATTTTTCAGCCCACCCTCGTGGAATATATATGGTTGACATTAAAGGTCAAACAAAAAAAATCTTCAGTTCTAGACATTGGATACAAATCATTTTTATATGAGAATTTTTTTCATTCAGTCTTATAAAGGACACAATGATTTATACTAGGCATTTTTTCAAGAAGTCGGCTGTCTGAGACATGGCTCAGTATCAGGCAGTCTGCATTGCTAAGAAAATTTGAGGTAATTTTTATGTTGAAGATACCTCACACCATTTTCACTATAGATAACCATTACCATATGCTTAATCATCTACCTTAGAAATAGGGAAAAGTTGATTTTTGTTTTTTCTTTTCAGTAAAAGATGTTTTTGGCCTTTACTTAGGCTAGAAGGTTGATTGGAGAGGCCCCCTCTGATCAATCAGCTAGTCATGTCAGGCCCTAGCACCTATATGATTGTCCTGAAACTATTGCCCTTATGGCAAGCCCCAGCCGTTTTTATCAAATGGGTGCTAGAAAGTGGTGGCTTAGGGTTTTCATGTCCTGGGTATGATGTTAAACTCTAACTGATGGTGAGGTTCCAGTTCTGGAGGTCTGGAATGTGGAGCACCCCTTCATCACTATTGCTCCCAGGTCCACTCTGACCCGGAGTGGTAGTACCTGTTAAGGTCCCATCTATAGGTTAAATAGAAAAATGTATTTATAAAAAAATTGTATTATCCATTAAGAATTGATTTATTTCAAAACTGTATCGGCATTAAATGACCCACTGAGGTTGATATGCCGTAAACCAAGCCAAATCAGTTGGCTGGAGCTTTAGAATAATCTGGCTGCACCTCTGGAGTGGAGTAAGACTCCCCCAATGGAACCACCTGTTGTCCGTGGGTAGCAACCCGTCATTCTTAAGGATGGAATCCTCATGACTGAGCAGTCCATGACTTGCAACACTCCACTTTGGCCCTTACTTAGGCTAGATGGGCGGTCGGAGAGGTCCCTTCTGATCAATTGGCTGGCCATGTCAAGCCTATATGATTGTCCCAACCTTATTGCCCTTATGGCAACTCCTAACCCTTTTTGTCATATACGTGCTAGAAGGCAGTGGCTGAAGGTCTTCATGTCCTGGGAATGACATTAAGCTCTATCTGATGGTGAAATTTCAGGTCTGGGGAATATGGATCACCACTTTATCACTATTGCTCCCAGGTCCACTTTGACCCAGAGTGGTAGTACCTGTTAGGATCCCACCTATGGGTTAAATTGAAAATTTGTTTACAAAAAAAATTGAGTTCTGAACTAATGCTACAAATCTTTCAAAACTTTGTTGGCATTAAATAACCCACCATGGTTGATATGCCGTAGAACAAAAAAACAAACAAACAAAAGATGTTTTCAATGAAAAATTAAAGTCTTAAAAAAGCGATTTGTCTCACAGGCTGCAATTTGTCCATGACTGATTTATATAAGTCGTCGTCGTCGTCGGGACGGCCTAATGTCGGTATCAGCCATGCAGCGAGGGAGTCTATCCCCTTTTCACTAGCGCTAGACCAAGGAGATTATTTTATGATGTAATGGTTATCATCACAGAAAATAGACTCGGCAACCCCAGTTCAAATCCTGGATAAAGTTATTTGCATTTCACATAGTGCTAATAACCTGATGGAACTGTCATTTTCATTAGGAAAGGCATGAATTCATCACCGGTCACCAGCAGCAGCCCTTAGGGTCACATGATGCCCACTATAAAAGAGGGGTCCCTGAAGAATTCGGCCTCTTTTTGCCTCTAGTGTTGGCTAGCTTCACTGCTCTGTATCGTCAGAAGCCCCCAGACGGCGACGACTTGGAACCCCCGACACGTTGGAAGCAGGAGCGGCAAACGCACCCCTAAAAACCAATTCTTCAAGGCCCAACCAGTTACAAGGAACAGAACTATCAAGGATAAACAGCTAAGTTCCGCAGGCATTTTTATCTGCAACCTACACTTTAACCCCTTTGCTATATTCAATTCTTCTTGGAATACTTTTACCAACCAAACCATTGAACTCTATGAACATTCCATAAAACTCGTTTGGTTGTTTCTTTCTATGCATTTTGTACACCCCTGTTTGATATTAGTTTGTGTTTTTCACGTAGAGTAAACATTTTGTTCTACAAAAGTCGTTTGTCTCCTTTCTTCAAAAGCAGCACCCATCTCCTCACTGCGTCGAAGTACGGTTTATTCTCTTACAAAACGTAGGGTTTAGGAAGTGCTTTTCCGGGGATAAAAAATCCCCACACATTTTCCAACTTCTTCACATGTAGCTCTAACATGTGGCCTGATGTAGGTTTTTTCTTTTTTTTTAATGTAAGGTCAAGATCATAGCTATAGAATATTTTAATCTTAGAGCATGTTGGTTTGTTGTTTTAAAAGTTTTTTTTTTTCCTTTAACACATCCACCCACTGTGTGCATATTACATTGAATTATGACGTCAAAATAGTTGCAGTTTACGTCAGTTGTCAAATACAAAATAATTCAAACTACTCCTACACACGTTTTTGTTTTAAAAATGTTCATAAACTATCATCATTTTCACTCACACCTAATATAAATGATCATTGGGTGTGAAGAAAAATCAGCTTTCTGTGCATATGCTTATATCGCAGTTAATTTTTCCTCTTCTGTTCAAATCAACACCAAGAACTCTGGGGGTGGGTATGTATGTGCGTGTGTGTATATATACATATATATATATATAATTTTCATTTTATATTTCTAATCTCTACCAGTGTGAAAAAACTCTGATGATTCAGTTTAAAAAAAAAAAAAAAAATTTTTTTCAAACTGATATCTGGTGAAAAGAAATTTAAAAAAGAAAAAACCAGCACACCTGTACTTTCTGAAAATAATCATCAGTATCGTATGTAGTAGCTAAAAGAAAAAAACACCTAAGGAGTTTGCTAAGTTATATATGTAAAAAGTGCTCAATACGCTAAATAGACTATAATTATTACACCTATATGGCACTATCTACCTAGGTTTCACCCGAATGGTTTTCAGGATTCAGGTGAAATCTAAGTAGATAGTGCCTGACTCATGTAGGTCCTTATATATTGAAGTCAGTCAGTCAACAATTGGTTTGAACAATGTGACTGGCCAAGCACAACTGAACCAGTGTCAAGACAACTGGTACTTATGGGAATTCAGAACAGTCCACTCATGCATTTGGGTGATTCCATTCCTCAAGTCCTGATTGGCTGCTTTGGTTTGTATGATCCTCTGAGGCTCCATACATCCTGCCACTTTGCAGTGGTCTTTACAGCATACCAGAATCGTATTGGGTTACAACTACTTGCTGTCTTGTCTTGCCAATTCAACAGTAATTTGACTTAGTATGATATACATATGCTAGAATGCTGAGGGTCTGGGTATGACGTTAAACTGCATCTAGTGATGGGGTTCCAATTCAGAGCTGTGGGGCATGTAGAGTACCCCTTCATCAACATTAGTCCCAGGTCCAGAGTGGTAGTACCTGTTAGAGTCCCATCTATGGGTTAAATAGACTTAAAAATGAGTTTTTAAAAATCTGAATACCCAACAAGAATGAATAAAAGAAAAACATCTTTGGTGTAAAATAAACCAACAAGGGTTGACATGCCGTAAAATCTAACCAAACAACCTAAGAAAGGATTCTTCCCCCTGTGATCTGCTAGGTCTGGTCTTCTGGCTGGGATAAGGTGATCTGTCTTAATCTCAAAGCCTCAAGAATAGATTCTAGTTTAAGCCTAACCATTTTGTTGTATGGTCAAAATTTAGTTTTTTGCATAATTCCCAGTGGATCACCCTCCCAACGCAGTCGTGTCTAGTTTTGTATTCCCTTTGTGCTAGTTTGATACATTTGCTTAATACATGGTTTATGGCCTCATCTCTGTCACTACACAGTCTACATTGAAATGTGCATGCTGTTCCACATATTCATTCTGCGGTTCAATGCACTTGATATTAGTTCTTGTATTTTTTAACTCTTTGCCTACCACATTTTCCCCACGGCTGTACCAAATTTTCTTGTTATTTTTTACCTGTATGATGGGATATTTCAAAGTTCACTACCTATTCACCACAGAACTGATTCTATTCAAATAAAGTCCTATTATTATTGTAATCTGAGTCCATCTGCTCAATTATAATGAACTAACCATCAGTTTTATACTTTGCTTGGGTAGGATCACAGTGGTAGGAGAGCCACTAGGAGTGGCTTAAAGTAGGCAAAGAGTTAAAAAGCATGGGATCTTTAAGAAATGTTTGTCAATTTCTTTTCTTTTTTAAGTAATGATCAATGGCCTTTGAGTTGTGTCTAGGAGCAGACACCTGCAAGATTCATGTAGGGATTATCTTCCTTACTTGTCATGGTTCCTTTGTTAGGCACTAGATGGCATTATGAGCAGCCTTATAAAAGTGGAGGGCCAAGGTAAAAGGTCTCTTTTCACCTTCTATCACGTTGCATCTCCTGTCTACATGAAATGTGCATTCTGCTGTTCCACATATTCATTCTGCTGTTCAATACACTTGATATATCAGTTCTTGTTTCTTTAATTCTTTGCCTACCAAATTTCTCCCCATGGCTGTACCAAATTTTCTTTATATATATTATATATATATATATATGTATATGTATGTGTGTGTGTGTGTGTATGTATATGTATGTGTATGTATGTATATGTATGTGTGTCTATGTATATGTATGTATGTCTATGTATATGTTTGTATGTATGTGTGTGTTTGTATATGTTTGTATATATATATATATATATATATACATATATACATGAATGTGTGTGTGTGTGTATATATATATATATATGTATACATATGTGCATGTATGTGTGTGTGTATATATATATATATATGTATACATATGTGCATGTATGTATATGTGTATATATATATATGTATACATATGTGCATGTATGTATATGTGTATATATATATATATGTATACATATGTGCGTGTATGTATATGTGTGCATACATGAATATGTGTGCGTATGTGTATATATATATATGAATACATATGTGCGTGTATGTATATGTGTGCATACATGAATATGTGTGCGTATATGTATATATATAAGTATACATATGTGCATGTATGTATATGTGTGTATATGAATGTGTGTGTATATATATATGTCTCTGTGTGTGTGAATTTTAGTAATATATAGATAAACAGTTAACCTTGCTGATAATTAATCAGTTGGCCACTTTTCAACAATGTAAGGTGAAATATCTCTATCTCACTGCTTAACATCTCAGCTAAGACAGAAAAGATACCTGAAATTTTTACAGCACTTTGCTATGATCCCAAATTTTGTTGATAAGAACACCTGAGGAAAGATTGAATTCTTTCTTCCATCTTGTTGTTACATTAAAGTGATAAATCTTTTGAAATGTCTGTTAAGAAACAATCATTGATAAAGGTAAAAAGTAGATTTTGAACGCAATGATACTGTCTATTTCTGACCTTTACATTTCAAAATCTCATCTTACACTGTGTAGAATCAACATATAATGCTCACCTTCATAGGAAGGTTTCAACTGACGTCCAGTTGACAGACAGGAGCTGACAGGCTGTAACCAAACACAGACCCTGTACTGAATTCCATAAAAGTCATTTGTCAGGTATATATATATATATATATATATATATATACATATATTTGGGAATAAAAAGGCCTTAAATACCATGGGTATCGTGATTATGGACCATTTCCACTCGAGAGCATGCTCAAGAGCTTCTTCAGATCACTGATATATTTTATTTAGACAGGCACATGGCCAAACTCTTTTTATATTATATCAGTGATCTGAAGAAGCTCTTGAGCATGCTCTCGAGTGGAAATGGTCCATAATCACGATACCCATGGTATTTAAGGCCTTTTTATTCCCAAATAACTTTGCTCTGTTTACAATAATTAAACATTGAGCTCTCATTACGGAACCTGAACTCTACAACAAACTACGGGTAGAGAATTAGGACCCACCTAGAATCACCTTGTACCAAGAAACTTGGTACCACACCAAAGTATATATACATATATATATATACATATATATATATATATATACACACACACACACACCAACCCCTCCGCACGAGCAGGATGCGGCACAAGGTCAATTTCTTAAGCGGAGTTTAACAGGTTTGAATTCAGAGTTTTCCTTCTCCTAGACTGGTTGCCTAATCAAGGTTAAAGAGTCCAGTCTGCGCTACTATTTACCCATAGCTGGAGGGAGAGTAGGATTCATACCTTTCCCAAGGGTATTAGCGCTATGTGAAATGCCAACAGCTTTGTCCAGGAATTGAACTCGCGTTGACGAGTCCACTTCCTACGACTCTAACCATTAGACCACGTGCCTCCGTTTGTTAGGTATATACTGATCAAAATATATACGCAACACAGGACTGTTATCGGAGTCAGTACAGAGACTGTCAGCCCTTGTCTGTCAACTGGATGCTAGTTGAAACCTTCTTGTGAAGGTATATATCATGTGGTGATTCTACACACTGAAAACAAACAAAATATTCTCTTTGAATCTTGTTTGTTTTTTTTAAAATATTTTCCTTTCTGAATTTATTTCCATGAATATATGAGGGAGATTTATTAATTTTCCGCACTGTTTTATGGAATCCACTGAGATGTCTGTTAAGAAGCAATCAATGATAAAGGTAGAAAGTTGATCTTGAACGCAAGGATACTGTCTATTTCTAACCTTTACATTTCAAAATCTCATCTTACACTGTGTAAAATCAACATATAATGCTCACCTTAATAGGAAGGTTTCAACTAGCGTCCAGTTGACAGACAAGAACTGACAGGCTGTAACCAAATACAGACCCTGTACTAAATTCCATAAGTCATGTGTTGGGTATATGTTGATCAAAATATACTTATATTTCATATATTACAGAAGAATGTTTGATGTGTACAGAGAAGTATGTTTTAGTCAAAAAATGTTTACAAATAGGCTAAACATGGGTGTATCACCAGAGCTGTGGAGTCAGTCAAAAAGAATTAAACTACAAGGATGAAGTTATGGACAATTGTATGGGTGTAAGAAAAATATGGACAAAAAAATCAGATTTCTCTGAATGTTTGAGATAAGGCTTGATGATTAGTATTATCTGCGTTATTGGACTATTATCCTCATCTTCATTGTTATCTGTACAACGCTTCGGACTATATACCCTCCGTCCTTCTTCAGGTATTTCTTGTCGGACACTGGAACCATCTCGGACTAGTGATCCTTCTTTTTGGACTCGGGAACCTTCTGGTCGTAATCAGGAGCCATCACGGAACTTTGAACCTAACCCTTTATTCAGTCCATGGGGTATCCTGTTCTCATTCCGCTAACCATATAATCATAGAGTTTTAAAACTAATTTGAATTGTTCTCCGAATGTTTGAGATAAGGCTTGATGATTAGTATTATCTGCATTATTGGACTATTGTCCTCATCTTCATTGTTATCTGTACAACGGTTCGGCTGATGTGCCCTCCGGTCTTCTTCAGGTATTTCTTGTCTTCATTCTGTTTGGAATTACTGTCGGGACAACATCTGGTTACTGTTACCTTTCTTCAACCAAATGTTGGTTCTCTTTCTGAGCATTTTTATTTTTTTTAGATTTATTTATTTATTTTTTTGCTGTTGAGTGGGAGTGTCAATGAACTAGTAAATCAGAAGAGATTTTGATTTCTAAAAATAGCTTGGGCATTAAATAACCCTCAAAAATTGATATGCCATTAATCAAAGAAACCAAACCATAAATGCATCAATATGACATCTATTTTATTACAAACAAAAGTGATCTTTCTGAATTAAGTTTAGCCCAGTTGGCAGGCCGCCCTTTTGGCTGCGGCGTTAGAATGCACCGATTGCACCTCTGCAGAGCGGTAAGATTCCCCCAAATGGAGCCACCTCTTGGCTGTGGGTGGTGACCCGTGATGCTTAAGGACGGAGTCTTGGTGGATGAACAGTCCATGACCTGCAATACTCCACTTAGAACCTTACTTAGGCTAGACGGGTGGTCGGAGAGACCCCCTCCGATCAATTGGTTGGTCACGTAAAGCCCTAGCACCTATATGATTGCCCCAACCTTATTGCACTTATAGCAAGCCCCAACACTTTTTATCATATGGGTGCTTGAAGGTGGTGGCTGAGGGTCTACATGTCCTGGGAATGATGTTAAAGTCTATCTGATGGTGTGGGAATGTGGAGCACCTCTTCATCACCATTGCTCCCTGGTCCACTCTGACCCTGAGTGGTAGTACCTGTTAGGTATGGGTTAAATAGAAAAATGTATTTATAAAAAAATTGTATTATCCATTAAGAATTGATTTATTTCAAAACTTTATCGGCATTAAATGACCCACTGAGGTTGATATGCCGTAAAACAAAACAAACCAAACCGGTTTAAGTTTGTTAAAACTAAACACTCCAAATGCTATGTAATAAAAACAAAATAAACTTTTGTATTTCTAATGTAATTCAAATTTCTTTAATCTTGTAGATCCATGAAAATTCCTTGGATGGCCACAGATGTTTACCCCAAATAATTCTGCTTGGTCGACTTATGGACACTTTCCAAAGGCTTCGGAAATCATTCTTTCATTTTTATGGTAAGACAATTTGAATTCATTTTTTTTTATTTGAGAAATCTTGAAGAATAAATCAAATTACGACATAAAACTGAATCATCTTTCCCATTCAATACTTATAATGTTGTAAAAAGGTATCCCTTCCACCTTTCCACGTGATTATCAACTTTTGACATAATGAAAGAGAAGTGATCCTTTTGTATATCAAAGTGCCAGAAATTTTTAGGATTCCCATTTTCTGGGACAGATTCTGTCCGGTTTGAAATCAGATTTTTCCTTCTCTTAATCTGGTTGCCATATCAAGTATAAAGAACCCAGTCTATCCTATTTACCCATATCTAGAGGGAGAATAATAGAATGCATACTTTTTACAAGGGTATTGGCGCTATACAAAATGTTAACAATCTCGTCCAGGATTTGAACTCTAATCGCCGTGCTCATATTTTTCGACGGTAAGAATTACAACACTATCCGCTCTGTTGGATTATTTGTAGGAATAAAATCTACGTCAAATCACTACTCCTATTTATGAACTTTCCCAATAGCAGCAGACATTTCCGTTAAAAAAATTGGTGATAATCCATAATAATCAGAAACGAGCCCATAAAAGCATTTAAATTGTATGCAACCGCCCTCAAACCAATTGCTAATTGAACATGCTTTGAGCAATATCTACAGAATAGGATTACAAGGAGTACTGATACTACACTCTTCTTTACCAAGGATTTCAAGGGACACTACTGACTAGGATTACTATGCTAGGATTGAGAAACTGAACCCCTACCATAGCAGCAAGAGCTCTAGCAGCCTTCCCTAACAATATATATAGGCAATGAAAAAGAAGAAATGTTTACTTTGTGTTTGTAAATGTTCTGCATTGAAGTGCTACGTACTTCGTCTCTGTACTTCAGTTGGAGGAACAGAACATAATGAGATTACAAGTATTAATTTTAATAATGTAATAAAACTAAACACTATATAAGAAAAACAAAATAAACTTTTGTATTTCTAATTTAATTCAATTTTGAGAGCAATGGTGTCATAGTTTGCTAGCTAATCTTGCAAATCCATTATGACTGGAAAGTGAGTTTTATCCTCACTAGATGCCCCATAGTTGTGACCTTGTGTCAAATCCTAACTGTAGTGAATAAGTTGGGTAAATAATTTAAAAAAAAAAAAAAACACTTTTGCAAAGACAAATCTAGAAAGTAGAACAAGAATTATCTCGTGCTGAAAATGGAATCAGATGAAATGGCCAAAATCATCTAGAAAACACATTGTAAAGAAAAGGTCTCAGATGACAAATTATAGTAGATATGGTTTTATTGTCACTATTTATTGGTGTGTAAATGATAATAATCCATTGAAGAAAAAGAAAAGAAATTACAAAGACAAAATTTTTTTCAGCGGTTCCGATATGGGGGATCGGTTTACGATAAACTTATACAAGGAACTGAGCACCCCCTGAAAACTCGAAAAATAAATAACTTTAAAAAAATTTTTTTCTACAATCGGATAGACTGGTGTGCAATCGATAATAATCCATTGAAAAAAAAAAAAAAAAAAAGATTAGAAACAAAAATTTTGGATGGGGGCATTCTGAAAGTTCAGGTCCGCCGAAAATATGTGTTGCTTTTATGTGGATTCAGTCACTTTGTCTTGTCAGAATTGCCGAAGCCTCATTAATCATGAATAAATTCCATTTGACCCGGTGTCTCCCACTTCACTCTACTTATCCTAACTGTAGTGAATAAGTTGGGTAAATATTTTTTAAAGCTTTAAGATCAAAAACATTATCTCATGCTGAAAACGGAATCAGATGAAATGGCCAAAATCATCTAGAAGACATGTTGTAAAGAAAAGGTCTCGATGACAAATTATAGTAGATATGGTTTTATTGTCACTAACAACTCAAAGTTAACACAAAATGTCTCAGTCTGTTAACTTTTCCACCATCTATCAGATGAAAATATGGCGGACCTGAACTTTCAGAACCCCCCCCATCTAAAATTTTTGTTTTTAATTTTTTTTCTTCTTCTTTCAATGGATTATTTATCGATTGCACACCAATCTATCAGACTGTGAAAAAAAAAAATTCAAAAGAGTTATTTATTTTTCGAGTTTTCAAGGGTGCTCATTTCCCCATATAAGTTTATAGTAAATCGCACCCCCATATCAGAACCGCTCGAAAGGAAACTGGCGCAAATGTGTCAAAGTTAGGGTGGCCCAGAAAAAACAGAACCCAAATTATTTATTATCGAGCGGTTCCGATATGGGGGATCGATTTACTATAAACTTATACGGGGAAATGAGCACCCTTGAAAACTCGAAAATAAAGAACTTTTTAGAATTTTTTTTTTTACAATCTGATAGATTGGTGTGTAAACGATGATAATCCATTGAAGAAAAAGAAAAGAAATTACAAAGACAAAATTTTTTTCAGTGGTTCCGATATGGGGGATCGGTTTACGATAAACTTATATGGGGAACTGAGCACCCCTGAAAACACGAAAAATAAATAACTTTTTTGAATTTTTTTTTACAATCGGATAGATTGGTGTGTAATCGATAATAATCCGCTGAAAAAAAAAAAAAAGATTAAAAACAAAAATTTTAGATGGGGGGTTTCTGAAAGTTCAGTTCCGCCGAAAATGTGTTGCTTTTATGTGGATTCAGTCACTTTGTCTTGTCAGAATTGCCGAAACCTCATTAATCATGAATAAATTCCATTTGACCCGGTGTCACCCACTTCACTCTACTTATCAGTGCTGACACTTGATATATTACTACATACAAGACTTCAATTATTTATCAGTTTCTAGTCATGAATGGTCCGAAACAAGAATGTTAACAGTGTTTTGTTGTAGTCAGATTTCTGATCTTGTACACATGCAATTAATTATACTTTTTTCTTTTTCGGCTGAAAAAAATATGTAAATTTTTCTTCTGCGATATATACACATGCAAATGTTATCACTGTAATCTGAACTGAGTATAGATGCAAATCAGATAAAAAACAGTCAGAAATTTATATACAGCGATGAATAGTTTTGCTTAATTATTATCATGATACAGTGACATGCATAAAATAATTGGCAAATACAGTAGACTTGTTATCCAAACTTGAGCCAAAAACATCTTTAAAAAAAAAAACAAAGATTAAAGATTAACTAATAAGTAATCACTATCTGTCTATATCATTTCCTTTTGTACTTTTTAAATAGCAAATATTTTATTTTATTCATTCATTTATTTGTTTGTTTTTTTTTTTTACATATTGTGGGAAAATTTTCATTCAGTATTTTTCCTTTTACTGGTACTTCAAAAAGTAGTAAAAAAAGTAAAAAGTCGGTGGAGTGGCCTATTGTTAGTAACAGACAGTGAATGAGTCTATCTCATTTTCACTAGTGCCAGACCAGTAAGATTGTTTTTGCATCTGAGGTGGAGTCCCATACCTATTGAAGTTAGTAAGTCTACTGTTGGTTTGGATAACAGCAGCTAAGTACAACTTAAGCAGTGTCCAAGACAGTTGGTATATATAGAAATCAAGAATGACCCATTCATGAATTTGGGTGATTTGGGTCATTCCATTCCTTGAGTTCTGATTGACTGCTTGATTTGAATGAGATTGTGGAGTCTTATATATATCCTGTCATTCTGCAGTAGACTTTGTGACTATTCGGGTTTGTATTTAAGTTACAACCGTTTGTTGCCTTGTTTTCCCAGTTCAACGGTAATTGGAACTTTAATTATTCTTCAATACCTACCATCAATTCCCCACTATACTGCACAGATCCAAATTGTGCTACTCATGCTCTGAGTTGGTGAGGGCTTGTATCAAACCAGAAACCTAATGGTTTCTCAATAATGCTCTACCAACTGAGCTAAACCGTTCTAGAATTCAAAGGAAACCGTTTCCAATTCTATGCAAAATTATATTTTTAAAGTCATGAACATGAATTATCCTGTGCTGTCACAGTTCTTTTTTTTTTCCTACTATTTGTTGAACAATGTGATATCCATGAGACTCAATCAAGAAGGAAAACTGACTTGATACTTGATATTTCAAATTTTTTTTTTTTTAAATTTTTATCATACAACGTGTAATAAATACAACGTACGATACCCTGCCCTCATCACACCTAGTTAGCGGCTGACGAGGGCAGGGTATCACACGTTCTATTTATTACATGTTGTATTATGAAAATTTAAAAAAAATTTGAACAATATGATGTATATTAGACTCAATTAAGAAGGAAAACTGACTTGATACTTGATATTTCAAAATTTTTTTTTCAAATTTTTGTCATACCACCTTATATCAAAATACAACGTACGATACCCTGCCCTCATCACACCTAGTTAGCGGCTGACGAGGGCAGGGTATCACACGTATTTATTACACGTATGATGAAATTTAAAAAAAAATTTGAACAATATGATGTATATTATACTCAATCAAGAAAGAAAACTGACTTGATACTTGATATTTCAAATTTTTTTTTTTTAAATTTTTATCATACAACGTGTAATAAATACAACGTACGATACCCTGCCCTCATCACACCTAGTTAGCGGCTGACGAGGGCAGGGTATCACACGTTCTATTTATTACATGTTGTATTATGAAAATTTAAAAAAAGATTTGAACAATATGATGTATATTAGACTCAATTAAGAAGGAAAACTGACTTGATACTTGATATTTCAAAATTTTTTTTTCAAATTTTTGTCATACCACCTTATATCAAAATACAACGTACGATACCCTGCCCTCATCACACCTAGTTAGCGGCTGACGAGGGCAGGGTATCACACGTATTTATTACACGTATGATGAAATTTAAAAAAAAAATTTGAACAATATGATGTATATTAGACTCAATCAAGAAAGAAAACTGACTTGATACTTGATATTTCAAATTTTTTTTTTTTTAATTTTTATCATACAACGTGTAATAAATACAACGTACGATACCCTGCCCTCATCACACCTAGTTAGCGGCTGACGAGGGCAGGGTATCACACGTTCTATTTATTACATGTTGTATTATGAAAATTTAAAAAAAGATTTGAACAATATGATGTATATTAGACTCAATTAAGAAGGAAAACTGACTTGATACTTGATATTTCAAAATTTTTTTTTCAAATTTTTGTCATACCACCTTATATCAAAATACAACGTACGATACCCTGCCCTCATCACACCTAGTTAGCGGCTGACGAGGGCAGGGTATCACACGTATTTATTACACGTATGATGAAATTTAAAAAAAAAATTTGAACAATATGATGTATATTATACTCAATCAAGAAAGAAAACTGACTTGATACTTGATATTTCAAATTTTTTTTTTTTTAATTTTTATCATACAACGTGTAATAAATACAACGTACGATACCCTGCCCTCATCACACCTAGTTAGCGGCTGACGAGGGCAGGGTATCACACGTTCTATTTATTACATGTTGTATTATGAAAATTTAAAAAAAGATTTGAACAATATGATGTATATTAGACTCAATTAAGAAGGAAAACTGACTTGATACTTGATATTTCAAAATTTTTTTTTCAAATTTTTGTCATACCACCTTATATCAAAATACAACGTACGATACCCTGCCCTCATCACACCTAGTTAGCGGCTGACGAGGGCAGGGTATCACACGTATTTATTACACGTATGATGAAATTTAAAAAAAAAATTTGAACAATATGATGTATATTAGACTCAATCAAGAAAGAAAACTGACTTGATACTTGATATTTCAAAATTTATTTTTTCAAATTTTTATCATACAACGTGTAATAAATACAACGTATGATACCCTGCCCTCATCACACCTAGTTAGCGGCTGACGATGGCATGGTATTGCACGTTGTATTTATTACATGTTGTATGATGAAAATTTAAAAAAAAATTTGAACAATATGATGCATATTAGACTCAATCAAAAAGGAAAACTGACTTGATACTTGAAAGCAAACCTTTGACTCCAACTCTGACTCCTCTATTTTTGTCACTTCCCACTCCAACTGCTTTTTATATTGTTACATACACAAATATAGATATCTCTCGATTCACCAACTCAGCAATTCAATTTGTGAACACACCGCAATAAAAAGATATATACGCTCGCCAACAAAACAAAACATAAGTTGCTGACGCCAAAACGGAAGTTTACTCAATGATAGCCTAAAACGGAGTGACCAAATTGACACGTTTCTATGCATAGGCTCCAGCTGAACTTCCGGTTGGAAAACAAAAATTCCTAAACAATAAATAAAATAAATTTGTAAATAAAATTCACATTTTCATCCAATCCGAAGTATTCGCGGGTGAAATGAAAATGACTTCAGTTGATCCGATTTTGGGTCGCGACATTCTATTTAAAATCGGCTTTGAAAAGCCAATAAATCAGAGATAGCTGGGACAGCGAACAGTCCACACCACAAAGGAAGCCGGCGGCATAAAATTTTATACTACAGGTCATATCTCTCACCTACCCCCTAACCTCATGACCCTTACTGTCGACCGACTCTTAAAGGGGCAACCTCCTACAACAACAAGACTACGCCGACTGATACACGATACAAACCGCTAACGACTACTAAAAACACAAGACTCTGCCCACCTAATCAACACCTAACCACTACCACTGGTTCATCTGCCCACTTCTCCACCTACACTACAACTGATTCGGCCACCGGACATTTCACTGACTTTATTATTCAAGACACAACTATCACCAAAAATATCCTTTAAATTCATTTCTATCCCTTCCTTGCTTTTCATGTTCCTTTTTCCAATACAATTTTGAAACTTAAAATCTGTGTTTGTTTTTCCTCGTCACCATATGCTGTTTATCACAATATCATCAAGGGATTATGGCCTACAAAGGGCTGTCTCTTTGGAATTTTTAAAAAACTTAAAAGCTAAGGGTTAAAAGAGGTAAAAAGGGTCACAATTGAACAAGGTGATGAAATGATATCAACCAAACCTTACATCATAGATTTTAACCTACCCAAAATACCAGAAAAATTTAAAATAGGATATTGCATGGAAAGAGTGGAGCAATATATCCCTAACTCTCTAAGGTTTTATAGATGCCAAAAAATTTGGGCACTATGAAGGTAAATACACAGGACCAAAAGTTTGGAAAAAAAAGACCCCACTCATTCAGCATATGAATGCCAAGAACGAGAATATTATGGAAATTGCAGAGGGGACCACCCTGTATATTCGAAAGTGTGTGATAAATGGAAATGAGAAAAAGAAATCCTCTCTATCAAATATATCAGAAACATCTTCGTTAAAACAAATGAATCACTAAGAAGTAACCTACAGCCAAATTACAAAAGTGTGGAGAATGGTACAAATGCCAAATAGTTTATGCTAATGTAATAAGGGGATCAGAATCCGATAAGTACAGAGCTCTTGTCGGGAAATTGGTGCAACTGGGACCGGGCAACTGGCACAAATTCCAAGAACAGCTGAAAAAACAACTTTGTGCTGAAATCACGCCAAAGAAACTTTCACCAAACATACGTTCCGGGAAATATCTGTGGAGGATCCCAAGTCTCCAACTGGAGTAAGTGCAATAGATCTCCAATCCACCCACTGACTCTCAAAATGAATAGGTCCTAGAAGGCCCATGTCTTAAATTCAGAAACAAACAATGAGAAACCAAAAGGCATTACTACACCAGCCAGGCTTGAACCTTCCTCCTGAAGAATAATTAAAGTTCCAATTACCGTCGAACTGGGAAGACAAGGCAACAAACGGTTGTAACTTAAATACAAACCCGAATAGTTACAAAGTCTACTGCAGAATGACAGGATATATATAAAACTCCACAATGTCATTCAAATCAAGCAGTCAATCAGAACTCAAGGAATGGAATGACCCAAATCACCCAAATTCATAAATGGGTCATTTTGGATTTCTATATATACCAACTGTCTTGGACACTGCTTAAGTTGTACTTAGTTAGCTGCTGTTATTCAAACCAACAGTAGACTTACTGACTTCAATACCTCGCAGGCCAGGGTAGGTCTGATTCAACCAATAATTGAATGGAGATGATAGAAAATATCCAACCTCTCTTCAAAACAATCCAGAGACCCCCCCCCAAACATCAATCAAAACCAAAAATTCAATCCACAAGAAAAAACTGAAATAGAACAGTCTAATTCCACAAAAATGAAATCAAAGACAAAATCAATACAACCAAAAGGCATAATACAACTTTTATACAATGGAACTGCAGAGGAATCAGGACCAATTATAAAAAACTTTAACACTTTCGACAAAATATAACTTTTGTGTCGTGAGTAAAGTTGGCCAATTATTCGCACACAAAGAGAAGTAGGAAATATGTTGTAATATTGAATAAGAGGTAAAGTCAAATACTTGGTAATTGTAGAATAATCATACCAAGTCCAATTACTGTCGAATTGACAAGACAGCAAGCAGTCGTAACTGAAATACGATTCTGGTTTGCTGCAAAGACTACTGCAAAATGGCAGGATTTATGGAGCCTCAGAGGATCATACAAACCAAGCAGCCAATCAGGACTCAGGGAATGGAATCACCTAAATGCATGAGTGGACTGTTCTGAATTCCCATAAGTACCAGTGGTCTTGACACTGGTTCAGTTGTGCTTGGCCAGTCACATTGTTCAAACCAATTACTGACTGACTGACTTCAATAGTAATAGTATATTTATTTGATCAGGAATTTATATACATACTAACCCCTTGTCTAGTATGTCTTAGAGCTATTTATAAGAAAAAACGCAACCATTCTTTTATGGTCTAGAAGGGAGGTAGCTAATCGTATACAACAATAACCCAATAGTAGTATGCCTTCAAGAAACATTCCTCAAAGACACCAACCAACTGAACATCAGAAACTATCAACTATATAGTCTCATACAAAAAGATGAACACAGAACCTTGAAAGATGTCATGATCCAGATTAAGTAAGAAATACTCCAACACCAAATCAACTTGCAATACTCCACTTTGGCCCTATCTTGGGCTAGACGGGCGGTCAGAGAGGCCCCCTCCGATCAATCGGTTGGTCACGTCAAGCCCTAGCAGCTATATGATTTTCCTAACCCTATTGCCCTTATGGCAAGCCCCAACCCCTTTTTATCATATGGGTGCTAGAAGGCGGTGGCTGCGGGTCTACATGTCCTGGGAATGATGTTAAACTCTATCTGATGGTGAGGTTCCAGTTTTGGAGGTTTGGGGAATGTGGAGCACCCCTTCATCACCATTGCTCCCTGGTCCACTCTGACCCGGAGTGGTAGTACCTGTTAGGATCCCATCTATGGGTTGAATAGAAAAACACGAGTTTATAAACAAAATTGTATTATCCATTAAGAATTGATTTATTTCAAAACTTTATCGGCATTAAATGACCCACTGAGGTTGATATGCCATAAAACCAAACCAAACTAAAACTAAAACCAAATCAACATTGTTACCGAACTCCAAGTGATTTCTGATAAAGTAACCAATACACAATAAACAATAACCCACTCTTCTGGGCTGGGTCCGGTGGCTTCGGCCACTGGACCAGTGTTAAATTAATGAAATGATCTCAGCGTGCCTTCCCCCCAGGCAACACTTGACCCCTTGATTTAAAGGGGCAGGGCTGGGTTTAATGCCCAGTGCCTTGAGTGGGAATGCCGATGGTATCTATGCATTTTTTGCACCTGCCAACCCATGAGTTTCAGTTTGTGGGTGGTCCCACATAAAAAGACTTTGTGTTATACCCGCTGTTGAGTATTTGGCCGCCATCCTTGGCCAGTTGTAAAAGAACTTAAAGTAAATAAGTAAGTGAGTCAATAAGTCCTGTGGTATTGTTTCCTTTAGGTCCGACGTCCAAGATGATCCAAGTAACAATGAGCTAAGATTAGAATCGGCCAGTATAAATACACCAACAGCAGCAGCAGCAGCACTGCCAGTGATTGGATAAGAAGGCTGGTCACATGGTAGTCGATGAGTCTATAAGTAGAGGTTACCATTTACCTCATGCCTTATATACATTAAAAATTCCAACACCCGCATATGTGGGATGTGAGGTAAATATCCAAATAAACATCTGCTCCTTTTACATTATGCCACATGACCCCCATAAACTAAACAAAATTAAGCAGACTAATAGAACAAATCCCTGAACTCCACTTATTGCTGGGTGACCTTAACAGTCATAACACTATAACGAGGGTACCAGAAAATGAATGTCTTTAGTATAACATTAAACTGCATCTGGTGACCTTAACAGTCATAACACTATAACGAGGGTACCAGAAATGAATGTCTTTAGTATAACATTAAACTGCATCTGGTGACCTTAACAGTCATAACACTATAACGAGGGTACCAGAAAATGAATGTCTTTAGTATAACATTAAACTGCATCTGGTGACCTTAACAGTCATAACACTATAACGAGGGTACCAGAAAATGAATGTCTTTAGTATAACATTAAACTGCATCTGGTGATAAAGTTGTGCTAAGGTCATCTAACCTATCTATGGGTTAAATAGATAAAAAAATGAATATCAAAAAATTGTTACATAATCTATGTGGTTGCATAAGATTATTGTCAATCCCCTGTATTTCTAAAGGGATGGCCCTTTTCATATCACGGGCGGGACTTTCCATGAAATACTTCAGAAAGCCCGCAAAATATGTGAAGTCACGTGGGACCTGGTTGGGTCCTCAGTTTCAGTTTGATGTCGGGCAGAGAAGAAGTCCTGCCTTAACTGGAACTCCTGCATACGCGCGCTATGTTAGTCAGATGTTTAATTACATGAAATGTTTAGTTAAGTAAATAAAAAGCTTAAGAAAATAACATGGTGTTGTGGTTGGTGAATGTCTTGGTAACAAGACTGATCTAGAAGAAGAAATGAGTTAAGTGCGACCGACCACCAAGACGCTAGAAGAGATGTTAGAAGAGACCTAGAAGAAGACGTAAGATAGAAAAGACGTCAGAAGAAGAATAGAAGTAAGTAAAGAAGGGTATACAACAAAATGTTTTTAAAAAATTGAATACCCAACAAGAATGACTCATACAAAATGTTTCAGCATAAAATAACCCATCAAGGGTTGACATGCCATAAAATCCAAACAACCATCAAACAAAAAGAATTGAATACCACAAAAATGAATAAAACAAAACATCTTTGGCAGAAATAATCCAACAAGGGTTGACATGCCATAAAATCCAACCAACCAACAACAAAAAGAATTGAATACCCAACAAAAAATGAATAAAAACATCTTTGGCAGAAAATAATCCAACAAGGTTGACATGCCATAAAATCCAACCAACCAACAAACAAAAGAATTGAATACCCAACAAAAATGAATAAAACAAAACATCTTTGGCAGAAAATAATCCAACAAGGGTTGACATGCCATAAAATCCAACCAACCAACAAACAAAAAAATTGGATACCCAACAAGAATGAATAATACAAAATGTCTTCAGCATAAAATAATCCAACAAAGTTGACATGCCATAAAATCCAACCAACCAACAAACAAAAAGAATTGAATACCCAACAAAAATGAATAAAACAAAACATCTTTGGCAGAAAATAATCCAACAAGAGTTGACATGCCATAAAATCCAACCAACCAACAAACAAAAAAGAATTGAATACCAACAAAAATGAATAAAACAAAACATCTTTGGCAGAAAATAATCCAACAAGAGTTGACATGCCATAAAATCCAACCAACCAACAAACAAAAAGAATTGAATACCCAACAAAAATGAATAAAACAAAACATCTTTGGCAGAAAATAATCCAACAAGAGTTGACATGCCATAAAATCCAACAACAACAAAAACAAAAAGAATTGAATACCCAACAAAAATGAATAAAACAAAACATCTTTGGCAGAAAATAATCCAACAAGAGTTGACATGCCATAAAATCCAACCAACCAACAAACAAAAAGAATTGAATACCCAACAAAATGAATAAAACAAAACATCTTTGGCAGAAAATAATCCAACAAGAGTTGACATGCCATAAAATCCAACCAACCAACAAACAAAAAGAATTGAATACCCAACAAAAATGAATAAAACAAAACATCTTTGGCAGAAAATAATCCAACAAGAGTTGACATGCCATAAAATCCAACCAACCAACAAACAAAAAGAATTGAATACCCAACAAAATGAATAAAACAAAACATCTTTGGCAGAAAATAATCCAACAAGAGTTGACATGCCATAAAATCCAAACAACCAACAAACAAAAAGAATTGAATACCCAACAAAATGAATAAAACAAAACATCTTTGGCAGAAAATAATCCAACAAGAGTTGACATGCCATAAAATCCAACCAACCAACAAACAAAAGAATTGAATACCCAACAAAAATGAATAAAACAAACATCTTTGGCAGAAAATAATCCAACAAGTTGACATGCCATAAAATCCAACCAACCAACAAACAAAAAGATTGAATACCCAACAAAAATGAATAAAACAAAACATCTTTGGCAGAAAATAATCCAACAAGAGTGGACATGCCATAAAATCCAACCAACCAACAAACAAAAAGAATTGAATACCCAACAAAAATGAATCATACAAAACATCTTTGGCAGAAAATAATCCAACAAGAGTTGACATGCCATAAAATCCAACCAACCAACAAACAAAAAAAAATTGGATACCCAACAAGAATGAATAATACAAAATGTCTTCAGCATAAAATAATCCAACAAGAGTTGACATGCCATAAAATCCAACCAACCAACAAACAAAAAGAATTGAATACCCAAAAAATGAATAAAACAAAACATCTTTGGCAGAAAATAATCCAACAAGAGTTGACATGCCATAAAATCCAACCAACCAGTCTGAATGTCACTTACAATGCACTACTTTAGCCACTTTATATCTATCATTAATGACTGCTGTGTTGTGTTCATTTGTAAATGTCTACCGTAGTTTTTATATCTCATTTCTAAAAAATAACATTCATTATAAATATCTTCTATGTAGAAGAACTTGTTATTTCCCTTGCCAAACAAACACTACTGCATTGTAAAGATCTTTTACAAGCTCAAGTTCACTGCAGTTTTAAATGGTCATTGCAATTAGAAATTAGCCAGCCAATTGGATTTAAAGATAAGAATACTTAGCTGAAACGCAAATAAGATATTCAATTTAAAGTTAAGTGCATCTTAGAGATAGGATGTAGCCATTTAAAATTATAAGATTAAGATAAGAAAAATCTCACTTATCATAACTGATAGGAAATAAGATAAGCTACTTAATTTAAAAAAAAAAATCATTTTTGTTTGGGGAAAGTTATTACTTAATGTCAAAGGTTATTAATTAGCATTTTCTAAATGTTACCTGTTTAGCACCTTTTTTATTTATTATTTATTTAACTGTGCACCTTGTTTCCAATTCCTTTCTAAAATCAGGAGGTGTGCTTAGCATAATTGTTATCATCTCCATTTTCTTCTTTATTTTAACTCTTTGTTATCTTCAAGCTATGCACTCCAAATTTTTCCTTTTTTTTTTTCTTTTTTTTTTTTTATAAATTTTTTTAAGGAATGCTCCCTCCAAATTAGCAGCAGAAGCCAGCCTCATACAATCTTTTGATCTGCTTTTTTTCAGGAAGATAAATGTCTTTTATTTGAATTCTTAGATAATTTTGTTAAAATCTCTAAAAGTTTAAAAATTCAATGTAGAATGTAGTTTTTTTTTTCTTTTTAGACAAGATCGTTGTTTTTTGTTTCTACTTGTTTTTCTTTTTCAAAAGATTTTCCAATCTTTTTTCTATGAAAAAAGTTAATTGAGACATATTTATTAAAAGATGTCCAAAATAATCTATTTTACAATAAAATTAAAGGGTCGGTTTAGCTCAGTCGGTAGAGTGACAGGCTAGTAACCTCAAGGTTCCTGGTTCGATACCAGCCCTCACCAACTCAGTGTATAAGTAGCACAAGGATCTGTGCTGTAGTGAGGAGCTGATGGTAGGTGTGGTGCTCCGCCTCAGATGTGAAAAAACAATCTCCTTGGTCTAGCGCTAGTGAAAAGGGGATAAACTCCCTTGCTGTCTGGCTGATACCGACCTTAGGCCACCCCAATTACTTTACTTTTTCTTATATAGTAAGGTCATGTGAGTATTAGGAGGAGAGTCCGTCGTCTAAGTACTTCAAGTGAGTTCTGCACAGAGTAATCTGTGTGTTCTTAAATAGTGGTTAGAACCATCGCCACTGTTAAGGTACGGGGGAGATTGGTCATTCCATTATATCACTTTTTTTACAACAAAATTATCTAAGAATACAAATAAAAAACAAGTTTATTTTCCAAAAAAAAGCAGATCAAAAGAGTATGTGACGTTGGATTCTACAACTAATTTGAAGAGTGCATTCCTTTAAAAAAAAAAAAAGTTTTAAAAATTCAGATGTGCATAGCTTTGAAGATAAGCAAGCCTTTTACTACCAAGTTTTATTAAAAAAAAGTTTTGGATATGTAAAATTATGCTTTGAGTATGACATTTTAAGGGTTAAAATGAAATTAAACTCCTGTGTCTCAGTTTGAGTGAAATAGTTAAACTGGTTACTACAATCAGGAACCGCCCTGTCGGCTGGGGTGTTAGAATGCACCGACTGCACCTCTGCAGAGGGGTAAGACTCTCCCAATGGGGCCACCTGTTGGCCGTGGGTGGCGACCCGTGATGCTTAAGGATAGAACCCAGGTGGATGAGCAGTTCATGACTTGCAATACTCCACTTTGGCCCTATCTTGGGCTAGACGGGCGGTCGGAGAGGCCCCCTCTGATCAATTGGCTGGTCACGTCAAGCCCTAGCACCTATATGATTTTCCCAACCCTATTGCCCTTATGGCAAGCCCCAACCCCTTTTTATCATATGGGTGCTAGAAGGCGGTGGCTGCGGGTCTACATGTCCTGGGAATGACGTTAAACTCTATCTGATGGTGAGGTTCCAGTTTTGGAGGTTTGGGGAATGTGGAGCACCCCTTCATCACCAGTGCACCCTGGTCCACTCTGACCCGGAGTGGTAGTACCTGTTAGGGTCCCATCTATGGGTTAAATAGAAAAATGTATTCATAAAAAAAATTGTATTATCCATTAAGAATTGATTTATTTCAAAACTTTATCGGCATTAAATGACCCACTGAGATTGATATGCTGTAAAGCAAAACAAAACCAAATCCTTTTGAATAAACATAAATTAATGGTAGTTGTCTAGTGCAGTAACAGATTGTGATTCCTCATTGGCCAGGTTTCTACAATATATCACCTGTCTTCACCAAATTAATACTGATGGAATATCTATATAAAGAGCAGTTGTGTGTCCGGAGGAAACTATGAAAATAAAATAAGTAAACTTTTGACATATTGAGCAAGGACTACTGTGATAGTGTTGCAGGCAAAAGACTGTGTCAGGGAATTTTGCAGCTGGGGAAATTGAGTACAGTGGTTGGTTTCGGTTGTCACTTTACACAAACAATTTCACTATCTGTATAGAAAAACATCATTTTAATTTTCCATATTGTCTTTTCTTATTGTTGGATTGCATTTCAAACCATACATATATATATATATATGAAGTTAAGTAAACAAACAAATGTGTTTATTTTTTTATATGGCTTTAAGCCAACAATTTTTGGAGGATATGTGCTTAATTGAAGTCATACCTAATTTTGAAAATTAATTAGTTAATAATTAATGAATTTAGGCGGGCATATATGTTCAAATGTAAGGCTAAACGAATCCAGAAAATGTCAATCCCTGAATGTACATTTCAACCTATTAGGTCTTATCAGCAAGGTTATAGACATGGGAGACTGCTCCGTGTGTGACTCGAAACCTCGACTGTCAAGCTGACAGGTGAAGTCTCTAACTGTTACACTAGCTTGCCATTCCTACATTCTTTGTTCGTTTTGAAACTTATTTATATTCCACTTTTTATTGACTTGCTACACGGCAGTATGAAGTTAAGTAAACAAACAAATGTTTATTTTTTTATAAGACTTTAAATTTGTTTCATGTAATAATTTATTTTAACTGTAACAAACTCAGCTTATTATAGCATCTTCTGGCCTGGAGCAAATGTCTAAAGATGGTTGTGTTTTGTCAGATCTGGTTTTTAAGATGTGCCTCAATAAGTTGAACATGATAACACTTATTCAAAAGCCTGTAGACTCTACTTGTCTCTGCTATAATACTGTTCTATACATTTCAAGTATACCTTTGTACCTTAAAAATTAGATCTGATTAGAAAAAATGAGTAAGATTTTTGGATTCATCAGAAAAAACTGCTTTAAAATCAGCTATTATATATTTGACCATGAAAACATTGCAGACCAGTGTAATGAATGATCCCTATATAACATAACAGAAAAAACATTAAAGATTATAAACAGAGTGATGCATTTATCATCATCAAGTTGTACCAACAGTTCACCATCATCTATGAGAGGTGCTTGTGTTGGCTTGGTCAGGAGGATGGACAAAAGCCATCTGAATTTGACCTAATTAGAAAAAATGATTTTTGGGTTCAGCGTAAAGAACTGACTCAAAATCAGCTATTTTACCTTAAAAACAAAGCAGATAAATAAAAATAATAAATAAATAAATGAAATAAAAAATAATAAATAAATAATAATAAATAATAATGATAATAAATAATAATAAATAAATAAATAAATAAAAACATGACTTTCATCAACATGTACCAACTTCTCTCTCTCCCTCATACGCACACACAAAGACAAGCGCGCTCGGAAAGTAATGCATCCGATTTCTTTCTACGGAAACTAAAACAGACATGGGGAAGACAAAGATATTGTTGATTTTGGTTTCTTTGCTTAATGGCATATCAAACTTTGTGGATTATTTAGTGAGTAATCCGTTTTTGTAGAAGAACAATAGTGGTACTAATAACCCATACTAGGGAGGGAGATGACGGGTTCATACTTTTCTGTAATTAATGTTCATTTTCATCTTTTCTTTTTTTTCTACAGGAGGTGTTATTTCCAATTTAGGAAAATTCTTGGAACATCCTAATGAAGAAGTCCAGTTGGCTGTTGTGTACATCTTTATTCTGTTAATGGGAGATTCTGATGTGGATTATCTGTTGATGTCAAAACTTCAACAACAACTAACTCGAGCTGTTATCTTGATACTCTCTTCATCTGATCACACAATCTTGTTGACAACTACCATTGGTTAGTATTAATGTTTGATCAGTTACAGTATATATGTTAAATAGTCACATTCTTATTCTTTTTATTCATTGAAACAGCTTACGGCGCCTCGTTCATTTTCACCCTTTGACTGGCAAACCTTTGCGAATGTTGTAGCATAGCTCCTGGCTGAGTCGGGAGAGATCCCCGCTTGGACAAAATATTCTTCCCAATCTTCAGTTTTAGATCCTGTTCCCGGCGCCATGTTGGATTTTGTGTAAAGTATTCAACTCTATTACAAGATGAATGCAAGACTAGAGTTTGGTAGGTGGCTTATATGGAGCTTTGGATTGTTCCATTATGAACTTGCCTGAGTTCATAATGGAACAATTCAAAGCTCCATATAAGCCACCTACCAAACTCTAGTTTTAGTCTGGCATTCATCTTGTAACAGAGTTGAATACTTTGCACAAAATCCAACAGTTATCTTTATATTAATATGCTTGTTCCTTAATCTTCTGACCATTATCATCTTGTAACACCCTCTGGTTAAAATATTTGATCAGTTAAATAGTCACATTCTTATTCTTGTATATATGTTGTTTTGCCTTCTCAGGCAATTCTTTCACTGAAAATATTTCTTTTAATAACTGAACCAACATTAGGTAAGGATTACTACCTTATCATATGGGTGCTAGAAGGCGGTGGGTGAGGGTCTACATGTCCTGGGAATGACGTTAAACTCTATCTGATGGTGAGGTTCCAGTTTTGGAGGTCTGGGGAATGTGGAGCACCCCTTCATCACCATTGCTCCCTGGTCCACTCTGACCCGGAGTGGTAGTACCTGTTAGGGTCCCATCTATGGGTTAAATAGAAAAATGTTTTCATAAACAAAATTGTATTATCCATTAAGAATTGATTTATTTCAAAACTTTATCGGCATTAAATGAACCACTGAGGTTGATATGAAGTAAAACAAAACAAAAACAGTTTTCCTTCTCATAGATTGGTTGCCATGTTTTTGACGTGTTATGTCAACATACAAACATATGATCAATATGTAGTTGGAGGCGCGTGGTCTAATGGTTAGAGTTGTAGGAAATGGACTTGTTGACCCGAGTTCAAATCCTGGACGAAGCTACAGTTCACATTTTTTTTTACTCCTTTTATTGTATAATTCGTTACTAGTATACTTTCCTATATTTCTACACTAGAAGCGGCTACCTGGCTTTGCCTGAGTTGAAGGTGAGGGCAAAATAGTTAGTCTCACAGATCCATTATTACTGAATTGTGAATTAGATCCTCACAGGATGCCAGATTAAAATCCCTACATAAAAAAGACCTTGCATTGATCAGGCTTGTTACGGCATCAGAAAAAAAAGTGCACAGTCAATCTGAAAAGAAAAATCAGTGTCTCCTATTTAAAATATTAAACACAAAAAAATCTATGCTGTTACTATTTAAATTTTAATCTTTAATTTATCCTCATGATGTTAAGTTTCTGACCGCCATCCTTGGCCAGTTGTAAAGGACTTAAAATAAGTAAGTCCTGAGCTATAGAATCCTTTGGTAAGTGAATAAGTCCTGAGTTATGTAATCCTACGTAGTGTCAAAGGTCCAGTGATATAATCCTATGTTCCGTCGTCCATAAAGGTTCAAGTAGTTATGAGTAGGTATGACCAGGACAGCCGGTATAAATATCAATAGCAGCAGCAGAGTACTGCCAGTGATTGGCCAAGAATATTGTCACATGATTATCGCCGAGTCTATAAATAAGAATGGGCATTGGCACACACCTTATATATAAAAAATCTCAACACATGAATATAAATCAAATCTTCATTATTTTTGCTCAAAAAGCAAGATATGGTGATAGTGAATATGTACTTTGTCATTAATTGTTTTATTTTCGTAGTTTCCTACAGACATACATACACACACACAACTGTCCATTATATATGTACTAGAAGTGGCTACCTGGCATTGCCTGGGTAGACGGGGGATAATAAAAAGTTAGTCTCAGAGATCCATTAGTTGTTTTGGCCTAACAATTGATTTATGTTTTAATGACTTTTTATTCTCTTACTATTCAAATCCTAATTCTTAAATATCTTCATGAATATGAATAAGATATTCAATAGTTTTGCACAAAAACCAAGCTCTGGTGATAATGAATGTTTATATATATTTACTTTGTTGTTAATTGTTTTATTTTCGTAGTTTCCTCCAGACATACATACACACAACTGCTTTTAAATATGTATATATATATATATATATTTTTAAAAAAGAAGGTCTGCAAAATGTATTATATTTTTAGAAAAAAATTTAAAAGAATAAAAAAAATGTTTTTCTAAAAACATAATACATTTTGCGGACCTTCTTTTTTATAAAATATTGAGTTTTCTCCCGTTGGACCCAGAACAACATTTTATATATATATATATATATATATATATATATATTGGTTAGTAGGTTGATTTAGAAGGCTATCACAATGCAGGTGTAAAGAAAAAACTATAATATGGTAACAATGGTGTTGTGTGTTAACCTGTATTTGATTCTTGAATTTTCGAGATAAAATCTCTTTTTCAAAAGATTATTGGAACTGAAGCAGTCTAGTTATAGCATTTCTTTTTAAATTAATTTTTTTTTTTTTGAAAATGATGGTATTTTTATATAACTGTATTCTCGTGTTGTATGTTTACGTGAATGTGTTTTTTTTGTACTTGTGCGTATGTTGTCATGCGTGTGTCCATGAAAATGCGTGTGGGTTGTGACGTTATGACTGTATCCTAGTGTGGGATTGCACGTGTGTATGTGCGCATTAAAGAGCGTATTTGTGTTTGGTGGCCATGGTGATGTATAATATTTAGTGTTGGATGTAATATAAATCAATTTAATCATTTATTATTATTAATATTAATATATTATCAATATTATTATTATATTTATTTGTTTATTTACTTATTTATATCTAATTCATTTTATCTTTTTTTTATTTTATATATATATAGATTACTCTGTTTTGATTATTTTAATTTAAATCCCAGATTTGTATCTTTTATTCTTTGTCTCTTCACATCCCATCTACGGGCAAAATTATCTTTCCAGTTATATGAAATTATTTCTTGCTTTTCTATTTTTCAAAAATATTTCCTCCTCATCTGTCTGTTTTTGCAATTAGTTTTCCTTATGTACTCTTCCCTGTAGTTATTTTTTCCCTATCATTTATGCTTATTGCTACTCATATCTCTCTCTCTTTCTCTTGTTCTTTCTCTTGTTTCTTTCTCTCTCTCACACTCTCTCCTTTAGTTTCTTTCTCTCTCTCACACTCTCTCCTTTAGTTTCTTTCTCTCTCTCACACTCTCTCCTTTAATTTCTTTCTCTCTCTCTCACACACTCTCCATTAGTTTCTTTCTCTCTCACGCCCTCCCTGTTTCTCTCTGTCTCCCCCTCTCTCTCTCCCCTTTCCCCTCTCTCTTCCTCATTACTTAATCTCTATCTCTTCTCTCTCTTCATTCCTCATTACTTTCTCTCTATCTCCCTTGTTACTTTCTCTCTCTCTCTCTTTCATTACTCCATTTTTCTTTCTTTCTCTTTCTCTACTTTCTTTTTCCCTTTCTCTTTCTCTCTCATTACTTTGTAATTACTCTTTCTTCCTTAAACATCTGGTAATGATAAGAATAAAAGTGCGAATCTTAATGTCTATCATTCTTTTAACAGACAGACAGACAAAACAACTTTCACCTCTTCTTAGTTTGGAAAACCATATAATTTACGGCAAAGTTATTTCACTCTAAATTGTTTTACTATTTCATAGAATTTAAATTTTTATTGATTTTTCTTTTTCATTTTTTGTTTCATGTGGATGACATTAACTTTATAAACTGTTCCTAAAAATATGAATTAAAATCTAAAACTGAATTCCTTTATAATGAATATATCTCTTCCAGACTTTTTACAATAATTATTATTATCACCTGGATTTTAAAACATCCTAATTCTATGTCTTCACATGTACTTTAGCATTTATAACAATATTGTGTCATAGTCCAATTATGTAAATGCTTTGCTTAAAATTTTATCTTAAAAGCAACCTCCTCCCCTTTCCAAAGAAAGGTGACTTTGGAAACAGTAAGAACTACAAGTATAAATCTTACTGCTATAACTGCTAAGATATATATATATATATAAGTTAAAAGAAAGGAAATGAATCCGACAATATGAGTAAGAAAAGGTGGAATGAAAACATCACACAATGCTGTTAAAGAAGAAAACAATTTATAATATAATCATAGCTGATACTGATCAATATTTCGATTTTACAAAAATCATCATCAGAGCTCATTCACTCCCGTAGTTGTTTGGGTCGGAGAGGAAAGTCAAATGAGTTTACGACTGCCCACGTTAGTGAATATTGTAACGTCTTTCGTTTTTTGCAGTATTAAGGTTTTTTGTTTTGTAAACTCATTTGACTTTCCTCTCCGACCCAAACAACTATGGGAGTGAATGAGCTTGATGATGATTTTTGTAAAATCGAAATATTGATCAGTATCAGCTATGATTATATTATAAATTGTTTTCTTCTTTAACAGCATTGTGTGATGTTTTCATTCCACCTTTTCTTACTCATATATATATATATATATAAAATGTTGTTCTGGTTCCAATGGGAGAAAATTTAATATTTTATAAAAAAGAAGGTCCGCAAAATGTATTGTTCTCAGAAAAAATGTTTTATTCTTTTTATCTTACATACGCAACATGTGTTTCAGATATTCTGGTATCTTCTTCAGGCTTTGGTCAATACATATATTGATATATATATATATATATATATACACACATAGGTTGTGCCTGTTTCTTCAAATTTTCTATTAAGTAATATATATATCTATATATGTGTGTGTATTTGGGCAGCATTCTTTCATTTATACATGTAGAATTAAACGAAAGACACATCTCCTGTTTAGCAATTTTATTTTTGATCTTTTCGAGTTTTCTGGCCAACTTTTTGATATTATTGTGTCAATATTGTGTCATAGTCCAATTATGTAACTGCTTTGCTTAAAATGTTATTTTAAAAGCTATATCCTCCCCTTTCCAAAGAAAGGAGACTTTGGAAACAGTAAGAATAAATCTTACTGCTATAACTGCTAAGATTTGTATATATATATATATATATATATATATATATATATATATATATATATATTTGTTTGTTTGCTTAACCTCATACTGTCGTGTAGCAAGTCAATAAAAAGTGGAATATAAATAATTTTCAAAACGAATGAAGAATGTGGAATTGGCAAGCTAGTGTAACGGTTAGAGACTTCGCCTGTCTGCTTGATAGTCGAGGTTTCGAGTCACACACGGAGCAGTCTCCCATATCTATAACCTTGCTGATGAGACCTAATAGGTTGAAATGTACATTCAGGGATTGACATTTTCTCGATTTGTTTAGCCATTACATTTGAACATATATGCCCGCCTAAAATTCATTAATTATTAACTAATTAATTTTCAAAATTAGGTATGACTTCAATTAAGCACATATCCTCCAAAAATTGTCAGCTCAAAGCCATATAAAAATAAACACATTTGTTTGTTTACTTAACCTCATATATATATATGTGTGTGTGTATTTGGGCAGCATTCTTTCATTTATACATGTAGAATTAAACAAAAGACACGTCTCCTGTTTAACAATTTTATTTTTGATCTTTTTGAGTTTTCTGGCCAACTTTTTAATATTTGGGTGGAATTCGTGGATAAGTACTCGGGACCTGAACTTTGGTGGACTTATCTACAAATTCCACCCAAATATTAAAAAGTTGGCCAGAAAACTCGAAAAGATCAAAAATAAAAATGTTAAACAGGAGATGTGTCTTTTGTTTAATTCTACATATATATATATATATATATATATATTAGAAAAACATGACCCATTAAGTCACCCATTGAGCTCTGGGTAGATAATTGGGATTAGGGAAAAGAGTTTGCAAAGTGAATTAAATTTTTTAAAAAGATATGGACGAAAAGTTAAAAAAACAAAACATTAAAATCATTTTTAAGATTTCTAAGAAAGGGAACGTTTGACATAAATTAAATTTAAATAGATCATGGAATTTTATTAAGCTATGGGCCCATCTGCGACTGAATCTTAACAGATAAGTAGTGTGAGAAGTTAGATTGTCCATCTCACAATCACTCTCCCATATCTCTCTTTACACACATAGAGAAAATAACATATAACGAGGAGGTAATCAAAATATAGAGAGGGGGAAAGTGATAGGCATAATGTGAAGTAATGGAATTTTTTCAAATATCCAAATACAAATTATCACTGCGTTATTTGGACTATTGTCTCCATCTTCATTGTTATTTGTACAACGTTTCGGCCGATATACCCTCCGGCCTTCTTCAGGTATTTCTTGTCGGACTCGGGAACCTTCTTTTCGAACTCAGGAACTTTCTGGCTCTGATGGCTCCCGAATATGACAAGAAAGTTCCCGAGTTCGAAGAAGTTCTCAAGTCCAACAAGAAATACCTGAAGAAGGCCGGAGGGTATATCGGCCGAAACATTGTACAAATAACAATGAAGATGGGGACAATAGTCCGAATAACGCAGATAATACTAATCTTCAAGCCTCATCTCAAACAATCAGAGAAATAACAAATTATCATGTCTTATCTAAAAAATTCAGAGAAATCTTTTTTCTCTGTTAGTCTGTCAATCAAGTATGGCTAAAGCTTGTTTTTATTAGGGGTCCATAAACATTAACTTTTGAATGTTGTTTATTAACTCATAAATCCTCAAAAATATGATGTTATACTTGTAGTTATTGCTGCAATAAACAACAATGAATAAATTCATGGCTTGTTTAGGACACCTTAAAATCCTGCTCATAAGCTTTTTCACCTCTTATTAAAAGATATACTTGAAACCATTCAACTGTGTAAAAACAAATGATTATTATTATCATATAGTAATAGGTTCTTTAAACCATATAATTGTGTATAAATTATTAGTATTAGATTTGAATAGTTAAAACCATATAATTGTGTATAAATAATTAGATTAGACCTGGGAACCTTCTTTTCGAACTCGGAAACTTTCTTGTCGTAATTGGGAGCCATCACGGAACTTTGAACCTAACCCTTTATTTATTCCACGGGGGTATCCTGAGTCCGACAAGAAATACCTGAAGAAGGCCGGAGGGCATATCGGCCGAAACATTGTACAAATAATAATGAAGATGGGGACAATAGTCTGAATAACGCAGATAATACTAATCTTTAAGCCTCACCCCAAACATTCAGAGAAATAATTTTTTAAATTTTACTTTTCTGTTTATAAAGACAAGTAAAAAGTTTATAGGATCTTTTTAAACAAATGAGCCTAAGGAATGTTAAAGCTGCACAGATGATTGTACAACATAGTATAATTCAGGAACTTGTTATTGAAGTAAGTCAGTCAGTCAACAATTGGTTTGAGCAATGTGACTGGCCAAGCACAACTGCACCAGTGTCAAGACAACTGGTATTTATGGGAATTCAGAACAGTCCACCCATGCATTTGGGTGAGTCCATTCCCTGAGTCCTGATTGGCTGCTTGGTTTGTAGGGTCCTCTGAGGCTCCATAAATCCTGCCACTTTTCAGTGGTCTTTACGGCATCTCAGAATCGTATTCAGTTACAACTGTTTGCCGTCTTGTCTTGCCAATTCGACGGTAATTGGACTTAGTATTCTATACTTGTGATGTACGAGTTCAAACTGGGCTGTGGAAATAAACCCAAATATTAGTTAAGAAAAAGTTGAACATACAGTTGATCACAGTACAGTAACCAGATGTATTATTTAGATTTTTCAGACTGTTGTCCACATCTTTATTGTTATATACACAATACTTCAAACGATGTGCCCTCCGGCCTTCTTCAGGTTTTTCTTCTTTAGGAGCCCTCATGGAACTTTGAACCAAACCTTTAATTTAATCCGCTGGGGTAGACTGTTCTCATTCTGTTAATATTAATAATACAAATTATCAAGTCTCATCTCAAAAATTCAGTAAAATAGTAACCAGATGGTACAAGAAATGTTGCTTGGGTAGAAAGAACCTTGACAAAGCAAGATAGGCCTAAAACCATGGATTTTGTAATTGTAGAATAATCATACTAAGTCCAATTACCGTTGAATTGGCAAGACAAGACAGCAAGCAGTCGTAACTCAATACGATTCTGGTTTGCTGTCAAGACTACTGCAAAATGGCAGTATTTATGAAGCCACAGAGGATCATACAAACCAAGCAGCCAATCAGGACTCAGGGAATGGAATCACCCAAATGCATGAGTGGACTATTCTGAATTCCCATAAGTACCAGTTGTCTTGACACTGGTTCAGTTGTGCTTTGCAGTCACATTGTTCAAACCAATAGTAGACTGACTGACTTCAATATACACCAACTGCAAAGGGCTAAGACTTCCCCCAATGTGACCACTTGTTGGCTATGGGTGGCGACTTGTGATGCTTAAGGATGTAATCCTAGAAGCTGAGCCATCTATAACATGCAACACTCCACTTAGGCCCTTTATTTAGGCTAGATGAGCAGTTGGAGAGACCCCCTTCGATCAATCATCTTATAAGTTTTAAACTTATACGATCATCCCTATTGCTCTTATGGCAAGCCCAAACCCTTTTTTATCATATGTATATTTACCAACCCCTCCGCACAAGCAGGATGTGACACAAGGTCAATTTCTTAAGCGGAGTTCAACAGGTTTGAATAGTAATCATACTCCAAACTAGTGAGTATCACTTGGAGAGTAACAGGTGAGCTTGGCATCTCACAGTCCAGTGTGTTTCAACTTTACAGAACTCTGAACCAAAAATTTATCTAATCCATTGAGGTAGACTGTTCTCATTCCGTTAATATTAATAATAAAGATTATCAAGTCTCATCTCAACAATTCAGACAATACTCCAAGCTGGTGGGTATCCCAGTGTGTTCAACTTTACAGAACTCTGAACCAAAATTTATCTAATCCATTGGGGTAGACTGTTCTCATTCCGTTAATATTAATAATAAAGATTATCAAGTCTCATCTCAACAATTCAGACAATACTCCAAGCTGGTGGGTATCCAGTGTGTTTCAACTTTACAGAACTCTGAACCAAAATTTATCTAATCCATTGAGGTAGACTGTTCTCATTCCGTTAATATTAATAATAAAGATTATCAAGTCTCATCTCAAAAATTCAGACAATACTCCAAGCTGGTGGGTATCCTGTGTGTGTTTCAACTTTACAGAACTCTGAACCAAAATTTATCTAATCCATTGAGGTAGACTGTTCTCATTCCGTTAATATTAATAATAAAGATTATCAAGTCTCATCTCAAAAATTCAGACAATACTCCAAGCTGGTGAGTATTACTTTGAGAGTAACAGGTGAGCTTGGCATTTCACAGTCCAGTGTGTTTCAACTTTACAGAACTCTGAAACAAAATTCATCTAATTTCATTGGGATAGACTTTTCTCATTCCGTTAATATTAATAATAAAGATTATCAAGTCTCATCTCAAAAATCTCAAAAATTCAGACAATACTCCAAGCTGGTGAGTATTACTTTGAGAGTAACAGGTGAGCTTGGCATTTCACAGTCCAGTGTGTTTCATCACTGCAAAAGCATCCGGAGCTTCCAAATTGTCTCATGTTACCAAAATATTACTAGGTTTTGACTGACTATATAAGCAAACATCAAGGAAATTCTATGGCAAGTGATTTGATAAGTTAACCCCAACTAATTCCTCATCATACTCTATGCATTAAATTAAATCAAATAATCAAACTGTGAGTCAATGACACCCCAATTAACCTCATCACCTACACCCTGCTGATTTGGGTTATATTCCCTACATTAAATCAAGCTGTTTCCTTTCCTCACTGATTAAAATCATGCCCTCAACTTTACATTGACCCAATTCACTTAACTTCTAAGTAGAAGAAAAAAATGTGATTAGTGATAACTGTTTTCCTTGAACTGGTAATCTAGATGTTGGAATAAAAGTAAGGCTTCTAGAGTAAGGAACTCATTCGGAAATATATTACCTTTGCTGTTTTGTAAAAATATGTGTAATATTACGAAATATGGGAGTAAGATGAGGAAACTAATCCCCATTTACTTTTGGATTCTTCTTCTTCTTCTTCTTCTTCTTCTTCTTCTTCTTCTTCTTCTTCTCATTTTAATATTAGAATTTATTTTTAAACTAACCCTAGCTATAACCCTAACCCTTACAGTAAATTACTTATGAAAACAAATACGAAAAATCGAATAAATTTCTCAATTTTTTGTCTGTTTCTACTTATTCTTGTTCTTCTCCTTCCTTCTTCTTCTTTTTCTTATTCTTATTCTTTTTCTAATATTAAAGCTTAATTTCAACCTATCCCTCGCTATAACCTTAACCCTAACCCTAACCCTTACCGTAAATTACTTACAAAACCCCCCCCGAAAAATTGAACAAATTTCAAATTTTGTGTATGTTTCTACCTGTTTTTCTTCTTCTTTTTCCTCTTTTTATTCTAATATTAAAGCTTAATTTCAACCTATCCCTCGCTATAACCTTAACCCTAACCCTAAATTACTTACCCCCCCCCCCCGAAAATTGAACAAATTTCAAATTTGTGGTATGTTTCTACCTGTTTTTCTTCTTCTTCTCTTCTTTTTCTTATTCTTATTCTAATATTAAAAGCTTAATTTCAACATAACCTTAGCTATAACCCTAACCCTAACCCTAAATTACTTTACAAAAAAAATATCCTGGGCAAAGTATGAACCTTCCATTCCACCAGCTATATGTTAACTAGTACCATTACTTTTCCTACAAGAATGGCTTTGCATCTCTCTCTNGCATTAAAAATCCCATAAATTTAGATTATGCCATCAAATCAAACCAAAAGTATACATATGTAGCAATTAAAAATAAAGTATATAAGTATATATTTATTACAATGCTTATTTTATATTATCTATATTATTACTTAATGTTCCACTAGAAATCATAGATCCTTGATATTCTAAGTTTGAAAAAATTATGTGGAGAAATAGTGTGAACAAACACGGAGGTTTTTAAATGGATGGAAATTATTAGTCAATGTCCAACATTTTGGTTTATTAAAGGAAACTTCCTTTCAGGACAATGGAATTATTCAAGAAGAAAAAAAGGATTTATGTAGTTATAAAATGTAGGATTATGTTTGAATGCGTTTGAGTTGGAAAATGTGTAGGAAAAGGTTTGTTACGTTGTTGATTGTTGCTTACATAAATGAAATAGGTATATAGTGACATAGTTTCTATCATAAATATAAGATTAGTTACCTATGGCAGTGCTGGACTTACCTATAAACTACAGCTTAAGGCTGAAAAAATAAAGTTCCAATTACCGGTCGAACTGGAAGACAAGGCAACAAACGGTTGTAACTGAAATACAAACCCAATAGTCACAAAGTCTACTATCAGGAATGACAGATATATAATAAGACTCCACAATGTCATTCAAATCAAGCAGTCAATCAGAACTCAAGGAATGGAATGACCCAAATCACCCAAATTCATGAATGGTCATTCTTGATTTCTATAATCACATACCAACTGTCTTGGACAATGTAACGTATGTGCCTTTTTTCGGCGATCTAAAACGATATCTGTAGCGTGTGTGGTATTTTACACAGTACCCAAACGCATACGTAATGTGTGATCGGCGGTGATATATTCAGCAGAGTACTAAAATGGTCTTCTGCGTGGTGGTCAATCTGGATCAAAAAATACTACCAACGCGAGAAAAGTATGTTCACAACTGCCAGCCTTTATTATCGTAGTGTCTTGTGGTGTATCAGGAGGAGGGAAGGCAGGAGACAGGGAGAGAAGAAATATTAAACTACCGTCATCCCACACAGGACCAAGGGCAGGTCTTTACCTAACGCTGTCTCCAAATCAAAAAGAGGCTGGCGCCTTTCTTGTTGTTCCACGTCACCACGTGACTTCCGGTTCCAGTCAACACCCGACTTCCGGTTGACACTCAATTCTCCATTTCGGGAGTCATGCACCGGTCAAACTGTTTTGTATTCATTACTCTCTCACTTATTCTTTCTTCCTCCTTTTCTAATATAGTAGATCTCGCTCACAAGCCAGGACAATATCCCCATCTTGCTACAACACTGCTTAAGTAGTAGCTGCTATTATTCAAACCAACAGTAGATTACTGACTTCAATAAAGGTACACACCCTTAGAGCCTCATTTTTTTAATATATTTTTTATTCATAATTAACATTAATTCATCAGAAATTATATCGGGATATTGATCTTGCTATGAAAATATCGAAATCATCAAACTTAAAATTGGTTGACTTTCAGATATTTTGAAAGCCTTGGTCAAAATGCTTTTATAAACCAATTTTAGGAGTAGGGAGCCCTAGAAACTATTTTACAGACAAAAAAATATACAAAAAGTTACCATTTGTTGCAACCCCCCCCCTCAAATTTGGAGAGCTAAAAATCAACTCTGCCAATTTTTGAATTTGAAGCTCAAAATTTGGGGATTGGCTAACTTTATCTTTTACTTTGAAGTCAGTCCAATCAGTCAACTATTGCATCTGGATCATCTATTCGAGAGATATCGGGCAATGTGTGCGCGGGGCTGAGGGATAAAGAACATGGCTGTCTCACTGGGTTAGATATTAAAGCCAGTAGGTCTTTGTGGACGGACATTTTCGCGGCCCAAAATGAAGATAAATAAAAAGGGAAAAAAAGAAGAAAGAAACACATAAAAAAGATATAAGAGAAGGCAACGAATAAAAGAAAGATTAAAGAAATTCGTAATATACAGGTGATGTACATAGAAAATATAAATAAAGGTAAATGAAAAATATGAAGTAAAATGATGAAAATAAAATTAACAGTGAAAAAAGGTGAATAGAAAGAAGGAAAGATAAAAGAAGGAAAAGTAGAAATAGAATAAGAAAACAAAAGGAAAAACATGTCAAAGATCGTAGTAAACTGTTGAATAATAAAAGTAGCACCTGCACGCACACACACCTCAGATGCAAAAACAATGGGATAGACTGGCACTGTCCGGCTGATGCAGACAATAGGCCACTCTGCAGGCTTTACTTACTATTGTGTACATGCAAACTGTCATATAAAATTCTAACAAGATAATGGTACAAATTACGATTCAAAACTTAGATCTATGCAGTAAAGTGGGAGTTGATGGTAGTTGTGGTGCTCCACCTCAGATGCAAAAATAATCTCCCTGGTCTAGTACTAGTGAAAATGGGACAGACTACATCATAGTTCGACTGATGAAAATTACCTAAATAAAACAAATAAAAAATATTTTTTATTTATATATCTTATAATAATGGAGATTGTGTATTTTACTGTCTGTAACTGAAACTATATTACTACCCAAGTCACAATTCCCTTAGTTATTTACATCACATTCACCATGATTTCCTTTTTATTTAAATCTCTCTTATTGATAACATTTAGCTCAGTCGGTAGAGTGTTCGGCTAGAAACCACAAGGTTCCAAGTTCGATACCGGTCCTCGCCAACTCAGTGTATGAGTAGCAAAGGGATCTGTGCAGTAAAGTGGGAGCTGATGGTAGTTGTGGTGCTCCACCTCAGATACAAAAACAATCTCCCTGGTCTAGCGCTATTGAAAAGGGGACAGACTACATCATAGTTTGACTGATGCTGACAATAGGCCACTCTATTAGCTTTACTTTCTATTATGTACATGCAAACTCTCATATAAAATTCTAAGAAGATAATAGTCCAAAACACAGCTCGAAAAACTGTGTTCAAGTTATCTGAAATCAAAGGAAGATAAGGAAATTTTTCAAATCCTGACTTAACCCCCGTCATTCTCAAGGTCTTTCACCAATTGAACTAGTCTGGGATGAAATAGGCCGTAAAGTTTAAAGTGAAGTGCCTAAGAATAAGGAAGAGTTGTTTACTCATTTACACACTGCTTCGGAATCACTTCCAACAACATACTTTTACAAATTACGAGAAAGAATGCCAAAAATTTACTGAGCAGTTATAAACGCTTGTGGTGGATTCTTTGATGAAAAGGAAATATAAATTTGGTTTAATTGAAATTATAATTATTTTATATTCATTATGATTTAAATCATTGCAAGCAAGCGAAGAAACTTTGATTTTAGGATTTAAATTATTATATGCAAACATATTTAATTATCTAAATTATTGCATGGAAACATAGAAAAAGTAAATTTGTTTCTTTAAAGACATGAAACTGGATTCATTTTTTTTTAAGTTTAGAGAAAATCAATTTGTATTAAGGTCACCAGTTTGAGGTCAATAAAATATTCAAACATTTAAAGACACCATAAAACATTCAATTACTGCAGGCACATGGCATAAATAACAAGACTCAATATTAAAACAAACAACTTGTATTGAGAAAAAGTTTACAAAAGGTAACGCATAATACCGAGCAAAGTTCTTGTGCTTTGTCATACTTTAAAGTGACGTGGATTTGGTTAGAAGAGTAATTTCTTTCTAGTTGGGATCCGAAAAGTTGTTTTTTATAGTCCTCAGGTAGGCTCCAAAAGGGTGTCTATTTGATAGATTTCCTTTTAGGCGCGAACATCTCTGATTGGTTGAAAATGTACAAATTTTTATTTTAATTTTCTTCTTTTACTAGGGTGTGCAATCCCATGCGCAAACTATTAATTTTTGTCATTTAACTTTTGTTCGTCATAGTAAGAACTTCTGGTCCGCCACAATACACTACCAAAGTATTGAACTAAAAACATTGTTTAAATACTTTTTAAATCCTTATTCTAAACAATACTGGTTAAGAAGACATTTTAATACCTTATGTTTTATTTATTTATTTATTATTTTTGGTATTTTCTCTCCTCCTTTTTTTTAGTCCCACACTTTTGCTCAGTGTTGTGTTTATAATTATATAAAAAGCAAATAATCTTTCATTCACTCAGATTTAGTATAACAATAGATATATATAATGATAATTGTGGAAATCATGAGCCTACCTATATATATATATGAAAGTAAGTAAACAAACAATGTGTTTATTTTTGATATGGCCTTTTTAGCCGACAATTTTTGGAGGATAAATGCTTAATTGAAGTCATACCTAATTTTGAAAATTAATTAGGTAATAATTAATGAATTTAGGCGGGCATATATGTTCAAAATGTAAGGCTAAACAAATCGAGAAAATGTCAATCCCTGTATGTACATTTCGACCTATTAGGTCTCATCAGCAAGGTTATAGACATGGGAGACTGCTCCGTGTGCGACTCAAAACCTTGTCTGCCAAGCTGACAGGCGGGGATTCTAACCACTACACCAGCTGGCCTATCCCAGATTCTTCGTTCGTTTTGAACTTATTTATATACCACTTTTTGGGGACTTATCACATGACAGTATGAAAGTAAGTAAACAAACAATGTGTTTATTTTTGATATGGCCTTTTTAGCCGACAATTTTTGGAGGATATGTGCTTAATACCTAAGTCATACCTAATTTTGAAAATTAATTAGTTAATAATTAATGAATTTAGGCGGGCATATATATATATATATATATGTCATCTACAGACATGTTTTTCGACATTTATGTCTCATCAGTGCGGCTCAACTTTTTAACAGCTACTTCTAGCCGGGAACGGAACCGACAGAATTTTTGTTTGTCAAGCTCCTTACCCTCCTGGCCGTCAGTTACTGTCAGTCAGAGGTGAACAATTAATTGATTCATACTTATGTAGATATATGTTTTTACAATCACCAGAGAACTTAAGTCTGTAAACAACAGGCGAGTAAATGCCTTATGCTTGATGGTGAGAGTTTAATTAATGTCTCATCTACAGTGCTACAGGAAATATATATATATATATGTATAGAAAGAATGAATAAAAGAAAGAAAGTACAGAATGGATAATTAAGGATAAATTTAATCAATATCACTTACACATGTGTTTCGGTCAGGAGTTTATCTATGTGTACATTATTCAAACTATTATTATTTTTAAATAAACAAATGAAATGAAATAATAATAATAGAAAAAATTATTTCATTTCATTTGTTTATTTAATAATAATAATAGTTTGAATAATGTACACACAGATAAACTCCTGACCGAAACACATGTGTAAGTGATATTGATTAAATTTATCCTTTATTATCCATTCTGTACTTTCTTTCCTTTATTCATTCTTTCTACATACCGTTGGATTCAATTCCAATTTCATTTTTACATATATATATATATATATAAGATTTACCTTACCACTTTATTTGTATTTTAATTTTCAGCTGCTAACAGCTTACTCATTTATAACATACAAATAAAGTGGGGAGGTAAATTTACCTCTCACACTCTCCAATCTCTCTCTTTATGCTGACAGAGAAGACAAACATATATATGGAGTAGTTAATCAAGATATATATAGAGAGGGGGAAAGTGACTGGCTGAATGTGAAGTAAAAGACAGGACAGATTTTGACTTTATTGCAAATTTTAGCAAAATGATATTAATTTTTTTTTTTAAATTCTCCAGATGCATTTATTTAAAAAAATTTAATTCACTTTACAAACTAACTTTCCTCCTGATCATAATTATCTACCCAGAGCTTTATGAGTGACCCAACAGGTCATTATATATATATATATATATATATATATATGGCTAATAAAAGCCATATCCAAACACATCGTTTGTTTATTTACTTCTCATACTGTCATGTAGTAAAAGTCACTATAAGAGGAATATAACCTACTCTAAACAAAACGAAAAATCTAGGAAAGTCTAGTTGGTGTAGGGGTTACGGTCCTCGCCTGTCAGCTTGACAGTCAGGGTTCAAATCACGCACAACGCGGTCTTCCTATCTATAGCTCTGCTTATGAGGCCTAATAGGCCGAAATGTACATACAGAGATTGATTTTTCTCGATTTGTTTAGCCTTACATTTGAATAGGTATGCCCGCCTAATTAATTATTAATTAATTAACTTTCAAAATTAGGTACGACTTCAATTAAGCACATATTCTCCCAAAAATTGTCGGTTAAAAAAAGCCATATCCAAACACATGGTTTGTTAATTTACTTCTCGACGATTGGAATAAATTCAACAGAATGTAGCAGAGATGTGAGGAATACAAGGACAAAACTCAGACAAATGTATGTAGGATATATTTTGCTAGAGCTTTGAGCTCGGCATCATCAATCGTTTTATTCTGAGTTTTGTCCTTGTGTTCCTCACATCTCTACTACATATATATATTTTCTTTTCTTCTCTCTCTCTCTCTCTCTTTATCATTAATATTAATGAATTTTTTTTTTTACCCAAGCCCTTTTTAAGAAGGCCTCAAATTTCATATAGATTAAGAACATATATATTATTTTTTTTTTCTTTCTCTCTCTCTTTTATCATTAATATTAATATGAATTTTTTTTTTACCCAAGCCCTTTTTAAGAAGGGCCTCAAATTTCATATAGATTAAGAACTCAGCAGGTGAACGTCCGGCACTACCTATGGATTGGCTCTTCTACTTGTCTTTGGCTTAAAAATAATGGCATCAGTTGTGTTAGTGAATTGAGAATGCAAAAGCGTTTGATCAGTCAACTGAAATCTTTTCAATTCATTCAAGTGAACAGAGGCGGGAGGAGTCCTGTGGTTTTGTGTGTAATGTGTTGGACTGTGATATTGTAGTAAATGAGTTTGTATTCTAGTTGCACTATTACGTTCACTTTTAGACTTATAGAAGTTATCCCCCAGATATAGAAACAATATGATACTCACCGTCGCAGTGGGATTCTAACTTCCGTCGAATTAGCAGACGAGAACAACAGGCAAGCTGTAACTTAAATACAGTCCTTGCATGCTGCTGGCATAATGCTAAGTGATGGCTAAAGAGTAGGTACTTATCCCTGTTCTTACTAACCCTGAAATCCAACAGCCAATCAGAACTCAGGAAGTGAACTTGCCTGAGTTCATAATGGAACAATCCAAAGCTCCATATAAGCCACCTACCAAACTCTAGTTTAGTCTTGCATTCATCTTGTAACAGAATTGAATACTTTACACAAAATCCACAAGACTAATACCTTATCCCTACCTATACTCTACTATGAGTTTAAATAGTACCACTACTGCTTTTCTACAAAGATGGCTTTGGCATTAAATAACCACAAAAGTTCATATGCCATTAAACAAAGAAACCAAACAAAAACTAATTCAATAGATTAATGAAATAAACAAATATGGATTCAAGAATAGGACAACTATGATAATAAATAATAATGAATAAATAGATGTTTAGCATTAAATAGGAATACTTGAAACTATAAGAGGAATCTTTGTGACATAGTGGGAAAGGCATGAACCCCCTTGTTATATGTTAAATAGTACCACAACCATTTTTCAACAAGGAGGCTTTTGGTATTAAATAACCCACCAAGATTTATATGCCATTAAACAAAGAGACCAAACCAAATCATCAAGTGAATAGAAGAAAGAAATAATGAAGAGAATAAATTGGAAGATGGGAACTGAACAAGGATCCTGCATGCTGTCTTTAAAAAATCCTGGAAGCATCCCCCTCCCCCCAACAAAAGAGTAGCTGGATGGCCACTTACCTCCTATCACAAAAACCATACTCTCTCTTTTTTTTTATAATTTTGTTTCTCCTAGTGTGAGTTTATTTTTATCGCAACCTTGTTAATTTTTTGTGCGAACATGTCCGCGCATTTGCTCTAAATACTGTGCTGTTGCTCCCAAAACAGACACAAAGAAAATATGATAAAATTAATGCTATGAATAACTGTCTGCTTTTATCAGTTCGCCCAGTGGCTATGTGAATTACACCTTGTGCCGTTCGAGGCTTTCTTGCACGGCACAGACGATTCTTTG